>BTHU01000013.1:56497273-57697273 GCA_036184795.1 Tokudaia tokunoshimensis | reverse complement strand
CGAAATACCAATGCACATAAAATAAAAGTAAATTTTAAAAAAAGATTTTAAAACCGAGGTGAAGGACGGTTGGTAAGGGTGATGGGTAGTGGAGATACTTATTCATCTCTTTTCTGGGAACTTTAAGGCAGCCTCTTTTTGTTCCTTTTATAGTTCCCTGCCACGGTTGCCATGGCGATTGTCCACAGGCATGGTGCTGGAGGGTACGTCATGTAGCCGGCAGATAGATGACAATGCTTAAATGTTGTCTGGCTGCTGCTCTGGTGGCCATCTTAGGTGCAGACAGTTTCTGCTCATACAGCTTCCGGAAGCCCTTCTGGCCCCAAACATCCCGTCCTCAAGATGCAACAAGATCAGAAACACAGCCACGCAGTGCTTGGGGTGACAAAATAGGAGTGGGTATTCCTGCCACGGGGCCTTGTTGGGTCAAGCCCACCTGCGGTAGGCTCTGCTCCATGTTGGAAATCAGCGCAGCCGATCGGATTCATGTGCTGTCCTGACTAGACTTTTTTCTAAGCAATGCTTGAAATGGTACCCAGCACCTCATATGCTCAACAAATGCACTCCCACACCATCCTGCCTAGTGTGCCTCAACCACACTCAGGTAACTAGTAAATGTATGATAAATGTGAGATTTTTGTTGGTTTGTTTTTGGATGCTAATGAGCTAATTACTGGCTTTAGGATGGGGGCTGGGCACTCGGAAAGCGCGGGGGAAGGGAGAGAGGCTGCAAATTTGTTACCAGTGGTCAACTCAGTCTTGCCTACATAGTGAACATTCCCCAAAAGACCTGGGTTCAGAGAGCGGTGAGATGGCTGGGTGCTCCAAGCACGTGGAGGCTGGCTCTTGCTCAAACCCCTGTCTTGACTATGCACTGAGCCCTGTGCGTCCCTTCATCTGTTACCTAGCTTTACAGTAAGCCAGCAAGCCTGTTTCCTCACTCGCAACACCAGCAATTAGCCAAACACTAGGAGAGAGGCACGGCTGGTGCGGTGGTTTGAAAGAAAATGACCTCCATAGGCTAACAGGGAGTGGCCCTATTAGGAGGTGTGGCCTTGTTGGAGTAGGTGTGGCCTTTTTGAGGAAGGATGCATGCAGCCGTGGTGACGATATGCATGACGATAGATAATGGACCTCTGAGTTGTAAGCCAGCCCCAGTGAAATGTTTTTCCTTTATAAGAGTTGCTGTGGTCACCACGGTGTCTCTTCACAGGCAACAGAACACTGACTGACACAGCTGAGTTTTACTTGGTTAGAGGCACAAATCAAAAAATGATCTTTAATGACTGGCATTGGGTGTGGGGAGCCTGGGACCAAAGGCCTCAACCTGTGGGGTCTGACACTATGACCGGTTGAATGGTGTCAGATCCAAAGTGAGTTACAGGACTTTGAGATGGTGTCCGATTCAGGGCCTACTCATGGCTGGGTGTATAGATTCCCCATCCCCCCAAACACACACACCTGCACACACCTGTTCACAGATGTTTTCTGTGATGACTTATGACTAAGTAGAAAAAGTACTTTGATTTGTTTTCTCCTCTCAGATAACCTCTAAACACATCTCCCCTAGGGGAAAACAGTAGGGCCTTCCTACTGTTTAGCAGGTAAAAACCTTTACCATGCAGGGCTGATAGGCTGAGTCCAAGTCCTGGAACCCACATAAAGGTGGAAGGAAAAATCCTCATGAAGCTGACCTCTGGCCTCTACACGTGTGCCATGGTATATTGTACACTCTTCATGACTTGAAAAAAAGTCAGTTGTCAAGAAGGAGTGGGTGCTATTGGCACCCACCTCTCTGCCCACTCTGGATACAGGACCTCACTGTGCAGGCTAGTCTGGTTTTGATCCCCCTGCCTCAGCATCGCTAGAATTACAGCTGGTCCATCATGCCCAGCTTCCCCTTTCACTGTCCAAAGAAGTGGTTCTTGACCTGTGGTCGTATATCAGATATCCTGCATATAAGATATTTATTTATATTATGATTCATAACGGCAGCAAAATTACAGTCATAAAGTAGCAACAAAAATAATTTTATGGTTGGTGGTCACCACAATATGAAGTGTGTTAAAGGGTAGCCGCATTAGGAAGGTTGAGAACCTGATCCAAAGTGTTGGAGTTTGGACAGCAAATTAGATAGTCAGCCAAGGTTTAAGGTGGGCTGTTTTGTTGCTGTTGTTCTTTGTTTGTTTTGTTTTAACATGGAAAGCCTTAGGGAGGCCCACCGCTAGAGTCAACTGTCTTCCTCTAAAACTGAAGCCCAAAGTTAAAGGCCTTATAGCCACTGCCCTGGAAAAATGTGTGCTGTGTATCTGCTTGCTAGCTCTTGTGGCAAAAGGCTGGTCATCAAGCTACTAGGGAACCTGAGGCAGGTTGAGTTCCAGGCCAGCCTAGGCAGCATAATGAGCCCCATCTCCAAATGCAAACTACAAAAGCTGTTGAGAATACTGCTCAGTGGTAGGAACTCGCTCATAGGCCCAGACCCCGGAAACAATCCTCAGTACCACAGCTGGGAGAAAAGACTGTGTACAGAACACACAGGAATTTGGATTGAGTACGTGCTCAGATTTATAACTCAAACTTGTAGGCACTAATGTGCCATTGCGCTGTACCTACTGTGCGTTCTGTGCATACTGCAGAGTTGCAGCGGGAGCGCCAGCGAGCTGGCTGAGTCAGCCGGGCTCGCTCTCAGCTTCACCAAGAACTAGCTAGTTAAGAGCCAGTTGTGAGGCTGGGTGTCCGTAGCACACACAGCTGTAAACGCAGCCCTCGGGAGGTAGAGCCAGGAGGATCAATAGTTCTAGTCCAAGTGGGGTGTGATGCTGCATACCTTTAATCCCAGCCCTTGAGAGTCAAGAGGCGGGTGGATCTCTGGAGTTTGAGTCCAGCCTGGTCTACAAAGCAAGTTCCAAGTCAGCCAGGGCTATTACACAGAGAAACCCTGTCTTAAAAACATAATAAACAAATAAAAAGAATTTGAGTCCAAGGGCTGGAAGGATGGCTCAGCGGTTAAGAGCATTTCTTATTCTTGTGGAGGAGTCTGAGTTGATTCCCAGCACCCATATGGTGTCTCATAACCATTCACAGCTCCAGTTCCAAGGGATCTGACAGGCATGCATACGGTGCACATACATGCATGCAGGCAAAACATTCATATACATAAAGTAAAAGAATTAAATATAAACAAGCACACAAAACAAAAGCAAAAATCTAAGCTGGTGTGGTGGTACATGCCTTTAATCCCAGTTCTCCACCGGTAAGGGCAGGTGGATCTATGTGAGTTCCAGGACTGCCAGGGCTACATAATGAGACCCTGTCTCAAACAAAAACTTACAAAACAACCTTGCTAGCTAGAAATAGGGACTCTGCTGGGAGCAGCAGACAGGAAGGCAGTGACCTCCAGGGGAGAGATGCAGAGGTTCCCTCTCTTCCTCTATGACAGTTGTTCTCAACCTTCCTAATGCTATACCCCTTTAATACACTTCTAGAATCACGTTGTGGCAACCCCCAACCATAAAATTATTTCATCGCTACTTCATGACTGTAATGTTGCTACTGCTATGAGTTATAATGTAAATATCTGTTTTCAGATGGTCTTAGATGACGCCTGTGAGAGGGTCTTTCAACCTTCAAGGGGTTTGTGACCCCACAGGTTGAGGAACACTGCTAGACCAACTGGGCTGAAAGTTACTTTCAGAAAAAAAGCATGACAGGAAGCTGAGGTGATACTGAAGATGTGGGGAAGGAGAGAAAGGCAGTGGTACCAGCTTTGATACGAGCTCTGGAGACAAGTCAGGTGGGTTTGAGTGTGGACTCTGTCCCTTCACACTTGTATGACTGTGTCACGTTCATCTTGCATATAGTGCTGGCAATGCTGTGAACGGTGAGGGTCACATGGGATAATACATGGAGGTGACAGGCCCAGGCCTTGCACCACAGTGAAATGACAGACAGGATCAGCTTTCATGAAATAGTCTCGATGGACTTTGTTAATGTTTCCTGTGCTGCGAATATATTGTTCTATTTCACTAAAAGATTCTCTCATCCCCTGGCTTGTGCTTGAGGAACGTGTGCCTTGGAGGTTGTATCTGCTTGCCGTGGTGGTGGACATCTCCTGCCTGTGATTCTTCTCCACTGTACTCTGCTGCCCTGATGCTAGGTCCCCAGAGCCCAAAACACTACTGCTGAGATACCCACTGAATACACACAGGCTGGCTGCGGGGATGCCTCCCGTCTCCACCGTGGCTGTTGTTTGTTCTTTTGTTCGGTCTGTTGGCCATTTGAGGATTTGGCTCCCAGGGTACTGCACTGCACACATTACTATGCCGCCTCTTGTCTTGAAGGCTTTCTGTGCTGCCAGTCCCCGGCCAACACAGTTTTCAGAGGCCAGCTTCCCTTCGAGTTCGCTCATGGCACAAATTAAAGTAAGAAGAGTGATTGTTTGGAGTTTCCGAGGTTGAGGAATCTTGACTTTCTTTTAAAGATTCAGAGACCAAATGTGAAGTTGGCAAGCCCGCCCTTCCTAGGTCGGGTCAAATGCACGCCACTGTCTTCAGCAGGGTTGTGCTTCCAAAAGCGGTCATTGCTACACTCTGCAGACTGTTGACTGCCTTTGTTTCAGAAGCTGTGGGGTCCCTGGAAGAACACTGAACTCAGAGCTTCAGTCATGCAGCCTCCAGGGCCCACTGCCTCACGCTCAAAGCTGGGTAGACACGCAGACCCAAAACTTGGTGAGATCAGATGAGATACCAGATCTGAAAGGCATTATTGTTGCACATTACTGTAAAAGTATAAAGCTGTAGGGCATTTTCTCAATTAGTGATCAAGGGGAAGGGCCCCTTGTGGGTGGTGCCAACCCTGGGCTAGTAGTCTTGGGTTCTATAAGAAAGCAAGCTGAGCAAGCCAGGGGAAGCAAGCCAGTAAGTAACATCCCTCCATGGCCTCTGCATCAGCTCCTGCTTCCTGACCTGCTTGAGTTCCAGTCCTGACTTCCTTTAGTGATGAACAGCAATGTGGAAATGTCAGTTGAATAAACCCTTTCCTCCCCAACTTGCTTCTTGGTCATGATGTTCTGTCCAGGAATAGAAACCCTGACTAAGACACCCCCCTGCTGCCCCCCCCCCCAGACGCTTATCCTAAGGCAGCTTGTCCTATGCTGATTGTCCTTATTTATTCTCTATTGTATAGCTGCGTGTGTGAGCATCCTAAAGGGAGGCTCTGAAGGTCAGCAGCTGCCTGTCACATTGAGGTAGCATCAGAGACTGATGAGAACCTCACAGATCCATTACATTTGATAGGTGAGTTTTAAATGGAGAAGGCCTTTGATTGACACACATCTCTTCTGGGGATGAACTGGTAAGGAAATCTGGGGAGGTAAAGGCTCTCACCCTCTGGGTGGGATAAGGATTGGGGTGTGTGTGTGGGTGTTTCTTTTGAAGTAGGTTGGGGAACATCTGTTGTGATTTGGGGTGGAGAGTAGATTAGCGTATGTTCTCAGGATGATTAATTTTAGGAAAGAAAACATATGGACACAGTATTTTGAAATTGATTTCCTTAAAAGTTCCATGCCCACGTACCCTCTGGAAAGTCTTCATGTTCCCGGAGATGGAATCTTACATCCACTTGATTCGGCTCAATGCGCCTTCCCGTAACTAAGCAACGCTTTCCTTTTAGTGATTCGGAAGGATTTTGCACATAGCGTGCATGTTAAAGAAAGCTGCTGTATTTATACCATGCAATACTTCATATGTCAAGCAAGAAAAATTCCTTCCAGTTTGGGGAGGGGGGAGGGTAGAGGTGATGGAGTCGGCATAGCATCATAATTTACTTCTCCAAAACTGAGATTAAAACAAATTCCTCATTAGGATGTGAGTCTCAGCAAGGTCGTGCACATAGAATGGAATAACTATTTCAGTCCTATTTCTTCTCTCCTGGTTCTTTGTGCAGAAAGTATTGTATCCTGCTTCTCTGGCTTCATGGACAGCTTCAGGTCTTTAATAGTCCATTGAGTTACACAAGCCCAAGGATCACACCATCTTGTGCTCTACTTTTCTGGTCAGCCTCACAAGGACAAAGTATGAACTGTGGAAGAACGCTTTCTGGAAAGGCTGAGGCTCTGAGTGTTATTTTTTAAATATTTCAGGATACTGTGTCATTACATAACGTAGATGAACGATGTTCGGCTTACTGTGGGTCACTTGCACAAAACATATGTAAAGATATGACTTCCGGTAACAATACCAAAGTACCTTAGTCCTTGTGTGGGCAGTCTTCTTATTGGGTTACACAGTTTTAATCCCAGAGGAGTTGTCTCTTGACATTAAACTGTCCAAACAGTATTTATATCCGTGGCTGCCCTGCAAGATCACTTACCCTGCAGAGCCGTTTAAAAGTAGTTAATGACAGAAGCGACGTGACTCGGCTCTTATGAGTGATCGCATAAGTTCGACCCGTGCTGTCATGGTTTATGGAGGAAGGCAGTTTGTCCATACCCAGCGTCCACCACAGCAGGTAATTTGAAATGAAACGAGACAGTTTCTACAAGCAGATTGATTTGGGAATCTTGCCTGTTCTTCCCTTTGACCCTTGACAAGTTGACACTACAAAGATTGTGACTTTAAAAAATGATTGGTGCAAATACATTTAGGTAGATGATTTACTGTGCGCCGGGGCAAGGACAGTGGCCGAGGTGATGCTGAGAGGGGGTGACTGTAAACTTTAACAACTCGGGTTTTATGTTTCTGTAGCTTATTAATTATCCCGCCAGGTAAATCTACTGATAGCCCTACATCGAGTAGTTTATATTCTTGGCAAGAGACCAGGGACCTGATTTCCTGGTGAGAGCCTGGGCACCCAGTTTCAAGAATAAGAGATGTGTGGTACTCATACTAACCTCCACTCATATTGCAGATGCTGGTTTCTGTCTTCATAGGATCTCAAAGCCTGAATGTGAAGTGAGATAGCTATTTCAGTTTGTGATTTCTCTCTCTCTCTCTCTCTCTCTCTCTCTCTCTCTCTCTCTCTAGCATACAGAGGAATAAGTACTAAATAATTACACACACACACAAACACACATGCACACATGCATGAGTTAAGGACTTACCAGGGATATCTACTCTGAATTAACACATTTCTGGGGCCAGAGATCTGGCTTTGTGGCACTCACTGAGTCTGGGTAGACTCAAGCTTGGTTTCCAGCACCCACGTCAGGGGACTCAGAGCTCTCTGTAACTCCATCATCTCCAGGAGAGCGGATGCCTCATATGTGTGCATAGCCACACGCATATAGACACACCTACATATAATGAAAAATAAGAAGAATAAACCTCAAAAGTGAGTTAATACACTCTTTTAGAATCTTTTGTAATTGCATCGAGATTTCATTGTCCTCTGTAGCAGTGTGGATAGAACTCAGAGCCTTGAGAATTCTGGACAAGCACTTTATGTCTTATCTGCACCCCCAACTCCACATTTAGTTTCTTATACCAAATCTATTCAATAAGTGGACACATATTATCCACTCAACCATTTTTCTTAGAAGTAAAGCTTTGTACTTTCTTTGTACTCTCATATATGTATACATTCATATATGTATATATGAGAGTACACATATATATACACATATATATATGAGAGAGAGAGAGAGAGAGAGAGAGAGAGAGCTCTTTTTCCTGGTTGTCTTAGAGCTTGCTCTGCAGGGACCAGGCTAGCCTTGAGATCCTCCTTCCTGCCTTTGTCTCCCAAGTGCTGGACTATCATCTATCAACATAATTTAAAAATGAAGTATTCTCTAAAGCAGGTACCAGGAAGAGCCTTTTAAAAGGTTATTTCAGGGCTGGAGAGATGGCTCAGTGGTAAGAGCACTGACTGTTCTTCTGAAGGTCCTGAGTTCAAATCCCAGCAACCATATGGTGGCTCACAACCATCTGTAATGAGATCTAATGCTCTCTTCTGGTGTGTCTGAAGACAGCTACAGTGTACTTACATATAACAATAAATAAATCTTTTTAAAAAAATGTTATTCCAGGCTGGGCAGTGGTGGCGCACGCCTTTAATCCCAGCACTTGGGAGGCAGAGGCAGGTGGATTTCTGAGTTCGAGGCCAGCCTGCTCTACAGAGTGAGTTCCAGGACAGCCAGGGCTACACAGAGAAACCCTGTCTTGAAAAACAAAAAAAAAAGTTATTCCAGGTATGGAAGTGCACACCTGTAAATCTTGCAGAGGCAGGTACAAGTTCAAGTCCAGCCTGATCCACGTGGACAGGAGTACACAGTGAGATATGCTCCCCCCTCAAAATTATCTCATCTACAAGCATATAATGCTTATGGCTAGATAGCTTATGGCTACATATCTATTATATGTATATTGGCATTTTGCCTACATGTATATCTGAGTGAGAGCATCAGATCCCCTAGAACTGGAGCTTCAGATAGTTGTGAGCTGCCATGTGGGTGCTGGGAATTGAACTCAGGTCCTCTGGAAGAGTAGTCAGTGCTCTTAACCACCAAACCATCTCTCCAGCTCTGCGTTGTTTACTCTTGAGAGACAGGGTATAGCCTAATTCAGGCTGGCCTTGAGCTCTGGCTCCTTTGTTCTGGGATCCTGGGCTGTCCCACCATGCCTCCTGGCCGGGCTATTTTAAATGAACTTTGTAACAGAAAAATTGTTGATGAGTTAGTGTTTAGCTCTGGGCCGAGGCACTACAGACCTCCACACTTGTTAGAGAAATATCCATTCTGCAAGGAGAGAAACCCTGGGCTGTTCTCTGTCTTTCTATTTACCTGCTTTGTTTGAAATATAAATTGAAGATGCTGTTAAAAAATGGAACAATTTCCCCATTGGTCTCTGTTTAAATTATTTACTGCCCTTTCGAGCCGTATCTTCATTGAACTATGTTAAAAGTATTTTGCTGAAATGTTTCTTTATGTTGTCCATCGGGTTTAATAGACATTCCATTTAATAAGCTCTGTACCTGTAAGGATAGACTATTTGACCTCTGTGCCCTGCTACTACTAGACATAGTATAAGATTGCTTTGTGAAATAAAGCTGTCGGTAACATCAACAAAATAAAAAATGATCGTATTCCAATACTCTCCGCTGAGTACTCTGACAGCACTGAAATATGGAATAAAATTGAAAGTAGATTAGTTTTGGGTCTTAAGTCATGTTTTGACAAGAAATAAGAGAGGAGAACATATCTTTGAACTTTTAGTTTTAAAGTTTTTAATGAAAATATTTATCATTTTGTAAGCTTCCTTCTTTCTTTATCACATCTAGGCTGTATGATCTTAAAACAATCCATTCTCTGATTGTGAAGGACATAAATACTGCTCTATCTTTATACTAAATATCATAAAGGAGACGTGCACAGGGCACAACGGCTTGACACTTGTAAGTTAAGGAGTGTCATGCTAATAAAAAAGCTTATTGAAGAGGTTGGGAAATCAGTCATTAATAAGCTACATATTTCCAGGGAATGTAAGGCATGTAAATACTGCAGACAAGCAGGCTGCTTTTGCTGTATTTCTAAACTCATCCTTCTGGAATGGTTTGAATCTGAAGAGGAAGAATAAATATGTCACGGGGGAAAAGGCCTTGCTGGCGAGACTGCATCCAACCTGGAGGAATGTCAGAACTGCCGAGACATGCAGATCCTGAAATGCCTTTCACTTCTTTGGTTACATATTAATCAGATGAGCTCACGAGGGAGAGTAGTGTGGATGGTTGGCAGGGGTGCTGCCGGTGCGGGTAACACTGCCCCCACCCCCTCCCCAGGCAGCGGTAAACATCCTGGGCCACCAGATTCGGGGTTGTGGCTTCCTTGAAGGTGCAGAGCCTCCCTCCTCCTCTTCCTTTCCTATGCAGAAGGTTCACAGAGGGCTAGCTCAGCAGCTGTGCACCTCACTGGGTACAACTCTATTTGCATTCTTTCCCACAGGTTGTGGGGTAGGCCCTCCCTGCCTTCCTCATTGTGTCCACTTGAGGCAAGGCTGGGCACGAGAGCCTTCAGCTACAGCTTCTCAGATGGACATCTCTACTGATGTTCCCCTCCTAAGCCCTCCTAAGTGCGAATCACATGTTAGCACATAACTAAGACAAACTAGAGTCCCTGAGAGATTCTTGCTGTTTTAGTCATGAAAAGGACAATTCTCTGTGTGTGTGTGTGGGGGGGGGGTTGTTGTTTTTTTTGTTTGTTTTTGTTTTTTTTGGGGAGGTTATTGAGACAGGGTTTCTCTGTGTAGCCTTGGATGTCCTGGAACTCACTCTGTAGACCAGGTTGGCCTCGAACTCAGAAATCCACCTGCCTCTGCCTCCCAAATGCTGGGATTAAAGGTGTGCGCCACCACTGCCAGGCTGTTTGTTTTGTTTTGGTTTTATCCACTTACGATGAGTCCAGCTCATGGATGCTCTCTCTCTGAGCTACACTCCTTCCTTCCTTATTTTAAAAGGTTGGTTTTATTATTTTTATTCTTGTGCGTGTGTGCATGCGAGTGTAG
This sequence comes from Tokudaia tokunoshimensis, assembly GCA_036184795.1. Taxonomy (NCBI): domain Eukaryota; kingdom Metazoa; phylum Chordata; class Mammalia; order Rodentia; family Muridae; genus Tokudaia; species Tokudaia tokunoshimensis. Next base: position 57,686,780 of record BTHU01000013.1, on the reverse strand, counting down.
GTGCTCTCAGAGGTCAGAAGTAAGATCCTGGGCCACTTGGGTGACAGGGGGTTGTGAGCTGGGAACGGAATTCAGGTCCTCTGCAAGAGCAGGAAGTGTTCTTAGCTGCTCGACCATCTCTCTAGCTCCTTTGTTTAATTTATTTCATTGTAGCCCACTCTGGCTTTGTGGGTGTGGGTGGCACTGAGCTCTCTGTGTTTCTGCCTCTACCTTCCGAGCGCCACCGTGCTCGGCCTTAGCTTATGTGTTTATAAAATCTCAAACAATCTCTCCTTAGATGTTTTACAGCTGTTCCCGTGAAGAAAAATTTTAAAATGTAGATGGACACACAGAACAGCCCTTTCCTGGTAGTGGAAGTCTACGGTAAAGTGTGGGGTCCTGGAGCAGAGCCCCTTCATTTGTTCCATTACATGGTTTTAACCTTGACTTTGCTAAATAGTGTCTTTAAACAGGACAGTGAATTACTGTGGCCATTAGGTTGGTGTCATTTGTCACCCTTGATGGCGGCTTGGCTTCTGAATATAGAAGGCTGTCAGGCTGCTATATAGTTGTCAGTGATCCAGACCAAATATACATGCATGCTTTAGTCAAATGTCAGACTCCAGAAAGGTCCTGAGCATATGTAGTGGGAGGGTCAGCCTGGGACAGTAAGCCCGGTGGATGAACGGTGTCCTTGGAGCAAAGATAAGCTAGGAACGGAGGTGACTGTGTAAGAGCAGAAAGAGGCAACAAAACCGAGAGGAGAGATACATTCGAACATTCTAGAAGATAATGGGGAGGAGAAATATTGGCAGGAAAATAAAAAGGATTCTAACTGGGACAGAGATTTGGTAAACAGTCCACTGTGAGGAGCTATGTAACGCAGCAGAGAAGGATAGGCATGACACTCATCTCTGAGCGGCTCTAGCGTCCAGCTTGCTGGCTGTAGCTGTAGTACCTTTAGCAGATGTGACTTTTGCCAGGGTCAGAATCTAATCTGTAAAATGGAATATGGGTGTGGGTGGGGTCTGCGCTTGTTTAACGACCTGAGGGGCTTGACCGATGCTGCCCTCCTGACCTGCTTCCCTCTTCTCTCCTCTCCATTCTGAAACACGGATGTCAACTTCCCTTCAGATCTGATGAATCTGATGAGGTCCACTCCATCCTTGTGAAAGGAATTTCTAGAAGTTTCTTATTGTCAGGAAACAAAACTCCTTATTCTCATTTTAGTTGCTTTTGTCACACGTTTGAAGAACTCTGAACTAGAACCTTAATGTCAATTTACTTGGTTTACTTATTATTTATAAGGGATCAGACCCAGGGCCTTGCAATACTCTTTTTTTTTTAAAGATTTATTTATTATTATTATATGTGAGTACACTGTAGCTGTCTTCAGATGCAACAGAAGAGGGCATCAGATCTCTTTATGGATGGTTGCGAGTCACCATGTGGGTGCTGGGATTTGAACTCAGGACCTTCAGAAGAGCAGTTGTTGCTCCTACCTTCTGAGCCATCTCTCCAGTCCCGGAACGGATCCCAAAAACGGATTTTGGCGCTGGCATAGGATCGAACTCATGACCTTTAGGAGGGTGGGCGGTGCTGCTAAGACCTGAGCCATCCCCCCAACTTGCCATACTCTTTTGAGAGTGTTCACCTTGCTCTTGCAAAAGACCTGAGATCAGCTCCCAGCATCACGTGGGTGAGTTACCATCACATGAAACTCCAGCTCCAGCAAATGGGATACTCTGGCCTCTAGAGGAACTTGCACTCACATGCACATACAAAGACACACACATATACATAATTTAAAAAATAAATGAAAATATGATTTTAAGATATCTTTCAGTAGTCCCTCACTGCTTATTCTGCAAAAACAAGCGTCTGTACAAAAGGCATTGATAATGGTGGCCAGTAAGAAAAGCAATACTGTACTTGGAATATCCTATGGAATGATATCATAGCGGTACATATATGTATTTATTATGTTCCAGGCATAAGTAATAAATAGCCATTTATTACATATATATTATGATTACCCTTCTAGTTGAGGACACTTAGGTACAGACAGTTATGAAATATGTCTGTGGTCTTTCAGGATGAGCTGGGATTTAAAACCAGGAAGTCTCAGCCTAGAGTGCTGGCACATGCCTCTATCTGCAGGTGGATCTCGGTGAGGTTGAGGTCAGCTTGGCCTATATAGTAAGTTCCAGAGAGCCAGGGCTATGGTTCTCATCACCCCACTAGTAAAACAAACAAACAAACAAACCAAAAAACCCTAATCATTGTTGTTTCAAGTCAGGGTTTCCCTGTAGCCCTGGCTGTCCTGGAACTGGATCTATAGATCAAACTCAGGAGATCCTCCTGCCTCTGCTTCTGGAGTGTTGGGATTCAAGGCCACCAAGTCTGGCCTCCAGGATTCTTTTAAAAAAAAATTTAAAAATTAATTAACTACTTAATTTTTATTTAGTCCCTTTATATCCTGCTCACTGCCCCCCTCCTGTCACCCCCTCCCACAATACTTCCTCCCTCCCCCTTCCCCTTCTCCTCTGAACCAGTAGGGTCCCCCCTGGGTATCACCCTACCCTGGCACTTCAAGTCTCTGTGAGGCTAGGCAAGTCCTCTCCCACTGAGGCCAGACAAGGCAGCCCAGCGAGAAGAATATAAACCACATATAGGCAGCAGCTGTTGGCATAGCCCCTGCTCCAGTTGTTCAGGGCCCACATGAAGACCAAGCTGCACATCTGCTGCATACGAGCGGGGAGGCCTAGGCCCAGGCTGTGTATGCTCTTTGGTTGTTGGTTCAGACTCTGAGAGCCCCCAGGGTCCAGGTTAGTTGATTCTGTTGGTCTTCCTGTTGGAGTTCCTATCCCCTTTTGGGCCCTCAATCCTTCCACCTATTCTTCCCTAAGAGTCCCCAAGCTCCATCCACTGTTTGACTGTGGGTATCTGCATCTGTCTGAGTCAGCTGCTGGGTGGAGCCTCTCAGAGGACAGTCATGCTAGACTCCTGTCTGTATGGTTTAGGATCCAAAGGCTTCATGAAGGTGGGAAGAGAGGTGAGAGGTCTCCCAGGACAGCAGGCTACTCGGGGCCCCATGATTCTTATAAAACCTGGCACAAAGCACTGTTTCTTAATTCACTCATTCAACCAACCAAATAACCAGACAGCCAGCAAACCAACCAACCAATGTATTTATTTGGTCTTTACTGGCAAGATGGGAACCAGAATAGGGGTTAGAAAGAGATGGCACCTTCATGCAATTTACAGATAACTGAGGGAAGCAGGTATTCATCTTAGTGAGATACTCACATAAGTAATTCTAACATTGCAGTGTAAGACAGAGGTGGCTGACACTGGGAGAAATTTGACCTAGCAAGACCCTTGAGGAAATGTTGAGTTGGATCTGAAAGATGAAGTTCACCACCAAATGGTAGCTGAGTCAGTTCTTCCAAGTTCCTGGGACAGTGAACTCGGTGCCTGGGGAGATCACTGAGGTCAGTAGCAGCCAGCCCAGTGCTAGAGGAGGCCAGGCCACACAGGCTGACTTATGTGGGCTGTGGAAGGGAGTTCCAGGTTTATCTCCCAGACCAGAAGAGTTTGCAGCAGGGAGAGGGGTTACCGTTTGTTTCTTTGTTGCTCCTTTTGCTACAGTGAAGAGGATGGATTTGAGATGGGCCTGAGGTGGATGTGAGCAGCGGGACTTGGGGCCATCTCAGGGCTCAGGTACCATAGATGGAAAAGCTCAAGCCAGAGTATGGCGGCGGATAGGGGGCGTGTAGAAAGATTCAAGAGGTCATTGGGAGGAAAAATTGACAAAAAGCATGGATGAATTAAAGAGAGGGCAGTTGTTCCACAGTCCCTGAGCTTTTGATCTTGGAGCTTAAGGCAGGGGCTGTGTGCACTGATGGGGACCCTGGATAAGACCAGGGTGGGTCTGCCCTGGGCAAGCTGAATTTGGGGCTGACATTGCAGGTTTAATGTTGCAAAAAAAAAAAAAATAATAAAGTAAAAAAAAAATGTAAACCCATTTAGCTGGACTTTTATAAGAATTGAATTCAAGAAGAGTTAGGAGTGGGCATGCTCAGTACCTACCGTTCTCTCATGAAACCGGGTTTTATAGGCGTGGGTTCATTTATTCCTCGTCCCCCATCATTTTATGTTTAAGAGCAAATGCACTTAAGACCACTGTTTGGAACATCGCCTTTACTAAAGAGGGGACCACTCTGCCATCAGTGTAATTGCTTCGACACTGTCTTCGTGTAGACAGACCTGTGTAAGCCATCATTAATCCTTTGTATAATTAATGCATAAAATGCAGAGTTTCTATTAATGGAAAAGCAAACTCAAGCATCACGTTGGTAATATCAATAACATGCATTTGTAATTATAAACTGTAGATAACTTTGAAAGCTACATTTTATTACATTAATAAAACGTAAAACCTCCTGAAGCTACTCAGAACTGGGCAGCAGTGATGCTGTTAGAGCTCGCTGCTTTGTCTGTCAGGAGTCTGCTGGGTATTGTTAGCTGGTAGGGACGCACACAGTACACAAAGGGACGGTGTTTATATTTCTATTTTCAAAAATAGTATAAATTTACTGTACAGATGAATGAGCTGCACTGTGACATTTTCGTGTGTTTCGTGCTCTTTGATTATATTCCACCTCCATTACCTTTTTTTATCTTTTCAAGATGGGGTTTCTCTGTGTAGCCATAGCTGTCCTGAACTCACTTTGTAGACCAGGCTGGCCTTGAACTCACAGAGATCCACCTGCCTCTGCCTCCCAAGTGCTGGGATGATAAGCCAGCACCTCCCAGTTTTCTCTTCCTTCTTCATGGAATATCTATACTGGTTTCTAGAGAGGCTGTGCCCTGTTACATCCGCCACGATACTATTGTGTCTGGTCCCTCCTTCCTCGCTAGTATTTGCTATGATCTGCTTTCTGGGTGATAGCTATTCTTTGTGGCATGAGGTAGAGTCACGTTTCTTTTTTCCTTTTTAGACAGGGTCTTGCTCTGTACCCCCGGCTGGTTGGAACCCATTCTATAGCCCAGGTAGGCCTTGGCTATGAGGTGATTCTTCCTCAGTCTGCTGAGTAGTTGATTACACACCTGTACCATGAACTTGACATAATTTGCCCTTCTACTAACTGAAAATTTTCATGTGTTTCTTTTTCTTTACAGATTCTGGATATCAATCCCTTGCCCAATAGATAGGTGTTGACATTCTTCTCCCATTTTGAAGCTTGTCTCCTCACTCTGGTAACAGTTTCCAATGCTATACATAAACATTTTAATTTCACGTGATCCCATTTGCTAATTCTTTTTATTATTTCCTGTATCATGGGAATCCTATTCAGAAAGTCCATTACTATTCCTAATGATATGTCTTTGCCATGCTGAAATATTGTATGGTGATAGAATATCATGCTATTGTGAGAGTCATGAGAGCAACAGTAAAGATAAAACCCCAACTAAGTAAAGACCTGAAGCTCTTACCAAGACTGAGTGACTAGCTTCTATTACTGTATGTTCTTCTGAAGCGTGCACTGGACATTAAGGGACTCAAAGGAGAGTGACAATTTATTTATTTAAAGATTTAGCTTGGGCTGGAGAGATGGCTCAGTTGTTAAGAACACTGACTATTCTTCCAGAGACCCCAAGTCCCAGCAACCGCATGGTAGCTCACGACCATCTGTAATGGGATCTGATGCCCTCTTCTGGTGTGTCTGAAGACAGCTGCAGTGTACTCACATACATAAAATAAATAAAGTATTAATCAATCGATCAATCAATCAATCAATTTAGCTTTCCGTTTTTTCTGTGTGTGAGTGTTTGCACACTGTATGTGCATCATGCCTGTGCCTGGTGACCATTGAGGCAGAAAGCCTTGGATTCCATGGAACTGAGTTAGAGGTGTTGTGAGCACCAAACGTGGGGACTGGGAACTGCACGGTCCTCTGCAAGAGCAGCCAGTGCTCTTAACTGTGGAGCCATCTCACCATCCCCACAGAGTGTTAGTGTGAGAGGTTACAAGTGTTGCTAGGCAACAACCTTGATGGACAGCAGACGCTGATGGACTGGACCAGTCCCTACTCCTTATGGAGCCTGTCACTAACACCATAAAGGAGGGATCCAGGAGGGCTATTTTGGGCAGTTTTAAGATTCTCCAAGCACTGATCAAGTCTCTCTTCCTAGATAGGACATGGGGAAATAGTTTCATTGTAGGATACAGGAGAGATCACTAGAGAATGTTCAAAACATCTTAGCAGTTGGGGGAGTGTGGCTCTGTGGTCCAATGCTTGCCTAGCACTTAAGGAAAACCTTGGGATTCATCCCCAGCACTAGAGAAGACAATGCCAGAGGCAGATGGTGGCTCTGTAACCTCCACTGTGTAGAGCTTCATAGAGACATTTCTACCAGCTAAACAAACGACTAGTCCTCACACCCTCGCTCCTGTCTCATGGTGATCCAGAATCCAGAGAATGCCAAAAACATCCTGTTTCTGATGGAGACACAACCCAGAACGCCCACAAGCTGTTCCCATTCAATTACCCCAGAAATGTAACTCTCTCTGGCTGTGGGACAAGGTTAAGGGGTTTTGTTTTCTTTTTCTTTTTTTTTTCTTTTCCAGTAGTTAACCAGATTTGAACCAAAATTCACTTAGTGTAAAAAAAAGAAAAGAAACAGGGCTGGAGAGATGGCTCAGCAGTTAAGAGCACTGACTACTCTTCCGAAGGTCCTGAATTCAAATCCTACAACCACATGGTGGCTCACAATCATCCGTAATGAGATCTGACACCCTCTTCTGTAGTGTCTCAAGACAGCTACAGTGTACTTACATATAATAAATAAATAAATCTAAAAAAAAAGAATGTCTTTAAAAAATTTCCAAGAATAATCTTATATTTAAATTATTATCCCAGGATAAATGATTTATTTGTAATGACTTTTCCCCCCAGCATACAATAATGATGTTACTTTACTTAGATATACCGATGGACTTTGGGCCATCCACATTTGTCTACAAAAATCTATTGTGGGAGTTGGAGAGATGGCTCAATGATTAAGAGAACGTGTTCTTGCAGAAGACCTGAGTTCCAGTCCCAGCAACCACATAGCACCTGACAACTGGCCATTACTCCAGTTCTAAGGAATCCAATACCCTCTTATGACCCCAAGAGCATCAGGCACGCATGTGGTGCACAGACATACATGTGAGGAAAATATTCATAGACATAAACTAAATAAATCTTTAAAAAGGTTTTATTAAAAATATACATTGTGTGTTATTTTTGTTTTTCTGGAGACAGGTACAGGCTTTGCAATATCCTCTAAATGGTCTGTGAGCTCCCTTCCCCAGCATCTAAGAAACATTTATGGACCAGAATATAAATAGGCTATGAATACAAATAGAGCGTTCTTCCCTGGCTCTGTATTTCCTCATATGGCCGATAGGTGGCAGCATAGACATCAACCTTCAACCCCACCCCCACGCCCCCGCCTTTCCTGACCCCAAATAAATTTGAGGAGTAAAATGTAATGTCCAGATCCCATTAGCAACCTAGCTTTCACTTGTGCAGATTGTGGACAAAGTGTCTCATCCAACTGCCCCCAAAATCTCTGTGAAAGAGAAAAGTGAGATTAAATAGCAGTCACAAATGTGGAGAGACAGTATTTGATGCGCTTTTGTTAGTGAGAGAAAAAATACTCAGCAGGTTGAATCAAAGGTCCGTACAGACTGTAAAATCTAACAATCTCTGGAGCTGTGGTTAGTGCTTCGCTACCGAGCATCATAGTTTCAAACAGTATCTAATGAATGGTTTTAAGTACTTTCTCATTCACAACAGCAAAACCATTTCTTGGAACCAACAGCTGAAAGATCTCTTTCACTTCTTCAGTTCCCCAGAGGGCTGCATGGAACAGAAAAAGAGGAAGGTGTCCTGCGCTTGTGCCTCTGAGGATTTTTAATTTTGACTATTAAGTATCACTTTCTGTATTACTTTCTATTTCTGTGAACTCACGAGAACCCTGGAGGTGGATGTCTGTTATGAATTCTTTTATTTTTATCTTATGTGCAGTAGTGTTTTGTCTGCATGTATGTCTCTGTGAGAGTGTCAGATCTTGGAGTTATAGACAGCTGTGAGCTGCCATGTGGGTGCTGGGAATTGAACCCCGGGCCTTTAGACTCCTAACCGCTGAGCCATCTCTCCAGCCCCTATGAATTCATAGCAATGTGTACATTAGCATTTCTCTGTTCTCTTTAAGTATAACTAGCTAGTTTAATTGTCAATATTTTAGGCAGAAGATTCTGGGTCCCCCTTCCCTCCTCCCCTGCTCCCGGGTTTCTCTGTGTAGTCCTGGTTGGTTCTGGAACTTGTTCTGTAGACCAGGCTGATCTCAACTCTCAAACTGTCTACCTGTCTCTGCCTCCCAGAGTGCTGGGATTAAAGGCGTGTGCCCCTCCTGCCTGGCATTTCTCAACATGGCTGATGACAATAATGTTGCTTGCTCTGAATCAACTTAATTGTTTACTGGTATAAGCCGTGAGCTACCTGTGATTGTTAGATATGGAATTAAGCTTTCACTGAGGTCCGAAACAAGTCCAAGGTCAAGTCTTGACAGGACAGGACAAGGGGTTGGTGGTCTTGGTGAGGTCCATTATGCCTATTGCTTCCTTTTCCTTTGAAAAGTTGCCATAAAATTCTGTTATTAGGGAGTGGGGACTAAATAGATGGGACCTTCAGTGTTGCCGGCTGTCCTGTAGGCAGAAGATGGATAGAGAGGGCCTGGTGACAGTTGACAAATATCAAGAGAAGGCATGCAAATGTCTCCGGGAGAATAGAATTTGGAAACTGTTTGCCAGCCTGCTTGGGTTCATTTTTCACAGTCCAGTTCAAACTGTGAGGCTCCCTTGAAATGTAAAATAGCCTCCGGGCTGAACCCTGGAGCCAGGAATTTGCATCTGAGTTCAGCTCCTTTCAGATAATAATTACTGTCAGAAGGACCTCAGTGGGTCAATTCGCCACCAATCAATTAGTATTTATGGAAATGTGGTTTCTGTCTGGTCTTCCATTAAATGTTGTGAGCAACAGGAGACAAGCAGAACCCTAATCCCCTGGTTGTATTCCTGTTGTCCTGCATTGTGGGGCCGGGAGAGAGCACCCCAGGGAGCTGTGTGTAGGCGGAGTCAGAGGCAATTGTTTGATGGTTATTTATTTATAGCAGTGCTGGGATTTGAACCTAGGGTCTCAGACATACTAGGCAAGTGCTCTACCACTGAACTACATCTCCACTGCTCTTTTTTCCCCCCTTCTTTTATAAAAGTTGAGACTTCACTAAATCCCACAGGCTAGCCTTGAACTTGGCAGTCCTCCTGCCTCAGCTTCCACCAGGTTTCCCTGGTTAGAATGCGAGCCTTTGCGAGTCAGGGACAAGCCCTCTCCCTCAGACAGCCTGCCTTCCTCCCATTAGCCCTAGTGCCCGGCACACCTGGAGGAGTTCCCGTTTATAAAACGTTTTTATTGGATAACAGACCAGATGAGTTTCAGTTTGAAATTCCCTAAGCTGCAGTTTTGTTCTCAGAGGCGAGGTGTGTGTGTGTGTGTGTGTGTGTGTGTGTGTGTGTGTGTGTATGTTTTCCTGTTAGCTGTGACCCAGAAGGCTGATGGGTCTGACTGGGGTGGGTGGCCTTTTCTCCTGACCACTTCATCGGTCTACACCTTGGGGACTGTTTTAAGAGCTCCAGGTGTGGGGGGAAGGAGTAACTGACTCAACCAAAGTGGAGCGCAGTCCACTTTGGCTTAATTTCTCCATAAAGGAAAAGGGTTCTTTTTTGGAACTTATTCAGGATTCTGACATATTGCCCCTACCCCATGTACTGTTACTTAGGGCAAAAAGGTAAAACGACAGAAAAGCAACCCTCCCCCTCCTCAGCCACCCACGGGATTTATAAAATTCACAAATAGCACTTAAGGTTAGTATTTTGGCAGGTGTGGTACCTACCGGCCTGTAATCTTAGCTCTGAGAAGGCGGAGGCAGGTGGATTGTTTGAGGTCAGTCTGAGCTACAGTCAAGTCTAGGATAGCCTTGTCCATCAACTTCTTTGAAATTTCATTTATTCTGCATTTTGTTAGTGTGGATTGTTTTAAAACATATGTAGGATCTCATATAGCCCAGGCTAGCCTTGAGTTTTCTTAGCCGATGAGGACGACCTTGAACTTCTGACCTTCCCCTCTTCATCTCCCAAGAGCGGGGATTACAGAACCATTGCTCTGGGTTCATGCAGAGCCTGGGCTCCCCACCCCCACCCCTGGTCTCAGTGCCAGGCAGGTATTCCACCAACTGAACCACACCCCATCCCTTAGAAGGCTTCTCGACAGGAAGCCTATGCCGTTTGAAGCCCGGAAGGAGAATGTGCGTGGTCTCCCAAATGCCCCGTAGGACTTAGGAAATACTCAGGAAATGAATATGAATTCATTTATGCTTAAAATGACCACCACAAAGGATGACAAAGTAAACAGGAAACTGTAAAGGGGCTTGAAGGTGAGTTACGGTATGATCTGTTGTATCATTTTGGAATTTTAAAAAATGAGTTAATTTCCTTATATGTTTCTTTTGCTGTAGGGTCTCATGTAAGGGAGGCTAGCCTTGAACCTTGATCTTCCTGCCTGCCGCCTCTCAAAATGAGTGCCATTACGTTTGATTCCTTTATTAGTTTTTGAATGTGTCCTATTTAGTTATTGAGAGGAAGAGAAAGAATGTGTGTGTATATATATTCATGTGTGCTCATGCGTGCACTGAAAATAATCCTCCCAACTTTTATACACACACACACACACACACACAGGCACGTGCACCACAGGGCCAGGGTTGGCTCCTTGGAAATGAAAGATCACCGGGCTTGGCTGCAAGGGCCCTTAGTGCCTGTACAGTTTCTCCATCCCGTATTTTATTTTATTTTTTTATGTTACCCAAAAGTAATCATAGACCGAAAAAGGCAGCAGGCAGGTCTAAGGTAGTGACTGAGCACATTGTAGAGTTTTACAGAATTTTAACAGTATGCACAGGACAGCAGGTGTGAAAGCATACAGGAGCGTCTCCGAGAATACATATCTTGGGGCACAACTTGAAATACGCATCTTATTAAGATTCATGTTCTGCAATGTCTAAAACAGGCTGGGTACAGCTCGGGCCCTTTATGTATAATTTAAGAATGGGAACCATAACGACAGTCTGTGGGTAGGACGAATTTATTTTCTGAATGGACGAATTAGGTCATCGCCAGGCAGTTTTGTCTGATGGGAATCCCTCCCTGTAGGTTCTCAGGCAGTGGGCTCCAACGCTGGCTGCCGTGGCAGAGAGGGCTGAGGTGTTCAGCAGATCGCCCTGGAAAGACGCGGTGAAAGTTGGGAGCACTATTTTCGGCGGCGTTGCTGGATGTACCGTTCCTTCCTGTAAATGCAGGACTGGCCGCCGCAGCCTTTCTTTAGCTTGCCCCGCTGTGGCTCCAGCTGCCGCAATGGGGAAGCTAATAAGCGTCCCTAAGATCAACCACAAAACCCGGGAGCCTTGATTCTCAAAGCGGAGGGTAATTGCATCAAGGAGACATGGTGTCATTTTTGCCTGTCCCGGCTCTGGGAGTGAGGTCTGACTTACCTAGGGCATCAGGCTAGACCCTAGGTGCTAGGAATGACCTTGGCTCCTTTCAGCAAGGCCACCTGAAATAGGGAGGGTTCACTTGATGGGTTTCCAGAAGACAGGGGACTGGACTTAGACTCTCTTTAGAGAGGGGGAGCCTGAGGAACTCGCTGGGTTACCAGGACTGCCCTCTGGATGGGTAATAAAAGCCTCCCAGCGGCATGTAAATAGGTTGGCAGACGAGATTCTTTAATGCAGGAGTGGGCTTCACTGAGGTTGGTTAGCTGGGGCTGCCCCGCAGGGGGAGCCCACGGAATCCAACCCTTCACAGCCTTGCGTGGCAGCCCGGGGTCCCTCCCACATCTCTGACTCGGTGGTCAGGCAGGTCCCTTTGAACACTGGGCTCCGACCTCCAGTATATTAGGTCCTAAAGCTTAGGAAGTTTTATAGGAATAAGGAGCAAACCCCCACACGTGGTGAGACCCACGGCTCCAGCTGCATTTGTAGCAGACGCTGGCCTCATCTGGCATCAATGGGAGGAGAGGCCTTTGGTTCTGTGAAGGCTCGATGATTCCCCAACCTAGGGGAATGCTAGCGTGGTGAGTCGGGGGTGGGGTGGGAGTGGGGGATGAGGGGGATGGGGTGGGGTGAGAGGGTGGGTGGGTGGGTGAGTACCCTCAGAAGCAGGAGAGAAGGGAGGTGGGATAGGGCATTTTCGGAGGGGAAACCGGGAAAGGGGATAACATTTGAAATATAAATAAATAAAATAAGCAATACAAATTAAAAAAAAAAAAAAAGAGCAAACCCACTGAAGGCTCCTCGGATCCCACTCACCCGGGGATCGATGCTCTGGATTTTGATACAACAATCCAAAATGTTAAATAGCCACTAGGGCTGGGCAGTGGTGGCGCACGCCTTTAATCCCAGCACTTGGGAGGCAGAGGCAGGTGGATTTCTGAGTTAGAGGCTAGCCTGGTCTACAGAGTGAGTTCCAGGACAGCCAGGGCTACACAAAGAAACCCTGTCTCGAAAAAAACCAAAAAAAAAAAAAAAAAAAAAAAAAGCCACCAGAATACAGGAACCGGAACCTAGATGTAAAGGGGGGGGGGGCAGGACTTCATCATTTGTTTAGTATGTTTTTTGCTTAAAAAGCAGTCGTGTCACTTTTGAATATAAAAGAATTCCTTTAAAAAGCTGGAGAAAGGGCCAGGTATGGTGGAGCACTCCCTTAATCCCTGCACTTGGGAGGCAGGGGCAGCCTGATCTAGCTTGGTGGACAGCCAGGGCTACACAGAGAAACCCTGTCTCCGAAAAACCAAAAGTGGAGAAAGAATGATCAAGAGGAGAAAGGAGCCTCCTCCCATTTGTTTCTAATCTTTCTTTTTTTTTCTTTCCTTTTCTTTGTAAAGATTTATTTATTTTATGTATATGTGTACACTGTCTTCAGACACTCCAGAAGAGGGCATCAGACCCCATTACAGATGGCTGTGAGCCACCATGTGGTTGCTGGGATTTGAACTCAGGACCTCCAGAAGATCAGTCAGTGCTCTTAACCACTGAGCCATCTCTCCAGCACCCTTTTCTTTTCTTTTTTTTGAGACTGAGTTTGATTAGCCTTGACTGATCTAGAACTCTCTCTGTAGACCAGGCTGGCCTTGAACTCCAACAAGGTCATACCTCCTAATAGTGCCATCCCTACCTACAGCAGCACAAGGCAGACTTGTGCTGGGGAAGGAGCTGGGTTCTACGTCTTGATCCCAAGGCAACAGCTTGAGACTGTTCCAGTTGGACGGAGCTTGAGCACAGGAGACCTCAAAGCCCGCCCCCGCAGTGACACACTTCCTCCAACAAGGCCACACCTCCTAATAATGCCACTCCCCATGGGCCAAACATTCAAACAGGGACCGTACCTATTCAAACCACCACAGCGGGTTACAGTAAATTGGGGGGAAATCTCTGTCACAGCTTTCAGATGCTATCTGATGCTATATTCTTAACTTCTGAGTTGGAAGTTAACCTGGTGGTCTGTTAATACATCCCCAAATGTTTCACAAGTTAGGTGTAAGGATGTAAGTCAGACACATAGATGGGCAATCAATGTCTACTAGAGAGTTTAAAGACAGCTCAAGGTCATCTGGCCCCGAAGCTGCAACATTCCAATTCTCTACAAGCACACAGTTCTAATCAGCCAATCAGTGTTGTCCAGTCTTTAATACATGTGTGACATTTTTCTGGGAACGTGAGTTCACAATTTTGAGGAAGAAATGAAGTGCTGTTAGGAAGCACTTCCTGTGGGCATGTTCTTAGTGCAGAGACGTAGTTGTCTGGTGTGGGGTGTGGCAGATTTCCCATAGTCCCCCCCCCAACATCGGAGGCTGAGGAAGGGGAATCACTTGAGCCCAGGAGTGTGGGGACAGAGCACCCCTACTTTCTTTCTTTCTTTCTTTCTTTTTCTTTCTTTTGGTTTTTCGAGACAAGAGTTGCTCTGTGTAACCCTGGCTGTCCTGGAACTCACTCTGTAGTCCAGACTGGCCTCGAACTCAGAAATCCGCCTGCCTCTGCCTCCCAAGTGCTGGGATTAAAGGCGTACGCCACCACTGCCTGGTGAACCCCTTTTATTGTTTTAGACAGGGCCTCGCTACTCGGCTCCGGCTTCCTCTAACTCACATTGTTTCTGGCAATGCTGAGGACCTACAGGAGGGTGTGGTCCCAAGGGGCTAATGGGGGTGAGGGGCTTCCAGTGGGATTGCTGGTAAAGTGTAACAAGCAGAAAGTTGAGACTGGCTGCTGGGGTTGGGGTGGAGGATGCACTCTGACCCGGAAGGAAGGAAGTGCCTCTCAGTGTTCTTTCCTAATGCTGGCAGTGCACTGAGGAGCTGTGAAGGGAGGGGAAGGGGGTGGGTGGAATTTTCATTGCTCTGGGCTTCCTTTTGCCCTGGGGCCTAGGTAGAAATTGTGTTCAGATTCTAATGTGGACTCATAAAGTCTTTTTAATCCAGCAAGCATATCCTTGTATGAAGTCTGTTATTCTGCAGGGTATCCCAGCGTGTCTTGGGAGTGATTAGCATGAAATACTGACACTGTCTTAGTGACATACATAGCTGTGGAAAAAGTCATTGTATATTCCCAATGGCCGTCAAGGAGAAATCCTGTCTCAAAACAAAACAAACAAACAAACAAAAACAACCCCCCCCAAACCAAAAAACATTGGGGAGTTGGTGCTTTTTGCCTTTAATCCCAGCAGTCAGGAGGCAGAGGCAGGAGGTTCTCTGAGTTCCAGACCAGCCTGGTCTACAGAGTGAATTCCAGGACAGTCAGGGCTACAGAGAAACCCTGTCTTGAAAATAAAAAGAAATATTTTTTCTTATGTAATATATTCCGATTATGGCTTCCCTTCCCTCCCACCTCCTCCTCATCTGGATCTACCCCCTTTCTGTCTCTCATTAGAAGATGAACAGAACAGGGTTCTATGGGATAATAAAAATAAATAAATAATATAATATAGTTAGATAAACAAAAATTAACACATTGGAACTGGACAAAACAAACAAACAAACAGAAGGAAAAGAGCCCGAGAAAAGGTATAAGAAACAGAGCCTCTGGTTCACACTCAGGAGTCCCAAATAACACAAAACCCGAATCCACAATCCACCGCAGGAGACACACAATCTTTCTGTCTCCTCTCCTTTGGAATTCCCTGAACCCCGAGGGAAGGAATTTGATGGAGATATTGATCTCTGAAAGTCTCTGCCGCTGTCTCTGTTTCTGTTCCCAACTGCTGCAGGGATTCTTGCTAAACAGCCCAGATAGGAATCTTCCTAAAGGCAGGACAGGGGTTTTTTTTTTTGATATCAGGTTTTCTGATAGCAAAGGTTTTTTTTTTTTTCCTCTTCCTAAAACAGAATTAAACAGGCTAAAAACAGGACCCAAGGATGAGGTCTGGCAGAGCAGAGGACCTCAGGAGCCTTTCTATTTTGTTTTATTTGGTTTTTTTGAGACAGGATTTCTCTATAGCCTTGGCTGTCCTGGAACTCACTCTATAGATCCAGGCTGGCCTCGAACTCACAGAGATACTCCTGCCTCCCGCGTGCTGGGATTAAAGGCCTACAGCACCACCACCCGATGCAGGAGCCTTTCTAAAGTTTGAAAAATGAGAGAGTCTTTGCCTTTTACATAGGTTTGACGTTTGGTTTCTTTTTCTTAAACAACAACAACTTATTATTCATGTGTTTGTGTGTGTGGTGAGCACTTCATGTGTGTGTGTGGATACATACATGCCACAGCAGGAACATGGAGGTCAGAGGGCAACTTTCTTTTTTCCCTTCCATTTATTATTTCCTTGCACACATGTGCAGGCCTGTGTGTGCGGCAGCATGTGTGACTGTCAGAGGACAACTCTTGTGGAGTTGGTTCACTTTTCTGCCATGGTTATGGTGACTGAACTCAAGCTGTCAGCGTAGAGCACTGTGTGAGCTGAGCTATCCCATTGCCCCTTGTGTTGGCCATTTCTTTTCCTTTCTTTCTTTCTTTCTTTCTTTCTTTCTTTCTTTCTTTCTTTCTTTCTTTCTTTCTTTCTTTCTTTCTTTCTTTCTTTCTTTCTTTCTTTCTTTCTTTGACAAGATTTCTCTGTGTAGCCCTGGGTGTCCTGAAGTTCACTCTGTAGACCATCTCTGCCTCCTGAGTGCTGAGATTTAAGGTGTGAGCTACCACTGCCTGGCCCTTTTTGGGTTTTTAAATTTTAATTTTTGGTTCGGGAGGGACAAGGTCTCATGTAGTCCAGGCTAGCTTTGAACTCCTGATCCTCCAGCCTCCACCTTTCAAGTGCTAAGACTATAGGTGTATGCTACCATGACTACCCAGGTAGCTTTTACTATATGTAGCAATTGGTATAGATTCTCACTTTTTACCATCTATTCCCACACTGTATGAAAGAGTGGACCGCTACTCGCCGCAGAAGATTAAGCTTGCTTAAAACCAGCACTTTCTTCCTTTTCCTTCTTAGTGTTTTGTTGGAGACAGAAAATCTGTGTAGCCCTGGCTGATCTAGAACTCCCTCTGCAGACCAGCCTGGACTTGAACTCAGAGGCCCTCCTGCCTCTGCCTCCCAGTGCTGGGATTAAAGGTAGGTGTGTGCTGCTACATTTATTGGTTGATGTTATGTCAATTTGACAGGTGCCAGAGTTATTTTGGAAGAGAGAACCACCAGATTGCCTCGGGAACAAACCTGTGGTACATTTTCTTGATTGAGGGGTGTTATGGAAGGGCCCACCTCATTGGAGGTCCTGGGCTCTGTAAGAAAGCTTGCTGAACAAACCATGGGAAGCAAGCCAGTAAGCCTCTGCATCCTCCTCTATAGCCTCTGCATCAACTCCTGCCTCCAGGTTCCTGCCCTATTTCAGTTCCTGCCCTGACTTCTCTGACCTGAGAGTTGTAAGCTGAAATAATCCCTTTCCTCCCCACTTGCTTATGGTTATGGTGTTTATCTCAGCAACAGAAACCCTAACTAAGACCTTTTCCCTCTTGCCCCCCGAGACAGACAGACAGACACAGACAGACACAGACACACTCTCTCTCTCTCTCTTTCTCTCTTACTCACACATACACACATGCACTTGAGCACACACACAAGCACTTGTACACACACACACACACTCTCTCTCTCTCTCTCTTTCTCTCTTACTCACACATACACACATGCACTTGAGCACACACACAAGCACTTGTACACACACACACACACACTCTCTCTTACACACACACACATGCACTTGAGCACACACACAAGCACTTGTACACACACACACATACACACAGCACAGCACAGTTTCCCTCAGGATCTCCTGCATGCTAGCAGAGTACACGATCACTGTATCTCAGTCCTGGATTTTTATTTCTTCCATCACTGTGACCATTATAATCAGCAGCAGTATCATGCCTGGCGTGTGACACCTGGCCTGTCACATCTGGCCTGTCACACCTGGCATTCCATTAGGTATTTCCTCTTTGTTCTGTACTTTGCTCGGACTTACTCTATACTCAAGAGGCTGGAGAAATGGCGCAGCCGTTAAGAACTGCTCTTGGAAAGGGTCTAAGCTTAGTTCCTGGGCCCCCATGGGGCAGCTCCTAACTGCCTATGACTCCAGATGCCTGGACTCTGATGCCCCCTTGTGACCTCCTTGGGCACAGCACTCATGTGCACATAGACCTGCACACACTTAATTGAAACAAATCTTTAGTTTTTACTCAAATCCAGAAGAAGGTATCCTCCCTCCTTCCCTCCCTCCCTCTTTTCTTTCTTTCTTTTGTTCTTTCTTTCCTTCTTTTCTCCTTTCTTTCCTTCTTTCTCCCCCCCCCTCAATGCTGGGGATTGAAAACAGCGCCTTGCACATGCTAGGCAAATACTCTACCACTGAGCTACCACCCTGGCCCTGTTTTGGTTTTATAGTTGGAAACAAAGAGATTAGAAATAATTAAGTGATTTTTCTCAAAGTCACACTGTTAGTTAAGTACAAACTATATGCTGTCTGCAAAGTATTTGTCAATTTATCTAATTTTACTCTATTAAAAAAATCATTGTATTTGTTATTTGTGTGTGAGAGAGATGGGTGGGTGTGCATGCTCTGGCACACACTGTGGAGGTCAGGGGACAGCTTTGTTGTTCTGGTCTCTCCTCCCACCATTATATGGGCTCTGGCAATTGGCCTCAGGTCTTGTACATCAAACACCCCTGGCTGGCCCTATCCTTACTTTTAGAAAGAACTTATTTTGTTTTATGAAATGTTGTGTTCTTGAGTTTCAAAATCAAAATGAAAAACAACATTAAACTAAAGAAAACGACCTTGAGGCTACTGCCCTGCATCTGAGGCATATATGTAAATACACACAAATATAGAGCCAAACTTTCTTTCTTAGAAAAAAAGGTAGTGGGCTGGAGAGGTGGCTCAGTGATTAAGAGCACCGACTGCTCTTCCGAAGGTCCTGAGTTCAAATCCCAGCAACCACATGGTGGCTCACAACCATCCGCAGTGAGATCTGATGCCCTCTTCTGGTGTGTCTGAAGACAACTACAGTGTACTTACATATAATAAATAAATAAATCTAATAAAAAAGGTAGCACATCATGTGTTTTTTATCAATATCAGTCAATTCTCTGCTTAGTGTCTTGTCTTGTCACTGCAATTGGTAGCTTTTTAATGAACGTGTGTGGAGGTGCCTGGCTGTCAGAGCCTATTTGTTTATTTATTTATTTACATCCCAAATGCTGCCCCTGCTCCCAGTTCCCTCCTCCCAGAGTCCTTCCCTCTCCCCTTCTCCTCTAAGAGGCTGCCCCGTCGGTGCCACCCCCCACCCCTATATCCTCCCACCCTGGCTCATCCAATCTCTATGGGGTTTGGCTTGTTCTCACTCTCTGAGGCCAGACAAAGCAGCCCTGCTGGGGGCAGATTCCACAGTCAGGCCCCCTCTCCTAGTCGGTCTGGGGGGGGGGGGACTGACATGCAGATTGAGCTGCCTGTCTGCTACAAATGCCTGTGGGGAGTCAGGGAGGGTAGGTCCAGCCCGTGTATGCTCTTTTGTTGGTGGCTTAGTCTCTGAGAGCTCCCAGGAGTTCAGGTTATTTGACTCTGTTAGTCTCCCTGTGGGGTTGCCTTCCCCTTTGGGCCTTCAATCCTTTCCTTACCTCTTCCCGACCTCCTTCTAATGTTTGGCTGTGAGTATCTGCATCTGTCAGCTGCTGGGTAGAGCCTCTCAGAGGACAGTTAGGCTAGATTTTTATATTGCATTTATTAATTCTTTGAGAACTAAATATGTATCTTATTATATATGTATATATTATAAATATATTATATACTAATATTTATATAATATATTTTATACATTTATATAATATATTGTGTATATAATATGTGTATTATATATAATATATATTGATCATATTCACCCTCTTCTTGCTGCTTCTCCTGGATTTGCTGTGCTTGTGTAGATTAAGAACATCTTTCATTTTTAGTGGAAACTAGTTGTCTTGCTCCAAAAATGTGTAAAAAAAATCTAAACGAGGTTCTGCCTGAATATGTATTTGTGATCTAAAATCAGCACTGGCTGCTCTTCAGAGGATCCTGGTTGAAGTCCAACACCCACACAGCAACTCACAAACTTCAGTAACTCCACTTCCAGGAGAGCTGGTGCCCTCTTCTGGCCGCCTCAGACACTGCATGCACACGGTACACAGACATACATGCGGGCAAAACACTCGAACACACACACACACACACACACACACACACACACACACACACACACACACACACATTTTGAGACAGGGTCTCTTTTCATAGCCCTAGCTGTCCTGGAACTTACTCTGTAGATTAGGCTTGCCTCGAACTCACTGAGATCAGCCTGCTTCTGCCTCCTGAGTGCTGGGATTAAAGGTGGGCACTATCACTCCTGACTCATAAAATGAATCTTTTTTTTTGTTTGTTTGTTTTTGTTTTTTTTTCGAGACAGGATTTCTCTGTGTAGCCCTGGCTGTCCTGGAACTCACTCTGTAGGCCAAGCTGGCCTCGAACTCAGAAATCTGCCTGCCTCTGCCTCCCAAGTGCTGGGATTAAAGGCATGCACCACCACTGCCCAGCAAAATAAATCTTTTTTTAAAGTGAGGGGAAGTGTCTGGAGAGATGACTCAGTGGTTGAAAGCACTGACTGCTTTCAGGTTCAATTCCCAGCACCTGTGTTACAATCATTTGATCAACTGCCCTCTTCTGGCCTCTGCAGCCACAACACACATGTGGTACACAGCCACACATGCAGTTAAAACACCCATACACATAAAATAAAAATAAAAAACGAAAATAAAAAAAAATTCAGGGGATGTATGGCGATACTGAGAAGTCACATGACCTGCCAGTCATATTCAAGAAGGATACTACCTTCAGGTGAATATTATAAGACAGGGTTGCTTCTGATGGGCTAAACCTATAATTTATTTCTATGTAAGTATTTGGAGGTGTTTGTCTTGTTCAGCACCTTTTCATTCATCTGCCGTTCATGTATCAAATTCTCTGGGGAACGCACACAGCCTCTCCCACTTGTAATTCAGGAGATACAACTGAATCTAATGCCAGTCCCCAAAAAGTGGGTGATCCTTGGTGGATCATGTATGTGGTGTAGGCCTGGATCAGTCAGCATGGTGTATTCCTGGGACCATGTTTTAAGAACTGCTTGCCTTAAAACACACACTAACTCCTTTCAGCAGAAAGGAGTTTCCACGGGACCACTTCTGGCCAATTGCATTAGTCATCACGAAGGCTGTTCTCTGCAGGCCACAAATTCGGAGCACCCTTCGTGTCCTCGTGCTGCTAGACAGCAGAGTTAGTTCTGATAATGATCAACTCCTGTCAAACAGCGAATAGGACAGCAAAGACACCAGGCTTTCCAGAGAGCTCTGCAGGTGACACGCAGAAGGGCACACTGCTCTTAGGGGACCACACCTTCTCTGAGGGAGTATCATTTAGGCTAGCTTTTAGAGACAAGGAGAAAAGCTGCTTCAGCAGAGGTCATTCTGGGCTAGGGGAGGTGAAGGGGAGACAGGCTTCCAGGAAGGAGAGGAGTTAAACCTTGATGTGTAGAGAAATGAGAGAGGCGGGTGTGGTTGGAGGTTAGAAGGAGGCTGAGAACTGAGGCTGGAGAGTCAGGACATTCGGCCACGGGCTCCGCTAAGCATCCTTAAATTTTTAATCTTTCTGCCAGGGGCACTAGGGAGTCATTTAAGAATTTGAAGCCAAGAACAGAGAGACTTGGAAATAATCAGGTGTGTGTGTGTGTGTGTGTGTGTGTGTGTGTGTGTGTGTGTGTGTGTGTGAAAACTGGACCCAAAGAGTAGAGAATGGACTATGGAGGTCAAGAGTGAAAGAGAGTAGGAACTGGGGAGACAGTTCTGAGGGTGAAATGTAGGCTGCCACGTCTGGTGACCAGAGTTCAACCCCAGAACCTATGTTTAAAAATCTAGATGCAAGCCGGGCGGTGGTGGCGCACGCCTTTAATCCCAGCACTTGGGAGGCAGAGGCAGGAGGATTTCTGAGTTCGAGGCCAGCCTGGTCTACAAAGTGAGTTCCAGGACAGCCAGGGCTACACAGAGAAACCCTGTCTCGAAAAACCAAAAAAAAAAAAAAAAAATCTAGATGCAATGGAACACATCTGTAATCCCAGCACACCTCCAGAGAAAAAGGAGACAGAGACAGGAGAATTTCCCAGAAGCTCAGAGGCCACTAGCCTAGAGTACACAGCATGGCAGAAGGTGGACGGTGAAAACTAGCTCCTAAAAATTCTCTGATCTTCAAATGCAGTCTGTGGTACATGTGAATTTGCATACACACAAGTAGATTAATAATTATAAAAAAAAGTATAAAGGACAGTAACCACTGAGCTTCAGGTGACATGGGAAGAGGGTGAAGATGTTGGTATCAGAAGGATCTCAGATCCTGGGCATGCTGTGTTTCATCGATTTTGAAATATAGACATGTCTAATGTTTCTGTCTGATGACACTTTTCATTATTGCAGGCAAATGCAGTAGCCTCCTTGTCAGCTGACGTGTTGTTTAGGAGATAAACACTGCTGCACTTAGTGCCGTGTAGTTCAAGGGACCAGGCATGAAGCTCCAGAGGGGGACTGTGGGTTGCAGCAGGGAGGAGGCCCTGCAGGAGCAGGTCTATTCTGTAACTTTGTTCTCTGTTTCCTGTGGCAAAGTCCAAATTGGAACCCATATTAGTTAATGTGTGCCGGGAGCTGAGCTGCCCGTTTTAAAGATGTCAGAATGGGGCATCTAGTGTTTGTTGTTTGGGTTTTTTTGTTTATAATTTAATTTTTATGTGCACCTGTGTTTTGCCTGCATATGTCTGTGTGAGGGTGTTGGAACCCCTGGAACTGGGGTTACAGACAGGTGTGTGCTGCTATGTGGGTGCTGGGAATTGAACTTGGGTCATCTTGAAGAACAGCCAGTGCTCTTAACCGCTGAGCCATCCTTTTAGTCTCCTGTTTGTTTTCTGATAGCATCTTTTATGTAGCACTGGCTGCTCTGACACTTGCTGTGTAGATGGGCTGGTGTTGAATTCACAGAGGTCTCCCGGCCTCAGTTTCTGCCTGTTGGAATTAAAAGCATGTATACATCCAGTGTTTGTTTTTCCCAAACAAGATGTTACCGAGATGCTCAGCCTGGTCCTAATCTGTAGACTCTCCTGCTCTGGAGTCTGGGATTACAAGCATGCTTCAAGTTTCTGATGTCCAAGCTTTAGTTATATTATTGAACAGTTTGGTTTTTTGAGACAAGGTTTCTCTGTATAGCCCTGGCTGTCCTGGAACTCACTCTGTGGACCAGGCTGGCCTCAAACTCAGAGATGCCCCTTGCCTCCGCCTCCCTAGTGCTGGGATTAAAGGCGTGTACCACCACTGCCCAGCTTATTGAACAGTTTTTAAAAACTGCCTTGCATAGGCACTGTTTTTTATCAATTATTGCTCTACCGATTTTGTGTAGATGGCCCACTTTCCCACTTGATTTCTTGGCCCCTATGTGGGAGGATTAGTTACCACCACTGCTGGGTCTCTGGTGTTTGAATCAAAAACTTTATTTTTTGTATGGTAATGTATGATCATGTCAAGCATTATGTTGGTTATATTGGTGCCTTCTGACTCAAACATTCTGGAATGGAACTCTTTTCTGCTATGTGGAAAGTTCCTGGTATGTCTGGGGAAAGTCACATAGGTAAAGGTTTTTTTTTTTTTTGAGGTGGGGGTCTATATAGTTTTGGAGCTTGTGTAGAACATACTGGCCTTGAATTCAGAAAGATCTTCTTTCCCCTGCCTCCTGACTGCTGGGATTAAAGACCTGTATTCTGTTGACTGGCAGGGAAAGTTTTGTAAGTCAAGAATGACGAGCCTATGGGTAATAGGGAATCTGGCCATCCTAAAGACTTCTTCCTTGACTTGCTGTGGCAGCAGCTATCTCTCAGCCACTCGCTGAGGGCTGACTGTTCCTGTCCCCATAGTTCACCTGAGGAAGCTCTAATCCTCACCGTGAATGGGACATTCCAGTCCTCAAGTGATTACCCATAGCATGAGAGTGGAGCCTTCATGGATGAGAGGTAATTCATGGATGAGATGGCCAATCTCCCTGCTCTGTGGGAACACACGAGGCATGAATATCTGCAGGGGAAGAGGGACCTCCCCATAAGCCCCACTGCAAAGGCTCTCAGACATCAAAGGTTTGTTTGTGTAGCTTAGGCCATAGTCTATGATGTAGACTATGATGTAGGCGAGACACCATTTTCCCAAAAAAAAACAAAAACAAAAAAAGCCTGACAGTTTTAGATTCATTATACCTCTAAACAAATAATGAATTGAATTTAGGTTAAGTATCTAATACTATCTTCTTATTTCTTTCTTTCTTTATTTATTTTATTCTATTTTATTTTTGAGACAAGATTTCTATGTGTAGCTGTCTTGGAACTTGCTCTGTAGACCAGGCTGGCCTCAAATTCAAGAGAACTGTTTGCCTCTGCCTCCTCAGTACTGGGATTAAAGGCATGCGCCACCATCACTGACTAATTTTTTTTTTTCAAAGCTGAAATTTGAACACGGGGCTTTGAACATGCTTCACACACTCTACCTCTGAGCTATATCCCTGGCCTTAAATGTCTAATGTTATTTTGTTTAATTTCTAGTATTTTTTAAAGATTTATTTATTATTATATGTAAGTAAACTGTAGCTGTCTTCAGACACTCCAGAAGAGGGTGTCAGATCTTGTTACAAATGGTTATGAGCCACCATGTGATTTCTGGGATTTGAACTCCGGACCTTTGGGAGAGCAGTCAGTGCTCTTAACCACTGAGCCATCTCTCCAGCCCCAATTTCTAGTATTCTTATTTGAAGATGGTACTTGTTTTTAAATGCAAATAGTACATACATTTTCTATGCTATGGAATTAGTTGACAGAGCTGGGGGAGTTTAATTATTATGGGCACCAATGAGAGCAGAGTCTTATGACCTGTGACCTCTCATTTTGGAGGCTTCCTGGAGGCTCTTGGTACCATCCTTTACTCTCCAGAGCTGGCAGATTGGTGGTGCTGTGGCGTGTCTCCCTTTCTTGTCCTGCTGAGGAGGTAGAGTGAGCTTTACGACAGACCAGAGAGGACCTTGGTGGAAATGGTCCAGTGGGAAGGCTGGACCATTTTGTCACTGGCTGAAGATGCCATGAGTGGCATCTGCTTTAGCAAATCCAGGCATGGAGGAAGCTGTCTGGGGAGCAGGGAGAGCAGAAGTGTCAAAGCAATCATGGTACAAAGGTGCTCCCTCCTGATTGGGTTCTTGCCCACAGCAATCAATAGCAACGGGACAAATCCTGTCTTTGTTGATGCCACACTGAGGGCAGCAAGCAAGGTGAATTTATCCCAAATGTAAAAAGTCATTTCATCGTGGGGCTGGAGAGATGGCTTAGTGGTTAAGAGCACTGACTGCTCTTCTGAAGGTCCCGAGTTCAAATCCCAGCAACCACATGGTGGCTCACAACCATCTGTAAGGGGATCTGATGCTCTCTTCTGGAGTGTCTGAAGACAGCTACAGTGTACTTAAATATAATAAATAAATGCATCTTAAAAAAAAATGGGCAGTGGGGGCACATGCCTTTAATTCCAGCACTTGGGAGGCAGAGGCAGGTGGATTTCTGAGTTCAAGGCCAGCTTGGTCTACAGAATGAGTTCCAGGACAGTTAGGACTACACAGAAAAACTGTGTCTTGAAAAAACAAAATAAAACAAAAACAAACAAAAAAGTCATTTCATCATCCAGAGAGCAATGACCACCTCATGAGGCAGAGTGAAGATAGGTCAGTTTCTGGATGCGTTACCTGTACTATACCATGCCCTACCAAGTGCTGGCAAGCACTCTGTCATCTCTTTCTACCCAAGTTTTAAAATAGAATTGTAGCATACAGGCAGTGTCCCAGGCAGTGGTGGGGGAGAGACGAGGAAGGGACCTCTTATGGCTGTAGCTCTGCTATTTGTGCTCAGGGCTTGGAAGCGTGGGCACTACTGGCTTCTGTACACTTCCAAGCTTTCTGATGGGAGCATTAGTCACAATAAACATGTTATACCTTTAGTGGCTCACTAAAAAGGAATATTTCTTCTTCTCCTTCTTCTCCTCCTCCTCCTCCTCCTCTTCCTCCTCCTCCTCCTTCTTCTCCTTCTTCTCCTTCTTCTTCTTCTTCTTCTTCTTCTTCTTCTTCTTCTTCTTCTTCTTCTTCTTCTTCTTCTTCTTCTTCTTCTTCTTCTTCTCCTCCTCCTCCTCCTCCTCCTCCTCCTCCTCCTCCTTCTTCTTCTTCTTCTTCTTCTTCGTCTTCTTCTCCTCCTCCTCCTCCTTCTTCTCCTCCTCCTCCTTCTTCTTCCTCCTTGTCTTCTTCCTCTTCCTCCTCCTTTTCTTCTTCTTTTCTTGAGACAGGGTTTCTCTGTGTAGCCTTAGCTGCCCTGGATCTGGCTCTGTAGACCAGGCTGGCCTAAAACTCAGAGATCCACCTGCCCCTGCCTTCTGGGTGCTGGGATTAAAGGCGTGTGTCATTACTGCCAAAGAATATTTCTTAAATACTGAATCTTTATCTTCTCTGTTTCTTGAAAATACTTATATCATTGTTGGTGATTTTTTAAAAAAGATATTTTTATTTATTTTATGTGTGTGAGTACACTGTAGCTGTCTTCAGACACACCAGAAGAGGGCATCAGATCCCAGTTACAGATGGTTCTGAGTCACCATGTGGTTGCTGGGAATTGAACTCAGGACTTCTGGAAGAGCAGTCAGTGCTCTTAACAGCTGAGCCATCTCTCCGGCCCCCATTGTTGGTGATTTTTATTATTTTATTAACAGTTTTATTATTAAGTAATGAAACAAAAGCATTTTAATAGCGAATACATTAATTATATAAAAGGTGGTGATGTTTTAAGTATGCAAAGATTAATGGCTTGATGTCCTAGTAAAGGGAAAATAGTCACTGGGGAGAGATGCCAGGGGTTCTCTTTTATTTCTATTGGAAGTTTACTGGGACCTCTGTCAGAATGACCCTGTCATTAGCAGTGGCCTCCCCTCTGGCCCCATCCATTGGAACACAATGCTGAACACCTTCAGTGAGTGACTAATGGCTTTGCTAGTGTAAGAGATGTGGGTGTGAGAAACTACATGCTAGCTGGATGGGAAAGGGATCTCGAGGCCTCTCCTCCAAACATGGTGCCTTCAAGTGATGGAGAAACACCAGCACCCCCTGTGAGGACACAGCTTCTCAGGCACAGGTGAATCGGATGCTGGACATTATGCTGGTGAGGGGCACAGTCCCTTTGGGCCGACATCCTTGTGCACTTCAGTACCACTGTCTTCTGTTCAACTGTGCTTTGCAACCTTAAGTGTACTGGCTTCCAGCTGGACTCTTTCATGATGGAGCATCGCTCAATACTCACAGTGAATTAGTTGGGCAGTAGCACACAGGGGTGGGTGTGCAAGCCTGTCATCGCTTCCTGTCACATACACCATGAGGCATGACCGTGGCTGCTGTGGCAGAATTTAGCAAAGGAGAATGAGAAGCCTCTGAATGAAAGACTTCTCTGAACAGCCAGGCAGTGACCCAGAAGCAAATTTCCAAATTGCTACTCAGTGCTTGAAACTGCAGGACAAGAATTAGGAGTATCTAATGTTGTTCTAAAGCAGATGGCAAGGTTTAATGCGTGTACGTCATGTCTTATTATGCCCAAAGGGCTAGACCACATTTGATTTCCTTTTACATTGGTTTCTTCAAAGGTTGTTCTGTAATTTCACAAATACACAACTTAAGCTTGCTTAAAACCTCACTTTATATCCAACAGTGCAAACTGTGCCCACTGTCTCTCCACCTGGAATGCCTTCCATTCTTTGCGCACAGCGTGTAACTTCCTTTACAGGATCCCATTGCTTCTACCCCATGAGCTCTCTTTCTGTATTCTGACAGCATCTGGCTTTAATTCTTAAGGTGTGTGTCCTATTGTTACAGTCTGAGAGTGATGGGGTCTTGCTATGTAGCCCTGGCAGGTCTAGAACTTGCTGTGTAGACTAGATTGGCTTAGAACCTTCAGCAGCCCCCCCTGCCCCCCCCAGCTAATATTACAGGCTTGAGTCACACGGCCCTGCTCCCCCCATCCCCAGTCTGGGTGAGGACAATGATTGCTTTGAATTTGGTCCTCTATTATCTACAGTGCTGGATTTTAAATGTAGTCCATTAAAATGAATGAATCTATTGGGTTTATTTAGGGATTCAATGAGGTGATTTTACTTTCTTTTTCTCTTGGAGAAGTCGTGTGTTTTCAGTGTCCTTTATCACATTAGAACTGGTATTTTCAATATATATGATATAAAAATCATGTATTCACATAAAATAAAGGCTTAAGAGGCAAAGTGCATAAAGAAAACAGAGTGACCACTCTCTGCCCTAATTATCTTGAGCAAGAAAATTAAGCACTTGAAACAATGTAGAATCATGTGTCCTGTGGACGAGAGATTTGCTACTGAACTTGCTTTTCCAATGTTAGGACCAAACTCAGGATCTTGGGACGCGCTAAGTTCAGTGCTCCTCAGTTTTTCTGATGTCTGGCTATATTCATCATGGTGGCCTTGAACTCACGATGCATTCCAGGCTGGCCTTGAACTTGTGATCCTCCTGCCCCTGCCTCCAGAGTCCTGGGGTCACAGATATGTACCACTATGTCTGGCTAGTTTTTGTTTTTTGTTTTTTAAAGATTTATTTATTTATTTTATGTATATGAGTACACTGTTGCTGTCTTCAGACACACCAGAAGAGGGCATAGGATCCCATTACAGATGGTTGTGAGCTGCCATGTGGTTGCTGGGGATTGCCCTCTGGAAGAGCAGCCAGTGCTCTTAACCGACAAGCCATCTCTCCAACCCTGTCTGCATAGTTTTAATTGTAGAAGTAACCTGCCTTTATTCTCCGTGGACTTTCAGGATGATTGTGTGTTTACAACTCTAGTGTGGGATATAAGCAAATCTCTCTCTCTCTCTCTCTCTCTCTCTCTCAATGGGGATGGAGCCCAGGGCCTAGAGTACACTGCTCAAGTGTGGAGCTGCAGTTCCAGCCTCAGAATTTATTCATTATTTATTTTGAGACAGGGTTTCACAAGGTTGATCTCAAGCTTTAAAAACTATCTTGTGAGGCTAGAGAGATGGCTTAGTGGTTAAGAATACTAGCTGTTCTTCCAGAGGTCCTGAGTTCAATTCCCTGCAACCACATGGTGACTCACAACCATCTGTAATGGGATCCGATGCCCTCTTCTGGTCTCTCTGAAGACAGCTACAGTGTACTTACATACATAACAAAAATAAATAAATCTAAAAAAAAAATACTATCTTGTAATTGTTAGTAATTAGGGTTATCATTGCTGTGCTGAAACTAAGCTTTGGGAGGAGAGGGTTTATTTGGCTTACATTTCCACATTGTAGTCCTCCACTGAAGGAAGTAAGAACAGGAACTCAAACTCAGTAGAAGTCTGGAGGCAGGAGCTGATGCAGAGGCCATGAAGGAGTGCTGCTTACTGGCTCACTCCTCATGGCTTGTTCTGCCTGCTTTCTTATAGAACCCAGGACCACCAGTCCAGGGATGGCACTACCTGCAATGGGCTGGGCCCTCCCCCATTAATCATTCATTAAGAAATGCCCTACAGGCTTGCCTGAAGCCCAGTCTTATACGGGCATTTTCTCAATTGAGATTCCCTTCTCTCTGATGACTGTAATGTGTCAAGTTGACATGAAAGTAGCCAGCACATTAGTTTTCTCCCTTTTTGTGTATTAGTGTATGTGCATGAGTGTTTTGTCTGCATATGTGTAAGTGTGCATTCCCAGAGGCCTGAAGACACGGCAGAACCCCTGAAACTAAAGATATGGATGGTTATAAGCTACCATGTGGGTGTTAGGAATAAAACCTGGATCTTCTGTAAGAGTATTAAATGCTCTTAATTCCTGAGCTATCTCTTCAGCCCCTGATCTCAAATTTGTAATTCTCCTGCCTCTGTCTCTCAAATGCTGGGATTATGGGCACTGCAACCATATCTGGCTTCCAAATTTTTTTTTTTTGAGACAGGTTTCTCTACGTAGTACTGCCTGTCCTGGAATTCACTCTGTAGAACAGGATAGCATCTAACTTACTGATATCCACCTGCCTCTGCCTATGGAATGCTGGGATTAAAAGCATGCACTACCATGTCCACCAGCTTCAGAAACCTCAAAACAATCTTTACCATTATTTATTGTGTGTTTGTGAGTGCATGAGTGTGCCATAACACGTTTATGGATCAGAGGACAACTCTCAATAACCTTCCATGATGTGTGTTTCAGGGATTAAACTCAGGTTGTCAGGCTTGGTAGCCAATACCTTTATTACCATGCCATCGGACTGACTGCAGAAACGTTTAAAAAAAAAATTCAATGTCCACCAATGGGTGAACAGAGAGACAATGGACTTTTATTTAGCCATAAGAAGGAATGGAAGATGGATATATGTTATATGAACCTTGAAAACACACATAAAAGAAGCTAGACACAAATTAGCCAGACTCTGGATGATTCCATTATGAACTATCCAAACCACACAAGAAATGCAAATTGGTGGTTACCAGTGGCAGGGGGTGGAGAGACATGAAAGGACCATTAATGAATATGATTTTTTTTCCCCCTGAAATGTCCTGTAACTACACAGAGATGGTACCTGTACAGTATTGTGAATGTGCTAAACACCATGGCATTGTTTGCTTTGAGCAATTCAGTTGTTATTTGCATGTTACTGTAATTGAAACCAATAAAACCCAACCTTATGATGGCTCTCAGAGAAGCTCTCACTTCTGAGCCTGCCCTTCCTTCCCTTTGAACCTGGCTCCCAACTCTTTGCAGGTTCCCTGGACTCTGCCATTTCTACAGGGTCTCTCCTCCCTCTCCCTTCTATCGCCCCCTAGTGGCTTAGCTCTTTGTAAGGCTAAGGCTAAATAACTCCCCCCACTCCCCTTTGTACTCGTTTTTGGTGGGAACCATCAAAGGGTACCCAACGTAGAGAACTAAGGGAAACCTGGAAGTTTCTTTTTTTTTTTGGTTTTTCGAGACAGGGTTTCTCTGTGTAGCCCTGGCTGTCCTGGAACTCACTTTGTAGACCAGGCTGGCCTCGAACTCAGAAATCCTCCTGCCTCTGCCTCCCAAGTGCTGGGATTAAAGGCGTGCGCCACCACCGCCCGGCTTGGAAGTTTCTTAGTGGAAAAAAGAACTGCTTTCAGTTCTCTGTTGTTCTCCTTAGCTGTTTGATGTAGAGCAAGTTGGCAGGAAGCACAGAGCAGTGAAGATGGTTTACATTCACACAGAGCTCCGCAACAATTCTCAGCACGAACTAACTCCGGAAAACATTGACTCTGAGGAAGGCTTTGGTTTCTGGGTTTCCTTTAAGGCCCCAGTCAGATGCTGTCTAGAACCAAGATCCATTGACACTCCCCCTACTCAATCCTTCTAGGGATGAACCCAGGGCCTCGTGTATAATAGGCAAGGGCTTTGCCACTGAACCCTGCCTCTCATTCATTTTTATGTTGTGTGGTTTCTTGGTGACTAAAACCTCTTTACAGTGCAGGCTCTCTGCCATCTGTGAAATGACCTAGCTCTCGGCACGCCTACCTCTCTAGGACTGTCCTGTCTTTGCTAGTTTGTCCTTCACAGAGCTCTATAGCTGATGTGCTTGCCACATGTTGGTGGGGAAGGGTCCTGTTGGTTCAGGGTTGCAGTTAGTGTTCTTTACCATGTGTGTCACAAGGAGACAGCAAGAGCCACCCGAATAGGCACATTTGTGCAGAGTCACTTTGCTGAGTTTAAAATTTCTGCATGTGATCAGTCCTCTGTTTAGACTTTGGATCCTGGGATGAAAATTATGCCAATAATTGATGGCCCTTGTCCCTTTGTGCAGTTTCATGGCCTGGCACACAGGCCTAATTACCAATAACTGCATCACGATGGTTTCTGGAGTCTTTCTTTATAGCTCTGAGGTCATTGTGTGTGTGCTATGATGTGTGTATGTGCGTTTGTATGTGTTAGCCTGGGTTAAGTCTACAGAAACTGTGGGAAGGGCCCTGCAGACCAGGGCCCTGGGCCCTGCAGACAGGAAGCCCTGGTATATGGTCTGTTGTGTGTGGTATGTGTAGTATGTATATATGTATGTATGTATGTATGTATGTATGTATAGTATGTGTGCATGTGTATGTGATGTGTATGTATGTATATATGAATGTGTAGTATGTGTGCTATGTATGTGAATGTGATGTGTGTGTAATATGTGTGGTGTGCATGTGTGTGAATGTATGTGTGTGGTATGTAGTATGTGTGCTGTGTATGTGGTATGTGTGTGTAGTATGGGTAGTGTGTATGTGTATGTGGTGTGTGTGTGTGGTATGTAGTATGTGTACTGTGTATGTGTATGCGGTGTGTATGTGTAGTATGTGTGGTGTGCATGTGTGTATATGTGTGTGGTCTGTAGTGTGTGTAGTCTGTGTGTGTCCCACTGAACCATATTCTCAGCTTTTTTTTTTTTAACTTTCCTTTTTGAGATAATAATCTCACCGAGCCACACAGGCTGGCCTTGAGCTTGTGATCTGTTTCACCCGGCTTCCTGAGTACATGAGTTTACAGCCCCGTACTCTCGAGCCTGGCTCATGGGTTTGTGAAGAGAAAGTTCAGTGGCAGGGAAGGAGCCTCATACAGTTGAGGGTCCTCGGCGGACCCATGTCTGCTCCTGTTCTAGAACATTCGGTCACACCGGCTGTGTCAGCACTGTCACTGATGACACGTGTGATGTGCGACATGTTCCACACACCTCCCTGATGCTGCCCTGCTCTCCTCAGGCCTGCCTCTCCCTGAGCTAAGGCTCACCCAGAATTCAACCGTGAGTCAGCCTGTTGCTGGATCTGCCACTGTCTTCCACAAAAGCTCTATAAATTTGTTAGACTTTTAGGGCTGCTTGGAACTCTGATTTAAGACTATTTTTGTTAGGTAGCATATCAGTGCTCAGTGAGCTCAGAATCCTTTGATGAAACTGGAGATTGAAAGTCCCTGGATACTTTTGTGACTTTCCCCACCGCCTCGGAAGCTGTGTGGGAAGTGTGTCCTGAGCTCAGCCTGGGTTAAGTTTACAGAAACGGGGAAGGGCCCTGCAGACAGGCAGCCCTGGGCCCTGCAGACAGGCAGCCCTGGGCCCTGCAGACAGGCAGCCCTGGGCCCTGCAGACAGGCAGCCCTGGGCCCTGCAGACAGGCAGCCCTGGGCCCTGCAGACAGGCAGCCCTGGGCCCTGCAGTCAAGCAGCCCTGGGCCCTGCAGACAGGCAGCCCTGGGCCCTGCAGACAGGCAGCCCTGGGCCCTGCAGACAGGCAGCCCTGGGCCCTGCAGTCAAGCAGCCCTGGGCCCTGCAGACAGGCAGCCCTGGGCCCTGCAGACAGGCAGCCCTGGGCCCTGCAGTCAAGCATCCCTGGCTTTACATGCAGGAGCCACAGTGGGTGCAGGACTGAGTAAGACCTCTGTGTCTGTATCTGGTCAGAGTGTAGCCCCTCCCAGGTTCTTCTTCCTCAGTGACAGGGATGGAACCACTCCCTGCACATGGTAGGCAAGTGATCTGCCACTGTGTCACAGCTCAGCCCCTTGCTTTTGTAAATTCTTGGCATTAAGTACAAGATCTCCTCAACCCTGGGATCACCCCTTTCCTTAATATCTTCTCAAGTGTTCAAAAACGCTAGGCATATTTATTTTCTTTTCTAAGGGTGACTTTTATTTTGTGATTTGCTATTGTTTTCCTTTAATTATTTATTTAGTATTATTACTATTATTATTGTTGTTTTGTTATTATTATTAATTGTTAGTGTATTTCGAGACCGTCTCCCTAGTAGTCCTGGCTAGTCTGAAACTCACTATGTAGACCAAGGAGACATGAACTTGCAGAAATATGACTGCTTCTGCCTCCCATGTGCTGGCACTAAATGCTTGTGTAACTGTGCAGCTGTTTCTTATTTTAGGAGAGGTTCTTCATATGTAGCTCAGGCTACCTCCAAACTTCTGATCCTTCTGCCTCAGCACCTCCAAATACTGGGATTATATGTGTGTTACGATGTCTGGCCTGCTATTTTGTTTTATTTCATGTGTGTGGGTGTTTTCCCTGCATATATATATATATATATATATATATATATATATATATATATATACACACACACACACACACACATATGCACCACTTGTGTGCCTGGTGCCTGCAGAAGCCAGAAAAGCTTCCTTGGAATAGAGTTTCACGTGGTTGCGAACCTGTGGGCGTTGGGGATTGAACCCGAGTCCTCTGTGAGAACAGCCAACACTGAGTTATCTCTCCAGCTCCTGGAGTTTTTATTTTTAAGTGTGTTAACTTTTCAGTCTGATTTGAAAATGTACCTAGCTGGCATGCTAGTGACAGACAAAGTCATCTCGAGCACGGTGATACAGACGGGGGTGGGGTGGGGTGGGGCTCACTGCAGTGATGCACAACTAACTAAACCCACAGAGTAGGCCTGCAGGTGACAACTCTGCTAGAAGCATAGTAGGTGCATCAAGGGAAAATGAAGAAAGAAGAAACGTCTAATCCCATGGTGTTTACACAGTAGAAACACACGAACACGCCCAGAGTCCTCTCCGATACAAGTTAACGCTGCTTAGGGGGTCATTCATTGTCTTTGCTGCAGTGTTGTTTGAAGCTTTAGCCTGAGTACAATGTAAATGCTTACCAGCAAGCAATGCTTAACTGTTAAAAGGGTGTGTCAGACCTAGACCTACTGCTTAGGAAGAGGACCTCGAGTGCTTTCTGTTCCTTGAGAAAGTCTCAGAGTGTGACTTTGGATTCTAGATCCCTCTGCTTACACTTCTGGAGTGCTATACCAATGTACTTGTTTATAGGGTATTGGGAATCAAACCCAGGGCTTCATGTTTGCTAGGCAAGCATTCTACCAACTGAGATACAGCCTCTGGTCCTTAAAAAGTGATGACTTTCCTCCTTTCTTTCTCTTTCTCCCTTTCTTTTTCTTTTCTTACTCTTTCTTTCTTTCTTTCTTTTTCTGTGCTGAGGAGTCTAACCTAGGGCCTTGTGCATGGTGGATAAACACTCTGTCAGTGGGTTACAGTCTCAGCCTCATGACATTCTCTTAAACGAGCAAAGCAAAGCCCTTAGATGTAGGCTGTGAGTCCAGTTTCATTAAGCCTGATCTCTCATCCGTAGATGTGTTTGTGTGTGCATTCACTTAATGGACTCAGCAACCCTGGAGAGCTGTGTAGAGAGGTAGATAACCCGTGCTGTTAGCCTCAGACACTTGCTGGGGGTGCAGAGAGATGAGAAGACAGAAACAATCCCCAATAACAAAACAACAAAGGACTAAAGCAGACAAGAAAAAACTTCAAAACCAAACCAAAATCATGATAAAAGTGTACAGTATAAAAGTCAGAACATAGTGATTCTATCACTGATTGTTTAAAAATGCATACTCCACAAGCATGCAAGTACACAGGGCTGGATTTTAGCATGGATTAAAAACATGCTAGACAGTAGGATTTGAGCAAAAAGAAAAATACATAGGCACAAAACAGCAATACTCAAGCCGGCAAGATAAAGACTAACCTCAGGAGAGCTACCTGTGGATGGGAAGAGAGGTGAATGGAAGTGGGAAGGGAGATGCTGGTAGTTTGAATATGATTGGCCTCTAGGAAGTGACACTATTCGGAGGTGTGGCCTTGTTGAAATAGCTGTGACTTTATTGGAGTAAGTAACTGTGTAGGCGGGCCTTGAGGGCGCCCAGTGCTCAAGCTCCACCCAGTGCAGAAGACCGGTTCTCCTGTCTTCAGATAGAGACGTAGAACTCTCAGTTCCTTAGCACAAAGTCTGCCTGCATACTGCCCGTGCCTCCTGCCATGACGATAGTTGACCGAACCTCTGAAACTGTAGGCCAGCCCCAATTAAGCGTTTACTTTTATAAGAGTTGCCTTGGTCATGGTGTCTCTTCACAGCAATGGAAACCCTAAGTTAGAGATTAAAGATGAATTTTAAAAATCGGTCTACAGAGTAGTGGGCTCCTCACGCACTGCCTTAGGCTGACTCTCTTCCCATCTCATCCTAACCCCCACCTTCCTTCTCCCCGTTCTTACCTAAACCCTCTGTCTCCAGAAACCTCTTTTCCACTTCCGTGTCACATGCGTTCTGTGGCCACCTTCTCTCTTTTCTCCTCTTCTAGGTCTCTTTCTATCCTCCTGCCATCTGTAAGTACTCACCTGTATACAGATGACCATATGTAAAGATGAGAAGCTACAGAGGGCCTCTCTTAAAGCACAACCGTCCTATGAAGGCTTATGACGGACACATTAGCATCTACCTATGGTGAGACACATCTCTGGCCTTGGCAGTCACTTCTCCACAGAGCCTTGGGCAGCCATTCTCAACCTGTGAGTCTCTACTCCTCTGGCAAACCTCTCTCTTCAAAAATATTTACATTATGATTCATAACAGTAGCAACATTATAGTTATGAAGTAGCAACGAAATAATTTTATGGCTGGGGGGGGGTCTTTACAAAATTGAGGAACTGTATTAAAGGACCTCAGCATTAGGAAGGTTGAGACTCACTGACTAGAGGATGGGTTAGTGAGGTGAGTGAGTCCTCAGCGATTCAGTAACCAAACTACCTGATGGTTGGCGAGCACGTAACATTGTTGCAATTCCTGGTCTCGGACTTCACAGACCTGCCTCTCGTGACATCATCTGTGACAGCCAGAGGAAGAAAGAACACACACTAAACCTTGGGTACCTCTGCTCTTACAAACCTGGGCGATTACTTTAGAGGGAGTATTAGCAGCTAATTAGTTCCTGTAAATAGTGGCTTTGGCTTTGAACTTTTGGAATGAAAATTAACTGATGGTCTCAAAGAATGCTGTGTAGTTTTTATGGCACGGGAACTTTCCCCTTGGGGTTCCTCGAATGTTCTTTGCCCTTATTTTCCCAGGCTTACATCTTTCTAGCAGCCGAGGGCACTTATTTTTGGAGCTTTGAACCTTGCCCCAGTGGATTACCAATTTCATTTAGGTAAACAATTTCCAAAAAAAAAAAAAAAAAAAAACCAAAACCAAACCAAAACAAACTGTAAGCACACAGGTTACAAATGATAACAGGGTCTGCCTTGCAGTGCCGTGTCTGACCCTAATGTCTCCTGTCAGCTGACATCAGTAGCTCACTTTCTTTGTCAATGGTCTCATGGTGCTGTACCCTCTCAGGGTACAAACCAGGTCCTGTAAACACAGAGGGTTTGGGAGCACAGCGAGAGTCACACACAACTGTGGAGTGGGTGGTCTTGATGCCAGGCTCTCGCTGTCTCACGTTGCCTGTCCTTTTCAGGAGCCCTTTGGGTTGTGAAAGGATGCTCCAGGCCATTGCTAGCCCTCTGCTGGAAGGATGGTAGTCGTTATAGTTAATGAGCTGTTAGTTTTTCCATTATAAGATTCTTAAAGGGTTGATAACCTGGTGGTAATAACAATAATTTGCTTCAGGTGGCAAACTCAGTAACAGGTATAGATAGTCACTGCCTTTGTCCGCCTTAATAGGTTTGTGTGTGGGTGCTGGTACTGCCCCACATTTATCAAATATAAAAGAAAAAAACACACTCAGGAGCTAGAAATAGTTCCACTTTCCTTTTATAAACTCCACCGGTAATCACTTTGTTGGTTATAAAGGGTCCTCAGAGAAGGCAGCCTTAAGACAGGGATGTGGGGAATTCAAGATTTTATTTTTAGTGTGTGTGTGTGTGTGTGTGTGTGCATGTCTGTTTGTATATGTGCACACATGAGTGCAGTTGCCTGTGGAGGCCAGAAGAGGGTGCTGGAGCGGAAGTTACAGGTGGTTGTGAGCTGTCTGCCTTGGGTGCTGGGAACTGAACTCTGGTCCTCATCCTGCACAAGGGGCAGGAGGAGCTCTTAGCTGCTGAATAGCTCTCCTGCCCCAGGGCGATGAGACTCCTGAATGAACTCAGGAGTAAGAGCCTGCACCTCCGTTGGGACAGGAGGCCTGCTTGCCCGCAGAAACTAGCCATGCGACCCTCTGGTGGAAACTACCACGTCTCCACCTCCACTCACTCCCAAGACCCCCTGGTCATCCAGGGATGGGGAGGACTGAAAGGTGATTTGCTCGCCAGTGTCCGGTGATGTAATCAATCATGTTCTCTCAATAATGTCTCCACTGAACCCCGAAAGGACAGGGTTTGAGAAGATTCTGGGATGTTGGACAGCAGATGGAGATTCCAGACGTGTCACTTGCAGATAGAGTGTGGGAGTGCTTGAATCCTTCCCGGGTACCTTTCCTGATGCACTGCCTCATCTGCCTGGGTAAATGAAACCAAAGTGTTCTGAATTCTGCTGTCTTAGTAAATTAAACCAATCTAACGAGAGGGAGGGTCGTGAGGAAACTCCATGTAAAGCTGCTGGTCAGAAGTGTCGGTGACAGGGTGCTAGCTGTGATTGATGTGTGCGTTAGCCTCTTATCACCATGTCTAAATTCCTGAGGTGACTTTGGCTCATGGTTTCAGCCCATGGTTGTTTGGCTGATAGCTTTGAACCTGTGGCCAGGTGGGATGCCAAGGTATCAAGCAAAGCTGCTCACATTGCTGCAGTCAGCAGAGGGGGAGGGATCTTCAGGAGCACTCACTATACTAACTCCTACCTCCTAAGGGTTCTATTACCTCCCAACAGCGTCATCGACTGGGTCAATACTTGGGCTTAAGGGATAGTTAAGAGCTAGATCACAATAGCATCTGACTCCTGTGAGACTGAGCCCTTGGCAGATAGATGAGCGCTGCCTATAATTCCAGATCATTAGTGTTAGAGAGTGAATTGCAGAACTCCCAATCAGTAGTCTCCCGGGAGTTGCCTGATGCACGGGGGTGGGGTTGGGGTTGGGGTTGGGGTTGGGGGTTCGAATTAGAAGTCAGCCATTCTGTGTTGGGACTATGAACAGAGTAAAGGGAGTTTGGCTTAAAATGAAAATAAAAGAAAAACTTTTACACAAAGAATGAACTTTTGCCTTAGGAGATGTGGGCAGTCCTTGAGTAGAAGAAAGGTTTCAGATAGTGAGGGAGGGGAGCGGGGAGGCACCCATTCTGGACAAGACAATGAGGGAAGAGAGGTGTGAGGCAGCGCCCCCTGTGGTGAGATAGTGGTACAGAACAGTAAGGGGATACCAATGATGTTGATGGAGTGAGGGAGCTTGGGCCATGCCTGAAGAGGGAGAAACATCAATTTTCTGTTCGAATGAGAACATTTTAGATAGGTATCTGTTCTAGCAGTTTCCAAGACTGGAATATACAAAAGAGGTAGTGG
Source organism: Tokudaia tokunoshimensis (assembly GCA_036184795.1). NCBI lineage: Eukaryota > Metazoa > Chordata > Mammalia > Rodentia > Muridae > Tokudaia > Tokudaia tokunoshimensis. The sequence goes on along the minus strand of BTHU01000013.1, from coordinate 57,647,705 downwards.
CTGGACTGGGTAAACCCACTCATTCTATAATGTTTTATAATTAGTATTAAATTCATTACTAATTTAATTAATTTATCAATTAATCGATTAATTAACATTAATGTATTATTAATTGTATTATTATTATTTTGATTATTTTTTTATACTCACATAGTTCAGGCAGGTCCTGAACTTGCTATGTAGTCGCAGATGACCTAGAACCTATTATCCTCCTGCTTCTTCCTTTCAAGTGATGGAATTCCAAGCAGAAGCCTCCATACCCAGATCAGTGTTTACATTTTCTCCTGAGTTTTGGAGTAATCCTGGTAATAAGAGGGCCTGAGGACCCAGCTGTGGACTCAGGCTTTGGAGAGATTAGTACGTAGAGCCTTTTTTCTCTCTCTTAGTCTCTTTCCTTGTTATAGTGATGTAACCTGTGACGGAAGAACTGTCAGGAGGCGAGATTTCCCCTTACAGTTCAGTGGATACAGGCTGTCTTGACAGAGAAGACATGGTGTCTGGGGGATTTTGGTTCGTGATGGTAGGTGGTTACCAAGGTTACTCATGGAGGCAGAAGACAGGGAAGGGCTAGAAGTGGAATCAGGTGTCCACCGTAACCGTCAGAGCCACACCCCCAGTGACCCACCTGACCAGTCAACCCTTCTGTCTCAGGGGTGCCAGTTTCCCAGAGAGTGCTTCCAACTGCCACTAAATGTTCAAATACACGAGCCTGTGGAAGACACTTCACATTCAAACCTTAGGAGGCAGGCACCTGACCATTGAAAAAACATACCGGGAAAACCTCCAACCTAATTAAGAGGCGTTAAGTCAGGCATGGCGGTATATGCCTGTAATCACAGCACTTGGGAGGGTAGGGCAGGGAGACTGAGAGTTTGAGGCCAGCCTGAGCTACATGGTATAACTTTTAAAATAAAGCAACGACTGGCCAAATAGTTCTGTAGGTAAGAGTGATTGGTGACAAGTCTGACAACCTGAATTTAAACCTTGAGACCCACATGGTGGAAGGAGGGGACCCACAATTATAAGTTGTCCTCTGACCTTCACATGTGTGCTGTGCCACATGTCTAAGAAATACATACATGCACACGTATACACACACACACACACACACACACAATCACATGCACAATCACACACACACACAAATAAGTAAATGTTAAAATAGAACAAATAGGCCTCAAAATTTAAGTCTGAGTCTTAAACTGCTTACTATAGGAAAAGAAGCATTGTAGTATAGAAAGAAGTGGGCAGTGGCCATAGTTCAGTGGTAGAGTGCTTGCTGGGCATGAGTGAGGCCCGAGTCCAATCCTCAGCACTGTCAGCTGCCTAAATGGGAGACATTGACATAAAACATGAAGTGAGGATGGAAGCTATAGGAATAGCTGGGGAAGAGGCTCAGCAAAGATCCCAAGATGAATGGGTGTCTGGTGGGCCTGCGAGCCACTTAGGAGGCCAGTGTGGACAGAGAAGAGCGAGGGAGGGCTCAATAGAATGCAATGAAATCAAAGGGGTTGGGGGAGGAAATTATTGGATCTTGGGACCTTATAGGCCATAAAAGGACCCCGAGAGAAGCTCAGAGAAATGTCCTGGTGTGCCCTAACATGGACAGGGCTGTGCTGAACTCTTGGCATAGCATTAGGGTGCAAAGAGTAACCAGTTAGGAGGTTACTGAAAGAATCCAGTTGAGAGGCTGTGTGGATTGGATCAGAGGGCTGGGCCAGAAGGCAAGAGGAGTGGAGTGGTCTCTGAGGCTGAAATCCTAGCTCTGGAATCCAGTGCATTTCCAGTGTCCTGGTACTGATTGGAGGCAGAGTGGCTCTCGTGTGACTCAGTGCCACAGCACAGCCATTCCCATAAGAAGAAAGATCATTTTAGTGTTGCCGATTGATCAATGGAGAATCCCTGACACTGACACTTGGGTCACTTACTAGTGAGACCCTCTGTAGCCAACAGCCAGTCTTTGGAAAGTCTTGACTGTAAAAGTTGCTTCTATTCACCAGATATAACCGTCATCTTGGAGGCTTACTGCCGACTAAGCTCACCCTTTCTAGTTCTCTCTGAACCCTGGCTGGCTGTTTTGACTCAGCTGTTCTGGCCCAAACGTTTCTCCAAGCTGACTGGTTCAAACTGGCTTCTCTCAGCTTCTCACTGAATTGCTCTGCTTGGCCTCTACTAACTTTGGCAGTCTGTTCGAACCTTCTGGCTCCTCTGGCTTGTTCTGTTTTCATCTATGTCTAGCGTGTCTCTGTAAAATGGCCTTGGTCTCTCTCTCTTTCTCTCTTGCTTTTTTTGTAGTCTCTCTTTCCTGTCTAGTCTTGTGGGAGTTGGGTGTATCCTATCTCTGACCATGCTGTCAAATCTTTCTCTGATTCATTACTTTGTCTTCCCCTAAATTAGATGACACTTTCAAACATGGCTGCTTCCCTCTACAAACTAATGTTACCTTCATTGTTGGGGATTAAAAGTGTTAATCTACTAATCTAAGGGCATGTCCATATTCCAGCTAGATTGCACAGACCTAGGATGTCTTTGGATGTGATCCTTTGCCAGAGCAGCCCTGTTGCTAGATTAAAATTCCTCTACACTTGATGGCTTTACATTACAGGTGTGCCTTCTGAGCCTTCAGACAAGAGGGCCTCATGAATGCTGACACGAATGCAGGCAGTTCAATACCAGAAGTTGGAAGCTGGTTCATGGGAGGCTGGGGGTATTGATCATAGCTCACTGGCTTTATAATTAAACTTTCGTTATTCAGCTGGCATTTTTTTAGACTCTTTCCTGGGTAAGAGTGGCAGTAATTCATCAAGGACTCTATTCTGTTTTTCTATAAAAATGTAGATAAGATATACTGTTCATGAGTTCCTGACACTGTTTCTTTAGATCCCCAGTTACATGTCAACTTTCTTGCTAATGTCAAATTTATTGTTCGTGTATGTGACTAATGTCTCATTCTTTCTTTTAAAAAATATACTTATTTGAGGCACCAAGTGGCCTTCTCAGACTTTCAAAACCAGTTAGTGTTGTGGATCAAAAAAAGAGTGTGTGGTGGTGTAGATCTGTAGTCATAGCACGTGGGAGGCTGAGTCAGGAGGTTTATGAGTTCAAGGCTAGATCCTGTCTGAAAAGGAATGAGGCGGCTAGAGAAGATTGCTTAGTTGGTAAAGTGCTTAACTGTGCAAGCTAGAGGATCTGAATTTGGTCCCCAGAACCCATGTGAAAAACTGGGTGTGGAGACATGATCCAGCTCTGGGAAGACAGAGACAGGAAATCTCTGGCACTCACTGACCAGCCAGGTTAACCAAGACAAGCCACAGGTCCCAGGGGAAGACCTTGTTTCAAAAAAAATAAATAAATAAAATAAAAAAAAAAATCAAGGTGAATGCTTCCTGAGAAACGATACCTGAAATTGACCTTGACCTACACACACACACACACACACACACATACCCCAAACATGCACACATAATGAAAAAAAGAAAAGGAAAATGTATACAGTATAGCATATCCCTTTGACGTGTCTGTCTTATTGTGTGTCCTTAGGTCTCAATGAAGGCAGCAGCCATCAATTAAATGCAGAAGTCTCTCTCCTGGCCGTGCCTGCTGTATAACCACACCCACTGCTCTCTGCCGAAGGATCTTTGTTGGTACAATTTTACCTGGGAATAACCTAGTTGATTTTTCATTTTGGATCTAGTTATCACATAACGTTTAAAACTGCATCAAAAACCATTAAAAATATTTTTAAGATTGAGGTTCATTACGTGTGTGTGTGTGTGTGTGTGTGTGTGTGTGTGTGTGTGTGTGTGTAGGGGGTATGTGCACATGAGTGCAGGTGACTGTGAAGATCAGAGGCAGAGGATGCCCAGGAGCTGGAGTTACAGGTGCGCTAACCCTCATAGGTGCTAGGAACCCAACTCAAGTCCTCTGGAAGGGCAGCGTGTGCTCTTAACGCTGAGTCATCTCTCGCCATTAAAATATATTTTAAAAGATATATTTTGAGGGCCAGGGAGATGGAGTACTGCGTTAAGGTGCTTGCTACTAAGCCCAAGGATCTGAGTTTAATCTCCATGGTGGAAGGAAAGAACTCACTCCCCCCAAGTTGTTCTCTGACCTCTACATGTGTGCCATTGCAAGCTCACGTGTGTAGACGTGCACATACATGTGCTTACACACAAAAATATGTAAATAAATTTAATAAATTTTTTAAAATTTGGGCTGGAAATATGGCTCAGGTGTAAGAGCACTTACCGCTCTGGCAGAGGGGCTGGTTCCATTCCCAGCATCCATGTGGTGGTTCAAGCTTACAACCACTTATAACTCTAGTTCCAGGGGATCCATCACCTTCTTCTGGCCTCTGGTGCATCTTGCATGCAAGTGGTATGCTTAAACTCTCACAAATATACACACAAAAATATTTATCTTTAAAAAAAATTTAAAAGTCATGGCAGCATGTGTCTTTAATACTAGCCCCCGGGAGGCAGAGGCTGGAGAATCTCTTTGTGTTTGAATCCAGCCTGTTTTACATAGTGACTTCAATAATACAACTAGAACTATATGCAGAGACTCTGTATGAAAAAGTTGAAATTAGGGCTGGAGAGATGGCTCAGTGGTTAAGAGCACTGACTGTTCTTCTGAAGGACCTGAGTTCAAATCCCAGCAACCACATGGTGGCTCACCACCATCCAAAATGAGACCTGATGCCCTCTTCTGGTGTGTCTGAAGACAGCTACAGTGTACTTACATATAATAATAAATAAATCTTTAAAGAAAAAAGTTAAAATTATACAAAGTTTTGAGAAGAATGCATTCTATATCAGAAGCTGCTAAACAGCAGAACTGTTAGCTAGTATCTTTCTCATGCTTTCTCCGCCATTTTAAGTGGATGTTTACTATGACCAAGTACATGCCTACCAACCATCTTTGTTTCATATTTGCTACAGTTTTTTAATTTCCTTCCACCTTTTTTTTTAAACCTTCTCTTGGGTAAACTTTTTTTTTTGTTATTTTTTTTAAAGATTTATTTATTTTATATTTGCGAATACACTGTAGCTGTCATCAGACATACCAGAAGAGGGCATCTAATCTTGTTACAGATGGTTGTGAGGCACCATGTGGTTGCTGGGAATTGAACTCAGGACTTCTGGAAAAACAGTCAGTGCTTTTAACTGCTGAGCCATCTCTCCAGCCCCTGGGTAGACATTTTTAGTAATCTGTTTGACCTCCTTTTCCAAGGGTTTGGCTGTGCCTTGTATGTGTGTGTTCTGGGGCTTGCTGTAGACATTACACTGTGCATCTTAACATCACAAACTACCCATAACTCCTATTGCAGTACCTGCCTATAGTCAGGTTTTCAGATTTGCATGAGGGAAAAATCAGTGCTCCACCTGCTCTATGCATGTGGAAATTAGCCATGTCCAGATTTGCATGTTGTGATCATTGTAGGGTACAGCTCTCCTCTGCCGAATCACACAATTAATTGTATGGTTCACAGATGTTAGTGTGGCTGTTGGTTGTGACTTCATGTTTCATTTCTCCAGATAAAAATTACAATGAGAAAGGGAAAAAAAGTTAGGACCTTTCTTTAAGGAGAAGTAGACCAGGTGCAGGTAAAAAAGACAAGCTAGGACATTTATCTTGGGATGAGTCCAACCTTTTTACATAGTGACTTCAATAATACAACTAAAATTGTATTGTTGAATACATCTTTTTTTCCCCATATAGGTGTCACTGTATATTGAGATGGACCCTAAGCTAGCAATCCTCCTATCTCAGCTTCCCTAGAGTTAGGATTATAGGAGTGGGTCACCAAGTCTGCTAACTGACTGAACTACTGTCTATGGTGTTCATCTTTAGAAACTGGCTCTCTTAACTACTGAACAAGTGAGGAAGAAGAAAAAGAAGAAGAAGAAGAAGAAGAAGAAGAAGAAGAAGAAGAAGAAGAAGAAGAAGAAGAAGAAGAAGAAGAAGAAGAAGAAGAAGAAGCAAACAAACTAACCAGTGTGTAATTGTACAAATAGCAGGGTAAAATACTAACCTTGCTTATAAAGTGTTTGGTGTGACCCTCAAGTGTCAAATCCCATCTGAAATTATTTGCAACCCACAAGAGCTTGTGCTCTATGTGCATTCCATCTTCAAAGCTTCATTTCAGTGGCATGACTATCTTATAGCAAGTTATGCATGAGCTGGTTACCAAAATTAAAGGGAGAAAATGGAGATTGTGGTGACTAAGATGGAAGATGAGTCTTGTTAAAGTCTTCCAGATTCGTCAAGCCTCTTTGACTGTTTAACACATGTGCACATACATCCTTTCCAGCTTCTTATCAGGGAGACACAACGTTAAGCTCCCTGCCATTAATACCTTCTGAGGCTTGCAGAGGAAGTGATATTTATGGAGAATTGCCTGAGGTATTTGTTGTCCATCCATTTTTTAGATAAGCCATCACTATCTAAATCCAACCTGTTGTCTCACAGACCCCGCAGGAGAACACGGGGTTATGGCAAGGTTATCCAGACACCCTCTGTTGAAGGTGTTATTATTTCTGTCATAGTTATCTGTAAGGACACAGCAGCGACATTGCCTAGTTTAAACACATCTGTTTACATCCATATCTTTACTTAAAGGAAGAAAATCATTTGATAAATATAATCGATATTGGGAGATGGCACTGGAGTCTTCAGGCTTTGCACTTACTTCAGCTCCTCTTTAGCACCACAGGGTCCCAGAAGCTTGGTGTTGGAGAGGCCTTGTGAACTCTGATATGCCACTTGTGATGCACTGGCACTGTGGGCATGGCGCAGTGGGTACTCCGTGCACTGAGTACTGTATATGGTGTGCACTATGCAATGGTGCACTGTGTGTACTGCACAGTGTGAGCCTGGTGCACTGTGAGCACTGCATGCTGTGAACATGGTACACTGTGGGCACTGCATTCTCTGAGCACTGCACGCTGTGGGCATAGTGTACTGTGAGCATAGTGTCCGGTGAACACTGCAGACTGTGACACTGTGAGCACTGCATGCTGTGACACTGTGAGCACTGCATGCTGTGAACATGGTACACTGTGGGCACTGCATTCTCTGAGCACTGCACGCTGTGGGCATAGTGTACTGTGAGCATAGTGTCCGGTGAACACTGCAGACTGTGACACTGTGAGCACTGCATGCTGTGACACTGTGAGCACTGCATGCTGTGAACATGGTACACTATGGGCACTGCATTCTCTGAGCACTGCACACTGTGATCATAGTGTACCGCGAGCACTGCCCACTGTGACACTGTGAGCACTACAGACTGTGAAACTGTGGGCACTGCACACTGTGAGCATAGTGTACTGTGAACACTGTATGCTGTGAGCATAGTATATTGTGAACACTGCACTCTATAAGCCCTGCACACTGTGAGCCTAGTGCCTGTGATCACTGCATGCTGTGAGCAGTGCACACTGAGCAGTGCAGCTGACCTTGGGAGAGTCAGGCATTCTTCACTCAGATTGTACATTTATTTTCTCTAATGGTCAAGTTTCTTTTTTGATTAAGAACATTCAAGTACCAAAACATATCTGCTGTGTTTATTATTTACTTATTGTAACGTGTGTGTGTGTGTGTGTGTGTGTGTGTGTGTGTGTGTGTGTATCTGGATTACAGGACCACCTATATAAGTAGATTCCTTCCTTTTTTCATCTGAGTCCTGGGTTTGAACTCAGGTTGTCAGGCTTGGCAGCAAGTACCTTTACCTGCTAAACCCATCTTGCTGGCCTCACATCTGCTTTAAGTATCTATTTTGACAATGCTAACAGTGAGAGTATTTTATAAAAATTTCCTTCTTTTAAACAGAGAGCAGCAGCTTCCCAGGGTTTGCTCAGGGATGGAGTGATCAGCAGAGCCCAGTACTGACTCTGACCCCAGAGCTGGAGTGCACAGGGGTGCATGTGGTCACATGCTGCCGAGTTTGCGTCCCCGATGGACAGAAACTGAAGGAGCGCCCTTTGAGAAGGGGACGTAGAAAGCACAGGGCTCATGCATCTTCCTCCGGTGCTCCTCGTTGGCCTGCGAGCATCTGACCTGAATTCTGATGGCCACATTGAGATGCTCCTAACCGGTGGTCAAAGGGGAAAGAGAGTGATCATCATACCCAATTTACCTCTTCATTTGCAGAGAATTAAAGCTATCCACATGGGCAACGTGGACTTGTGCTTGCAAGTCTAATGTGAAATCATTATTTAAGACCTTACCACTTAGGGCCAGCGGGATGCCTCAGTGGGCAAAGGCACTTGCTGCTAAGCCTGACTATCCGAGCGCCTCCTTCCATCTGACCTTATCAAGTAGTAGCTGTGTGAGCTTACACATTTTGCTTAATCTCTCTGTGCCTCAGTTTCCCTATAAATGAAACGAGGATGCCAATGGTTATTGCTGTAGAGGAGGTTAACCATGTGTACTGTACCTGCAACATGAGCAATTACTGTGCTTCTCTTTAAAATCTTTAAATGCTTTAAATGCCTGCGGATGTGTATGTGGCATTTGTAGCACCCTGTCCTGCAGACACAAGACATGGGTATGCCAGCGCTTCTGTTGATTTGAGGGTTGGCATAAAGTGGAATCTAAAGGACTGTGTTTCTTGCTACTTATACCTAGTCCTCCTGAGCTCTGTGCTCCAGAATTGCTTGCAAGACTATGGTTACTAGCACTAGGGAAGTATGCGTAGCCATCAGTGTGAGCGGTGACCAGTGTGAGCAGTCAGTGACCAGTGTGAGCGATGACCAGTGTGAGTGATGGCTAGTGTGAGCAGTGACCAGTGTGAGCAGTCAGTGTCCATTGTGAATGGTCAGTGACCAGTGTGAGCAGTGACTAGTGTGAGCAGTGACTAGAGTGAGCAGTGACCAGTGTGAGCAAGTGACCAGTGTGAGCAGTGACCAGTGTGAGTGATTAGTGTGAGCGGCCAGTGACCAGTGTGAGCAGTGACCAGTGTGAGCAGTGACCAGTGTGAGTGATGACTAGTGTAAGCGATGACTAGTGTGAACCATGACCAGTGTGAGCAGTGACCAGTGTGAGTGATTAGTGTGAGCGGCCAGTGAGCAGTGTGAGCAGTGACCAGTGTGAGTGATTAGTGTGAGTGGCCAGTGAGCAGTGTGAGCAATGACCAGTGTGAGCGATGACCAGTGTGAACAGAAGAGGCTTCTTGGCTGTAGAAGTGCTGACTGGTTTTAGAGCCCTTCCTGGAAGTGCTGATGGCAACACTGGAATTTGAACAATGAGAAAGTCAGAAGTACAGTGTCTGCTACTGTTGCCTGAGACACGCTGCATTTCACTACCTTCAGAGATGGTGTGTGTGTGTGTGTGTGTGTGTGTGTGTGTGTGTGAGACTATTTCTTTTGTAGAGACAATTCCCTGGTGTTAGAGTTAACAGCCTTTGAGAAATATAAGGCAAAAGATTTGGGCAAAAATGACAGAAACTATGCCTCCTAAAAATGCTCTGATTTTAAAATTGACACATTTAAAAGGAACCTGTGTCTTATTGGCACAGTGGGTGGGGGTGTCATCCTGAATTAGTTGGTACTTTTAGATGCCTTTCAACTTTGAATTTCATTCAGTAAATATTTTGGGGTTCCTCCTATGTGCCAGGGGACTGAGGATATAATGGTGTCCTAGACTTCATGTATGTGGGAAAATGAGGACTTCCAGACAGTGGCGGTTGGGTTCCTTAGGAGCATCTCTGAGGAGATGAGGTGTCAGCAGAAATAAGGAGTGAAAAACAGCCAAGGAGGGAGGCATTCCTAGGGTGGGATAGGGGCAAGTATAGAACCCTAGAGACAAGACCAGTAGGTTAAGTTAAAAAGCTGTTTATAAAGATAGACCACTGGGAACGAGAAGGGACTGGCTGAGGAAGAGGCCGATGGGACAGTCTGAGAAAGTTCTAGAGGATCTACTCAGAGCATCTGGAAACCTTGGAATGGTTTCTCTTAGGGCCTGACATGGTAAGGTTTACATTTGTAATAGTCAGTGGAGGGTAAGCAGGAGAAGTGATTGGATATTTATTGTGGAGTCATGTGAAAACTTTGAAATAATCTCTTCTATTTGAATTGAGCTGTAAAACCACAAGAAAAAGTTCAAACCATGTTGCTAAGAATCTGCCCTTAATTCTCTTGCCTCAGGTGCGCTCACAGCTCCTTTCTCTGTTCGGTTTCTGCATCCCCCCCCTCCTCCCCTGCGCGCATCCCCCCCTCTCCCCTGCGCGCATCCCCCCCTCTCCCCTGCGCGCATCCCCCCTCCCCTGCGCGCATCCCCCCCTCCCCTGCGCGCATCCCCACTCCCCTGCGCGCATCCCCCCTACCCTGCGCGCACCCCCCCTCCCCTGCGCGCATCCCCCCCTCCTCCCCTGCGCGAATCCCCCCCTCCCCTGCGCGCATCCCCCCCTCCCCGGCGCGCATCCCCCCCTCCCCTGCGCGCATCCCCCCTCCCCTGCGCGCATCCCCCCCTCCTCCCCTGCGCGAACCCCCCCCCGCGCCCTCCCCCCTCCTGCCGGCTCGATTCTGCGCAGTTTGCAGCCATGCCTGGAGGCCTCTTTCGCATGCATTTGCACAGCAAATAAATCCCAGCTGTTCTCACCCCTGCACATGCTGCAGAGTTGCTTGAGTGAGAAGCATCTCAATTATAAATCAATTTCAGTGGTGCCTCTTATTTGTGACGTTGACTTCCGGGCTTATATTAAATACCTTTGTTTGTTTTCTCTACTCACAGCGACTTCATAATTGTAGCGAGTCTCCCAAGGCTGGCCGTGGGCGCTGGCTTTTCATTGACTTTTGATGCAATTGTTCTGGGTGTGACTGTGTGTGAGATTAGTCTTCAGCAAATATTCCCTCCTTGCACTTCCCACCGTAGGTCTGGAACCCCAGCTTTGTTTTCTTTTTCTGTCTTCCTTTCTTATTTCATTGCTTGCCTGCTTTCCTCCCTACCCCCATTCTTTTTTTTTTTTTTTTTGGTTTTTCAAGACAGGGTTTCTCTGTGTAGCCCTGGCTGTCCTGGAACTCACTCTGTAGACCAGGCTGTTCTCAATCTCAGAGATTCACTTGCTTTTGTCCGATAAATGCTGGGATTAAGGGTGTGTGTGCGTGCTGTAACCCTCTGGTGGGGTGGCTGTTGCTTCTTCTTCTTCTTCTTCCTCCTCCTCCTCCTCCTCTTCTTCTTCTTCTTCTTCTTTTCCTCCTCCTCCTCCTTCTCCTCCTTCTCGTTCTTGTTGTTGTTGTTCTTCCTCTTCTTCTGCTTTTTCTTCTTCATCTTCTTTTTCTCCTCCTCCTCCTCTTCTTCCTCCTCCTCTTCCACTTATTTCTCTTCTTCCTCCTCCTCTTCCTTTTCCTCCCCCTCCTCCTTCCATCCTTTCTTCTTTCTCCTTCCTTCCTTCCTTCCTTCCTTCCTCTTCCTTCTCCTCCTCCTCTCCTCCTTCTTTCTTCTTCTTCTTCTTCTTTTTTTTTTTTTGGTTTTTCAAGACAGGGTTTCTCTGTGTAGCCCTGGCTGTCCTGGAACTCACTTTGTAGACCAGGCTGGCCTCGAACTCAGAAATCCTCCTGCTTCTGCCTCCCAAGTGCTGGGATTAAAGGCGTGCGCCACCACCACCCGGCTTCTTCTTTTTTGAGCCAGGTTCTCACTATGTAGTCCAGGCTAGACTCGTGCTGAGACTAAAGACATGTACCCCACCACACCAAGCTGAACTCCAGTTTCTTGAAACGGGGGTCACAACTCCCAGAGGAGTCTTTTAATTGAATGTGGAGTTGTGAAAAACCTGGCAAGAGTAAAAGGTTTCTTCATGCACAATAACCAAAAATGAACCCCTGATGCTCTGAGGGTACTTGCCTGTGTTGCATTGTGGGATTCCACTGCAGCCTTGAGGCTGAGCACAGAGCATGCTCACTTCATACTGTGTATGTCATGATGCCAACCAACACTTCCCGAGCATCCTGACAGTTCTGAGTCTATCATCTGATACAAAATGTAGTGTTTTTACTGCACACACAAAGTCGTCTCCCCTTATAGGAGCATGAGATTTAGTTAGGAAAACAAAGACTTAATATTTTTTTTAACCATTATTCCTCAACATGCATAAAAATTTTGGACTTGTGTTTAAATGTTGAATTTCTTATAAAATAAGATTTTATTTCACTTGATAGGCCTGCGTATATATGACATATGTATATATGACATGTACACGCACATTTGTGTGTGTGAGTGCATGTTCATGGATGCCACAGTGCTCATGTGAAGGTCAGAGGACATGCACTTCCGGGGAGCTCCACAGAGTACACATTACTGCACCCAGCTTTCATGGTTTCTCTATGTATCTTTAACTGCTTCGTCACTCACTAGACAAGGCTAGCCTCAAACTCACAGACATCCTCTTGCCTCCACCTACCGATTTTTTTTTTATATTTAGAATTATTTATTTTATGTGTGTGAGTGTTTTTCACACATATATGCCTGTGTATTGAACATATACTGGAGGCCCTCAGAGGTCTGAAGAGAGCACAGATTCTTTGCAAGAACCATAAGTATTCCTTATCCAGGAAACCATCTCTCTAAGAGGTCCCTATTCTAATTTATTTTTATGTATATGTCTGTGTGAGCATATGCCGTATGTGTGTTTCAGCAGGAGTTACAGACAGTTGTGGTCCACCCGGTGTGGATGATGAGAACCAGTTATGCTCTTCGAAGAGCAGCAAGCTCTCTAGTGTCTCGTGTGGGTGCTAAGGGATAGAACTCAGGACTTGACACTTGCGTGGCAAGTGCTTTACCCACTGTCCCATCTCCCCAACCCTAGAATGTTGTGTTCTAAAAATTGCTAGAGACATAAGTCAGTGGTTAACAACACTGGCTGCTCTCAGTACCCACAGGGAGGCTCACAACTGCCTGTAAGTTCAGATCCAAGAGATGTAATGCCGCCTTCTGGCCTCATAAGACACCAGGGATACAGGTGTTGCACAGACATGCACTCAGGCAAAGCACCTGTCTTTGTTAGGGTTTTACTGCTGTGAACAGACACCATGATCAAGGCAACTCTTATAAGGGCAACATTTAATTGGGGCTGGCTTACAGGTTCAGAGGTTCAGTTCATTATCATCAAGGCAGGAGCATGGCAGCATCCAGGCAGGCATGGTGCAGGAGGAGCTGAGAGTTCTACATCTTCATTTGAAGGCTGCTAGGTGAAGACTGACTTCCAGGAAGCTAGGATGAGAGTCTTAAAGTCCATATCCAAAGTGACACACCTACTCCAACAAGGCCACATCTTCTAATAGTGCCACTCCCTGGGCCAAACATATACAAAACATGATAGCACCCATGAAAAAAAATAAACAAATAAAAATATAAAAATGTGTAGTTTATGATACTTAAGCAGGGTGTGGCAGCATAAATCATACATCTTTAATCCTCATACTTGGGGAGGCAGAGGCAAGAAGATCTCTGTAAGTTTGAGGCATACATAGTGAGTTCCAGGCCATCTAGAGCTATAGAGTGAGATCCTGCCTCAAAAACAAGAACAAAAACAAAATAAAACAACCCTCAAGCGCCAGTGAGATGTTTACTTGACTTCTCTAAAAATGTGTTAAATGTCTTTTGGCTTGTGTTTAGGACAAAAATGCTCCTAAACATAACTTCATTTAGCATCATGTATTTGTGTGAAACATTTCTCAGCACTCATGATCATTGAATAAAATACCAACCAGCTCTTCAAAGTGTTGAAGATGCCTCTCATCCCATAGTATCAAGCACTCAGCCAACATTTAATTTTAATTTTTAGAGAAAATAAAAATGATAGGTAAGCACATCATTTTATTGTTTTCATCTTTAAAGTAAATGATACAATTATACATATATGTATGTACGCTAAAGAAATAAAACTACTTTTATTTTTATTAACATTTGATTTATATTCCTATTATATGTGCCTTTTTACCTGGGTCACATAAAAATGTCCAGGGCAAATAGGTTAAGAGTAGAAAAGCCCAAGTAAGATACACTATCCTAGACTTGGGAATGTTCATGTGACTTGTTTTGACCAAATGCCTGGTGGGAGATATACCATGAGCTGGGACTTCAGATTGCTGCACATAAGAAGGGGTCTTTGGCTCCAGGGACCTACACTGAGCTGTGAGTGTCCCAAGTAGCCACTGGTTTGGTGTGGACCAGAGACATGCGGAATAGGCTTCTCCCCAGCTCATATCCTGATCTGTTCATGTGCACTTGCACTACAGCAGCACAGAGGGTTAGCCTCAGACTCAGTTGGTATTTTGCCATGGAATGCCGAGTTTGGGCAGTTTGTTGTGATGTTTGTTTGCTGTGCAAAAGCTGACTTAATCCGCTGTTGTCCTCTACGTGAACTTTAGATATGGCATAAAAATACATAGCGACATTACATATTAAAGTAGCCTAGTCATTTTATAAACTGTGTCTTTCACCATTTATAAAGGTCATCATGGCACAAGAATGATGACTGTCAGCCCTGATCTTGCGGCTAATTAGAGACACAAATGTATGGTTACAAATTGAGGTAAAACCCTTGCATGGAGTCCCACGAGTGCCAAGCCAGGCTGAGGAGTCTGAAGGTTTGCCATGGCAATGTACAGGTCTGGGTTCAGTATTCAAACATGTTAATGAGTAATGCCAACAGTAATGCCAGGCACAAATGTCTTCATTTAATTCTATATGGCGCTGCTTGAGGGCTTTAAAAGTATTGACTTGGAAGCTGGGTGTGGAGGCACATGCTTGGAGTCTCAGCGCTTGGGAGGCAGAGGCAGGAGGATTGAGAATTCAGGGCTATCCTGGTATGGGGAATAGCAGTGACATGAATAGATCTGTATAGTAGTGATCTCTATAGCAAGACTCTAGGGGTGAGGGAGGAGAGAGGGAGAATGTGAGGGACAGAGAAGAGATAAGATAGACCACCAGCTGGGAATGGCATGGGCTTTTGAAGCCTCAAAGCGCAGTGACATGCCTTTCTACAAGACCACACCTCCTAATCCTTCCCAAACAGTTCTACCAACTGGGAACCAGGCATTCAAATATATGAGCTCATGGAGGTCATTCTCCTTGAAGCCACCAAGGTAATTTGCAGTATGCATGTCTACACACCACATGCATGTAATAACCATGGAAGCCACAAGAGGAATTAGATGACCTGGAACTGGATTTACAGACAGTTGTGAGCTTCCATGTGAGTGCAGGGAATCAGACCTGGGCCCTCTGCAAGAGCAGCAAGTGCTCTTAACTGCTGAGTCATCTCTCCAGCTCCCAACTATAGGCTATTTTACAATGAAAAAGGAAGTAGCTCTCAGCTCATGTGTCAACTGCCCATTCATTCATTGTCCTTTATTCATTGAGTGAGAGGCAGGTTAGCTTTAGGCACTGTTCTAGTTCTGGGGATTTGTCAGTGAACAAGGTGAGGTCACTGCCCTCCTGGCTCTTACATCCTTTTATCCTTTTGAAGGAAGGGGACACAAATAACTACATAGGCAATAATGGAGCATATGACGTCATCTCATGGCTAGAGTGGAGGAGGAGCTAGTTACTGTGGGTGGGTCTCAGAGGCTTACTTGTAAGTTTCATAGTTTTGGAGTATTCAAAGGAACCAGAATGCTACTATGGGGGAGTGTATCAGTGTATTGATCTGTTTTCTATTACTGTAGTGAACTAACTGAACTAATTTTATAAAGAAGAAAAGATCTATTTTGTTCATTGTTCTGGTATGTCCAGGGCATAAATCTGGCACCAGTCTTGGAGAGGATTCCATGGTAGGTGACATCAGAATGCTAGATGCATTGGTTTATTTTCTGTTGCTTTGACAAACAAACACCACGACCAAAGTGAGCCAATCCTAGGCTCTCATAAGAGTTTCTGGGAGTTGTGGAGATGACTCAGCGGTTAAGACTGCTCTTCCATGACTCAGCGGTTAAGACTGCTCTTCCAGAGACCCTGGGCTCAATTTCCAGCACCCACATGACTGCTCATAACCAGGGGAGTCTGGTACCCTCACACAGACAGACATACTTGCAGGCAAAACTTCAATGTGCTTAAAAACAAATCTTTAAAAAAATAATTTAAAGAAGAAGAGTTTAAAGCAAGCACGATAGATAGATGCCTCTCTATTCATTAATAAAGCAGGTGGCAATGGAATTCTTTCCCTTTCCCTACTTCACCTCCTCCCCCCGCCCCACTGCCTCCCATGTCTGGCTGCCCTTTGTAGCTTTAGTCTAGACCAGCCACTAGTAGTTTCCAGAATCAAGTGTTTGCACCACGGGAGTACAAAAGGAATGTGCTAGAACTGTCTGTCATTTTGCCATTCCTTTCTCCAATTTTTAATGCACGTTCTAGGGTCTTCCAGTTTCAGACAGAGCTCACAGATAGCCATAATTCTGGGGTCTACAAAGCTCAGAAAGCCAGTTGTTTGGTGATTCATTTGATCCCCGAGCCTGAACCTGTGTAGCTCTTAATGACCTTTTCTTAAACCAACAAGTGCAAATAAATGGAGTAATTATTGGTGTCTCTAGATATCATCTCACTGTGTGCTGCTGGCTAGGTTCTCCTAGGACATGAGTCCTGGGAACGTTTGGCTTTAAGCATTGGATGAGTGTTTGAGACCTGTACCTACAGATAACTTACATAAAAATAAAATTGTCACCGAGCAGTGGTGGCGCACGCCTTTAATCCCAGCACTCGGGAGGCAGAGGCAGGCGGATTTCTGAGTTCGAGGCCAGCCTGGTGTACAGGGTGAGTTCCAGGACAGCCAGGGCTACACAGAGAAACCCTGTCTCCAAAAATAAAATAAAATAAAATAAAATAAAATAAAATAAAATTGTCCAAGGTGCAGGCCCAGAAGTGTGTGGTTGCTGTTGTTTTTCTTTTTCCATAGATAGGGTCATGTGATGAGACTCTCCACTCACCACACTACCTGTGGTGAGCAGTGCTGAGCTCAGCAGGGCCTGAAGTTTCCTGTAGCGGGCAGCTCTGCCTGGGTATACCATTGGTTACCCACCTTGGGTGAAGGCAGGGAAGGAGACAGACAGATGTGAGGTGCAAGCCGCAGGCAGAGAGAATAAAGGGCTTGTGGTATCTTCCCCTGAAAAAGCCCCAATAGAGCTTGACCAGACATCTCTTAGGGTGGAAACTCACCGCTTCATGCTAGACGCTGACATTTTCTGGCTATAGAAAACGTTACGACTGTTTTGGCAATTAGCCGAAACACTTATTCAAGTCTTGGATGAGACAGAGCATAAATGTATACCCGAGGCTTCCATGTTGCTAGGTCATGACACAATTGTGAACCATACCAAGAGGGATCAAAGGAAACAGAATTGTGAGAGCAGACAGTTGGGCATCTTCCAGCACTGGTAGCCCTTCTCCAACCACCTCTATTTAGTTTTCTCAGGTTCCCATCCTCCCAATATTTACCTTCAAAAGCCTGACTCTGAAGGGGTTTGCTCCAGCACTTCCACCTGCTTTTGTGTCTAGGATGTGAAGGTACAGGAGCCCGAGAGTCCCCTCTGCTATGGCACTTGGACAGTGTTGTGACATTTTCCCCACAGTGGCAGAATGCCCTTGTGCAGCGTTGACTCTGGGGGTTTTCTGTGGACTCTGGGGACAAGGAGTGTCACTGTGACTCCAGTTAAGTAATACCGGTGGCACAGGTAGATGGGTCTGACAAGCCGGAGGACTAACCGTGCCGCGTCTGCCTTTCCCCAATGAAGGCTATCCATCAGCGCCTGGAATCTGCTGGAGCCGATGAGGGTGACAAGGGAATAACATCCCTTTCTCTTCCATCGACAGGGGTAATAACTCCTCACTCCCAGGGGACAGATTGTAAAAGCCAATAGCCAGGAGCTGTGAAGCAGGGAGGGCAGAGGGATGGAAAATTAAAGAGGGAGTGGAAATTTTGCGGAAGGCAACAGACAGTAGGACCGGAATAAACCGTCAAACGCCAGCCTTTTAATTGCCTTGTAGTTGATGCGGGGGTTCAGAAGCACTTGACCTGACTGCTTAATTATTTTAAGTTAATTGTTAAAAATCAGATAAATGTGGGTTTATGCTTTCTTTCTCTCTTTTTTTTCTTTCTGTGGACCACATACTATGCTGATAGTTACTGTTTGGACTTGTTTCAGGTCATTGTTTGAAAGTGCTTTCAACAATAGATTCCAAAGTAGCCATCTGCAGGAAGATACACCACAGGTGTTAGCCGGCTTACCTTGTTTAATCTGATGTCTTCATTGTGTCTTGCATGCTTTTGTATTTCTGTGGCTGAACACAGAGGGATTCAGCCTATACCTATCGGGGACAATATTTTTCATTGGTGAGGTGGAATTTCTATTTTCAAGTAACCTTCAAAATGACTTAAGTACCCCATCTTCTTCAGGCTTCTAATGGCCACCAGTAATAAACACATAGCTCTCCAAGTCTGCAGTATTAACGAGCGCTTCACACTCTTCGTGGCACCACATCAATAAGCAAGTTTTGGGGCCTCGGTGTTGTTCTGAATTAAATGTAGCACAAAGATTTCACTTTGTAGACAATCGTGCCATTTGGAAACAGATGCCTCCGAACGCCACTCGCTTTATGGGAAACACACTTAGGTGGCTTTTAAATTGGAACTGTTGTTTTAGTTAAATCTCTGGACTCAGCTCACTGAAGGTGACGGAAGTCCTCACTCCAGCTCAATGAGAAGTAGAGGCGACAGTAAATTTTTCACGCCGAGACAGGAGCTCTTGTTATAGGAGTCAGAACGGGGGTCAGGGCAGAGCCTGTTGATGATTGAGGAAAAGAGAAGTAAATTCATTCTGCCTCAGGCTCTTTGTCAAGTGCCAGTAGCTTACCATTGAGAACTAGTCACCCGTTCTAGTCTTACAGCCCTAGAGGTCACTCGTTTGAAATAAATCATAGCACCGCGGAGGCGCAGCAACCTATTGCCACTCGGGATGAAATGAAGAAGAGCAGTGCGGCTCGCGGAATGGCAATGACTCCGAATATCCCACCACATGTTGCTGTTTAATGCAATATGCGGTTGGATATTGATCTCCCGAATCAAGTCATTAAAATGTGCAGTTTTTGTTTATTGGAATGAAGCAATTAAATGGCTCCGTTATGCTAGCCTTTACCTTTTCTGATGAAAACTATTGATTTCTTGCCACAGCTTTATAAGCGACAATGTTTTTGATTACTCTTGACAAACCTCCTTGGAGTGTTAATTAAAATTGTACCAGATGAGCAGGTGTGGGAGATCATTAGATGGCCCGGATCTCACATCCACACTTCATATTCTGCAGCCTTGCATAATGAACAGGGCACAAGAGGGGGAAGACAATATCTTCATCAGCAGAATTAGCATCTACACTTTTTTAAAAACTAGGTGACATTACGTGTTAGGGTTCAGCCGGTTTGAATCATGGGCTTGCTCCCGAAACTCCATCTGACAAGCTTCCTCTTTATGTTTTGTTTCCATTTTCTGAGAGTCTAGTGGGCTGATGTTTTTGCTTCCAAAATAGCAAATATTTAAACACATATTTATACAAGAAATTGAGGAGACAAATAAGGCATTTCCTAATGTTATGCAGATAAGGTCATGAATATTAATATGATTCCATTTAACACTTAAAACAAATCCTCCTTAGTAGGATTTAAAAAAAAAACCTCTTAGTAACATATCTTCAATATGATTAAGGAATTTTTTTTTTTACCAGTTATTTTTGGAACCTGCATAAAATATGATTATTTAGTAATATGCTCTCTTGGGGATTTGCATTCTCTTGATTTATAATTGCACTTTTTCTTGGGACTCTTCGAAGATGCCTGCGCTTGAAAAATTAGAAATACTCAGTAGTAATTTGTAAACCCAGAGGCAAATAACATTCAAGCATTTGCGAAAGTAGTAATCTGTACGCTGATAGTATTATGAAATATTATTGAATTAGTAGTTCATTAACACAGGCATCAAAGTGGGCCTTTTCATTTTTGTATCAAGCATGGAATTTAAATAAGTGAAATTAGCTGTTTGAGTCCTCTGTGATCTGGCGTCTACGGGTAGCAGGGCGGCTTGTCTTCTGCAGATTCGCAGGCCCTGAAAGGACTATAAAAGGTCATCTAATCCAGTCCCCTGCTGCCAAAGTAGCTGTTTAAACATGCACTATTTTTCATTAGTCTGGAATTTTAAAAAGGATTAATGAATTTATAAATGTATTATTTACAATGTTCTGAGCATGTATCTAACTGAAGCTAACTGCTAGACTTTGAAATGGTAAGTTTGCGTGTATGCATTAGGATCTGAACTTCTCTGAAGGATAACTGATGGTTTGCAAATGTTTTTCCATTTGTATTCTTTCATCTGACCAATATCTGAGTTTTAGGTCCTAGGAACAATGTCTTATCATTTTTTTTTAAATAAATCTCTGGCTGAGTTTACCCCGCTGATATCATTATATTAATAGGCCCAATGGTTCGAAGCTATGCTGTCATTTCATAGGATCTGTATTATATTTAGCATTTAGAAGGCATAGGAAAAATAAACTGTTCTTTGCATTTTGTAGACGAAAACAGAGCATTCACATGTTTTAATTTTGAAATTACCTATAGCTTTTCCATCCTATAAGTAAGTAGTAATTACACTTACCAACCACTTAAGCAACGTATTACGCATTTATTAGCAAACCCATTCCTTTGAAGGGTACTGGAAGTAATCCTAGAAACTACTTCTGCTCTCTATTCTGCAAAGCTGTGGTCTATAAGAAGGTTGGTCAGCTGGTGATTCTGCAGTCTGATTTGTGCCCCGTGTGGCTCACCTGGAGCAGAAGAGGACCTGTGTTCAGCTGGACGCTCTGGTGGCCGGCACTATCTTTAGGCGCTCCACCGGAGCTATGGAACACGGGCTGGCCATGGCCACAGGCGGTGTGGGTCACTCCAGGTTGATGGCTGGGCTCTAGCAGGGAATGTTCTGCATGAGTAAGCAGAAGTATGACAAGAACGATTCCATCCTTGGAAGTCACATTGATACTGCTCTGTTGGCTGAAGCCCGGTAAGGGAGGAGCTTAGGTTCAAGGGGATGAGCCACACACCCAGTCCCCGGGATGGAGGAGCAGGGAGTTCGAAGAGTGGAAGATGCTGTGGCTGTCTTTGGGCACGACACACCACACACATGGTTTGCTTAAACCCATCATAGGGCACAGACTGTTTTGGATACAGCTTAGTTTGATAGAGTTAAACATGAGTGGAAAAGTACAATCCTAAGAACTCACTATAGTTATTTCTTAGGACAACACACTTTAAATTGTGTTTTAGGCACTGGGCAGTGATGGCACATGCCTTTAATCCCAGCACTTGGGAGGCAGAGGCAGGCAGATTTCTGAGTTTGAGACCAGTCTGGTCTACAGAGTGAGTTCCAGGACAGCCAGGGCTATATAGAGAAACTCTGTCTCGAAAAACCAAAAAAAAAAAAAAATTGTGTTTTAGGGCTGGAGAGATGGCTCAGCGGTTAAGAGCACTGACTGCTCTTTCGAAGGTCCTGAGTTCAATTCCCAGCAACCACATAGTGGCTCACGACCATCCATAATGATATCCGATGCCCTCTTCTGGGGTGTCTGAAGACAGCTGCAGTGTACTTACATATAATAAATAAATAAATCTTGGGCGGGATCGAGCAAGTAGAGCCAGAGAGAGAAGAAAAAGCGTCTGAAGACACTACAGTGTACTTACATACAATAAATAAATCTTTTTTTAAAAAGGAAGAAGAAGCACTAAATTGTGTTTTCTTTCTGAAAAGGGGAGAAAGATAGGCTATTTTCAATGAAATGATGAGTAATATAGAGCCGCACAGACCTCATCTATCATAGAAGATACAAGAACTAAAGATGATTGATTAAACAATAGAAGCCAGGGAGCTGGCTCCCTGAGTTCAGTCCCTGGGACTCACATGGTAGAAGGAGAGAGTCATCTCCGGAGCTCTGTCGGCGTGTTCAGAGTGGCATGCGCATGCCCCGCCCCCCACAACAAGAAATGTAAAAACGGCTTTAAACACCAATGGCTCTTTAGTCCAATTTTCTGCACCATCCTCTGAAATCTACTAAGTTCTGATGAAAAGGAGCCACATTAACAACAACAACAACAACAAACTTACCTGTTGTTTCTTTGGTTAGAAATGTACAGTGTAATTTTTTTGGGACAATTGTATTTGATGTTTGCTAAAAGTCAGAATTACTCTCGTGCAGTTCTCTGGGATCCTTTAAGAGATCTTTTATTCATTTAGTGAACATTTATTTCTGTAAAGTGCCAACTGCTGTTCTGAGCACTTTCGTGATTATCTTGATAATCGTTCCTTCACTTACATGATGATACACATGCGGATTTTATTCATCGGGTATAATAAAGAATACATTTCTAATGATTTTCTTTGTGTCGTCTTTTGAACTATTGAATAGGGTTTCTTTGTTTAATTCTGTAATAAAAGATGAAGTCATTAAGCCATGTATTAGAAGCTTGCTCTTATGTTAACTAAGCTACAAATTGTACTTCGACTTTTTGGTGGGATCTATTCAATAGAGAATACGGATCTCTCCTCCAAAGTAAATTATTTATCTATTAAATAACATTTTTTTTACAGTGGTAGGAATTGAATCCAGGACTTCATGCACATTTGGTAAGTACTCTGCCACCGAGATTTACCCCCCACCACATTATTATATTTTAAAAAATACCATTGTAAAGTTTTATTTATTTAGAAACAGGGTTTCTTTATGTAGCTCTGGCTGTCCTGGGACTCTCTCTGTAGACCAGGCTGGCCTCAAACTTATTGTAAGATTTTTATTTGCTAGTATATCATCTTCACATGGTCAGAATTTCAGTTACGGCTCTAAGCCAGCATGTGCAAGAGCGGTGGCTGTATTAGACTATTTATTTTGTGGGTACATTGATTCCTCAGAAGAAATCCAAGATGACTGTAGCTCCACCTCCCAGATCGCGTCTTTCACCCCTCAGCCTCTCCTGTAGGCTTTTCTTTACCTGTTTAATGTGCCCAAGACAAGGAGAGCGAGGGAACAGTGGTGGTGCTGGCGTCCAGTGTCATGGAGATTTCACGTACTGAATGTCTGCCTCTCATTTCTGCTGCCCGGTGAAATTTGGCAGGACTCCAGCTTCCGAAGACTCACTATGCCTCGCTCAGGGCACCCATCTGAGAGCAAGTCATTTCACATTCATGATCCAGTTTCTACATCGTCGATAGCAAAGGGAAGTTCTGTCTACTCAACCACTTTTTTTTTTAAGACGACACAACAAAACACCAGGGCTGCGTTTTCATCTCCAGCACTCCGGGCTCCCTCCCTGGCTGCCTTCCAGAGGGAAGACTCTCACCCGGAGTCACCCAGGCAGCAGCGACACTCGTGGGTGGGAAGGGTCTGGAAGCATATTGTTAAGCAGGCCACAGATGTTGCAGACCAGCTGCTGAGAGAGCCCGGGCAGATTTCTAAGCCCTTTCATTCAGTTCAGGGTACCAACTCTGCTTGGGTAATCTTTGTACATAGTACCATTCATCTAGTTGGCACTCCCCTTTTGTCGTGGGGTTTCTCACTTGAGTAAGTCCGAGGCGAGGCATGCCACATCAGGATGAGCCGCGAGGTCACTTTGCATGAGAAAGCAAACGCGCATGTGCACAGCGCCCGCCCGAGCCTCGTGCAGGGGCTGAGCAGGTGAGGACGCGCACTCCGCAATAATCTTTCCTTTTCTGAGAGCCAGCTGCCCATGCTTATGGCGAGGCCTTCTGTGGTGGCGTTTTAGTGGCTTGTTAGTCATTCTGCATGTTAAACAAGCAAAGCCTGGAATCTCCTAGGATCCCAGGACTTCTTTATTCATTCCTCCATATTGAAAACGATTCCTTCTCAGCCCAAGCTCTGCTGGCTGCCTGGAAGAACTTTGGCATAGTTTTCCTAACCTTTCAAACAGTCAAAGCAAAATTCTCCTTTGATAATATTAATAATAATAATAATAAAGGCCAGAGGACCTTGGCACACAGCCATTAAGGATGCAGGCGACTCGGCGATCTGACAGAATATTCCACAAAACACTGAAAAGTTCCCTTTAAGGTCCCCAGAGTGGGCTGGGGCACTTTGCTTGTACTTAACATATATCAACTGTCACCCGGCGGCGGCACTGAGTGTTGACCGAACACAATGGGACATCCAGATGGTCTAAACAAAGGGGGCAAATGTTCGCTGCTATTAAAAGCTGTTTACACCAACTTCCAGGATTTCATGTAGTGAAGTTTATATTGTGTCACAGCTGAGGTGCTCGGCTCTCGCCCCAGCCAAGACCAACCCTTTATAAACTCCTGTTACCCTGGGCTCAGGCACTCAGTGCTAGAGGAAAATGAAGGGGCACATAAGTTAGCCAAGTGAAGGATGGGGCTTGTCCCCTTTCCGCCTCCGGATCGCCGAATCTAACTCTCTGCTCCACACCCAGTAATAAACAGAAAGCAGACCCTCTCCTCTGATGGGGGTGTGTCATGGATGGATGAATGGATGGATGGATAGGGCTGCTATCTCCTTCAGCAGACAGAGCCTCTGAGTCTCGTTGGCTCCTCACTGGGGATGTTTGCACGGTAATGGCTTTGTTTTCTTCCTCCGCTGAGGCACCGTGATATCAGGTCCTGTCTATTCAGGATTAATATACATAAGTGAGAGCCCCATGCTTTTCAGTCTTCTTCCTTTGACCTTATTGTGGCACATCCTTCTTCATTCCAGAGGCACAGACCCTATTGTTAAAGGTTTGTTTTTAGCCACTGATAACAAGACTAATATGAAGGGTCTCCACATTACTGATAACTAAAGAAGAATCTAGAAAACTATCCTTGCATTCAGTTCTTAATCACTAGACTTTCTCCTATGATAATATACTTGAGCAAATAAGATACTAATAGCATACTACTTAGTCACTTGACCTAAAATTTCAGGTCTAGTAAAAGCAGAAAAAAAATTCTTACAAATGTAAGCTTAATAATTATTTTTTATATAAGCAGATTTATTAAGACACCATTTTATGTCACCTTTGGCTTAATTTTTATGTCTTTAAAAGTAATTTTTTGCCAGGTGGTGGTGGTGGTGGTAGTGGCACACCCCTTTAATCCCAGCACTTGAGAGGCAGAAGCAGGTGATTCTCTGTGAGTCCAAGGTCAGCCTGGTCTACAGAATAAGTTACAGCCCAACCAGGGCTACACAGAGAAACTTTATCTTGGGGTGTGTGGGGGGGAACAAAAACGAAAAATTCATTATTTGTTGTGTCATTTAAATTACCATAAATTAAGTTTTTAATGAAGCTTTTCTAAAAAAGGAGTAATGATGTACTGAGTAAATTAAAACATTTAAGGAATCATGATCTGTTGACCTTGTTTTTTGCAGAAATAGGTTAAGATCTTGATGGTACTGGGCAATGGCATGGGGCAGGAAGCAAAGCTAGATTTCACTAATATGTAATGTCCTCAGTGAAGGATTAGCATGGACGCTGGGCTGGTACCGTCCAATTGGACTGCTCTCTACTACACTGGGGTGTTTTATGGTGTCACATTTGTGATAAATGGGGCCATTTTGATCAACTCGCTAAAAGCAGATTCCGATCTCCCATCTTTTGCAGAAGGGTTAATCTTCCTTGTGTTAGCAGATGTGATACAAAGTTTTGGCTCTTATGTTTAAGTTTAAAGAAAAACTTACATTGTCTGGGCTGGAGAGATGGTTCAGTGGTTAAGAACACTGACTGCTCTTCCAGAGGTCCTGAGTTCAAATCCCAGCAACCACATGGTGGCTCACAACCTTCCATAATGAGATCTGATGCCCTCTTCTGGTGCATCTGAAGACAGCTACAGTGTACTTATTCTTATTTATAATAATAAATAACTCTTTTGGGTTGGAGCAAGCTGGGACTGAGCGAGCAAGGTTAACCAGAGCGAGTGGAGTTGACCCGAGTGAGCAGAGGTCCTGAGTTCAATTCCCAGCAACCACATAAAGGCTCACAACCATCTGTACAACTACAGTGTACTCATAGACATAAAATAAATGAATACATCTTCTTTAAAAAAAAAAAAAGAAAAGAAAAATACATTGTCCTAGAAAGGTGTATGGAGTTCCTGTGTACAAAGATGCTTGTATCATATACAAGGCCCGTGACAGCCTTCCTTGGGACAAATACCCTTGTTAGAGTTTGAAACTCTGCCCTGACAACATTTCCTTAAGATAGCATGGGGGCAGTGAAAATATCACTCAGGCCTCTGTTGTTTCCACCAAGTGTCTGGTACTTCTCAGAGGGCTTTGGATTTTGAGGACAGGGATGGCACAGATGTGAAAATAAAATGTAACAAACACGAGCGCGTCTGCCTTTGCCAAGGGTCAAACCCTGTGCCCGCTTCAGAGAAGCCATTCCAAGCCTGTCTGTCAGTCCCAGCACAAGCTGCTGGGTTTCCTGTTTATGCCTGCGCAGAGCTCCACTTCCTGCGAGCTTGCCTTCAGCGGCAGGTTTTTCCGCACACCCCAGAGAGCTCTTCCTTAAACTGGCTCACTATTTATCATCTTAGTAAGCCATTGGAATTTTGTTAATTCCTGTTTTACTTAGTGCATGCAAAATGCTATCGTTATTCGAGGGAAGATAGCGGTAACTTATATATGCTGCTTAGAGTGTAATTAAACATCTTTTGTAAAACAAACCTGGTCAACCAGACGGGTGGATGACAACCAGGGTTTGAGGTATATAAACTCATATTAACACCGTATCTAACCTGGCTACTTATTTGCCGAAATTGTTCAGTATTTAGGAATTTCCTTAGTTTTGGCCAAGTATGGAATCAGTAACGGTTGCTTGACACCCTTCCCCCTGTTATTTTATATCGTGATACCTTGTAGTCACGTGGGGCTTTTCGTCCTTCCTTTGCCCCTTATAACGCTTCAAGAGAGTATGATGAGCTTGTTCGTCATTGAATGTAAATATCACGTTGCTACGTCATCCATCTCTCTAAGGACTGTTTGTATACTAAGATTACAGCCAAGCTAAGAAAATGAAGTCCTGAAGCTGGAAGTTTTGCGTTTCTGGGAACTCATGTAATCATCTCAGCTATAAAGAGGGTTCCTTAAAGCTGCATCTGAGCCGTCTCATCCCTGCACTCATTGGTTGATGAGGTGCACTTTATCAAAACATCAGATGTATGTAGATGGTCTGGGTTAGACTCTGTAGTGAGAATCTGTTTCTATTTTATCTCAACAGAAGGATGCCTTGTTTACCCCTTCTGATTATGCCCCCCCCCAATTAGTCCTTTCAATTTGAATTATGTGAGATCATTTTTGTAGATCCCTTGTTTCTTTTAGATTCTATGGGTGTTTTCAAAAGCACCTCTTAACGAAAAGAATATGACATACCATCCCAGTTTCTCATGTTCTCTCTCCTGTGAACTAGCCACTGGTGTCCTAGTCACAAAGTGTCACTCAAGTATTTGGATCACGAAAGTACAGATTATGCAAAAAAAAAAAAAGTTCTTGCAAGCTAATTTAAAAAAGAGAAGTGGCTAGCCCAATTGAGAATGATTGCATCTTAATAATTTTGATTCTATATTTTTGATTGCATAATTCCAGATGTTTACTTGTAGCTTGTATTGTAATTATCACACTAGGGGAAATGTTTCTGCTTTATAGTAAGGGACTCAGTACATTGCATTCTGATTTATAAAAGAGCACAAGATTAAAGTTGGGAAGATTGTATTAATCTGACACTAGGTCTCCCTGTAACATACTTGATATATGGTGTGATTGCAGTAAACATGTAATAAAAAGTCAAGGGGGTTTAGTACATCCAATATAAATGGGGGGAAACAAAACAAAACCCAAACACTTAGAGGCTCTGGACCTGTGCAGTGTAACGCCTGTCTATTTGATTAGGACTGAGGCACCTTTGTTAATTAGAGTCCCATCCCTCTTCGCCATTCCTGGGAAGAAATGTATTTATTAATCATACTCTTATGATCTGTAAAGCATGTTTTGGTTCTAGCACTGTATCTCAGACTGTTTCCTCTTCAATCACGCACCTACACAGAGCTCTTTCAGACAGTCCTCATTATAGCAAGGTTTCCCCATTATCAGCAGCTTGGAACTATTACATTCAGAACACTAGAGACCACCATTCTCTCTGTGTCTTTTTCCTTAGCGGGCATCTATATGAACTGTGGTGATTCTGTGTTATATGACTTACTGATTATAAAGCAGAGGAGACTCAGTATCTCCGGAAATACTCCACAATCAGCCATATTTATAAACATAGCTTCATCAGAAAGGGGATGAGTCTGTGCTGGCCATAGAATGACTAAACACTTAAACCCTTGGAGGATCACGCTCACATTGTGTGACGCATCAGCACACATGTTTTATCTATCATCCAAAAAAGCATCCCATTTAAGGCCGTTCCTCATGGTAATCAAGGTCAAAGGCAGAGAAAAATTGTATTCCCTTCAGGGGGCACATCAAGATAAGCCGAGTCGTTTGAGAAGACTGGCCTACTGGGCCAGTTCCTGTCTACGATAATACTGCTGTAACTAAATTTGACTTTCGCAACTCATTGCCAAGACATTTGTTGACTCTTTTCTTGAGAAAACCTTGACTCCTAGTAACTTTTGCATAGGAGCGTGGGCTTGCTGTCTTTTATCAGTATACTTTATCTTTTCCCCAATTGCTTGTTTTAAACATTATTGTTAGGTTTATCTGGTTTGGTGATTGCAGGTTTAGGAGTTTTTTTCAAAAATATATCTGTCTGTCTATCTATCTATCTATCTATCTATCTATCTATCTATCTATCATCTATCTGTTTTTAACAATTTTAAAATAATTTTATTCACTTTTTAAGTGTTAGAAGCTGTAAATAACTTTTAATACTCCCAGGTAATTCCTTAGGTATAGTCAATTCTCTTAACATTTTTTATTAGATTTATTACATTTTATTAGTATGAGTGTTTTGCATCCTTGTATGTGCTTGGTGCACAGGAGGTCAGAAGAAGATGTTAGATCCTCTGGAACTGGAGAATGTTTGTGAACCACCATGTGGGTGCAGGGAATCGAACCCTGGTGCTCTGTAAGAACAGTATAACTACTGAGCCATCACTCCAGCTCCATAGTTAATTCTCTATCTTGATTTTTGCCTCTAATGCTCAGTACCTGTTCTTTGTACTGCTATGATTATAATATATTTGGTTTATTTCACCAGCATCATTTAGACTTTCTGTAGAGTAACTCACAGTTTAGGGAGCCTAAATTTTAATAGGGCAGGCAGTCATATTCACAAAATATGAAAAGCATGTGGGCATGTGAAGACTGGCTGTTTTGTTTTGTTTGATATAGGGTCTCATTATGTAGCCTTGGCTGGCCTAGAACTCACTATGCAGATTGGACTGGCCTTGAACTTACAGAGATCCTCTCTCCTCTGCTTCCAGAATGCTGGGCTTAAAGGCATGTGCCACCATGTCCAGCAAAGACTATACTAGCTTTTAATGCCTGGAAAGATCTAGGTAGGGAGCAAATCTTGCCTGGGTTTTAGAGCACAAACAGGACTGGACACACAAATGTAAAAATGTAGGATAAAAACTATGGATGGAGGGCAGAGTTTCTGTAGGAAGGTGTGAAGGTTAAGGGACCATTACATGCAGAGGGAGGAAGGGGTGAATCAACAAGCAAGGCGTGGCTTGTGAATCTCTGTAAGCAGAATGAGGGAGCCTTTGGAGACTTTTTAAAAGGACAGGGATTTATATGATCTGAAGAGAAACCAGAGACAGGAAGATGTTAAGTGATTAGAAGGACAACTGTATAGTTGAAGACTGTGTCATGTGGATTCAAATCCTATTTCTGCCTCTTTCCTAAATGTCTCCATTTTCCTGTTTCTGTATTCAGAAAACTCTAACTCAGAAGAGTTGCCATGGGGATTGGGTGAGTTAACGCCTGGAAAGTGCTTTAGTGGTACCCAGCCCACAGGCTTAACAAGCGATTTGTGCTTATCACTGTATGCTCTGGGCCAGATAACAAGGATGCATGGCAGGGAAAGGGACTATTGCCCTTCTATATGAATGCAAGAGAGAATGGTGAGGGTGTGGCAAGGGAGTGGACGGCCACACTGATGGTATGAACGATGGAGATGAGAAAGATCGGTAATAGGGTTTGGTGCTCCACTGGACATGGGAGGGGCAGGAAGAATAGCTATTGGAGGGATATGAGAAGGGTGAGTGAGTCCCAGGGTTCCCAAGGTAAGCTGTGGTATCATTAATTAGCTAAGATAGATGATGTTGGATGGGGAGCAGGTTTTTATGGGAAGATAACGAGCTCAATTGAACTCTGCCATGTTGGTGGTAGATCAGTCGGTATCAGATTGATGAGTCCAGAACAGAGAAGGCAGGTCTACTGGAGATAAAAGTGTCTATTAGAGATGGCAGTGTCTGTCTGCTGGAGATGATACAAATATTTGTGCCTAAGTGTTGGAGGTAAATGAAGCTATTAGTATCACTTAGAATACTTAGGACTCAAAGTAATTGAAGAAATCTTAAATGACTAAAACACTAGTCATGAGCTCAGAGAAATGAAAAGACCTAGAGGTAGGATATTGATCAGGTTTTAATCTAGGGTTCCAGCTTTCCTGTTCCAATGTGGCCTGGGCCTAGCTGATATCTGTGGTGCTTCCTCCATTGGCTGGTGGCCAATGGCACTAGGTTCATGCCCCATATATATGTAATATATATTTATAATATAAATGTATATATGTTATATGTTACATATAAATATATGTACATATTATAAAATATTTTAACGCACATTATATAATTATACATTCATATATAATAGGGAATTGAACTCAGGACCTTTGGAAGAGCAGTCAGTGCTCTTAACCACTGAGCCATGTCTCCAGCCCCGTCACTTTTAGTTCTTAATCGGGCTCGAAATGGTCCTTTAAAAGCTTGGATCTAAATCTGTTAAACCTCTCACCTTATAGCCAGGAAGCAGAAGAGAAAAGACTACATCACTGGTTATGATTAAGTAACAGTTTGCCAGTTCTCTGAAAATGTTCTGCTCTAACAAGGCCCGGAGTAGGGAGAGGTGGGTGATGAATTTTGAGCTCTAAGAGGTCTGACTGAGCTCTGAGCATGGTGTGTCTTCCAGGCCCCAGCACAGTTTCCCTTCTCTTCTGGCACAACTCCTCAGATCTGTCTCCTCTTTTCAGAGATCAGCTACATTGGCAGGGCAGCTTTCTGGGTTTGTCAGGGTCTAGAAACTGCTGTGGGGTTCTGGGGCGTAGTCCCTAAGGACATGGGGCAAAGACAAGCTGTGACATCTTTCTTCTGTTGCTTTTCTTTCCCGTTCATTTGCACAGGTTTCAAGTTCTGAAAAGCTTTACGAATTAATTAATTGAGACAGGGTTTCGTTTAGCCCAGGCTGGTCTTGAACATGGTGTTGTTGCCTAGTATGGCTTTGAACACCCGGATCCTCCCACTTCCAGCTCTTAGCACTGAGATAAGAGGTGTGTACCATGCACAGTAAAATGCCATATTTTAAAAAAACAGAAGAAATTTCTATGTATTTGTCCCCAGCTTAGAAAATGAAAAGAGATTGGACTCTAACTTGGAAAATGAAACTGTCTTGCAGTTCAAATCTCCCCCTTAGATTTGGGAATAAATAGAGCCCCCCCCCCCGCAACACTCCCCGACAAGTCAGTGAGGAACAACCCTTCCAGACAGTGGGAGACCATCGGTTGTTCATAAAGGTTTAATAAGGTAACACAAGCCAAGACTTTGCAGAGTTTGCTATAAATCGTCATGAGGAGCTGAGTGAGATGCAGCCGGATGAGAAATGCAAATGAAACTTGCAGAGTGTGGGGGCACTGAGGGGCAGCGACAGGAGCCAGGGCTCTCTTCACCATCCTGGTGACGTTTTCCTGAGTAGGTGGCTGAGCCTCAAGAGCCAGTGGCCATGGGCACTGGGCATCTGTTATCGCTGGCGAGCTAAGCTCTGATTTTAAAGGATGTGGGTTGAACAGGACAGTTTGTTCTGCCTCTGACTCAGCATTGGGTTGGGTTTTGTTATGCCGAGGGGTCTTATTAATGGATAGTACTAACTACACGTTTCTAAGAAGCTGTAGCTCAATTTTCTACTAATGCATGTGATACTAACACTGTAAATATCTAAATGAATGCAAATACATTTTATTTATATATGATTTTTGTATATGATATATATGACTTTATATATGATAATATATATTTAAATGACTGCTTTTTACTTTCAAAAGGTCTCCAAATTTAAGAATGTTTAAAGTCTATTTTCTTTTCTTCCTTCCTTCTTTTCTCTTTCCTTCTTTCTTTCTTTTTTCTTTCTTTCTTTCTTTCTTTCTTTTTTCTTTTCATTGTTGTGTCAAAGATTGAACCCAGGGCCTTGGACATGTCAGGCCAATAATCTACCCCTGAGGAATACCTCTAGTTTCTTGCATTTGTACTGAGAGTGAAACCAATCTTAGAATTCTCTCTTCTCTGTTATCAAAAAGTAATTCAGGGGCTGAGAGTGTAGCTCAGTGCAGAATGCTCACCTTGTGTGCACATAGCCCTGGGTTCTAACCTGAGCAGCACACACACCCACACACCACACGCATACCCACACCCACACCCACCCCCCCACACACACTCACATACACACATACATACACACAAACATACACACACTCACACACTCACACACACCCCAAAGCTGGCTCCTTAAAAGACTCTTAGATTGTGCTTGTCAATGATCTAAACATTTTCATTCTCAATAGTGTATATTATGCTAATCAATCATTAATTTAATATCCTAGAGTCTTGTAGACAGTCATACTTCTTTTTAAATCTATTTTTTTAAAATTGAAAATAGATTCTTTTTTTAAAAAAATTTATTTATTTGTTTTATGTGAGAACACTGTTGCTGTCTTCAGACACACCAGAAGAGGGCATAGAATATCATTACAGATCCCCTTATAGATGGTTGTGAGCCACCATGTGGTTGCTGGGAATTGAACTTAGGACCTATGGAAGAGCAGTCAGTGCTCTAAACCAGCGAACCATCTCTCCAGTCCCCCAAATAGATTCTTCATACAATACATCCTGACCACAATTTCCCCTTCCTCCATGACCTTTACCTCCTCTCTCCCCTAGATCCACTCTCCCTCCATTTTCCTTTAGAAACAAGCAGGCCTCCAAGAGACAATGACCAAACACAACAAAGCAAGATATGATAAGACAAAGCAAAAGCCCTCACTCATGTCAAGGTTGGACAAGGCAACCTGGCAGGAGGAAAAGAATGCCAGGAACAGGCGAGAGTCAAAGATGCACTGGCTGCCACTGTTAGGAGTGCCGCAAACCCCAGCTAACAGCTATAGCTATAACACATACACAGAGGATATCCTCTATCCAGTCTCACTACTACAATCTTTCCTCCCCCTCTTTTGTGTGTGTGTGTGTGGGGGGGGTCCTCCAAGCTCTGAGGGGAGACCTCCATTTAGCCTCTCTCTCTCTCCCTCTCCCCTTCCCCCTCTCTGCCCTAACTCTAATCAGCATGTTCCTGAGGAAGCACAGAAATTAACAAAAAATTTCCCTCTCTGTGAAACCTGGGCCATAGTAAGTTGATCTGAGAACCTATTCTCTGACGTGCAAGAAAGCAGTGAGTTTGCATTCTAGTTCAAGAGATCCTGGCTTCAGTGGAGACTCAGAGGAAAAATAACACAGGCAAAGGCATTTTCAAAAACACAGCCTTATAATTTGGAATGCCAGTAAGTTACAAGGAAATTGTGCAACTGTTGTTTAATGGATATTACCTAATTATAGCCCAAGAGTGGAGAGTCTCATCCTGCGGATACATTATAATTCCGCTCAGAGAAGAACTAACTTGCTGTTCATAAAAAAAAATGTCATATCAGCTTATGTACCTATAACTTCTAAACAGGTTCTCAGAAGGAACCAGAAAACCAGAGTGCAGCCTTGTGAACTTTAGACTTTGGACAATGCTCTTTGAGAAGCGGGGTCATAGAACTAAACATCTGGAATCACAATTCTCTGGCAGGCAAAGTTAGACTGCTGAAGCAACCACTTTAACTTATTGAAGATGATGACCATTTTAATCACCACTATTTATTGAACCTTCTATCATGGTGAAAAAGCTCCACAGATCTTAGAAAATTTAATTAATTCTCTTTGGACCCTGGCCATCATGTTGAGATGGTATTGTTTTATTTTCTCTCTCTCTCTCTCTCTCTCCTCTGTATGTGTGATGCATGTAGGTATGAGGACAGAAGAGGAAGTCCTGCTGTATCAGCCTCTACCTTATTTCCTCAACACATGGTCTTTGCTGAACCCAGAGCTAAGCTGGTGGCCAGCAAGGCTGAGTGATCCTTCCTGTCTCTGTACCCACCTTATAGAGTAGGGGGTTACATGTGCCTGTAGTCATGTGTTTTTTTTTTGAGTGCTTGGTCATTAGGAAGTGGCACTACTACTTGAGAGGAATTAGGAGGTGTGGCCTTGTTAGAGTGGGTGTGACCTCGGTGGAGGAAGTGTGTCAATGTCCAATAGACTGGGGTTTTAAAAGCCCAAGCCAGTCCCAGTGTCTCTTCCCGCTGCCTGCGGATCTGGATGTAGAACTCTTAGCTCTTTCTTCAGCACCATTTCCACCCGTGTAGCACCATGCTGCCTTTCGGGATGATAATGGACTAAGTCTCTGGAACTGTAATTAAGTCAATCAATTAAATGCTTTCTTTTTGTAAGAGTTGCCTTAGTTGTGGTATCTCTACATAGCAGCAGAACACTGATGAAAACGCTTGGTTATGGTGTTTTATCAGAGCAACAGAAAATTAACTAACACACTGCTCTTTGCGTTCCCCAGACAGGGAATTTAAAGGGAGTTCCCACAGCAGGCTGTGATACCTGGAAGGACCTTGGGCTTCTTATACAGCTAATAGTCAAGGAACGGATCTGGTAGAAAGGGGAGATCCAGTCCTTCCTCTAGCAAGGCTGCACCACCTTAACATCCACAAATAGCACCACCAGCTAGGAGCTAAGTGTTCAAATGCCGGAGACCATGGGGGACAGTTCTTGTGCTACTACAAGCACAAAAGGACTAACTGTGTTGTCACCAAATACTGCCTACCCAGTGACTTCCCGAGCTGATCTTGAAGCATTTCTTGAATATTTTCTTGGTAAAAATTGACTCAGATTTTAGATTTTTTTTCTCACATAATATGTCCTGATTATAGTTTCCCCTCCCTCTACACCTCCCAGTTCTCCCCACCTGCCTTCCCATCTGAATTCATCCCTGCTCTGTCTCTCACTAGAAAACAAACAGGCCTCTAAAGAATAATAATAAAATAAAATATAGTAAAATAAAAGCTAACAGGTTGGAATAGGACTAAACAAACAAACAAAAACAGAAGGAAAGGGACCCAAGAAAAGGTACAAGAAACCAATTTAGACAGAGACCCATTGCACACTCAGGAATCCCACAGTGTTCCAAGGTCTCACTTTCTGTGTATCAGCTGGTGATTGGCCCAGATTTTTCAGTCATTCATGACTGTATTCCATTCAGCACCTACTCTGCCACTAAAGCTTTAGGAACATAGATACGACAAGCACAGTCTCCATCCATCTTTACTGAGATTCTGATGATAGTGAATGACAAAATCCGGTGGTAATCTGAGCCACACCTAGAAACGTTGCTTACCAAATGGTTCTGAATGCTCAGGTAGTTCCTTCCGACTGAATGGTCAGGTGAGGTCTCTCTGGGTGTGTGGCACTGAGGCTGAATCTCAAGACCTGAATGACTAGCAGCATTTGGTCCCATGAAGACCCAGAGGATGAAATTTTGTGTGGGAACGAACTGAGGCTATTCAAAGATTGGAGAGAACACGCGACCTGGAACATGTGGCTGAGGGGAAGCAGGTCAGTCAGCATTCAGCTGTTGAAGTGGATTAAGCCCTCCCTGCTTTCTATGCCTTTTCAAGATGTTTACACTCAGAGGTCACATTCGGTTACTCTGTGCCCTCTATGCCAAGCACTGCCAGGTGCTTAGAGTATCCCCAAGGAACCCTACCCTTAGGAGGAAGTTAGAGAAGAATCAGCCATTTCCACTGTAAAGTTACAAATTCTCTGATAAGGGAAACTGCCCTGGACTGTGGGAATCACAGAGGAAAAACATGAACACTGGTAAACCGGTAGATATCGTGGGAGGCTTCCTGGAGGAAGCATAGCTTGATTTGAAGCCCCTAGCCTGGCCAAGGTGGAGGGAGAGTGGTCCAGGGGAGGACCAAGGGTCGGGACTCAAGGGTTGGCTGAGCTGTTTGGAAATGGCCTTATGCATTGTGAACAGAGTGAATGGTAAGGGACCCAGGGTTTTTATGAGATGTGACGATTGTCCTTAGTAAAATAATATGTGAATGCACTTTTAATAATTTATAATGTTATGGGAGAGCATCAAGGGAGAAATAAAATTAAAAACATCTGTAGTTTTGCACAGTAAAACTTCTTCTACTCTAGAGAAATTCTCGTATCCAAGAGACAATTTTATAAGTTCAGATTTTCTCGATAATAGAAGGCTGAGGACAGGCATCTTCTCCAGCTTCCTCCCCAGTGCTTGTGCAAGCTTCTGGATCACACCCCAGGTAAAGACTGGCCACTTGTTTTCAGTAACTGATCCTCAATTTTGTAAACAAGCTATCTTGGTAACAAAGGATGTGGCACGGGCAGGAAGGGGCAGGAAGGAAGGGCAAGAGGATACTAGAGTCACCAGGGAAGCTATAACACCCGGCCACATCTTTCTTTTCCTGGGGAGAAGTTTTTGGCCTCTGAAAAATGTCACGTGGAAGTCACTTTGTTCCACCTAATGAATGCACCAACAGCGAGATTTCGGAAGTGCCGAAGTCCTGTTGTTTCTCCCGCCCCGACACACCAACATTGGAAAGTGAAAAAGGAATCTGTTCATTGTATGTGAAGTAAAAATGCTGCATCCTGACCCTGACCGGAAGGGAAGTTTTCACGTGTGTTGTTCCTGCCTAGTGTTCCTGTGCAGTTTTGAATTAGCTAAGGCAGGAAGGCGCGAGCATTCCATGCGGGGCTTATTTGAGTGTGCTACACTGGTGGGTAACTCAGGGCATGCAGCTTTCTGTTATACTTTGCAGTCATTGGTCGCTAGGGGATGGTTTTGCCACCTTGGGAGGATGGGGTTTTCAAAGTGTAAAGATGACTGATTAGGCAGAAAAGGGTCCTTTTCTTCTTCTTTTTTCTTCATGGTTTTATAGTAGTTAGTTTTATTAAGTACCTTGTAAACTGAGACTAATACACTGACATGAGAGGAAACTGCTTCTTCAGATTGTCTTACCAAAAATGCCAGAACATTCCTTTCTACTTGTCATAAGTATTGGGTGAAGGTGGGGAGAGACCCTTCCACTTCAGGAAAGTCATGTTCATGTCACAATAAACCTGATTATAATGGAGCACCAAAATTCCAGAGAACATTCTACCCGATTTTCAATCTCCTTTCCCCATGAGGGCCTTACTTTTCTACCAATTCAAATCTGTGATGCTCTAAACCCAAGTGTTTCTATTCAGTTGAGTGCAACGGGATAGACACAGAAGATACCTCACCTTATTTGCATCTGCACTAGCCAGGGTTCTCTAGAGTCACAGAACGCATGGGTAGTCTCTATATAGTAGGGGGATTTGTTGGTGACTTACAGTCTGTAGTCCAGCTCCCAACAATGGTCAGCAGCTGTGGATGGCAGTCCAAGGATCTAGCAGTTGCTCAGTCCCACAAGGCAAGCAGGCAAAGAGCGAGTGAATTTTCCTTCCAATGTCCTTATGTAGGTCTCCAGCAGAAGGTGTGGTTCAGATTAAAGGTGTGTGCCACTATCCCTGGATCTGGGACTTCCTTTGTCCCAGATGACCTTGAACTCAGAGATCTCCCTAGCTTAATCTTCTGGGATTCATAGTCATGTACCTCAAGATCTCCATACCAAGATCCAGGTCAGAAACTTGTATTTCCCAGCTTCCAGGTTAGGATCACAGAGCCTTCCAACTCTGGATTGTAGTTCATTCCAGATATAGTCAAGTTGACAACCAGGAATAGCCACTACAGCATCTTTGGGACTAAACAGCATTGAACAGGATTGATGAATTACAGCCAAAATCAAGCAAAGATTTTTCAAGGAAGCTTCAACAGAAATGTTGAGTGACATTTGAACTCAGATCCAGAAGAAGTGCTACTGGGAGATACTGAGGTCTTAGCCAATATCAGAAAGGGTTGGGAATGATGTTTGAGACACAGCTCTTTAAGAATGCTTTGGCCATGGACTGGGGAGATGGCTCAGGGGTTAAGAGCACACTGACTGCTCTTCTGAAGGTCCTGAGTTCAATTCCCAGCAACCACATGGTAGCTCACAACCATACGTAAGAGATCTGACGCCCTCTTCTGGTGCGTCTGGAAACAGCTACAGTGTACTTAGATATAATAATAAATAAATCTTAAAAAAAAAGAGAATGCTTTGTCTAATGAAGTCTGGGTTTGCAGAACCAGACATCCAGAGCGCCACACAGCTGGCGTGTGTGCAGTTCCATCTTTTTGTAGTTGTCTTTAAAACTTTTCAGTTCGAGGAAGTGCTTAGGGTGTTTGCTCTCCTGACTTGAGGGAAGGTATGTGCCAGGGATGGTTGTTTCAGACTGAATTAGGGCTTGGACTGCTGACTGGTGGTGTCTCTGAGAACTCCCAGTTCATGCTTTGACCACAGGGGGCAGCTCACTCAAGACCTCCTGGCATCACAAGTACTCACTCTGGCCAAAGGAAATTATCAATGAGGGCCTTTTGCACACCCTCGAAAGAAGTACTAGTGTTTTGCACATCTAGCAAGCAGGAGTGGAAATTCTTACCCATTAAAGAACCGAATCTCAGAGGCACGGATGGCATCTAGAGCTTTCATCCTGTATAGATAATTGTAGCGATTTTGACTCCCCCGGGTTCCCAGCTGCTGTAGTCTGGTATCATCTGCAAAGAGCTGAGGTTCACACTTGATATCCTGAACCCTGGGTAGTTGATCTACTCTTAAAGACTAGATCTCCTCTTTAAGTCCAGGCTGCTATACACCATCACAAGCACGACATTCACTGTGGACAGTCAGTTACTGCTAGACACCATCGCCTCTCTCTCTGAGAACACTTGCTAGAGTATTCCTGCCATGCTCAGGAGTTAGCCCAGGTTCAGCTGAAGCCAGGGCACCTAGGCTCCCTGGAGCTCTCCGGCCATTTCCATAGGGTTTTTGGAGAAAAACCAAACTAGAGTCTGTCAGAAAACATGATGGATGGAGCGCTAGCTAAGCATAGGACCTTGCCTGGGGCCTTTTCTCATATACTGAACGACTAGAGAGTTAAGGCAGAATCTTCTTTTGACATTCGAGTTTTGGTTTACTTACAATAATTTTGAATTTGCATATGGACAGAAAGATGCATTTCCTCAAGGGACTGGCTAACCATCGTACCTCCCAAGGAAAGCTTTGGTGAGGCTGTCAGCTCCTAACTTCCTTTTGGAATTCGATCTAAAGTCACCAAACAGTTTGTAGTCTATAGTGTGTGTGTGTGTGTGTGTGTGTTAAAACTAACTGCAGACTGCATATTTTATCTAGTTCTACCTATAATTCTCTATTTAATGACACATTTAAATGATGTAACAAATTTAACTTCAGGAAAAAAAAATTACTGTAGATAAGGGATGGAAAGAGTCCAGAGATTCTGAAACAAATATTTTATTTTACAAATCCATTTAAAGGACTAGTTTCAGGGCTTTAACTGACGCTCTCACCTTTATCTTTGCCTATAACTGAAACAGCCAGTTTGTCCATAAAACTCAGACCTATATAAATATAAATATTCACAATGGTGTTAGAAATATCTTTAGCCTTTACAATGAGTAGGCTAATCAAATCTGTTCTGACTTTATGGACACCCTGCGTTAAGCAGCTACTTTAGAAAAGGTGTTTTGCAAAAGCAGTGTGTAGTGTGTTAGGGGCTTCTCTTCTGGCCCAAAGGCCACACTTTCATCCCCTCGTAGTTCTTATCTTGCCCAGAGAAGGTTCTTTGTCCCTACAGTGTGTGTGTGTGTGCGCGCGCGCGCGCTTTCGCGCAAACTCAGGTCTTGGTACTTGCATGGCAAGCACTTCACTGTCTGAACTGTCTACCCCAGCCCTCCAATGTTCCTGAAGTTGAAATCATTGGACACATTGTAGAATGTTGATAATACAAACAGGCAAGAGAAGTAAGTGAAAGAGCCATCAGCTGCAAGGGATCAGAAGCGGGGGAGCTGCCACCGGCTTGGGAAGGCAAGAAGGCTTCCTGGAAGAGGGGTTTAGTCTGGTTTTAAAGCAGCAGCATTTGGCCCAAGTACCAAAGATGCACTCGGCGTGGCTCCTTTCCACAGAATGGTCACTAAGTGCAATAATGAGTGCCTTGGGAGATGCTGCCTAGCTTTTGGGGCCACTCAATGCTCTGTAGGCCTCTGAGGACCATCGGCCCCCTGAGCTTCTTGTGGTGTATAAGCAAGCAGGCTGTCGTTCTCTTCTCTGCGAGAGCCAACTGCGGCAACATTTGGCACCTTATTTTCCTCCAGCCCAACCTTACTGCAAGCCCCATATTCCTGATCTGAGGGTCTTTGCTGGTCTCCCTCTGCGAATCTTCCCAGCCCTTTCCCGGGGCAGGCCGGCCCTTTTCTCTCTGAAGTGCTGATTGGGACTGAACTGACCCTTGAGCTTGAGCATGGGGTGGAAGTGTGCTGAGTCATCGCTTCTCACCTCATCTATGCTCTGGCTGGTTCCCTCACAGCAACCCTTCAACCGAGAGAGAGAGAGAGAGAGAGAGAGAGAGAGAGAGAGAGAGAGAGAGAGAGAGAGAGGGAGGGAGGGAGGGAGGGAGGGAGGGAGGGAGGGAGGGAGGGAGGGAGGGAGGGGAGAGGAGAGAAGAGGAGAGAAGAGGAGAGGAGAATTTAATTCCCAAATCAGGCAATGAGATAAGGAAAGGCTTTCTTGCCCCCAAGAGATATCCAGAAGGCCCTGATCCCATAGAGTTGAGTAGGAGCTATACATGGTGACCATCAAAGAGGGGATGCTGGGCAGTAGCTCTGACTGGGTGGTGCTAAGCTCTGCCGTGAGACCCACACTGAGAAACAAGGCTATCTCTCAGAGACTCCAGAGACATGTTCTTACTTCGGTCTGGAAGTAGAGGCCTTTTCTCTGAGTAACTCCAGCTCTGCACTTATTTATATTGTATTTATTTATACACAGTACTGGAATGGAACCCTGGGCCCTGTACACACTAGACAAGCACTGTACCACTGAGCTACATCCCTAGCCCTTGGTTCTGAGCCTAGATGTCCATTTGTAGTTCAGGCCGCCCTCGGACTTGTGATTTTCTTGCTTCAGCTTCTGGTGTGCCGATACCACAAGTGTGATCAACAGGACCTGCTCTTTGTTTAGTTGAAACTGGTTCTCATGGCCCAGGCCAGCCTTGAACTCTTGACTCAGTCTCCGAAGCATGCAATCACACCAACCATTATTTGTCTCCCAAACCTCCTCTTCTTTGACAAGATTTCATGTACCCCAGATTGGCTTTGACTGATCCTGCAGTCCGTACCTCACCTTTGCTGGGGTTGTAGATGTACATCAACATGCGTGCTTCTAAATGTTCTTAAGACCAACGTCTAAAACTTGAATTCAAAGAGCTGTGGTTATTAGAGTCTCAGGGTCTTCATTAAGGTGGCTTGCTTTGGGGTCAACTGCTTGACCCCAGTGTCTGGTCTTCTTCCTCTCCCTCTCCCTTTCCATCCTCTCCCTCTCCCTCTCCGTGTGTG
Source organism: Tokudaia tokunoshimensis (assembly GCA_036184795.1). NCBI lineage: Eukaryota > Metazoa > Chordata > Mammalia > Rodentia > Muridae > Tokudaia > Tokudaia tokunoshimensis. Next base: position 57,605,799 of record BTHU01000013.1, on the reverse strand, counting down.
TGTGTGTGTGTGTGTGTGTGTGTGTGTTTCTATATTATACATATTTGATATTCAAACTATTTCTAAGTGGAACCTCACTCTGGTTAAACAGTTGAGATTTACCACAAAAAGTGCTCTAAAAATTTCTCAATTAATGCCAATCCTCTGTCTATTGCAGTGGGTTCTACTCCCCTTGTTTTTTGTCCACTTCTTATTATATGCCAAATTGATGAAAGTTCAAGGCTGCCAGCTGAAAGATGTGAGATATATCAGTATCACCTATATATCTATTACTTATCATCTACCTAGCTCTATCATATCTATCTATCTATCTATCTATCTATCTATCTATCTATCTATCTATCTATCATCTATCTACCATATCTATCATCTATCTATCTATCTATCTATCTATCTATCTATCTATCTATCATCTATCTACCATATCTATCATCTATTATCTATCTATCTATCTATCTATCATCTATGTATATATCTATCTTCTATATCATCTATTATTTTATTTATGATTCTTCTTCCTTCTTTGTGTGCATATCTTCACATTTTTATGACAATCAGAAGGAGGACGTAGAGATACTGGTGGATCAGGTATTTTTTTAAGACAAGGTCTCATTCGCTGTCTTGGCAGTAATCCTACTGCTGCATCCAAGTGCTGGGGTTATGGGTGTGTGCAACCTCACGTAGCTCATGAAGTCTTGTTATGTACAAAAGCAAGCACCCGTAACATTTTACTGAAGGATGCCATCACTTAGACAGTTTAGGAGCCTCTGGAAAGGCAAGTTAGCAAAGGCACGGACACTCCTTGGAAGAGGGAACCACTGTGGATGTGTGATTGTAACATGGTAGATCTCTGGCAATCTCACCAAATCCTTTGTTCAAGAGTGACACTGTGGGCTGGTGAGATGGCTCAGCAGGTAAGAACACTGACTGCTCTCCCAAAGGTCCTGAGTTCAAATCCCAGCAACAACATGGTGGCTTACAACCATCCATAACAAGATCTGATGCCCTCTTCTGGTGTGTCTAAAGACAGCTACAGTATACTTACATATAATAATAAATAAATCTTAAAAAAAAGAGTGACATTGTTTTTGTAAGATTGAAACATATTTTATTTTTGTTTATATACTTCAAGATCTTATTTTTATTTCATGTGTATGTTTGCCTGTGTGTATGTATGTGTGCCACATATGTACCATGTCTGTGGATGCCAGAAAGAGGGTGTTAGATCCCCTAAAACTGGAATTATAGATGGCTAATCATGACAGGGGGCTGGAAACCGAACCTGGGTCCTGTGTAAGAGCAGGAAGTACTCATGACTGCTGAGCCATCGCCCCAGCTCCTGTTTATTGTTTAAGAGAGGGTTTCCCTAAATAACCCGGGTTACCCTTGAACTCGTAACAATCCTCATGTCTTAGTTTCCCAAATTTGGGGATTAGAGGTGTGAGCCACCATGCCTGGCTGGATAAGGTATTTTAAAATAGAATTTGAAGCAGGTATAGACTTGGGTGGTAAGCTAGTAAACAGTGCAGAAGGTCAACAAGGAATCAGTCTGCCATTGCTCATTGCCGGGACCCACAGCCTCATATTTCCTTTGAACACGTACCTTACTGTGGAAACTTAAGAAAAAAAATCGTATTTACTGAGAATAAGTTTAAAAAAATACAAAACTTATCTTGATCTTTCTAGTTGTTGCTATGGTTTTGAGTAATACATCATTAAAGCTATGGCACTCCAATGATGTATTAAAGTAATATATCATAACAATGCCACGGCTTTGATGATAGATTAATGTAATACATCGTTAAGGCGCCATTGGCCTCATGATGTATGACTCAAAACACTACCAATTGGTTAGATCAACACACAGGGACTTGTGTGCTAGGGACAGGAGAATGGCAAATGACTTTAGACTCTAGCGCAATTGAACTTCTCAGTGATGTCTCGCTCACAAAAGCAGTTCTGTAAGATTGGATAGGCTTCAAAGGCTCACCCAAGCATGGTGGGGTTGAGCTGCAAGTGAAGGGCAACAAAGACATCTGCTCTGACTGCGCTGGAAAGGTGTGCCTGGGACTGGGTTTTCACATAAGGAAGAACATGCCTATGCTGTGCCTAGCAGCAAACTATGTGTAGTGCTGGTGTGTGTTCCTCTCATTTCTACTGAGATGTGAAGCCCGGCATCCCAGTGAGACATGAGGTGTACCCCAGTGAGACATGAGGTGTACCCCAGTGAGACATGAGGTGTACCCCAGTGAGACATGAGGTGTACCCCAGTGAGACATGAGGTGTACCCCGGTGAGACATGAGGTGTACCCCGGTGAGACATGAGGTGTACCCCGGTGAGACATGAGGTGTATCCCGGTGAGACATGAGGTGTACCCCGGTGAGACATGAGGTGTACCCCGGTGAGACATGAGGTGTACCCCAGTGAGATATGAGGTGTACCCCAGTGAGACATGAGGTGTACCCCAGTGAGACATGAGGTGTACCCCAGTGAGACATGAGGTGTACCCCAGTGAGACATGAGGTGTACCCCAGTGAGACATGAGGTACCACAGGGAGACATGAGGTACCACAGAGAGACATCAGGAAACTGAGGGTGGTGAAGCAAGTGGTCGCAGTAGACTATGGCCTGACACTGGAGCTGGGCCAAGCTCATCCGTCTGATCTTGTGATCTCTGTTTAGGGAAGTTACAGTTCTCCAGTTGTAAAGGAAAACCCTAAGAACAAACTAGCCTCCAGGAGTCCTGTTTATCCCTTCTCATCCTCTGTTCATCATCCATCCATCCATCCTTCCATCCATCCATCCATCCATCCTTCCATCCATCCATCCTTCCATCCTTCCATCTATCCATCCATCCATCCATCCGTCCATCCATCCATCCATCCATCCTTCCATCCATCCACCTACCCATCCTTCCATCCTTCCATCCATTCATCCATCTATCCATCCATCCAACACAAAGAGATGGCCTTTGGGAGAGCTGGTATGGAAAATCGTTGGCAGCTGTCTTGTTTGTTCAAGGTGCTGGCAAAGGCCTGAACTGTGGCTAAAGGAATGTGACGTGTGTGTGTGTGTGTGTGTGTGTGTGTGTGTGTGTGTGTGTGTGTGTATGTGTGTTCTGCTGGTGACTGAAAGCTGAGTCTCAACTCAGCCCAAATTCCCCATCACTATCCTACACAGCCTCCTTCCAGACTTCTGCTCTCACTATCAGCAAAAACCTATATTTTCCCCAGTGGCCAGGATGTTACCATGATGCTACAGCCTTCCAAAGGCTTCCTACTGCATGTGGAATGAAATCTAAACTCTCTCTGGCCAGAAGCCCTCACCATAAAGGCTGCACTGGTGAGCTGTCACCTCCTACCATAGGCTTGAGGCTTCTGGACCAGATGCTCTGCACAAATTGATGACCTTGGCCGGCTTTAGACAGCTTGTAGTCTCTTCTCAAATGCTGCTCAGACTTGCTGCCCCAGGTCACCTAGCCATTCATGACCACAGTTCTCTCTGATAGCTGATGATTTATTTGTCTTCTGTATCCCTCTCAGAACCCAAGGGGAATGCCTGGGCTTGATGTCTCCTATACTCTGTCTTCAGGGGCGGACCCAGCTCTGCACACAGATTGTGTACAATATGATGACAGACACCTAAGCCTCAGCGTTTACAGACTGACTCACTGTAATGAAGACAACCAGTGAGGAAGAAGATGGCAAGATTACCATCGTTACCGAGCTAAAGAGAAGCACCAGTAAATTAATACGAAAGGGTCCAACCAAGACAGTTGGCTTATCAACAGAAACCAGAAAGCCATCTCTGCGGGAATCAGACGAGAGTGAACAAGCTGGACTGGGAGCTGGGGAATGCAGAGGTACTCAGTCATGTTGAATTTCTGGCTGGTGTATCACGTGCTCTTACTTATTCGCATAGTCATATCTGTGTAAAACATGGCAAGGTAAGAAATTGTGGCCACGTCGTCATTCTTGCCCTCCTACACTACACATGTTGGGTGATGTTGAAGCAGCTGGGTTCATACAATGATTACAAAGGTTTGATTGAATGCAATCACACTTCACACACACACACACACACACACACACACACACACACACACACACACACCCCTCTAATTTGTATTGGCTTGTGGCCCCCTCAATATAGATACTCCTAGTTGAAAGTAATTTTTGAAAAAACTAGAATGACAAAAAGGACCATGCCTACACCCCACTATCTTGGAAATATTTGTGGTAGAAAATTAACTTTTAATATTTTTATTTTACAATAAGAAAGAATGATGTTTCAGAAAAAGATCTGAGAATCTGAAAGCCAATAGAACTCTCTTTCCCTTTAGAACTTACTTGTCTTTTGAGCTCTTGTAGAGCAACTGACTTTTAATTGTAGTTAAGTTAACTCACGTTAGGACTTCATTAATTTGGTGCATTACCCTTTCCAGAGGTACCTGTAGTTACAGGAATACTCAGTGACAACATTTGAATATAGAAAACTTGGGGCAATATGAAAGATGATTCCTAGAAGCATTTAGAATGTTCCTCCAATTAAGGAAGACTCTAGCTGAATTGACTTTCAGTCAATAAATGAACAAATGAAATGAGTATTTGTCAGAATTTTCCACATGTGACTGTTGGAGATGCAAATGTGTTCCAGATGAGAAACATACAATAGAAACTACCCATCCTACCCCACTAACCGAAGAATCAAAAGTTGTGTGGTATAGACTGAGGTGTACAGTTTGGAAGGCAGAGCCCAGGAAGAACTTTATCGGCCACTGACCAAGTTTCTTTTTTTGCAGGGCATAAGTGTAGCGTGGCTGACTCTGCTCATAGTTGGGTGTGGAAGAAATTCGAGTTAAATAATTACTTGGTAAAATCTAGAAGGAAAAAGCAGAAGGTTCCCATAAGCCTGTGTCTTAGGGTTTTATTGCTGTGAACAGACACCATGACCAAGGCAACTCTCATCAGGACAATATCTAATTGAGGCTAGCTTACAGGTTCAGAGGTACAGTCTATTACCATTAAGGTGGAGACATGGCAGCATCCAGGCAGGTATAGTACAGGAGGAGCTGAGAGCTCTACATCTTCATCTGAAGGCTACTAGCAGAATACTGGCTTCTGGGTAGCTAGAATGAGGGTCTTAAAGCCCACACCCACAGCAACACATCTACTCCAACAAGGCCACACCTCCCAATAGTGCCACTCCCTGACCCAAGCGTATTACCATGACATGCAATGTCTTTCACCACACACTGCCTGTCATGCTAGCATATTATCTTTTGAGAAAGCCCCAAGCCTGAATCCAGGCCTGCCTGCTTCCAGCCATGTATTCAGCTGAGTGGCCCAGGCTGTGTGCTTTGTTGTGGCGCCCTGAGTCCATGCAGATGTGGAGATGAGTAACACACCCTAGTGGCGTTTTTTCCATTTGGATTTTGCCTTGCCTTTATTCTGGGCTCGCCTTTGAGATTGCTGAGGCCAAAAAAGTCTAACACTGAAATGGCTGTGTGGTCCCCAGAGTCCTGCCAATCTTGACAGCCAGACACAGGGGCACTGCACTGAGCCATAGCTGCCACGGGTCACTACCAGCCTGTCAATCTAAAAAGAAGTGACAGGAGGCATGTTCACAACTAACAGATGGCGTTTCACGGCGCCCTTTGACCTGTGCAGATCAGCTTGCGAGGTGTCTTGTTCTGACTGTCACTTTTTGTATCAGGCTTGTTGAACAGGTCTGCGTCTGCAGTAGGTGCGGCAAGAGAGTAAGGCATCTTCTCAGGGCAGGTGATGCTACGATTGTCAGAGGGCCGGAGGGGTTGGCAGCCAATGGAAGGTGCAGTGGGTGATTGTGCAGAGGCGGGATCCTGAGCTTGCTAAGCTAACAGGGTGAGGTCCTGGCACTTACAGGGCAGGTGGTAGTGACAGGAGAGAAATGTGGCTACCTCCAAATATCCTGTCTCCTGCCATCCACCATGTTTCTAAGTTGGTAGTGTCTTCTGCACCACGAGCGGAGAATGTGATGTTGGAGATTCAATGTGCTTGTGTGTCTTAGTGATGTGACTGCCCTGCCGTACACAGCAGACCATTGAGACTGGTTACTGTGTGCCTCTCAGTGAAAGGAGCATTGGAATTTACACGTCTGGTACTATGATGCCTATTAGCTATTAAAACCAAGACTGCCTGGGATGTGTGTGTGTGTGTGTGTGTGTGTGTGTGTGTGTGTGTGTTGTATCTATGTGTTTGTATAGGTATATGCATTTGTGCATGCAGATTTTCATGTTCGTGGAGCCTGGAAATTGATGTTGGCTTCCTCCTCAATTGTTCTCCACCTTAATTTTTTGGGACAGGTTTTCATGGAACCTGAAGTCTGCTAGGCTTGTAGGCTGATGAACTCCAGGGTCTCATCTGCCTCTGCTCTCCCAGTGGCGCTGGGGTTCCAGACATGTGCCACTGGCTTTTACATGGGTCTTGAGGTTCCAAAAATCAGGTCCTCACACCTGCAGGGCAGGCGCTTCACCAACTGAGACCTCTCCTCAGGACCTGACTTAGTCATCTTTAAGACCCTGATGCCGTACAAAAGTACTTGCATATTGAAGATCTAAGTACTGAAGAATACTGAAGAATGTGAGTGACACGCTACAAGCGTATCGCTGGGCTTCTGTTCTTTTCGGCTCTCTCTCTGAGGCTGGGTGGGAGGGGGAGGACATTCGGGATAGAACAGAAAGCCTTGTGGGTAAATGCAGCTGCCAGAGGGTTTGGTTTGGTACCGTGTACACTGCCAGCAGTTGAACAAATTCCCAAGGTGCTTATATTTGTTGAGATTCTGTGAGAAACTGATAGTTACCCAGCTCACCCTAGGAGAGGGAACATTGAGAATCTAGAAACTTACCGGGCAGTGGTGGCGCCTGCCTTTAATCCCAGCACTTGGGAGGCAGAGGCAGGTGGATTTCTGAGTTCAAGGCTAACTTGGTCTACAGAGTGAGTTCCAGGACAGCCAGGGCTACACAGAGAAACCCTGCCTCCAAAAAAAAAAAGAGAGAGAGAGAGAGAGAGAGAGAATCTAGAAACTTGTACAAAATGCAAAAGGCTGGATGTAGGCTGGAGATGCAGGCTGGATGCAGGCTAGAGATGCAGGCTGGATGCAGGCTGGAGATGGAGGCTGAAGATGCAGGCTGGAGATGCAGGCTGGGGATGCAGGCTGGAGATGCAGGCTGGAGATGCAGGCTGGATGCAGGCTGGAGATACAGGCTGGATGCAGGCTGGAGATGCAGGCTGGATGCAGGCTGGGGATGCAGGCTGGATGTAGGCTGGAGATGCAGGCTGGAGATGCAGGCTGGATGCAGGCTGGGGATGCAGGCTGGATGCAGGCTGGAGATGCAGGCTGGAGATATAGGCTGGATGCAGACTGGGTGCAGGCTGGAGATGCAGGCTGGAGATACAGGCTGGAGATGCAGGCTGGATGCAGGCTGGAGATACAGGCTGGAGATGCAGGCTGGAGATGCAGGCTGGAGATGCAGGCTGGAGATGCAGACTGGATGCAGGCTGGAGATACAGGTTGGATGCAGACTGGGTGCAGGCTGGAGATGCAGGCTGGAGATGCAGGCTGAATGCAGACTGGAGATGCAGGCTGGAGATGCAGACTGGATGCAGGCTGGAGATACAGGTTGGATGCAGACTGGGTGCAGGCTGGAGATGCAGGCTGGATGCAGGCTGGAGATGCAGGCTGAATGCAGACTGGATGCAGGCTGGAGATGCAGGCTGGAGATACAGGCTGGAGATGCAGGCTGGATGCAGGCTGAAGATACAGGCTGGAGATGCAGGATGGATGCAGGCTGGAGATACAGGCTGGAGATGCAGGCTGGAGATGCAGACTGGATGCAGGCTGGAGATGCAGGCTGGAGATGCAGACTGGATGCAGGCTGGAGATGCAGGCTGAATGCAGACTGGATGCAGGCTGGAGATACTGGATGCAGGCTGGAGATACAGGCTGGATGCAGGCTGGAGATGCAGGCTGGATGCAGGCTGGAGATGGAAGCTGGAGTTACAGGCTGGAGATGCAGGCTGGAGATGCAGGCTGGAGATGCAGACTGGAGATGCAGGCTGGAGATGCAGGCTGGAGATGCAGGCTGGATGCAGGTTGGAGATGGAGGCTGGACCTGCAGTCTGGAGATGCAAGCTGGAGATGCAGGCTGGAGATGCAGGCTGGAGATGCAGGCTGGCTGTAGGCTGGAAGCAGGCACTTCATGTCCACAGGAATCCATCTCTCATCACATAGCCTGCCTTCCTGTGTTTTGCTACATTTTTAGACAAATCCCTCCCCAGGTGTTGGTGACAACGGACACATTAGTTCCAAATGTTTGCTGTGGCAGCCTCGCTCTCAGAGGAGATTAGCTCCTTTGCCCACAAACTCTAGTAGACAATCTCTGGTTGGCAGTCCTCCACCATGTTTGGGCAGTCTATCTCTTGGGAGCCATCATGACAGTTTGGCCAGGGACAATGACCATTCTTGTAAACGGAAGTCACAGTCTGCCACCAACATGAGACATGGATTAAAAGGTGGAGGAAGAGTAGTTTCTGAAAGGAGTATATGTCTTCTTATCAAAAGAAGGAGAAAAGGATGCTTTACAGGCACAAAGAACAGATGCCACAAAGGGTTTGTCTACAAAGCTCCACTGTGTCTAGTTCTCAGCTCCCATGAAGCCAGGGCTACACTGGTCTCAGGACTCAGCATGACCCTGTACCCAGCCACCTGTGATCATTTCTGTGACAGCCTCTCTGTCACCTTTCAAGGCTGTTTCTTGCTTTAAAAGTTTTTTCCCCCTTTAAATGTAAGTGATCATGGTAAAGCATTTCAGATCGGTTCTAGTTTCCGGTCCCTAGCATAACACAAATAGTATAGAGTTGTAGAAAATGGATATTGTAACACACATTTCCTCTATCAGTTAATATTTTCTCTTTTTAAAAATTAATTGTATCATATCATTTATATGCATGAGTTTCCCTTTGTAAGCCTTGATATCTTTTTTATGTCAGCATGCAAAAATGTTTTCTAGAGGCCGCTTACCATCTCCTAACATGGATGCAACTGCGATGTAGTCAGTTGTTTTCCTGTTCATGGCTCTTTCGAGCAGTTCTGTCATGGGCAGGACTTGATACACAGCCCAGTATCCCTTTGTAAGTACAGCTATCAGTGAAGTTCTTAGAGGTTAGATATGTTCAGGGTTACGGACAGGTATGGGGGGGTCACAGCACTTGCGACTAAAGGCAGGTGAATCTCTGTGAATCTGAGGACAGCCTGGTCTACATGGTGAGTTCCAGGACAACCAGGGCTATAGAGAGACTCTGTCTCAAGAAAAATATGTTTGAGGTTATATGGATTTTAGCTTTGGATGAGTGTTAACACCTTGGCCTCCTAGAGGCCAATGTCTTTTCTTTTCCAAAGCATTTTGTGTGTGTATGTACATGTATGTGTTCTTATGAATATAGGTATACATGTGTAGGTAGGCATGTATGTATGTGTGTGTGTACATGTATATATAGGTATACATGTGTAGGTAGGGGTGTGTGTTTGTGTGTGTGTGTGCACATAGGAAGGTAAGAAATATGTTGTTCCTCGGGTATTTAATCTACCTCTTAAAAAACTGAGACAAGATCTCTCGTTGGTCTGGAACTCACCAAGTGGGGCTGGCCTGGCCATCAAGCCCCAAGGATCCTCCTGTCTCTGATCCCTGGTCCTGGGTTTGCAAGTATGTGTGTCACCACACATGACTTTTTTGGTGGGGAGGGTGAGTGGGATGACTGGAGACAGGGGTGTGTGTGTGTGTGTGTGTGTGTATGTGTGTGTGTGTATGTGTGTGTGTGGCTGTCCTGGAACTTGCTCTGTAGACCATAGTGCTGGCCCTGAACTCACAGAGACCCTCCTGCCTGGAACTTGCTCTGTAGACCATAGTGCTGGCCCTGAACTCACAGAGACCCTCCTGCCTCTGCTTTCTGAGGGCTGAGATTAAAGGCATGCACCACCACTACCCAGGTTTTTTTTTTTTTAAACAATGGTTCTGGCCATTGAACTTAGGTACCTGTGCTTACAAGGTTGGCGCTTTACAAACTGAGCTGCCTCCCCAGCCCCTCTGCTGCCAGCAGGTGTGCATACCTAACCACTATTGGGTATCTCCAAACTCTTCATTATTAATAATCTGATAGGTGAAATGTCATGTAATTGTGTTTTTATTTACATTTGACATTTTAAAAGATTTATTTTCATATTTTGAGACTGGGTTTCTCTGTGTAGCCCAGGCTATCCTGGAAGTAACTCTGTAGACCACACACTGGACTCCAACTCAGAGATCTGCCTGCCTCTGTGTCCTGGGTGCTGGGATTAAATGTGTGTGCCACCATGCCTGTCTAGAGTTATTTTATGTGAATGAGTGTTTTGGCTGCATATATGTATGTGCCTGGCATTCACGGAGATCAGAATGGGGTGTCGGATCCTTTGGAACTGGAGTTACAGATAGTTGTGAGCTGCCACGTGGGTACGGGAACTGAACCTGGGTCCTCTTACTCTTAATCACTGAGCCAGCTTTCTACTCCCTTATTTGCATCTTAAAACCACAAATGATAGGGATGTAGCTCAGTGGAGAGCATGTGTCTAAGGCCAGGAGTTTGCTTCTAGCACTGTTCAAAATAATAAAGGAAGAAAAGAAGGGGGAGGGGGAGGGGGAGAAATGGCCAGATAGGCAAATCAGTTTCTCTCTCGAGCCCTTCACTGGTAGTGTGGCTTATGATGCCACAGAGAAGCGAGTTCTGATGCCTGGTGAATTGCTGCTGCCACGGCCAGCCCTTGCCCTGCCCTGCGGAGAACGGGAGCTTCCTACCCAGTTAATGCCAACTCAGGATAAATCAAGAAAGAAAAATCAGTCGCTCCTCCCCCACCTCCCCGAACCCTCATCGTTACTTGGATTGTTAAAGAGAATGAAAGAGATACATGCAAAACAGTTATATTCGGTGTCATCTGTAACCTCCAGTGGGCTATGCAAATCCCCATGAAATTAGAGCACTTTCTTTCTGATCTTACACTTTTATCTTCCTTATTCTCCTTAAGGAGCTCTTAAATAATTACCACAACCAAATTTTAGTCATTAGGGGAATTTAAAGAGGAGAATTGCCCGGTACAGACTAACCCAGGGGATTCTAAGCACTGTCCAAACTCCACCGTTCCTGCTAGTTCATGTTGGGATTTTCCTCCTGGTACAAAAATGAGCCTCCCCCCACCCCCCAATCCTTTAACATGTAATTTAGACACATCCTGATCTTCCTTTCCTATAACTGGCTCCTGAACTAGAAAGCTATTTGATAGTTTCCCATTGATCTGGCATGCTACTGCATACATGTAATACCAGCACCTGGGAAGCTGAGGCAGGAGGACTGTGAACTTAACCGAACTCCATAGAGAGACTCTGTCCAAAACAACTTTTTTTTTTCTCCAGTTGATGGAAAAGACTTGACTTTAAGGAAAAGAATTGAAACGAAAATTACTGGCAATTAAATGGTTAACCTACGTGTAATTTATATTAGGAAACAAAAGAACTAAAAATGGGGGGAGGGGGAGGTTCTACTGGAACAGCAAAGGACGCATATGCGTCTTCTAAACACTGCGCCCAATGGTGCTCTGTTCACAGCCTCCCTTTTTTGTTTTTTGTTTTTGTTTTTCTTTTTCCTCTTTCTGTCAAATATGTGTAGCTCACCACAGTTTGGCTGGGGCTGGGCTAAGGGGTCTGCCTGCTATTTATTTTCCAAGAGAGAGTTCTTTTATGTCTCCCTCCTTTCGTTTCTTAATTATTGGAATGCTGCACATGCCGTCCTGGTACGAAAAAGTTCCTGACTTCGGCGTCCACTGCAGAAAGCATAATGGACACAGGGAAACTCTCTCAGCCCCATTGGATGGGCCTCTCCAAGTACATTGGTAAGAAATTGTGTTAGAATCAATCAATTTGTACCGTTGGTTTCAGCTAAAGGCAATCTAGAAACCGGCTTATTAAGTACTAATACATGTTCTTGCTTTTAGACATTAACTTGCTGTGGAACTTGTAGCGAATGTGGGGTCATTTAAATAGAGCTCAGGGTGGATATATCAGGCCAGGGCTGCTGGGCCAGGATGTGTCACCCAATCAACAACAGCCTGAAAGACTGGCCTGTGGAGCCTTAGACTAAGGAGTGTGGATTTAACCATTTAACTACAGGGTTCTTCTGGAGCCATACTCTAGACGTCTGTGTGGCTATTGGAGGGCTAAGAGCTCCTTCGAGGGTAGTTCAGAGGAGAGAAGTTAGGAACAGAACCAAGTAGGCACCCTGGGAAGACAGAAGTAGCCATATGGAAGTGTTAGCAATGATGGATCAACAGACCAGAAGGAAGGGAAAAACACAGAGAGCTGAGGGTGGGCGGGCAATAGTCCTGGGAAGGGGTAGAGGCTTCAGGAGACAGAGACTAAGATGTGACTTTGAGAGGTCAGAGAGGCGTGGAGGGTGGGGCTTCCTCTAGTTAGGACAAATGTGAGAATGTGATGAACTGACAGGCCTCTCAGTATCCATAGAAAGGTCTCAAAGCCAAAGGCGGAAAACATAGCAAACTTCTAATCCAGCTCTTTGAAATATGTGTATATTATACACACACACACACACACACACACACCAAGTATTTGAACCTAGACACTCATAGATGCTAGATAAGTGCTCTACTATTGAGCTGTATTTCCAGCCTTTTTATGTAAGTACACTCTAGCTGTCTTCAGACATCCCAGAAGAGGGCATCAGATCTCATTACGGATGGTTGTGAGTCACCATGTGGTTGCTGGGATTTGAACTCAGGACCTCTGGAAGAGCAGCCAGTGCTCTTAACCGCTGAACCATCTCACCAGCCTCCATTTCCAGCCCTTTTAAGACTTTTATTTTGAAATAGAAGTTCACTGTTTCCCAGGCTAGTCTTAAATTTGTGATCCTCCTGCCTCAGTCTCCTAAGTCATTGGTGTTACAGTCCATAGCCACCAGGTATCTGGCAGTCATTTGGTTTGGATCATATTTCTGAGTCTGCCTGTTATAGTGTATATGTGTGTGCCCTCTAGCACCATGCAGTCCTGCTGACCACGGTGGACCCAGTAACTGGTCATATTTAACTGAACTGGATATGGTATATGACTCTGGACTGTGCCAAATCCTCTTGGTTAGAATAATTATATCAATTTTGTTCTTCTTAAAAATCAGAAAGTGACTAAACTGTCATTGTTCGGCTAACCAAGAAGTAACTTCTTTTTGAGACAGGGTTTTTGTGTTAGGCCTCAGCCGCCCTGGAACCCACTCTGTAGACAGGTGTATGAGGGTTTTCTTGCTGTGAAAAGACACCATGACCAAGGTGCTTCTTATAAAGGACAACATTTAATTGTGACTGGCTTACAGTTTCAGAGGTTCAGTCCATTATCACCATGGTGGGAATCATGGCAGTGTGCAGGCAGACATGGTGCTGGAGGAGCCGGGAGTTCTACATCTTGATCTGAAGACAGCTAGGAGGGGACTGTCTTCCTCATTGGGTGCAGCTTGAGCCTAGGAGACCTCAAAACCCGCCCCCACAGTAACACACTCCCTCCAACAAGGCCACATTTATTCCACACCTCCTAAGAGTGTCACTCCCTATGAGCCAAGCATTCAGATACTATGGTGGCCATTCCTAGTCAAGCCAGCACATGTGTATATTTGCCTGTGAGTATGTGCATGTGAGTGTGGCTGCCTGCAGAGGCCAGAGGCATCAGACCCCCTTGGAGGAGCTGGAGTTACAGGTGGATTGGCACTGGGGACTGAGCTTGAGGTCACTCACTGGAAGAACGGTGTGCTTTTAACTCCTGAGCCGTCTCTCCAGCCTCCATTTTCTTTTTCCTTAATTTACTAGTTCCAGAGATTAAAAAGAAAAATCTTACTTAAATTTTGTTGAATACAAATTTGGCACGATGCTGTGAGATCACAGGGAGCAGAAGGGTTCTTACAGTGAAGATCAGGAGCAGTCGGGCAGTGGTGGCACATGCCTTTAATCCCAGCACTTAGGAGGGAGAGGTAGGTGGATCTCTGTGAGTTCAAGGTCAACCTGGTCTATGAAGCAAAGTACAGGACAGCCAAGGCCACACACACACACACACACACACACACAGAGAGAGAGAGAGAGAGAGAGAGAGAGAGAGCGCATGAGCACGTGCTCATACATCCTGCCCCAGACTTGTTCATCTCTAGACCACCACCTCCCATTTTTGTGTGAATATAAGCACTCCGTGGAAAAGTCATCAATATTCAATTTATAATCCCCCGAAAAGAAGATTGTAACCAGTTACAGCAAGCTACTTTGCTGTTTTTCTCTTTTCCATGCTCTCTTTTTTTTTCCTATAGATCAATTTTCTTTTATTTTTGACATTATAATTTAATTACAGCAGTTCTCCCTTCCCTTTCCTCTTTCCAATCCCTCCCGTGTACCCTCTGGACTCTATCTCAAATTTAGGGTCTCAGCTTCACAAATTGTTATTGCATGTGTGTATGTGTATGTATATGTGCATGCATATACATTCCTGAGTCTAGCCTATTCAGTCTGTATAATGTTACTGGTACAAGGATGACACCAGAGGACATGCTGAAACGGACAGAGAAGAGCCCACAAGGTCTCAACCGTATGCAATGAACTGTAACTGAGAAAAGCCGTGGGTGGAAGGCATGCTCTTCCCCAGGGACACCGAATGCTTGCTTGATTTTTGGTCCCATGTAAAAGGGAAATCATGCAGTATTTTTTTAATTCCTACTTTACTTGGCCAGATGTCCTCCAGGTTCACCATGGTGTGGCTAATGGCAGGGTCTTTTTTCTTAAAGCAAGTCAATTGCATTGTCTTCACAGACCCCAGCATCTTCATACAGTTCTTACGGTGGGTGCAGCAATAAGCTTTCAGGAGGGCAGATGTCTGTTTGAGTGGCGGTATCGTTTCCTTGGGATATTGTACTGACTGGTTTTGTGTGTCAAGTTGACACGAGCTAGAGTCATCACAAAGAAAGGAGCCTCAGGTGAGGAAATGCCTCCATGAGAACCAGCTATAGAGCATTTTCTCAATTAGTGATGAGTCCGGGAGGGCCCAGCCCATTGTGGGTAGTGCCATCCCTGGGCTTGTGGTCCTGGGTTCTATAAGAAGGCAAGCTGAGCAAGTCAAGTGAAGGATTCCAGGGAGCAGCACCCCTCTACAGCCTCTGCATCAGCTCCTGCCTCGAACCTGGTTTGAGTTCCTGTCCTAACATTTTTTGGTGATAAACAGTGTTATAGGAATGTATGCTGAGTAAACCCTTTCCTCCCCAACTTGTTTTTTGGTAATGGTGTTTTGTCACAGCAGTAGAAACCCCGACTAAAACCAATGAGTACTAGCATAGTGGAGCATTGTTGCGACAGCCCTGACCATGTTTTTAGGAGGACTATGGAACTTTGGATTAGAAGAGCCATTTGGTGTTAAGATGTTCTGTAGGCGCTTGGAAGATAAGAATGTTGAACAGTGCAGAAGATGGAGGCCTGGTTTGTGAAATTTCAGAGGGAAGACTAAAGACTATAAGGGCTGTTTGCTATTTTGATTGTGAGGATATTGTGGTTCTGGTTAGCTGGGGCTGAAGAATCAGCTGTGATTAACAAGATACCAGAACTACTAAATAAAACCTTTGCATTACTGGGACAATTGATGCTGGTTAGCTGGAACTAATAAATTAACAGTGATAAAGAGACCAGCATCACTGGGGTTGAAATCTTCTGTGAAGTGTTTCCTGAGAGCACAGGAGCACGGAGCACAAGCTGTGTTCCAGAGGTAGCACACTTGTATCTCATGTGGGCAGCCGGACTTGGTAATACGTAAGGGTCACCCAGGTGGTACTGGTTTTGAAAACATGAAGGGATAGCACCTGACAAGTGGCACTGTGAGAGGCCATTGGAGAGGTGCAGCCTCAGTAGCAGCTGAAGGCCCAGGCCTGAAGAAGAGAAGTTGAGGCTTGGCCCAATGAAGAGAGCCTGTAAGAGGCTACTTGTGAAAGTGCAGCCCAGTAGCAGCAGAAGACACCAGCATTTTAGAGATGCCAGTACCATGGGATGACCACAAGAACAGTGGTAGCAGTGGAGTTGAGGCAGCTTGAGTCTAGAAGACAAGGTGTGTGCTACAGAGGGCAGAGCTGGAGAAGTGACCCAAGCCCTCGGAGGAGCCCAGAAGATCATGGGTGGATCCTAGACATTGGACGGTTAGAGTTTGCTTTTGCTTTGCTTTGATTGCCACTATATCCTGATTTTTTCCCCCCTCTTTAAGTAGAAAGTATTTTAGTGGAACTTACTGTTAAGAGACTTTGGATTTCAAAAGAGATTAGATATTTTAAAGGAACTGAAATTTTAATGTGTTTGAATTTGTAAAGACTGTGGTTACTTTTAAAGTTATGTAGATCTTGGGGATGAAAAAGGAAGTAAGGGTTTAGCTTTATAGTGATGTGTTTGTGTGTCAAGTTAACATGGGGTTAGTTGTACTGGCTGATTCTGTGTGTCAAACTTGACACAAGCTGGAGTCATCAGACAGAAAGGAGACTCAGTTGAGGAAATGCCTCCATGAGATCCCACTCTTCTCAGTTTTCTCAATTACTGATCAGTGGGGGAGGACCCAGCTCATTGTGGGTGGGGTCATCCCTGGGCTGGTAGTCTTGAGTTCTCTAAGAAAGCAGGCTGAGCAAACCAGGGGAAGCAAGCCAGCAAGCAGCACTCCTCCAAGGGCCTCTGCATCAGCTCCTGCCTCCAGGTTCCTTTTTCATTTGAGTTCCAGGCCTGACTTCCTTTGGTGATGAACAGCAGTGCAGAAGTGTAAGCTGAACAAACCCTCTCCTCCCCAACTTACTTTTTTGGTCATGGTGTTTTGTTGCACCAGTAGAATCCCTGACTAAGACAGGAATACTCTCAGAATGGATGTTGAAGGACTCTATGATAATTCAATTTTTACTTCATTTAGAAAGTCCAACCCCTCAATGCTAGGGCTAGAACTAAGTGCCTCTCATATAACAGACAAGTGTTTTACCACTGAGCTACCCCAGCCTTATGGAGAATAGCCATCCTAAGAGGTAGATATCCATCCTCCATTTTGTTATTTACTCAAAATACTGCAGAATGTATTGGTATACTTTTCTGTCTTATTAAATATAGCGTGGTAAAAATAATTTCATTGTCTTATGAGGATTAGGAATTTAAAATGTATATAAAATTATGAAAGTATTTCAGTCTTTTTCTCTGATAATTTCTAATAATGTAGAGACAGAGATTTGGCCTTGAAAAACTTGGTAGATGGATGTGGCATATATTAAACTTGGGATTTCTCTCTCTCTCTCTCTCTCTCTCTCTCTCTCTCTCTCTCTCTCTCTGACATGCACATGTGTGGTTTGTTTTGTTGTTGTTATTTTATTTATTTAATGTGTGTGGGTGTTTTACCTTCATGTATATCTGTTCTCTGCTTCTATGTCTGGTGCCAGCAGAGGTCAGAGTACCTGGGACTGGAGTTATAGACAGATGTGAGCTTCCAGGTGGGTTCTGGGAGTAGAACCCGGGTCCTCTGGAAGAGTAGTCAGTACTCTTAACCACTGAGCTATCTTTCCAGACCCCTGCTATTGTTATTTGTTCATTTTGAGACAGAATCCCACTGAGTCTAAAGCCCACCAAGTACTTTAGGGTGGTTGACCAGCAAACCCAATGGATCTGTCTGTCATTGGCCACTGTGCCAGGACTAGGGATACAAGCACGTGCCACCACACCCAGCTTTCTTACATGGGCTGTGGAGATAACACTTGGGTCTTTGTATTTGCATGGTGACCACTTCATGTGGAGCTGTCTTCCTGACCTTAGACTTGGGAATCCTTGAAGAGAACTGGATGTGTATAAAGGAAGGCTGCTCATTGACTTAGGACTGACCGTGTTTGAGATGCTCAGGATGAGATATTTAAGAAAGGGCTCAGCACACAGTTGGTGTTGGAACAAGGCAGGGGAAGTATTTGTGCCTGTAGGTGACTGAAGCTGTGGCTGTGGATATGGAAATTCAGAACCAGAACCAGAATCCTCTTTGGGAAGGATGGTGAAGGCCCACGGAATTCCAAGAGGATCAAGTTGTCAGTCCGCAGCCAACTGCACAGATTTCTCGCATGTCCACTCTATCATCACCCGAGATCTCATGGCTGCTTCCTCATTCATTCGTCGTCCCCCCCCCACACCCCCTTTGGTTTTTCTAGACAGGGTTTCTCTGTGTAGCCCTGGCTGTCCTAGAACTCACTCTGTAGACCAGGCTGGCCTCGAACTCAGAAATCCGCTGCCTCTGCCTCCATCCAGCTCCTCATTCATTTTTTCCCAATCCAAAGAGTTCTCTCCCTCCTCCCCTCTCCTCTCTCCCCTCTCCCCTCTCTCCTCTTCCCCCTTCCTTCCCCTCTCCCCTCTCTCCTCTTCCCCCTTCCCTCTTCCTCCCCCCCTCCCCTCTCCTCTCCCTTTCCTGTCTCCCCTCTTCCCCGCCTGGAAAAAAGTGTCACTGCCTGGAGTTGTGTGTCAGAGCTGAAGGAGTCTTTTGCTTTCTTGTCTTTTTCTCTTTTTATTTGACTGCTTGCTTGAGGCGTTGTATTGAGTGTGGTTCTGTGTATGAAGTCAAGTTGTGGCTGTCCACCACATCTACAGAATGCCTTCCCAGAAACACTTAAACCAGCGTTTCAGTAACTGAGTTCGAGAACCCAGAGCGCTGATGCGGAAGATCAGACCAACAGTAGAACTGTAGGGTCCCTGGGGTAAAGGAAGCCCTGGGACCTCGGGTTTCGGTGAAGAGGGTGGGGAAAAGTTAATATTCTGCTAGATTCAAGATTCGGGGTCTGCTGCATGGAGGGACAGTTCCAGAACATAGTGGGAGAATTCACAAGCTCCGTGAGAACTGAGGTTCGAGAGCCTTTGTGGTTGTTTTGAAACAAGTGCCCGGCTTCCCTCTCCATCCCCCATCCCAGATGACAGAGATCCGGTACAGCTTGGCTGCACTAAGGCTGGACCATCTTCAGGGACCCTTCTCTGGCTTGGAACCTGGTGCCCTTTCATCCCCACTGCCCCTGGGGTTCTGTAATTTCCATGGTCCTGGCCCCTCTGAATGTTACTGTTTAGTTTTTCGGAGAGAAGGCTGTGTTTTTATCTGGCTTTCTAAACTGTCATCTATTGCCAGCTATGGTGTGTGATTCAGAGGGGAAGTGGCTTTTTGGAGCGTTGGGCTGAAGGCTCTAAGCAGGAACTGTCCACCAGTGGAGAAACAAGTTAAGAATCACCAGCATTTTGTGGCGATTTTACCTTAAATGTAGTTGTACTTGGAAAGTACAAACTTGATAGGAAGGAGTAAGAGTTGCCTTGTAATTAAAAACAAACCTGTCGCACAAAACTACTAGTTAAGAATAAAAAGTTGACTTCCCTTTTATGGTTTGAAGCCATTTTTCTGTTCTTGGGCCTCAGTTTTCCTCTCTGTAAAGTGGGTAATGGTTCCTTCCTGCTTGGATTCCTCCCATTTATAAGCTGAAATTATCTGACAAACTAATTAGTTGGAGTAGGTTGATCTACTAGATAAATAGGAGTTGTTATTGTTTACAAGTATTTTATTATTGTTCTTATTTACATCATTGACCACAGCGGTTCTCCTGCTGGAAAGTCTCTGCACTGAGCTCCGGGAACTCCTCCCTCTCTGCATCTGTGTCTCTAATGTCAGACTCCTTTCCTTACAGCACCCTTTCTCCACAGTGGCCTTCGGCCTCCGTATTCTGCTTTATGTCCCACCATGACACTTACCAAATCACGTGATATGGCACATATCCTGTATTCTGATTTTGTCTTCTCTTCCCATGAAGCTCAGACTCTAGCAAGCAGGGGATTCCTCCCCTCATTGCTCCATTTGCAGGGCTCTGAACAGTCAGCATGTGGCACTGGCTTACTAAGTACAGTTTGAGTTAAAGGCACAAAAGGCAGTTTGAGGAGTTGACAACAAGCAAGTGATGTCAGATTATCAAGGAACAAATCGGAATCTATTGTCTCTTCCAATGTTACCCACGTGGCTTCTTGTGGTGCTGGGAAATGGAGCCTGAGACTGTCGCATGTACAGCGACCGAGTCCTCTGCCACAGGGCTGCGTCTCCAGCACTCAGTTTTCTCCTTGCAAAATCTGACTCCAGAGTTGCTAACGAACCACTGCACTGTTAGATTAGCTGACCCCTCTTTCCTTGCCTGTGACTATGTGACTTAGAAGAACTGTTAGTCGGTTGGCAAAAGGAGGCCGTCAGTGAGCTAGCTCACCCACCTTCAAGGTTGGTGCTGTTGGTCCCCTTCCCCCTTTTCACCTTTAGGGAGATTGTGTCACTTTGAACTGATAGAAGATGTTTTAAGTTGAAGGCTGGGGCTGGTGAGATGGTTCAGTGGTTAAGAATACTGACTGCTTTTGTGAAGATCCTGAGTTCAAATCCCAGCAAACACCTGGTGGCTCACAACCATCCGTGAGATCTGACTCCCTCTTCTGGAGTGTCTGAAGACAGTGTACTTACATATAACAATAAATAAATCTTTAAAAAATAAATAAATTGAAGGCTGCATAGTGGGCCTGCTGTGACTAATAAGAATAGACCAAAGATCCACTGGAGAACTATATTGCTTATGAGGTGACTGTTGGAGATAATTTATTGCAATAGCTGCTTTTCTACAGAACTGAAACATTGCCACATATAGTATGGAGTAATCACCAATCATAATTATACCAAATTCTTTTTACCAAATGCATAATGAAGGACTCCAATACATTTTTTTTTCTAAATAAGAATAATGTGGAAAATTGATAGCAGGTAAGAGAGAAGAATTTCTAGGCAATTATTAGAATTTTTAGGGCAAGGTACCGAGAGAAGCTTGGCTATCAGGTACTGAGAGAAGCTTGGCTATCAGAGCCACTGGACAGTGCCTTCCTGACAGTGTCACAGGCTAGACAGTTAAACAAAGGCAGAGTGTGTGGGTGACTGTCCTAGTTAAGATTTTGGGTACTGTCATTCAGCACATTTGCACCTTGGTTGGCTACCTATGCTTTCCTGATATGTTTGTCATCGTGAGGACTTGGGCAGATCTTATGGGCAGAGAGTGTTGCTTACTAATCACATAATATACACATTCACTATGAGCTGAGTGCAGGTGAGTACAGTTTTGTGTCTTGGACTGTTAAATTTGATTTTTAGTAAAAGGACAATTTAAAATGACACACACATGCACATGCACACCCCACCCCTAAGAATTTCTATTGCTACGATGAAACACCATGACCAGAGAAACTTGGGGAGGAAAGGTTTATTTGGCTAACGCTTCCATGTCATTGTTCTTCAGTGAAGGAAGTCAGGAGGACAGGAACCTGGAGGCAGGAGCTAATGCAGAGGCCATGGATGGGTGCTGCTTACTGGCTTGCTCTCTCTGGTTTGCTTGGTCTGCTTTCTTATAGAACCTGCCTGCCTGTGCTGGGCCCTCCCCTGCCAATCACTAATTAAGAAAATGCTTATATATAGTTTAATCTTACAGAATTTTCATAAACAAGGTTCCTTCCTCTTGGATGTCTTTAGCTTATGTCAAGTTGACATAAAGCTGTCTAGTAATATGTATCTACAGGTGGTTGTGAGCTCTCTGGCACAAGCGCCAGGAAATGAACTCAGGTCCTCTAGAAGAGCGGTAAGCACTCCCAACTGCTGAGCCATTGCTCCAGCTTCTGTGTGTGTGTGTGCACGCGCGCATGAGCATGTACATGTATATTTTTTAAGGTGGGGAGATGACTCAGCAGTTGAGAGCACTAGCTGCTTTGCAAAGGATTTGTGTACAATTCCCAGCATTCCACATAGTGGCTCATAACTGCCTGTGACTCCAGTCCCAGAGGATCCTACATCCTCTACTGGCCTCCATGAACATGCATTTTACACACAGCAACCACCCATACATATAAAACAAAAGTAATTTAAAAATAAGAAGATGAAGAAAAAAATTTCAAGTAAGTCAAGATATGTACTTTTTTTACAAAATGATTGATAGATTGTAATATTGCTTTTCTTCTTTTTATAGTTTAATGTATCTTAATAACAAACTTATAGGAACAGCACAGAAGACGGAAAACATTAAAAACATGTACTTGAATGTAGGACAATTCAGTTAGAAAAGTATAGTGAATGGATGGAACCTGCTGTATGATAAAAATGCTACAAACACCATTTAGTTGCCATCAATAAGAAATTTACTTATTTTTATAAAATCCAAATGCTGGCATTATCCAGAAAATTTTACAGGTTTATTTATAATTGTTATAAAGTTGAACTGTGAAATGTGTTCACTGAAACAGTTTGCTTGCATTAATGCTTTACATCTTGCATTTATATTAAAAAATTCACACATAAATGAACATGGAGAAACTGCCAATACTTGATTCTGTCCCCTATGTTTCCACTCGTAGTCATATACTTAGGTAATATCTAACATTCAGGACTACTGATAACAGGAAGAAGAGGAAAAAAATTTTTCTGAGAATGAAATATTTCCCCTCCTAGTGAACTCTTAAGCACGTTCTCCGTGTATGAGGCGTGCTAGCTGGATATCTTTTGGCATAATTGTGACACGTTTGGCATGGATAGCACACAGATTGGTAGCTTCAAAAAGGCCAACCAGATAGGCCTCACTTGCCTCCTGCAAAGCACCAATAGCTGCACTCTGGAAGTGCAGATCTGTTTTGAAGTCCTGAGCAATACCTCACACCAGACGCTGAGAGGAGAGCTTGTGAATCAGAAATTCAGTAGACTTCCGATAGCCACTGATTGAGTGCTACAGTACCAGGCCTGTAACGATGAGGGTTCTTCACCCCTCCAGTAGAGGGCGCACTCTTGCGAGCAGCTTTTGTAGCCAGTTGTTTCCTGGGTGCTTTACCACCAGTGGATTTGCGGGCAGTCTGCTTTGTATGGGGACTGTGGTATGGGAACCTCCTTACTTACCCTTCTTCTCCTTCCTCCTTACTTACCCTCCTTCTCCTTCAGTTGGAGTGCAGAAGTGAGAGACAGCACTGGCATTAGAGGGGTGGCGTGGTGAAGACTGAGAACACTGTAATATTGCTTTTCAAATGACTTGGTTTTGAATATTGTTTTTTTTTTTTTTTTGGTTTTTCGAGACAGGGTTTCTCTGTGTAGCCCTGGCTGTCCTGGAACTCACTTTGTAGACCAGGCTGGCCTCGAACTCAGAAATCCTCCTGCCTCTGCCTCCCAAGTGCTGGGATTAAAGGCGTGCGCCACCACCACCCGGCGAATATTGTTAAAATCAGGAGAAAAGCAAGTATATACTTGATTCA
The DNA here is from genome assembly GCA_036184795.1 of Tokudaia tokunoshimensis. Classification (NCBI taxonomy): domain Eukaryota; kingdom Metazoa; phylum Chordata; class Mammalia; order Rodentia; family Muridae; genus Tokudaia; species Tokudaia tokunoshimensis. The sequence continues at coordinate 57,582,383 of BTHU01000013.1, read as the reverse complement.
ACACCAATCAACACCAAGTATATGGCTAGCTGTTGAGTTGAAAACTCTGTTTGGGAACAGTATTTGGACTGTTGGTGGGGTGTTGTGTCTCCCAAAACCTCACGGGAAAGGAAACAGGGGACTTTAGTAGATTTCATTCCTTAGGCTTGAGGAATGGTACTTTATGTTGCTGGGATGTGTGTTTTCTTAGGCTGAGATATTTGTGATCTTGTGACAGATAGAGAGGGAGGGAGAGGGGGAGGGAGAAGAAGAAAGGGAGGGGGAGGAGGAGGGAGGGGGAGAGAGAGGAGGGAGGGAGAGGGAGAGAGAGAGGAGGGAGGGAGAGGGAGAGAGAGAGGAGGGAGGGAGAGGGAGAGAGAGAGGAGGGAGGAGGGAGAGGGAGAGAGAGGAGGGAGGAGGGAGAGGGAGAGAGAGGAGGGAGGCGGGAAGAGGGAAGAGGGAGAGGAGGGAGGGAGGGAGAGGGAGAGGAGAGGGAGGGAGGGGGAGGGAGAGAGAGGGAGGGAGGAAAGAGGGAGGGAAGAGGGAGGAAAGAGGGAGAGAGAGAGGGAGGGAGGGGGAGGGAGAGAGAGGGAGGGAGGGGGAGAGAGAGAAGGAGGGAGGGGGAGAGAGAGAGGGAGGGAGGAGGAGAGGAGGGAGGGAGGGAGAGGAGGGAGGGAGAGGAGGGAGGGAGAGGAGGGAGGGAGAGGAGGGAGGGAGAGGGAGAGAGGGAGGAGGGACGGAGAGGGAGAGAGAGAGGGAGGAGGGAGGGAGAGGGAGAGGGTGGAGGGAGGAGGGAGAGGGAGAGAGAGAGGAGGGAGGAGGGAAGAGGGAAGAGGGAGGGAGAGGGAAGGAGGAAAGAGGGAGGGGGGAGGGAGGGAGAGGGAGGGAAGAGGGAGAGAGAGAGGGAAGGAGGGGGAGAGAGGGAGGGAGGGGGAGAGAGAAGGGAGGGAGGGGGAGAGAGAGGAAGGGAGAGGGAGAGGAGGGAGGGAGGGAGAGGGAGAGGAGGGAGAGGGAGAGGGAGGGGAGGGAGAGGGAGAGGAGGGAGAGGGAGAGGAGGGAGAGGGAGAGGGAGAGGAGGGAGAGGGAGAGGGAGAGGAGGGAGGGAGAGGAGGGAGAGAGAGGGAGGAGGGAGGGAGAGGGAGAGAGAGGGAGGAGGGAGGGAGAGGGAGAGGGAGAGGGAGAGAGAGAGAGAGAGAGAGAGAGAGAGAGAGAGAGAGAGAGAGAGAGAGAGAGAGAGAGAAGGGTATGTGTGGAAACCAGAGATTAACACTGGGATATCTCCTTCAATTGCCTCTTCACTTATTTGCTCTGTGTGTGCCCTGCATGCATGTATACATGCATGTTTTCATGAGTAGATGCTGCAGGTCCAAAGTTGACATTGTATGTATTTATTGGTCTTTCGCCACTTTATTGAGGTTGGAGAATTTTTGAGCCTGGAGCTCACTAATTTTCTCTAGTTTAGTTTGCCAGCCTTCCCTAGGGATTCCCTATCTCTTCTCCTTCCATAGATTACAGGCAGCCAACACACCTACCTGGTTTTTACATGGGTTCTGGGGCCCTATCCACTGAGTCATCTCCCCAGGTACATATTACTTCTTTTTGGAAACCAGTAAAGTGAGAGCTCACCTCTTTGGCAAGGCTGGTGAGGCAGTAGGCTCCAGGGATCTGTTCTCCAGTCCAGAGTCACAGGCCCAAGCTGCCATGCCTGGCTTTTCATTGGGTGCTGGGTGTTCCAACTCATGCCCAGAAAGCGTTGTCTGACTACGCTATCTTCCCAGTTGTGTGTAACTTTTGTAAGCTTTGTTCTGTTCTGGAAGTACTTCACCAGTGAGGAAGTGAGCTGTGGGAAGAAAGGGAAAGATTGCTATCTCTGGGCATCAGGGCCGGAGCTAGAACCATTGCTGTCTTCTCCTGGCAAATACAGTCCTTTCCTGTGCCCAAGAAGAGTATATGTCTGGAATTGTCCGGCAAAGACATCAAGGAGAATTAGCAATCGAGATGGCAGCGGACTTGATGTTATTGACAACACCTTGAATATTTACCATCTCCACCCACCCCGTGAGCCTGCAGTTTCTCTAGGGGTTTTAACAGATGTACAAGTGATGAGTGTGTCCCTGTGCTGGCAAACCCTCTGCCACTCTCTTTCTACACACACCCGAATGAAGTTGAAAAAAAGACACTCCCACCTGTCTTAGGGTTTTACTGCTGTGAGGAGACACCATGACCAAGGCAAGTCTTATAAAGGACAGCATTTAATTGGGCTGGCTCACAGGTTCAGAGGTTCAGTCCATCATCATCAAGGTAGGAACATGGCAACATCCAGTCAGGCATGGAGCCAGGAGGAGCTGAGAGTTCTACATCTTCATCTGAAGGCTGCTAGAGGAAGAATGACTCCCAGGCAGCTAAAACAAGGGGATTAAAGCCCACACCCACACGGCCACACCTCCTAACAGTCCCACTTCCTGGGCCAAGTATAAACAAACCATCCCACCACCTGTGCCAGTGGCACCACAGACCCCACCCCCTGCATTGATGGGGTGACAGGCGCTAGTTTTCATTCCCAGCCTCTTGAGAAATACCTAATGGAGAGACAAAAGAGGTCACAGACCTTTATTTTGTTCTGAGAGTCCAGGAGCAAACAGATTATTTATAAAGAGTGTTTTCTCATTATAAAATAAGCAGGCTTTGGGATTCCCCATTCCCAGTCACTTGTGTTCAAACACAAATATATGTTAAATAGGTACAGGCTTCAACTTGCGCCCGCCCGCTCTTGTGCTGGGCTCCCTCTGGTATCTTTGTGTCTGTGCTGAGGCTTTGTTGCTGACTATATTTGGGGACGTTTTCTGCAGTGCTGGGAAAACAGGAAATTGTGGACTGTGAATCAAAGTGGAGATGGAAAACCCCTTCTGGGGGTGCTCACAACAGGACTGACCATCGGGGTTCCTACTGCACCTGGTGAGAGTCCGCGTGGGTGGCGTCTCTGGGTGGCTTCAGGAGATCGGGGATACATATGTGTACACACATAGGCCTGCTTTAATATGCACCTGGGGAGTGCATTGTTGGGTAATTCCATTGTTGTAAGAATGATGCAGAATGATCTTATCTAAATCAAGATGGTTACAACTTATGCCTCTAAGTGATGTAATCCCATAGGACCACCATTGTATATTGTCTGACATGTGGTCATTTGACTATAATTTAGTATCAACTTCAAACATGGTGTCGCAGTGTTTCCAGAGCAAGGTAGCATGGTGACAGTGATCACAGAAGCAGAAATGTAGTTCTTGCCCCTCTGTCCCCCCTGGTTTGTTCATGTTCCTGTTTGTTTGGCTTCTGTAACCCTGCCGCTCCCCAGCCTCTATTAGCATCGGAATTCCTCCGTGCTTGATTGAGCCCAGCCTGTTGTCTGTTCCAGGCTCTCGTCCTCTGGCCTCCTCCTCCTACCTCTTTGTGGATCTCCATTCGCTTCTGCCCTCCTCACCTCTCCTGTCAGAAGCTGTTATCCAGGTCTTTCTGCCTATGGAAGCAGCAGCATCCATATTTAAAATACTGCCCCTTCTATAAAATCCTTTTGGTGGGTAACATTTTAGGCACAAACCTGGCAGGACAAGGTCCCAAGTTCCAGCATTTGAACCAAGAAATTCCTGTCTTGAGTTATCTTTACATTAAAGTGGGCCAGGCGTGGTGGCACACACACCTCTGATCTCAGAACTTGGGAGGTCCAGGCAGTCATATCACTTTGAGTTAGAGGCTAGTCTGGTCTCCTTAGCAAGTTCCAGGATAGCCAATGCTATTTTAAGCCCCTGTCTCATTCCCCTGCACCTCCCCCTAAACAACAACCCACAAAAAAACCAAAAACCAAAGCAAGAACATCAAAAGAAAATTAGCAGATACTATGGATATGCATAGTAAAACTACAAGGGGTGTATGTAGTAAAACAGATAATGTGTGTACTTCACGCACACGCACACACGCACACGGTGGATCTTATCTGTGGTAATGTTTTCTGGCCTTTGCTTCTGGAATGTCGCAGCTGAGGTTGAGAAAGGGGAGATTCTTCTCCAAGTGTCAGGTGATGAAATGAAAAAAGTGAGGTAGGGGTCACCTCTGCCACGTATTGTTTCCCTCCATCTGTGGTAACACAAAAAGAAGGGGGTGTGCCTCACTGTGAGGAGTGCGGGCTTCCTGTTCTGGTGAATGGAGTCAGTTTGCCTCCACCTCCTGACCCTGTCGCTCACCACATGCAACTTTTACTGTTGAAGGCATGCATAGCTCCATCCCAACACCCGATCTGAGTTCCCACTGCACCTGGTAAGAGTAATCATTGGTGGTATTTCTGGGCAGCTTCAGGAGAGTGTACACATATGCGTACACACATACATGTGTGTGTATGTAAGCATACTTTAATATACACCTGGGGGATGTGTTGTTGGGTCTCTGCTGTGAATAGAATTACATTAACCTTGGGGACTGTGAGAATTAAGGAGAGCCCAGTTATTGTTAACCATCCATGCCCCTTTGTTCCTGAGTGGCACCAGGTGTGGGTGGGCTAGGTGGGCACCAGCTCTGTGTTGAACTGCTTGTGAAGGGCTGGGTGGTCTCCACCCCTACCCCCAACTGGATGCACCACTTCTAGGCTTCTCTGAGAGATGGAGAGGGCGAGGGAGCCTGGCAGGAGTTCAGACCACACAGTGGCCACAGAGATATCTGATACGAAACCTAAGACCACAATGTGGGAGCCGTGGGGAAGTAAAGCCAGCCGTGACAACACGCGGAGACACAGCACGTGTGTCCACACTTACGTCAAGAAGCCCTTTCCCTCTCTGTGGCACACATCTCATCCTTACTATTGGGGAAAGGGCGGGAAGCTTTGGAATAGAAACTTTCAAATAGGCAGTACTTAGATAAGTGCCAGCACTGGAGGGCTGGGGACAGCGATGACACAGTAGCCTGTGGTCTTGTCGTAAGTGTGACTCCACATCTGTATGTTCCCCGGTACTCATGTACTATGTTGTGAGTGTTTTCAAAGCTCCGGGCACACTCCTGCTTTTATTTTATCTTGTAGCTTTGGAGCTTGAACCCAGGGCCTTGCACATATGAGCCAAGTGTTCTGCCACTGACTTAGAAGCCCCTTGTGATACTATCATAGTAGCTGTGGTTAGAACTCTGCTCACTGAGGGGTTTTTTTGTTGAGAAAAGCAAGTTTTGTTGTTGTTGTTTGCTTGTCTTGTTTCAGTTTTGATGGACTTAAAAAACCTGCCTGCCACTGTTGCTTCTCTTCAGCCCCAAAGAAAACGTTCAGTTAAGGAAGAGACAACAGCTTTTCCGGGTGGTGTGTGCTTTTCAGAAAGCTCCACCTAGCTAGTGCCTCCAGTCCCTCTGCCGACAGACAGAGCCCTGGTCTGCTAACACACAGTTACTGCAAGGCTTGGGCAACTTATGGAAAACTTTAGTGGCCGACATCCTATGAATTGAGGGCAGTGAGACATACTTGGTAATTCCAGTACTCAGGAGGCAGGAGGGTTGTTTGCAGCCAAGTTAGAGGAACATAGGAAGTTAAAGGATAGCCTGGGCTATGAGGCTAGTCTGTGGTAAAATACAAAAGACTGTTGTGAGAATTAGATCATATTTGTATGTTAAGATAAAGTACAAAGGGTCTGGAAAGATTATTCAGTGATTAAGGGCATATACTGCATTCAGAGAGAACATGAGTTTGGTTCTCAGGACCCACGTCGAGATGGCTCACAACAGCCCATAACTCTAGCTCCAAGGAATCCGACACTTATTCTGGCCTCCACGGACACCTGCACTTAAACAGTCATGTGTTCATCTAAATGCAGACACACAGTGTTTAAAATTAAAATAAATCTGAAGAAAAAAGCCTTAAGCTTTTCTAAAAAAAAAAAAAAGTCAAAGTGGCTGAAACTGTCGGCCACCCAAGGCTGGCCAAAGGACAGTGTCAGGTCGTAAGGGACACTTCCATGTTGTTGTTCCTCAGTGTCTGTCCTGTTGGCTCGTGGTCCACAGTGGTGCCCAGCCGGAGAATGCAGCTCATCTCTCCTGCAGAAGCCGCTGCTGCTCGCTTTGCTCCCACCCCATTGCCACATCTGCCTTCCTCACACGGGCACAGCAGAGAACACAGGAAAGTGGAGTCTTCAGGATGCCAGGCATCCGGGGGGGAGAAAGGGAGTTTTGCTTGATGAGGAACAACTTACCACCATACACAGTACCCTGTTTAGCATGCTGCTTTAAATGAGATCCTGTTATTTCATTGGTTATCTTCTGTGTATGTTCACTGCACTTTCTGTGCTAGATCCCCCACCTGGAAAGTGTTAGATGGATACTTAACAATTGCTTTTTTTTTATTAAATATAATCGTCATTTACATTCAAGTAGTAAAACCTTTCCCGGTTACCCCCCTCCCCAACCCCCCCCAACTCCTCCTCCCACTCCCTGCCTCCAAGTATATGTATGCCCCTCCACCCAATCCACTCCCACCTCCAACCGCCCCGCCTCAGTTTCCCCTTGTTGGGGCATCTATTTAGCCTTCACCTGACCAAGGACCACTCCTCCCACTGATGCCCGACAAGGCATTCCTCTGCCACATTTTTGGCTGGAACCATGTGTACCTCTTGGTTGATGGTTTAGTCCCTGGGAGTCCTGGGGCGTCTGGGTGGCCAACATCGTTGTTCTTCCTATGGGGCTGTAAACCCCTTCAGCTCCTCCAGACCACCCTCCAACTCCTCCATTGGGGACCCCACTCCCAGACCAATGGTTGGCTGCTAGCATCTGCCTCTGTATGTGTAAGGTTCTGGCAGGGCTCCTCTGAAGACAACCATGGCATGCTCCTTTTGATATGCACTTCTTGTTGTCCATAGTAGTGTTGGGGTTTGGTGACTGTTTATAGGGTGAATCCCCAGGTAGGGCAGTCTCTGAGTGGCCTTTCCTTCAGTCCCTGCTCCACACTTTGCCTTCATTATTGCTCCTGTAAGTGTATTGTTCCATTTCTCAGAGGAACCCAAGCACCCCCACTTCAGTCCTCTTTCTTCTTGAGCTTCCTGTGGTCTGTGAATTGTAACTTGTTTATTTTGAGCTTTTGGGCTAACATCCACTTATCAGTGAGTGCATACCATGTGCGTTCTTTTGTGATTGGGTGGCTCTAAAGCACCTAAAGATATGTTCAGCATCCTTAGTTATCAGGGAAATGCAAATCAAACCAACACTGAGATTCCACCTCACACCTCATTAGTCAGAATGGCTAAGATGAAAAACTCAGGGGACAACAGACGCCGGAGAGGATGTGGGGAAAGAGGAACACTTCTCCATTGTTGGTGGGATTGCAAACTGGTAAAACCACTCTGGAAATCTGTTTGGCGATTCCTCAGAAAATTAGACATAGTACTACCTGAGGACCCAGCTATACCACTCCTGGGCATATACCCAGAAGATGCTCCTACATGTAATAAGGACACATGCTCCACTATGTTCATAGCTGCCTTATGCATAATAGCCAGAAGCTGGAAAGAACCCAGATGTCCTTCAACTGAGGAATGGATACAGAAACTCTGGTATATATACACAATGGAGTACTATTCAGCTATTAAAAACAATGAATTTATGAAATACTTAGGCAAATGGATGGAACTAGAAAGTGTCATCCTGAGCTAGGCAACCACTGCTTTTTAATTAAGAGATGCAGGTCAAGTGAGGGGACTGATTTTCCTTCACAGAGGTGCTTTTAGGGATCAGGTGAGTTTCAACAGCCCAGGAGGAGTGTGCTCTCTCTCTTCAGACGGGAGCTGCAAGGAAGGGCTGGAAGAGCAAGTACCATGATCTCATCAATCACGGGCGTAAGTGTAGTGCATGTATGCATGTGCATGTGTATATGAGATGGTGCATTCATGAATGCTTGTGTGTGTATGGTACATGTGTGCATTGTGCATGTGTGCATGTGCATGCATGTGTGTGTGTATGTGCGTAAATGTGTGTGTGTGGTGCATACACAGGTGTGTGCATGTGTATATGAGAGGGTGCATTCATACATGTTTGTGTGGATATGGTACATGTATGCACATGTGTGATGCATGAATGTGTGTGTGTGAGGGAGGTGCATTCATACACATGTGTGTAGAACAGATGTTGACTTGGAGAATCTTCGTTTTCCACCTCATCTGTTGAGACTGAGTCTCTTCACTGAACTTGAAGCTCATAGATGCAGCTGGATAAGTTAGCTGGTCAGCCTTCATGATCTACCTGTTCCTATATCCCATCAGTGCTGGGTTATAGGTGCACACGACCATGTCCAGCTTTTATGTGGGTTCTGGGGATCCAACTCAGTTCTTCATGCTTGAGCAGTAAGCACTTTTACCACTGAGCCATCTTCCCAGTTTAACCATGGGACATTTTTGACCCCCCTCAGGCTGTTGGCCATCTGCGTGGGCAATATAGCAGAAGGTAGAGAAGTATGTTTTGTTTGTTCTGTGCATCTGCTTACAGTGCTGGGGATCCAACTGGGGCATCCTGTATCTCAGCAAGTACTCCATCACTGGGTACCATCTCTGACTCCAGGGTGAAGGGTTTTGAAAGCCTATAGCTTTTCAGAGTTGACATATTTTCGGTTTCAGAAGGTTAATTTGTAAGGATGCATCAGCCTGACATGTCTCATAGACTGAACTCTCCTATGTCTTAAATACTGAAATGAACTTCATGAATTCATTAGCTGGTTCTTGACTCTGAGTGTAAGACCATTCTAGCAAAACTTGAAAGGCACAAGCAGATTGCCCCTGGAGGTTGGAGTGGAAGGTTCTTCTTAAAGTTTTGGGTAAGCTATTTATCTGGCCATGTTAGAATTGGGCCTTGTCAGGTATGGAGGGTCAAGTGGTGGCCAGTCACCCTAAGCAGAGTCACATCTGCAGCACTGTTGTCCAGTCTGGCCTTGAGTGGACAAATTTCTGGGAGGTCTTGGTTTCTAATACAGGTGGCCTAAGTTTTGGACCACTTTGACTGTTAGCTTTTCTTTTTTTTTAATTTTTGCATTGTGCTATGATCTCTGTCAAGGACGCACCTGCCTATCTTACTCAAACAGGTTTCTACTCTCCGAAGCCACACAGTATAATTATTAGTAATCCCTTTCACACCTTTTTCTTCAGAAGGTAGCCCATTTCGTGTAAATAGAATGTCATTTTTACTGCCTACTTTCTTAGACTGATGTTCTGTTGGCACATGATGGTTAGATTTAATTGTCCATTTGATACGACCTAGAATCACTTGGGTAGCGAGTCCCAATGGGAAATTTTCTAAGAAAGGTTGGCATATGGACATGCCTGTGAAATATAACCGTGACTGCCTTAACTGATGTTGGAAAGTCTGCTCTGAAAACAGGCTGCAATATTCCCTGGGTTTGGGCCCTGGACTAAGCAAGAGCAGCTGGCTGAGCAACATGCATGCATGCGCTGTGTCTGCTCTTGACTGGGCATGCGATGTGACCAGCGGCTTCAAGTCTTTGCGGTGGTGACCTCCCCGCAGTGATGGTTTCTCCCATTCGTTGCTTTTTTATTAGAGTACTTTAACACAGTGTCAGGAATGGAACTAGCACATGTGCAAGACTGTGTCTCCCACATTGAAATACTCTCTCTAGGAGGGAGGGAAGAGGGAGGCTTGGAACTTAGGAAACTTTCTGGCCGTAAGTTCAGAAAAATGACAAACTTTTTTCCCCAGTAGAGGTAGGTAGGGGCTTGACTCCAAGTTAACCAGGGAATGCCAAGGACAGAGCTTTGAGAGTGTGTGGTCTCACAAGTAGGATGGACTTTCAAGCTATGTAGATACCTGTGAACTACCCATGTGCCAGCAAGCTCACTGGCTTACCAGTAGACTAAGGCAGAATTGTTTCTTTGGTCTGTGTTTGCTGGTGTCTTTCCAAGAAAAGTCATAGACTGGTTAATAACATGAGTGAATTGGCCTCGAAAGACTATGAAATACCCAGGGCTGGAGAGATGGTTCAGCGGTTAAGAGCACTGACTGCTCTTCTGAAGGTCCTGAGTTCAATTCCCAGCAACCACATGGTGGCTCACAACCATCCGTATCAAGATCTGATGCCCTCTTCTGGAGTGTATGAAGACAGCTACTGTGTACTTACATATAATAAATAAATAAATCTTTAAAAAGAAAAGACGATGAAATACCCTTGTGATACCTAGGTTTGGGGTATTTGAGCACCTTGGATGGGCACTAGGGTATCCCAGACTGAGCTCCACTAAGATGCACATGGTCCAAGTTGAGGCAAAGGAAGACTGTTGTAGTTAAGATCTCCAATGTCTCCTAAAGATCTATGAGCTAAAATCTTGGTCCTCGGAATGATGGGGATTTTAGGAGGTAGGACTTTGTGGGAGCTCCCCACGTTACTGAAGAGAACTGTGAGACCCCGGTTTCTTCCCATTTCTGTTTCGCTTCTTGGCCATGAGGTGTACAGTTTTGCCTCATCAAGTGCTTCTTGCTGTGAGATCCCACCTTTCCACAGGTGATAAACGGTGGGTTTGGGACCTATGAAAGTCTGAGTCACCACCTCACAAAGAAAAACGACAAATAACACATACCAAAGACCACCCTTGTCGGCTCTTGTTAATTATCTCTGGTGTTTTAAGTTTTAGAAAGCTAGGCCAAGCCAGGCGGTGGTGGCGCACGCCTTTAATCCTAGCACTTGGGAGGCAGAGGCAGGCGGATTTCTGAGTTCGAGGCCAGCCTGGTCTACAGAGCGAGTTCCAGGCCAGCCAGGGCTATACAGAGAAACCCTGTCTCGAAAAACCAAAAGAAAAAAAAAAAAAAAAAAGAAAGCTAAGCCAAGGATTGGTAGTGGTCTATGGGTGGACTGGAGTCCAGTGTAGTCTGTGGGTTATAGAGCTTTAATTCCTTTGCAGAAATATGGGGAAGATCTGATCACTGTCTGCACGGAGCCGGTGGCTTGAAACTAACTGAATCACTGCACTTAGCCTGATGTTCCCGTTTGTTTTTGGCTTAGATACGGGGAATAGTCAAAATAACACTAGGACACGTTTCACAGAGGGGAGCCTCAGGTCTGTCACACCGGATGGGGACGGGACTCTGTGTCCCGTGGAGTTGCTCTACCAAGGGGAAGAGCAGCCCCAGTTCTCTGTGGCAGGGCCTGGCTCAGGCTGGGAAGGCTAGCCTGGGAATCAGGGAGTGGCCAAGTCAAAGCCCTCGGGAAGGTTATATGGGAGTGAACCAACCAACTGGGCTGGCTGCTGTATGGAGTGAGATTGGGAATGAACAGACAAATGGTCCGAGTGCAGCCAGAAATCTATCGCATATTTTCAGGCAAGAAAAGCCAAGGGTCTGATCCGAAGTGTCCGGGAGGCCAGATGTGGACTGATTTGAGAGAAGCAGGGAAAGGACTTAGGTGGGTTTTAGGTCCCGAGGCCTGGTGGGAAGAAGGGGCACAGAAGTAGAGCAGAGGATTGTGGGTAGGAAACCTGGAAGGGCTTCAGCTCTTGGTGCAGCCGGGCAGGGACACTTTAGGTGGCCATAGCTAATTGAGCTTGGCTTCACCCTCAGAGGGGTGTCCCGGAGCATAAAGTATGGGGGACAGCACTGGATCACACAAGAGTGATTGTCTTCTCACATTGATGAACCAAGACATCTAACTAGGTGTCTGTGGCTTGTTTGGTGACGCTCCTTGGTTATTTTCAACTAACAGGGTCCTAGCGCGAATCTGAAATCTGACCTGCTGGATGTAGCAGAGCTTGACACCTTCCCCACCCCCCCCACCCCCCACCCCCGAGTGACAGACGCTCCAGGGGCAGCCTCAGATCTGAGGAATGGGGCAGGGAGAACCCAGCTATCTGCATCCTACTGGGTTCTTGATAATTCAGCTTCAAACCCAGCAGTTGGTCTAATTATAACGCCTCCTTCGCCACTTTCCCTCTTTCTTAGCAACAAACATGTGCAAAGCTCTTCTCAAAAAAAAAAAAAAAAAAAAAAACCCACAAGCCTAGCCCGTCACCACTCACCACGTTATTAATTCCTAACTTAACATAAAACAAGTGCTCATGTGAAACAGTTAAACTCCTTCAAGAATATTTATTTTGAGTGACTAAACTATACACTTCCTGTTCAGTGCTTAGGAAAATTGGTCTGTATTATTCCAGGGAAATGTCAAGATCACTAAGTGTTGTAGCTTTCTGACCTGTGTGCTGGTGAACAAAGCTTCCACATGGTTCTCATAAAAATATACATCAGAGATGGCTTCAAACTGAACGTCAAACTTAGTTAAAGGTACAAACCCCCTCAAAGTTATTTTGAATATCCAGCAGAACAACCAAATGCACATCAGCATGAGTCATTTTCCATCCCTTTGGGTGCCTCATAGTGCAGTGGTTTTAGCGACTTGGTGTGTGTTATTCTAAGAATGGAAGTTGGGCCTCCTTGGCTCTGTCAGAATGGCCTTTGCCAGCTGCCAGTAGACTCTGGAGAAACTCTTCCTGCTTTTTAAAAAAAATGTATATAACCACTTAGAAAAACATTAAAAACAACCTCAATGTTCTCACCTAAGCTGATCTGGGTGATAAGCTTGGCATGTGCATAATAATAACTGTATAAGTCATAGTTCAATTAAACATGAATACATTATATTATATATTATATAATACATTATATATTTTGTGGCATGCCAAGAATCATTTATATAGTTTGTTTTTTCAGGGTTGGGGGAGGGAATTGTCAGGGTAGGCGGGATTTGCTTAAGTTGCTTAAAATCTCAGTTCCATGATGTGTATGTATCTGCAACAAGTTGGATACATCCAACTGATAACTTTGCAGTTAAGTCAGACTCTGTCTAGTTGGACTGCAGCACCCTGCCTGTCTTAGCCCGTGGAGGACGAGGAGGGCACAGTAGAATAGGGAGGCTGGTCTTTGATGTTTTATAATAAGTGTTTTGTGACTCATTATACTTCATAGTACATGTTTTATTTCTGAAGTAGATTTTTGTAGCTGTTCCAGTTGCTTTGAATGTCTCCAAAAACTGGGTAGTTTTGAACAAGGCTAATTTCTCTAGCATTTTTAAGGCATTTTATTTTTAGGGTTAAACTCCAGAGAGTTTACATGTGTGTTTGCAGGTGAAGGTCATCATTTTTCACTTCCTGAACCTAGTTTAGCCAGCATCTTGCGAATCCTCGGTCTACCTCTCTAGCTGATATTACAGATAGGACACCTCATCCACATAGCTTTTACTGGGTTCTGGGCATTTGAACCTTGGTCCTCACATTTGTACTTTACCATCTAGCCATGCGCCCCCAACCCCTGGTTCTGAGTTCTTGATAACATACATGTAGTTGGCGGTGGATTGCCTGATTTTCTCTAATATCTTGGCTTAAGAGAATGACAAAAGCTGTCAGAGTGCCCCTTGGGTCAAATCACCTCTGTTTAAAGTCCTGCCACTGGACTGTATAACGCAGAAGTCCTGGCTGGTTTAGCATGCACGAAGCCATGAATTCCAGCACCACGAACTGCAAATACAACCCCTACACCCCCCCCCCCCCCCGCTCCAGTCCTCCTCTGATCAATAGATTGGTTAGTTCAAAGGACTTTAAAATTAAACTGTTCAGAGGACCTGAATTTTGTTCATTCTTTTGAGACAGGGTTTCCTCTGTGTAGCCCTGGTGGGTCCTGGAACTTGCTCTGTAGACCAGGCTGGCCTCCATCTCACAGAGACCCACTTGCCTCTGCCTCCCAGATGCTGGGATTAAAGATGTGTGCCACTATTGCCTGGTTTGAGGACCCGAAATAAAAGGCACTTCAGGGCAGTGTCTGGTAAACAAAAAGATAGAGAATACTGGGCCAACTGCTTTCAGTAAATGACATAAAATGCCTTATTTTGTACTGGAACTATGGCAATACAGACTGACTATTCTCAGTTGTTTGCTGACATATGGAGCCTTAGATGGAAGTTCAAGAGACACTGCCACTGAAATTATTTGAATTCCTAGCCATGTTAATTACTAGATGCTTCCATACACAACACAAGGACAACATAAAGGATTTAAAAGGTTGCCAGGTGGACATATCAATATTTATTGAAATACTGGAAAAAATCCATTTCGTTGAGAAATTCATGGCAAGAACTGACATGACAATGTGTACTTCACTGATACAGTAAGAAAACGTCAACAAGTAACCAACTTCACACTCTGAACACTGCATGGATTCAAGTCCAAGACAGATGTAGAAGAGCCACAATCCAAAGACTCAGACATTACAGACTGTCTCTTTACAGAGACCAACTGCGGGACACCCAGCTCAGTTGAAGACCTTTCCTCATGAGTCTGCCTGTTAGGACATCCTAGAATCAATAAGGCAGTTGGCTAAGTTACAAACTGGCTACCCACTGACATCAGATAACTGATCAGCTCTAAAAGGGCCCTGGATACAGGGCACCATATACACATCTGCTCAAACTGCTTCTGTCCTTGGTATGGATGTGACTGTCGCCTGTTTCTCTAACCATTCTCAGGGTGAAAGCTACTAGGTGAACAACAAACCGGTATTTGACAATTTTTAGGTTTAATATTCAGTGGGGGAGTACTATATATGTTTAAAATAAGGAAACATGGATTTTTTTTTCAATGTCAAAACCTCTCCAAATAGCCATCCTTCTAGTCACAGTAACACCCAGAATAGAGCTCTCTCATTAACCACTGACATCTCCAGTCCTTCTCCATGTGCCTTTAACCAACTTGGGTTTTAGTTGGGAGGAACAGCTACGTCTGTTTGGTTTAACGCTTTGGATCTGAGCTTTGATGAATGACTTTTCTCCTCCTTAGAACCATGAAGATAACACTGAGAGTCAATCCCAACACAGCTAAGTGTGCACCCCTCCTGTGGATGGATATTAGAGGTGATTAATAAATGTAATAAAATAATCTTTTTTTGTGCACACTGAAGTAATAAACTAATATCTTTGGTATACAACTTACAATGTTTGGAAAGGAAAACCAGGTAAGACTCTGTATTGTTAAATGTCTTAAAAACAAGAAAAAGCTCTAAGACACGTGATTTACAATGGATATTAAATGAACTACAGACGGATTATGGGAATTTTGAGACATGTAATCAAGTGGATGGTTTTGATCATTAAGACCCTTCTATACCCCTGAACTATGTTTCACTAACTTGAAGACATGCTATAGTAAACACATATATTTGGTTTCTTCAGTCTTGGCTCTATCTTATACAAAGGGGAACCCAAGGAACAATAAATTAGCATTGTAATTGTCTATAGTTGAAACTATGATATACAATATAAATAAACTATTCCAAAGCCAGAAACATTTGTGGAAAAAAATTAAGGGACCGGGAGATACTTTTTTTATACAGTTTCTACAAATGATTGTGGGGCTGGTAATCTTAACAAATTAAAGATGAAACGAGAGTCCCATTCTTGATTTTAGTGTCTCACGACATACAATAATTAAGTACTGTTAAAAATAATTACTAACCAGAAAAATAACATTAAAAGAAATTACCGCTTTTACTATCTTGTATTATCAGAGTCCCCCCAACTCCTCCCAGGACCTAAAGAATGTAAACACTATATTTTATTTGACTTTAAAGTATTAATACTTTATTTTCAACAAATGTTGATCCACATCTGCACAGCTCCCTTTCAGGACCAGGAACTAAGGCAAGGTTTTCATGCCTGTCTGTGGCATCGCATGCTAATACTGACAGCATTGTTTGGAGACGTTGTTTGGTATCTCTGCCCTCCAGTATTTTGTTCTACAGCAGACTTTGGTCTATGACTTAGAGAGAGGCCAGTGTCTTCCATTCCCCTTTGTAGGAGACTGGCTTTCTTGTCTTTCCAGGCCATATGCAGAATCACTGCCTTTTGCATCCTAGGTTTGGGGGATGCTCGAGTCAAACTGGAATGATCCTTGAGTCCATCACCTTTGCAGCTCAATCTTTCCTTCATTTGGCAATGCTTAACATGCTTTCACTTTTCGGCTACTTAGACTGTGACTATTTGACATCCAGCAAAAGATGTCTAGTGGTTTATTTTTTAAGTGAACTACAAACCTTGATGACTAAATAGATGAATGTATACTAACAAGCCTCTCGGCCAAAAATTATGAAACCCAACCATGCCAAAGCCACATTTCAGTAACAACAGCAGGAATAAGATCTAACTTGCTTGTTGGGAGTATTGGCTTAGATTCTTTTGATTTCCCTTAATATTAACTAATGCTTATATAGAAGAGGGATACTGCCTGTTTTTTTTTTTTAATTACGAACACACGACAAAACAAACTTCAGAACATATTTAAAATGCAAGCTGACATATTTATACATTGTTCTTATTAGCTGTTGGCAGGTCTAAGACACAGACATTCAGAAATCATGGTTTAGTGGAGCTACTACTGGGTGTGGCTGAACACAAGTCCTTAAAATAGCTTCAGGGCTCACAGGTCAGAAGGTATAGGGCCTTGGGGTGGGGGTGGGGGGAGGATGGGGGAGGGAGGGGCTGCCAAGGCACAGCCCATGTATTCTTGAGTTCTTCAGTGTCACCAAGGAGTAATTCTGGACAAGTCCAATTAATAACACAGGTCAATTGCTGAATTTCTTAATAGCAGATTAGTTGAAATATACAAGGATTGTTCCGTCCACTTTATTCTGCTGTGGTATTGGACTCCATCTATAAGTTCAATCCACTCCATTACAATGTCTTTCAAATGAATCCTTTGGGGATATGCAGCCTTTGATTCACAGTTTGCAGTACAAATACCCTGATATCATTTATTTGCTATTAAGTATTTAATTATTATGCTTTTAAAATTCAGTGTCTTTAAACCAAGTTTGTAATTAGCATTGCTTGGAGCAGTTCAGAGTATTGTGTTTCTGTCTTCTTCCTCCTCCTCCTCCTCCTCCTCCTCCTCCTCCTCCTCCTCCAGTCTCTGTTCCTAGAGCTTAGGCTCTTTTGGCATGCAGCATCTCAATGAGAAGGTTATTATAGGGCACATCCCCATTCACATGCTTGTAGTACAGGTAGTCTTCTGCCTGCTTGCTGATTGCCCGGATCTCTGGTAGCCGAAGGAGTAGCTGCCGAAATTTCTCAGTTTGTTGTGGGTAGTTGCAAACTGTGTAGTCCAGCAGGGCGGCGTTCACCTGCTCTTGAACGCCCTCCACTAGCTGGAAGTTCTCAAGATTCTTGACATCTGCATTTAAAAAAAAAAAAAGATGATTTCATTTTGGTGTATTTTTCTTTTTATACTTCTATTTACGGAAGCCACGTCCAATGATTGGGTGGCTGTCTTTTCCTCTTGATATATAGAACATACTTTATATGATGTTGAATATTCAGTAAGCCCTATTCACTGAGCTTCCAGGGAAAAGGATCGAAAAAGAGCTTTGCAAGACTGTCTTGTTGAAATTCTGCATATACCTCAAATCAATTAGACACCAATGGATTTTGAGCAAGGTCAACTCTTCTTATATCTTACAAAAGGAAAGGCTTGAGGATTCTTAAAGTAGAGGGATCATAATATATTGCTAGCAAATGAGTCCCTAGAGAAAGACCTATCTTAAACCAGTATATTACACAATTCATATAATTCTGTATTAATTTTTCTGACCCAAGGTGAAATCTGTGTCCAGGGTGTGATGTAGTTAATTCTAATAAAAAGTGACAGGGTTCTTGTTTCTGTTTGACATTTTCTAAATGATTCTGAAAGCCTTTGACTTGTCTAGCCTATGCTAATGAACCATCTGGTACACTCCAGTGACTGCCAACTGAAGACTCGCTACTGGAAACTCTCTCAAATATATATCTCAGTGACTAATGATCGTTATCAAATGGAAAGCTTTGTCCTTTAGGCAGAATACAAGCCAGGATGCTTGGTGCCCTTTAACCTCAATGTGGCTTCATAAGTCTGACTTTTTTTTTTCCTCCTGGTCCTGGGTCACGGGTATGAGGAAGCTGGACATGGGCAATTCATCCTGACTAAGTTCCAGTGAGCATCCAATTTTAAGACATCTGCCCTTGAGGTCCTTCTACATATTGGATTAGAAAGAGTCACAGTGTCACAAAAGTCAGATGCTTGGACACATACATAAAGATGACAGGCAAGGGAAAGATGGAATTTTACTTCTGGAGTTTATTTATGCGCTCACTACGTAACTTTTATTCAAAGTGTGTATAGAAGCTGCTGGGGGAAAAAAAATACACAGATGTGTTTGTAGATATTCCTGCATAGGGAGTAAACAAATAAAGCCACCTTCATCCTTTTATTTTCTGACAAAAATAAACAAGATTCTGAAGAAAACCAAATACTATGAGTAAGATTAGTGAAAGGTTAAATGTCCTAGATGAAAGGTAACTGTTGCCATAGTAACTCATATCCAATAGTTTAGGTGCTATTGCAATAGCCTATGTCATACCTGCTGGTGCTCCTCTTGCCTGACTCTGGATGAGTCTACAATAAGGTCGCCATACATATGCCGCTGAAATATTTTCAGGGGAATTTTAATGTTTATATTTGTACTGAGTGGCATCTCTCTGTTACCAAGTCTCTGGTTCAGATTCAAACCAACGAGGAATCGTTAAGAAGCAGATATATCAACTGAGAGAGAGAAAGTCTTAGTTCAAAGTGAGAGATGGGAGGTCCAAAACTATGGGATTACTGAGTGGGACAACCAGGCACATGCCACACAGAGCACTGTACCCTGTGGCACCTGACACTTGACACACATGGCAGTTTGCAGCTAACCAAATACTTCCATCTTACGTGAAATATTTTTAAAGTAGGTTTAAATGACTTATAAAACATTTACCAATATGCCTATGATCTAGTGTTCTGCTCAGTTCAAAATTACCAAATATAAATGGTTAGAAATACCTTCAATATGTTCTACCTCAGTAGGAAGTTTTGTTACAGTCATTTAAAGATAAGAAGCGAAGCCAGGTGTGGGGGTTCACGCTTTAATCCCAGCCCTCAGGATGCAGAGGTAGGCAGATCTCTGAGGTTGAGGACAGCCTAGTCTACAGAGTGAGTCCCAGACATCCAGGGCTATAGAGAGAAACCCTATCTCAAAAAACAAAACAACGGGCGGTGGTGACGCACGCCTTTAATCCCAGCACTTGGGAGGCAGAGGCAGGAGGATTTCTGAGTTCGAGGCCAGCCTGGTCTACAAAGTGAGTTCCAGGACAGCCAGGGCTACACAGAGAAACCCTGTCTCGGAAAAATAAAAAAAAAAAAAAAACAAAACCCAATATATACATAGGAAATGGGATATCAATTGACATGACAGTGAGAGATGTGCATGCGGAAGAAGGGCAGCAGAGACCAGTGGGGAGGATGTTGGATTTAAACAGTATGAAATATAAGAAATGAGCAGATTTTTGGAAAAGTTGTTTCAAAATCAATTATAAAACAACATTTGTATACTACTATTCTAGACTGAGCACTTATCATTCTCAGGTTATCATTTGTACTAACTTCCAAAAACACTGGTCCCGACGGGTATCCTTTGTAAAGTTCGAAACACTTGAAGCGTTCCATACAGGAGGAACATTTCATATTATTTTGGCCAAATCTACATTCTTCATCTTTCAGTCACCAGAGTAGACATCACATGAATAAATTATCTCCCTAAGCTGCTTCGATGAATTTAGCATTAAGTATAATACAGTGCATACTGTTATTTGTCCCAAAGACTTCTAGTGGAAAAGATCCTGATACTTAAACTATGAGATAGGGGGTGGGGTGGGGGTGGGGGGGGGTGGGATGACAAACTAAGGAGAGCCCACGTGTAATCTTGCTACACAAGAAACTGGATTGTGAATTCCATATTCAGGCCTGGAGTGCAGGGTACGCACGCCAGAGGAAGAGAAAAGAAGCAAGGCTGATTAACTGGCAAGCCTGCAAGGCGAGTGAGTGTTGCCGGATCACTGGGCGCTTTCCCGCCTCCCTCCATCTATTAAACTGTCCATTTCCCCACAGAGACTTCAGGCTTCTGGGGACAGGACCACACATTAGCCAAGGCATCCTTGGAAAATACACTAATTACAGTTCCTTTACAACTGTCGGTGTATTTTCACAAGATTGATTAACTGTAAGCATGAAATGCCCCTTCTTATGATCCTGTGAGCCAGTATGCTTTTTCAATTAGAAACTAATTTTTTTGAAAATTTTACACACACACACACACGATTTAAAAAAAAAACCTGCAATAAGGTATATTACAGGTCACGGTGTTCACTTGACACATTGTCACGCTGTGGGTTTGGTTTTGTGGTTCAGATAGCAAGATGTGCTTTTCATGTTTTACCAAAGAGGGTTTCCCTGGTCGGTGCCTGCAATCTCATGGGAATTGCAATTGCTCCCTCAGGTCCTATGTGTCTTGACTCTCTGGGCCTGAAAGATCAATCTTGTTTTTTCCCCCCAAACAATCTAAATGGTCCACAGAGGAGCTAACAAAGACCTAAAAGCAACAGAAAGGTTAACGCCAAAATAAGAGTTGAAAACACCTCCCTCCAGGAAACCCAGAATCTCCTGGGATGTGGCTTCCATGTCTTTCTTCTTTAGGAAGGGTTCAAAAACTTGAGTGTATTCTGACATCAACCTCTGGATTAGTTTTTACACAAGTTCACGTCTTTTCATGAACATTTAAAATTTAAATAGACAAGTACTCAGACTTGCAGTTCTGTTCCCCTAGTAAACAGCATTGTGAGGCATTTGGACGGCAGCAGAAACCCCCCCACCCCCCACCCAGCTGGAAGCAAAGAGTGAGACCCCCCTCCGTATCCCCCTCCCCCCAGCCCCCCCAGCTCAACAGCGCTTTACACCTGATCTCAAACATGTTGCATTAGGCACTCTGCACTCTTTGGAATTTACATAACCTTCATCCTCATACAATTGAAAACAAGACAGTAGTTGTGATTACAAATTCTGCGTTAGAGACTGTATGTAAACACGCGGAGGAGGCATCCCCACACCTTTCCTACAGCCTTTAAAATTTGATGATTGCAAGAGCATTTTGCCTTCCCTCGAAGTATCAATTCTCCTCTGTAATACTTTATTCACTCGGGGACTAATTACCAACTTTCTCTATGAAGCGCATTATGATAAGCTCACAGTGGGGTGCTCGGGTTTTTTTCCAGTCTTATTGAGAAGTAAACCCTTAGGCTTTCTTGAATATATTACTGCACTGACTTCTGTCACTGGCAGGATTCAGCTCTCTCTGAAGATGAACCCTGGGCCTCCCTGGTCACTGTCACGGGAGGGCCAGCGACCTTGCTGTTGCACACTCGTTCAAAGATGGTCTTTCACTGAGCCAGGGGTCTGGTGGGGACCAGGACTGGGTGTCTTTTCCTGAGATACATCCAGACTTTTAGAGCAAAGCTGAGGGAAAGAGGCACAGTTTTTCCTTGAAGCTCTGAGAGAGATGACAGGCTATAACATATAGGTATTGTCATGGGCTTTGTCTGAAGGGCTTTTTCTTTTTTATGGGAGGGAAAAGAACTTTCTGGAAGGAAGTTTTAGAAGTATTTTAAGGGGATAAAATTGAATAATTTGTATAAATAATTCCATATGAAATTTTGGAGGTTGGTCAGGAAACTTATATGAACAAAATTCACTGATGAAAAGTAGGGTTAGGGAGGGGAGGGGAGTCTTTGGTGCAGTTGCCTAAAATCAAACTCTGAGAATAGAGTTTCCAGTAAACCCTGAAACTCAAGATCTCAAACTCATCCCTATAACCCCTCAACCATGATATAATTACCATGATATAATAACCATGATATAATAACCTGTATATTAAGTCAAGACTTTCACCAACTTGAACAAACAATTCAATGTCTTTAGCAAATTAGTAACAAGAACCACAACACTTTGGAGGGGCTGCTCTCAAAACCATATACACCAGTGGTTTGCGACCCCTTAGGGGTAGAACAACCCTTTCACAGGGGACACTTAAGGCCGTCAGAAAACAGATATTTATATTATGATTCATAGTGGTAGCAAAATTACAGTTATAAAGTAGCAAAAAAAAAATGAGTTTATGGTTGGGGGTCACCACAACATGAGGAACTATATTAAAGGGTCACAGCATTAGGAGGCTTGAGAATGACTGACAGTCAAAATGCCTGAACTCTTTACATTTGGAGAAACACGGGCTCTTACAACTGTGGGCCCTTGACTAGAAACCATTCTAGCAATCCTTCCTGTGGTGGTTTAAACATTCTTAGCCCATGGGAGGTGGCACTATTAGGAGGTGTGGCCTTATTGGAGGAAGTGTGTCACTGTGGGGGTGGGCTTTGTAGGCTCCTGAGCTCAAGCAAGTTCTGCCCAGCATGG
This sequence comes from Tokudaia tokunoshimensis, assembly GCA_036184795.1. Taxonomy (NCBI): domain Eukaryota; kingdom Metazoa; phylum Chordata; class Mammalia; order Rodentia; family Muridae; genus Tokudaia; species Tokudaia tokunoshimensis. The sequence continues at coordinate 57,560,046 of BTHU01000013.1, read as the reverse complement.
AGAATAGAGATTCAGTTCTCTCCTGGCTGCAGTTAGATCAAGATGTAGAACTCTCAGCTCCTCCACCACCATGTCTGCCTGAACGCTTGGGTGATAACGGACTGAACCTCTGATCCTGTAAGCTATCCCTAAGGAAATGTCCTTTATAAGAGTTGCCTTGGCCATGGTGTCTCTTCACAGCAATAGAAACCCTTAGACACTTCTTTTTCCATACACATGACACATGAATTAACTTACGTGGAAGAGCCCGAGGCAGATACTGAAGATACAGGAACACCAGTTCCTGTTTTATGTAGCTCCTTTAATGTGAATACAGGGGAGTGGTGGGACCTCCCAACCTCATTAGATGAACATCAAGGCTTTTTGGAGCAGGTGAGGTTCTGAAAATTTTTGAGTGCTGGGACTCAAACCCAGGTCCTCTGGAAGATCCAGTCAGTGTGATCCCATCTCTCTAGCCCACTTGTTTTGAAAGGTGAGCAGGGAACTAAGCAATAGAGGGAAAGAATGTTGGGCACATAGAGAGTCACATAGAGACAAAAATCTCAGAACAGAAGCAAGCCATCCTTGGAATAATACTCACCCAACTCTTTCCACTTGGGTGGGCTGTGAAGGTGCCAAAAAATTTCTTTGCCCTTAACTGTTTTACATTCAGTCTTTAGGAAAAAGGTGGGAGGGCAGCGGGGGGGGGGGTGTCTTCTCAATGACATGGGAAGTCACATGGTCCAATTTGAGTTCAACAAACCAGAAGGCAATAGTGCTCTAATATAGTCTTCATGACCAGCCCCGGCAACAAGTTACTCAGCTCCTCAAAGCCACCTTTTCCGTGTACAAAACGTGAACAGCTCCCATGTTTTAAAGGGTCCTTTAAAAGTCCTTCCCGAGTAAGTGTTGCTTTTCCTATAACTGTTCAGATGCCATGTGGAGACTGTGTTTGCTTTCAGCAATACGTGGAAAGTGGGTATGGTCTTTCTTGGAATCAGTCAACCTGGCCATATCCCTAGGACTAACTTCTCATGAAGAAATAACAGAATCTCTGGTGTTTCACTTTACAGAATTAAAGCAAGGCAGAAGTACTTGCAGCTTCCATTTTCAATCAAAAAGATCGGTCAAGAGGCTATAAATGGCTCATTGATTAAAAGCACTGACAGCTCTTCCATCAGTGTCTGGAGCTCACTTCCCAGCACTCACCGGGCAGCTCGCAACTGTCTATCTTGGGATCCGATGTCCCTTTTCTGGTGTGTAAGAATACATGCAGACAAAGCACCCATGTACACAAAAGATCACTCAAAGGAAACATTGTTAAATCTGAAGTTTCAAATGGCAACTTTCACTCACCCCTCCCACATTTTTAGGGTCCGAGCACAATTGGACATGAACACACATGCTATTTTATGTTGCGTGTGACATGCTAGGACACGAGGCTCAAGGAACATCGACACATGGAGAATGTCTCATGAAGTCATGATTGCCTTATGCCCATCTTATAGGAAAAGTACACCAGGAAGTGCACAGGGTGGCTAGTGTAGTGGGTATAGGGCTTGTTGCGTGTGGTGAGAAATGTCCCTCACAGGCTCACATGTGAATACCTGGCCCCCAGTTGGTGGCGCTGTTTGGAACATTGGAGGAAGTACATCACCGGGGGTGGGATTTGAGAGTTTATGAACTCATTCTCATTCTCTCTCTCTCTCTCTCTCTCTCTCTCTCTCTCTCTCTCTCTCTCTCTCTCTCTCTCTCTCTCTGGTCAAGGGTTGGCATGCTGCTGTTCTTCCATATTGAATTTGCAGCAGGTTTTGTTTTACAAAGAATTGTTTCCTAACAACAAACAACACACACACCCCAACTCCATTATGTGTTGTGCTGTCCGGGTGCTCTGTCTGTAACATCGGATATGTGTGCTTTCTCGACTCCTTTGGACTGTTCTGCTCTAGCGCCATCACCGGCTCTGCCAATGCCCACGCTGTCCTCTCTGCCCACATGCTGGGGGGGTGTCTTAAGTTCACTGTTTACAACTCAGCCCAGTCTACCGTGTTCTAAACCTGTGCTGTCCTGGACCACAATTCATCCAATTACAGATGTCTGGCTAGACTACAAGTCTGAGACAGAAAAGAATTCACTGGCCCTCTTTGCCAGTCCACACACCACCAAGTCCTGTTGGATCTGCTTCCTCATTATGTCTCCCTTTCCTCTCTGTCACCACCATAAAGTGCCTTTATTACTTCCAAAACCTCTTTAACTGTTCTCAATTCTTCCAGTGCTGCCTGCCTCCAATCCATTTTCTCCAGGACAGTCAAAAGGATAGCTTTAAATGGGAATCTGATTGTGTGCTCGAAATTCTCCAATGGCTTGCCACTGTCCTTGGGCTACCGATTACAGATACTCATCTGGCATTTACCTCTCCAGTCTGATTTCACCCCTTACCAACTGGTTTCAGACGGGCCTGGGCCTGTGCTAACTGAGATCTTCTTTCCTTCACCTTCAATCGGTTAACTGGTCTTGATTCCCAGGCTCAGAGCAGACACCGCTGTCTATGACTGACTCATTGCCCATTAGGTCTTCCATGGTCATTTGTCTGTTAGTTATAAGACAGCAACACGTAGAGCTCCAGCCTAGGATGATGTCTCTGCCTCTGTCAAATTAAACAATGTCTGCATACTTTTTCATACACACTGGCCTATCCCCTTTGCTTGTGTTGGGAGATCTTCTAAATACTTCTAATAATATCTTTCTCGTTAACATTTATTCTGCTTTTGATCTACTAGTCCTTGGCTCATTCGTGTCGTTACTGCTAGACATGTTCTCTTGGAAGGAGGCAGCCTTCAGCCTGTCTCGTATTTCTTATTTCCCACACAGCACAGGCACACCCTCCTATACCCAGTGCCTGAGTTACGGAACTTAGTAATTTCTATTAGGCTCCCAAGAAGATGAAATAGAAAAAAAAATACCGTGATGGGATTTACTGAGCACTTTTTCTGCGAGACAGCAGTACCAACTACTAAGTTTATAGCCTTGTCAAGCTCAAAAATAACTCCAGGTATAGTAGAATACAGCTCCTACAATTTATCTCTAGAAAAAGTACAACCTGATTAAAAATTGCAGAAGTTAAGCTATATGAACAGAGGAAAAAACGAAACATTTGCCTGAAAGTGTTAAGTAAGTAGTAATATGAACATATTCTAGAATAACTATTTTGGGTCCATGTACTGTGCTAGGGACACCATATCGGGTGACATGGATCATTTTTAAAATGTGAAACAGGGTCCTCTCAATATAGCCCAGGCTGATCCTGAATTCACAATTCTCAGTCTCAGTCTCTTAAGTTTTGGGTCTAATTCTATACCAAGAAACATTTTTAACAAATTTATAATGATTTGTGACTTAACTTCCAAGATCCTCAGGGATCAAAACCACAAAAGAAAGCTGAGGTGTGGTGCTGTAATTTTAAGGCCAGCAAACACACTCCATGGAGTGTTGGCCTGTGCAGGTCAGGTATAGGGATGTATAGGGACAAGTACCTATATATTCCTGGACAGTAAGACAGGATGCAGTCCCTGGAGGGGAACTGACTGAATATTTTGAACCAAGAAACAAAATTTAAAGGGGGCATATTACTTCAAATTTTCTTGTGTGTGAAATAGACTTAATGTTTGATAAAATGGGTGGGCGCCAGCATTTCTCATATGAACGTCAGAATTGCAGCTGCCTTGGCCAGTCTTGGCATCACAATCCCTGTATCCTTTCATGGAGAACATTGTCCCCGTGGAGTAGGAGAAAGCCACATTCATAGCCCTGCCACACCTCCATTCTTATAGTGACATCCTGAAACATTTTTGAGCTACACATTTGCATTTGATTCCCATTCAGGAACTTCGGTGGCTTTTCTCAAAAGTTTTCTTATTTTCCTAGAATAAGATATGAGGTTCAGTTTGTTCAGGTGGCGAGTCAGGACTATGAATAAACCAACGCTATCATATGAAAGAGAATTAAACAGGCAGATCCAAGTGGGGATATATTAAGCCAAATTTAAGCTCCAGTTGTGGAGTTTAGCCTGTACTAGATGTCTGGTTTGCCTCAGGGATAAATTCAGCTTCACAGCTAATCGAATGAGGGAAACTGCCTCAGGTATGATGAAATTTACAAGAGAGTGCTGTTGAACAGTTCTTGTTAAAAAATATTAGCTTAAAGGCATTCTTATCGTCTTTGGGATGAAGACCGTATTTGCATTTAATTATTTGACTTCAAACTTTTATGAACTTGGATCAAATATTAGCTCAGCCAATTAAAATATTATTTTAGCTCTATGTGGCTATCAGCCCAATTCCGTTCAACTTGCTAGCTTTGGTAGTGCTTTGCAAGCAATATCAACTTTCAGAGACTATGTCTAGGAAGGAAGAAAGGTAACATTTGAGAGGATAGCATGTACTGAGCAGACAAGGTGCTACACTGAGAATAAGTAGTTGATTTTAACATTTCTCTATGTTATAACAAGTCTGGAAGACAAAAGACAGAGTCTTCTAGATTCTTCTACCCACACAATCAATACTCCTTCATAATTCAGCATTTTATAGAAATCCCTTCCTTTGAAACACAAGTCTGTCTAAAGGATGCCCTCCAATGTGGATTGCCAGGAGCCACTGCAGTCTCTGCCTCCCACACAAGGCTGCTCAAAGCCTGGTATGTACTGGTTGCTCTCAGAGAGGAGGAAGGAGACCATCTCAGGCAGAAAATGTGCATGGATGGGAAGGGAGGAAGAAGCCACAGAAGAGGCTTCCGTGAGGCCAAGGAGCCCAGAAGACTTGCTTTAAAAGTCCCTTTTAAAGGGCAATGATGAAAGAATGCATTCCACATTATGCAAGCCAGGTGATGGTTTTGTGCAACTCATGAGCTGGGCCTCACTGCCAGGTGTTGATTGTGTCCAAAAAAAAAAAAAATGTCCTGCTCAGTGAGAGGCCAGAAAAACAGATGCAGCATCCATTGTCCTGTGTCCCGCCCTGCAACAGACCCCTGGGTGATGTACTTCTGTGTCAACATCTTTGCAATGGTTTGTCTTCTGAGGTACCATGGACAGCCACACTTCCTGCACCCTTTTCACGTCAATAGAAAAGAGAAACCTAGTATGATACACTTGGTATTTAAAACAATATTCTTACCACTTTTTTTTTTTTAAAGTCAAGATAAACCAAAGCAAGGTGTGGTGGTGTATGCCTTTCACACCAGCACTTGGGAAGTGAGCTCAAGGTCAGCCTGGTCTCCATAATAAACTATAATTCAGCCTAGAGTCTCATGGTTAAGATAACCTGTCCTCATAAAAACACCCCTCACCCCAACACCCAAAACAAAAACCCATGTTAAAAAAAAAAAATCTCTTCTTCAAACAGCAGAATGTTCTATTGAGCTTGGTAAGGGTCACCAGTTAAGGTTGACCAATCTGAACCCTACTATTTTAAATAATAGGTTTCAATTTTACTTTTGTTGGGAAGTTCTGGGTTCTGAAGATCCTACTTGGGAGAAATAAATTCAGCTTTAACCAGCAGAACTGGAAACATCAGGGAATTAAGAGATTCACTGTGTCTGTTTTTGACTAGGCATTTTATACAATATTTCCCTTCTGGGAATTAAAAGTTGTTTTTTTTTTTTTTAAATTACTGCCAAAGCCTTTCAATCTATTTTATAACAAATATTTATACTTCCTCACAACCCTCAACTTATTGTTTCTTAGAAAGAGACAACATAATAAATGAGGAGGAGACTTGGGCTATGTTGTGTCTGATCCTCTCTACATTTTTTTTTTTGTTAAAGGTTTATTTCTTTATTTAAAAATGTGCATGAATGTTTTGCTTGTGTGCATGTCTGGGCGCCATGTGTACGCAGTGCTTACTGGGGCCAGAATGGGGCGTCTGATACCCTGATACTGAAACTACAGGTTTGTGAATTGCCGTGTGGGTGCAAGGAGCCAAACCCTGGTCTTCTTGCTCAACAGGTTCATAGCTCTAGTACCCATTAGTTAGTACCCATTAGTTAGTACCCATTAGTTAGTACCCATTAGTTAGTACCCTGAAGGCACTTAGTACCCACCCAGAAAGCGTTGGTACATTTAATATTTAAGTGTACGTTTAGCTTTTGGCTGCCAAGTTGAAAAGTTCTGTTTTAGCAGAGCTTGTACTTGGGATACTCTACTTCCATTCCTTCTGAAGAGTAATACTTGACAACCCATACAATTCTGTAGTGGAAGGCCCGTGAGAAATGTTGTTACATACACATCCAAGGTTTCATTAGTTTGTGAAGCTAAAATAAAGCTGCCTTTTAAGACTTAGATAGATGCACATTTTACCTGTTATTATATCATTTCCCTTAACTTATTAAAATTCTGCTCAGTGTGACAGAGGTTGAAAGTAAGAAAAAACATTATCTAGAAAACCAATACTTAGCTTGAATTATTTGGCTTGAAGAATTAAGATAGGGTCTTTGGGGTGGGGTGCTAAAAGAAGAGGAAGGGAAAAAAAACTGGTTACCTAACAAGATCATTAAATCCAAATACTGATCGAGGTTTTGGACATCACTTAAATTAATAATTCATTCATTTGCTCATGGATTTGTATTTCTCTGTGAAAGACAGAAAATCTATATCACCAATCTGTTCCGTATTTGTGTAATCATACAGTGGAGATCTAAGGGGGGGAAAATTAGGCTGGGAAATCCTGGTGCTTGTCTCCTGACAAGGCAGTGATACTCGTCTATGATTTTAGAAGTATAACTGGATTTTGCTAAGTCAGTGACCATAATATATTTTATATCTGCTTATGTTGTTAAATAAACGGCTTTCACAGCTCAGTATTCTCATCTTTAAAAACAACAACAAAAGCCACTAATGACTACAAGCTTAGGACAATACCTGGCTCAAAAGACATTAGTTATTCCTTCTCCCTGAGGTGCCGACTGTATTGAACAACTGTCTCCATTAGCCCACCCAGTTCTTGTCTAGGAAATCTTATAGCCTTGGAAAAGCTGCTAAACTTTTTAGCGGCCCACCATCTTCCAGACATCAGCCCCAAAGGAAGAGTGTCATTACCGAGCTTCTCTGACCTCTCAACTGGCCATCATGAGGGAGGACACAGGTCCCCAGACGCTTGCTCAGCTCAGGCTGCCACTGTGGAACCATGACGGTCTCGTGGGATCTCATGCTTAAGAAGAAGACAACCCAAATATTCTTCCCATGAGCTTCACGGGGGATCGCGAACTATATGCATGTCTAGCCAAGAAAGCAATCTATTCCAGGCCAAATCTGAGCGCAAAGGCACAGCAGAAAGAGTGGGAGCCTCATAGAGTGTGGACACACCCACCCCCTGGCAGTGGTGTCGAAACAGATTCAATTTAAGTGACGCAAAGTTTTGGGCTCACAATTCATTCGCTAACTTTTAATTCAGCAATGATTATTTAACACCTCTTGGTGTTAGCACTATCTGATTTAATGCATAAGACAGTATTATTCTCTCTTCTAACATTGGTTAATGACAAAGTTGGGCCTAGAGCCCCGAACTGCTACATTCTAAACTCCACTTTCTGTGCCCCATCTCTATCTTGCTCTGTGTTACCGGGTTTTTGGTGTGAGTGGAGATGATCTTGAGGTACACATCTTACCCCATACCCCCTGAAACCCTGCCACTTCTTGGTCCCAGAGTTAGATCCATAGTCCTTCTGCTGAGGAGCCCCAAAAAAGGTGTCAGATTTCCTAGAGCTGGCATTGCAGGCAGTAGTGAGCCACTTCGGGCACATTAAGGAGCTGACAAAATGAAGCATCTTTTTAACAGTCCTTGAGGAGCCAGAAAGGCTGTTGAGAGTCAACACGCGGACAACATATAGTATCATAAACATCTACTGCTTCTTAATCATCTGCCTGTGCCGGTCATCAACCAGGAGTTCCCAAATGTTTAGCTGAAGGATCCAGAAGAGATTTTTCTGCCTTCTTTCTCTGGGAGTGAAACTTTCTCCTTGTTGTGTGGGGATGAGTGAGGGTTAGTGATTCCATAATGGTCATCAGGACACAGCTAATGGCGGATTTTGTCTGCCCGGCTAGACACAATCAAAAGAGGGTGCATGGCGCAGACCTGACCTTTACCCAACTGTGTCTAGTACGAGGGCAGTTACCAGTGAATGGGAAGTCCAGAACAGGAAATAACACCAGCTGTGGGCTGGCCACAGACACTTCCACAAGGGCACACTGAATAGCAGACACACATTCGTAGCTCCGGCACAACAGAGATGAACTTGAAGGGGATCCGTACTGAGGATCTGGAAGTCGCTTCTGGACTTCGAGGCTCAAAAGTAAATAGACCGTTTGTGAGACCCCAGGTCACTTCTTCGATAATTTACTGTATCATTAGTTTAAGAATTTGACTAGATCACAGAATAACATTCATGTGGATCAACTAAAGAAATGTTGACCTGAGTCAACATTTTTTTTCCTAATTGTGAAGAAAAATTCAGACCTTATGTGACTAACTAGAGAAACCAAAGGCCATGAGCACAGCTGCCATTGTTTCATGTGCATGCTTGCTCAGCTACAAACTCACCTCTCTCTCTCTCTCTCAATTCACTTGTTCATCAGGGCTCAATTCTCTTTTTTTTTTTTTGAGACAGGGTTTTTCTGTGTAGCCCTGGCTGTCCTGGAACTCACTCTGTAGACCAGGCTGGCCTCGAACTCAGAAATCTGCCTGCCTCTGCCTCCCAAGTGCTGGGATTAAAGGCGTGCGCCACCACTGCCCGGTGCTCAATTCTTAATATACTCACAATTTCTACACAAGATATCTCTCAATGATCTCTGTGTTTAAAGCATGCTAAATACCTATTTCATATGTGTGTATACCTATACACAAATAAATATCTATCCGTGTGTGTGTGTGTGTGTGTGTGTGTGTGTGTGTGTGTGTGTGTGTGTGTGTGTCGTGTATTTAACCAGCAGCGTCTCTGTCAGGGAGCCAGGTGGGTTGGTGGCACAGCTGCTGTCATTGTGGATTTCCCCATCAGTGTGGCCCCTGCTGCTCAGAGCTCTGAGCAGCCGGCCTGGAAAGCCCCTGCTGTCTATAACATCCCGCTCCTTTCCTGCTGGAGTCTGCGCCCTCTGACCTTGGGCACGGAAGTGGGTGAAGCCAGAGCAAACACTCCTGGGTGGCTATGGAGAGGTCTTTCCCTTTAACCCAGCTGAGGTCTGATCCCTGAGGCTGAGGTTTTACTAGAAACCTAGGTGCTATCTAGAGGAAGTATCAGGCACAGTCAGAGTCTTTAAGCATCTGATTGGTGCTCACACCTCTCCGACTGTAGTTAGGATGAGCACAATAAAAGCAGGTTTATTAAGTTGGGGGGAGGGAGGGTTGCTGGAGAGATGGCTCAGAGATGGCATTTGTGGCTCTGTAGTGTTCTCCAGCATCCACACCAAGTGGCTCAAGGCTACCTGCAACTCCAACTTCAGGGACTCTGATACCTTCTTTTGGCCTCCAGAGGAATTCGGACACATATAATACGCATACACAGAGACACACAAACATAAATAATGTTTTAAAGAAACAGTTTAAGCTACTAGACTAATGGTAGGCCAGTTGGGAGTGGCAAGCTGCTGTAATCCTAAAGGGAAGCAGTAGGGTGTGGGTGTGTGTGTGTGTGTGTGTGTGTGTACACACTCATAGAAGATAGAGGTCAAGTAAGTGCTTGCCTAGTGTTGTGAGGCTATAGGTTCCAGGTCCTGTGTGTGTGTGTGTGTGTGTGTGTGTGTGTGTGTGTGTGTGTGTGTGTGTGTGTACACACTCATAGAAGATAGAGGTCAAGTGCTTGCCTAGTGTTGTGAGGCTATAGGTTCCAGGTCCAGCACTGGGAAGGGACAATTTAACCTTGCTGATGTCACTATTGCTTAACTAATTTAGGTCATTAAGAGCTTCTTCCCAGAAGTGCAGAAGGAGGGTTGGGAAGTGCATAGCTGGCTTCCCAGGATCTTCAGTTATCACCATCGAGAGCAAACAACAGGAATCTTTGCACAATCCCTGCAGAATACTGAACACTCAGTGCTAAGCTATGGTACGGTTAGAATGTCAAAGGGGATGCAAAAACTGCTGGGCAACTCTGGTCATTTAAAACACACACACACACACACACACTCGGAGGTGGGAAGGGGGAGGGAAGGAGGCGGGGGGGGGGAGAGAGAGGGAGACAGAGGGAGACAGACAGAGAGAGAGAGAGAGAGAGAGAGAGAGAGAGAGAGAGAGAGAGAGAGAGAGAGAGAGAGCGCGCGAGCGCACTCCCCTCAGGAGTTTCGAAGACTATGAAAGAAAACAGGCTCTCTGAGCAGTCCATTGCTGACATGATTCCTCACACCCCCTCAAGACAAAACAGAGAGAAATCAAACCATTTGTTTAGATTCATCAATATTTCAAAATGGCCCTTTGGGGGAGATTGATCTAGTCCTCAAGGTCTAAGTTTGTGTATTAGGTTTTATGTCTTTAAATGTTGCGGAGATATTTCAAAAAGTATTGTATAGATCCTTTTTTGTTGTTTTGCTTTTCTAAGACAGGGTTTCTTCCTGTAGCCCTGGCTGTCCTGGAACTTGCTCTGTAGACCAGGCTGGCCCAGGCTGGCCTCAGCCTCAAACTCAAGAGATCTGCCTGCCTGTCTCCCAAGTGCTGGGATTAAAGGCATATGCCACATTGCCTTAATTCTTAAAACACAGATTTCCCTTCTCAATATATATATATATATATATATATATACACACACACACACACACACACACACACATATATATATATACACACACATACATACATACATAAGTCCTCAAGATGAAAATGAACGGGGGTTTGGAACTGGATAGTAGCAGCCATGGCTGCTGCCTATTACTCTAAGGAAGTGCTGGGTGAATTCTGCAAACCGACAGGCTGGGATGCGTCCACTGCACATGGTTTGAGATGGAGACTTTATGGGTTTTATGACTTCACATAGACCAGAACCAAGACTCCTTAGAATTGCTTTGCTAGTCTCCTGTGCATGTGGCTCAAACTGAGGCTGAAGTTCTGGAGAACACTAGGGCCTTTGATAGACCCCAGGACCTGCACAGACATTTTATTCTCTGGCCGCCTTGAGTTACATGTACTGTCTGGTCGCTAAATGTGATCCAAAGACAATAAACGTTTTTGTTGCATTTGAATCCCATACCCTTTTCTTTCTTCAACATGCATTTTCAATGAGAATAAAACTTTGGTTAAGACTTGGGCAACCCAGCTCTACAGTTCTCTGAGGCCCACCCAGTACTTGCCTGGGTGTTGAGCGCCTTAATAGCCAACTGTCACCATATGCTAGTACTTACTCCTGCTGCCTGGATGACCTGAGACAATTTCAGAACAGAACACATGGCAAATGACCCTTATGCTCATTTTGGAATGCCTGTTTTCCTTTGATAAAAGAATTAAACCTCTACCCATCCCCTTCATAAAATTCTACACTTCCATTTAGAAGACAACCATAAATATAAATACATTATATATGTGTGTGGGGCTATACATACATACATACATACATACATACGTATCTATAGTGTATGTGTGACAGCCCATCTATAATTTTATGTGTGTACATGTATACAAATATATATATATAAAAATCTGAATGCTTACAATTCTAAGTTGATTTTTCTCATTCAATCTGGAAAAATAGTAGTGCTCAACCTTCCTCCCCTGGTGAGTATCTAACAAGGTACGCTCTTGAAGTGTGGGGCTCTCGACTTGATCTACACAGTAATGAAAGCCAACTATTGATTTTCCTGTAGCTGCTTGTAACTATTATAGTTGATACATCAATAGGAAAGGAAAGCACAGTGTTTCACAGGAGGCAGAAAATCACAGAACACATGGTGCTCTGACAGTAAATCATGGCATAATCCTAAGAATTGATAGATGGTTCCTGCTAACTTGAAACCCGGGGCTTTCTCTGAAAAGACCGTCCTATTATCGCCCGATACTTCCTACCAGACTGACTGTCCAGAATGGAGCAAAAGGACGCAAGACAATGTTTCATCTGACAAAGCTTTTTCTTTTCCTCAGGACAGGTGGGATGGGCTGAGTGGGAATCTGCTGGTTGGTGAGTAGTTACAGGGCCATTTTCCTCTCTCATTTCCTAGAAGTGAGATGCCGCAGACTAATTCCTCTAAGAAATCTACCAGGCTAATTTCTGAGAACAGCCAACGACAGATATTGAGAACAAGCAAGAAAACAAACAAACCGAGGTTTGGTTCCTCCGTAAATGCTCAAGGGAGGCGGATAAAGCAGATTCCAGAACAGATGTGTGCTCTCAGCTTCTGCCTTCATGTAACTGGAGACAGGGCAGGGGGAAGGCCTGGGGCATGAGGAAGGCCTGTGTTTTCTGACAGTCTGTAAATTGGAGAGAGCTTGTGATCCTCCCCCCTACCACCCCTCGCACTGCTACCAAATCTCGCCATTCACATACCCACAGCTTAAAACATCCAGCCCCTATATGGTGGCTTGGTTAAGCCAGTCTTACTTGCATCTTGTAACCAGCCCGTTAATTACTAGGGCTCTGAGCATTGCCCGAAGCTTCCCCATCACCTGCATTAATTATTTAACAAGGAGTCATATTTTTAAGTGGTGCTGATAACCATCTGAGATGCTTGACGGTGATAGCATGGAACATTAAATATGGATGACGCTCACTGGAGTCCAGGAGTTGCTGCCTGTCTCTCCACCAGGCTGATGCCATCATAACAGAACAGGGAAGGCCTGTCTCCCCATTCACTCCTGCCTCCAGCAGGCATTCACTAGGGGAGGCAGAGGAGGGTGTGGAGGTTTCAAGTTAGCCTCAGTTAGTTTCCTCACCAGTCTCAAGACTGAATGGGAACGGGAGGTGAGGAGGTAGGTAGGGGTGGGGAGGAAGAGGGGGATGGGATGGTAGAAGAAGGGGGATGGGAATGCATCTTTCAAACTCTTTGTTGTGGTTTCAACTCAATCTCTGTTCATTTACCCACATGCGCATTCATTCACTTACACATCTAGAGGCTGTGTGGACTCCTACTATTTTGGACATTATGGACTTCAGACAAGTGACAGACACAGACAGAATAACTTTGACGGCGTGACCCCTACATGGTGCTCAATGGGGGAGAGGAAGGGGTGGGGGGAGCTTTCAAGGAAGTCTGTGAAGAACTAACATGTAGGCCCAGCTAAGTGACAGCCAGGAGCTCACAATGTGGAACCACAGACTGAGGGTCCACAGGTGCAGCCCCATGGGCGTGGCCATCAGTGCTGAGCTGTGGTCCGGTGCTGTTCCACGCAGGGTAGCTCTGTCAGTGAGGAGTTCCTGGGTGTGTGCTCTTGGCATGTGATGGGATTGGCTGTGCTGGGGCTTTACTGAGAGCTGCCAGGGTGCTGCCCGCATCACTCTCTTTCCTCCTTGACTTGTATGTGTGTTAAGTGTGAACACGCACATGTGACCATAGCTGTTGGGTGCTTTCAAGTAGCCAAGGGTAAGTGTCTGACAGACACTCTTCTGGGTCACAAGCACAATGGAAAGAGTCTGTGTATATCTGTCTATATCTCTATAGATAATATAGATATATGAGTACACATTTCATCTAATGTAAGAGCCCTACTATATAGTCAGAGGACCCCAGATGCAAATCACTGATCTTTGGGTAGGGGTGGGGAAGAAGCCCCGAGTATCCCAGCTATGGCTAAATCTGACCCTGTTCTTCCATAATCCTGCCTGAGCTGGACTGGAAACACAGCACTAGTATAGCTAGAGACAAGATGATGGTGGAGGGAAAGATAGAAAATGTCCAGAGATCAACTGTCATAATCACTCACTGAAGTATTCAAAGGGAAGATACTCATTCACAAGGAGATACTCTTAACAAACTAGGTTGTTTTGTTTGTTTTTGATCAGGGTCCCACCACAAAACCCAGGATGACCTAGAACTCAGAATCCTCCCACCTCAGCCTTCTGAGCTGGGCATCCCAGGGCCACCATGCCAGATTTGTGCTTTTTAAGAAAGAAAGAAAGAAAGAAAGAAAGAAAGAAAGAAAGAAAGAAAGAAAGAAAGAAAGAAAGAAAGAAAAGAAAAGAAAAGGAAAGAAAATCTTCCCTTTCAGCTTGTAATTCTCACCCTAGTTCAGAACACCCCACTCCCCAGGCATCTCCAAGTATTCTCTAATTCTCTTCTCAACAATTCTCTCTCTCTCTCTCTCTCTCTCTCTCTCTCTCTCTCTCTGGACGAACATGACTATTACCCAATTTTGTTTTTGTAGTCAATTAAATCCATATTTAATTAGATATTAGACACCTACTGAATATTCAATAGCTGCTTTATACTGACTAGTTACTGTGGTTTTTAAAAACAAAAATTTTTGTGTTATATATCCATTATAAGCATGTTTTAGAACAATCAATTGTCTTAAAGTAAAATTTTTAGAAAGAAAGATTTTATTGGTAATTATGTGTACATGTGTGTCTATCTGTCTGTGAGTGTGTGCCTGTCAATACAGGTGCCCGAGTCAGCAGCTAGCTGTGCTGCTACAGATGATATGAGCTGTACTGTGTGGGTGCTGGACAGAACTCAGGCTCCCGGCAAGAGCGTTAGGTCCTGTTAACCACCGAGCCATTGCTCTGCCCTCAAGAAATTCTCAACTTTTCCAGGGACTGAGAGATTTGTTGACTAATTTTGAGATCCAGCCCCCAGCTGACCTGCCCTCTAGTCTGGAAACTAAGAACATCAGAGACAATGACCAGGAGAGTGGCCACCCTTGTGCTTTGAACATCGTACCATCTAAAATTTATTTCCAACTTAATTTTATTATGACCACAAATATCCTTTCTTGTTAGTTTAAACATGCCTTAGATTGCTTGAGAAAGGACCAGAGGTAAAGAATGGCGCCTGGTTTGACTGGTACCTATGGATGGCTTTTTGTGAAGGCTATTAAAAAAAAAAATCACAGCTATAAAAAACAGCTCTGTTTAACTGCCTCCTCAGCCAGATGCCTACAGCGGTCACAGCTAAGGAACCAGAGCAGTGGGTCCCATTGCTGTTCTGCTTACAGCCAGGCCAGTTCTCTTAGGAGAATCTTTGTAAATCAATGCAAAACATAGATAGCTCACTGGCCGTGGATGTAGCACAGTGATTTCAGGCTTTGCCTGGACTCCACTAGAGTGTGTGTGTGTGTGTGTGTGTGAGAGAGAGAGAGAGAGAGAGAGAGAGAGAGAGAGAGAGAGAGAGAGAGAGAGAGAGAGAGAGAGAGAGAGTGTGTGTGTGTGTGTGTGTGTGTGTGTGCGCGCGCCTCAGGGTTTGAACTCATGTCTTCAAGCTTGGCAGTAAGTGTCTACACTGGATGATCCAGCTCAGTCCCCAATCATGTTTTTATAAGTTAACTACAGTTATATTTGTCAATGAATCTCTGGTAACTACAGATAATTTATTTATTATTATTGTAGTTTTTTTAGTTTAATTCTCCTATAAATTTCTCTCTTTTGAAGGTTAAAGTCTCTTGGGTGCCTAATGTTTGAAAGCAAAGAAGACATCTCTGTGGCAGTGTGAGGTCGTAGTTCTTCCGGATGCCTTTGCGATCTGGGACAGCACTCAGAAAGCTGCAATGAAGACCTACGTGGACAGGTGCCCTGTTTCTCAGAAGGATCCGCAAATTCACTTTTTCTGTATACTCTTGGTATATGTGTCAGAATATAAAGTTAAGACGTTTTTGTAATTTAGAATACAGGAAAGAGTGAACCATCTGCTTCAGGATCCTCTGAGAAGCTCCTGAAACTGTGGACAGTATACTCTGCACATTCTGATTTAGAGGTGAGCATTATTAACTAAACTTTTTCCCCTTAGTTGATTCCTGAGGAGTAACAACATTTAGGAATAACTGTAATGACACTGAATGGTGGAGATTTCTCGACGGATCATATACATTCAGATTTCTGGCCTCTACCCATTGACCCATTGCCTATTTAGTGGCCCAGTCAAAGTCCCATGAATCAGGGCTTCTCATGAAGACTGGGAAAGCCAACATGTACAGTTCCTGGGACAATGGTGTGAGGGACTACTATGCTAGTTGTAGCAACAGAAAGTTCTCAAGGCCTTGAAATATGAAAGGTATGGCAGGCCTAGAAGACAGAATAGAAACCAACTCCAAGGTTTAAAGACTTGGCGAAAGTTCCTCAGACTGTTGTGTCCTGGGAGAGAGGACAGCAGCATGTGAATTTGGAAAGACAAACTGCAGTCCATTTCACAGATGGAATAGGAAGATGGCTCACTACCGAAGCGTATTAACCTTTCTCTGTCTGAACAACACAGGTGAGAAGACGTCAGGATGGGAAATGTCATGGGAGAGAGCTGACAGCCTATAAGAACAGAAATCATCTGTCCTCGCAGACAGTGTGCGTTCAGTTCCTGGGGCCTGCCTGCATCAGGTGGCTTTTAATCACCTACAAATCCAGGTGCATGGGGAGCCTAAGCCCATCCCCAATAGGTACCTGCATTCAAATGCACAGACCCCCCCCCCAAATAGACACACTCATTAAAAAAAATGTAAAACTATTAGTCAATAACAGTAAGTCTACCACAAAAATGCAGTAAAATGATCAGAATGATGGAAGTGAATAAAGCCTGACACTTGAAAAATACATTGTATGACACAAGCCAAACTTCCAAAAATTAACTAAATACTACATTACAAAAGGAGTCTCTGTGACATGTGGCTCGTAATTTACATTCCGGAAATGAAAGCATGGTCAAACTGGTATTTGCTTAGACATTGAAAGCCCATTGCTTGAGGAACCATGGATTTTTAAAAGCCCAAAAGAGCAGAACTGAGATATAAAATATTTGGAGGTAAATATAGGCCCATGAAGGAGAGCCACTTGGGTTATGTGCCACTTAGGCTCTGGCAAAGACACTGTGTGCGTGGCATCCCCTAGAGTTCTGAAGAGTGACAAGCATGCCCTTCTAGACTCCCTGACCGCCACGGTCTCTGCAGATACAATTATGCTTGTGCCAAGTGGCAACTTTCAAACTCCAATTCTGTCCATAAAAATATAACAAATTGAGAGAATGGTCAACTCAAGAATCTAGCGAGAATGTGCGCAAACTAAGCAAGAAGGGGATCTATTAAAATTGAAGGCAAAAAAGAAAAAAGCTGCATATCTTCAAAGTCAATGTGTTTTCTTTCCTTTCTATACGAACAAAACTCATACTAATTCCTGAGAGTTCATAATTATTCTTATAAGAAGTACAACTATTTTCACAGCTCCAAGTTAACATTGCCTAGTCAACAACATAATAGAAGTTTTGGTCTATTATAAGTCCAAATTAAGCAACAGAAAAGTCATTTCAGGTAACAAGGGAATCCGACTAGACATTGATTCACTTAAAAATACTCAGTGTACGGATATTAACTAATGAGAAGATGTCAAGGAAAGGCATTACAGTGTAAGGAAAAACTATAGGAAGTCGATAGAAAACCATGGCCACAGATGATGTCTGTGGAGAATATGACACAGCTTCCCCCAAGGCTGTCAGCAAACTCCCACCCACTGAAGAGAAACCATGTTCATGAATGACAGGATTTCAGTTCAGTGAAACAAATCACTTTCCCAAAATCAATTCCTAAACACAACGCAATTTCAACCAAAACCCCACCTTAGTTGTTCGCGGAATAACAACCCAAACCTACAACTTGTATGGAGCAGGGAAAGTCGACATTAAGACCACTTTTGGAATGAGACCAATTAACCAGTTCTCAAGGTTCGTTCTAAGGAGCTGGGCACACACTTTTAACCACAGCACAGAGGACGCAGAACCAGATAGGTCTCTGTGAGTTTGAGCCCAGCCTGGACTGCATAGTAAGTTCTGGTCAGCGAAAGCGAGATAGAAACAGAAAGGTTTCTACAAGAAGGATTAAAACACATTGAAATTTGCTTTGAAATAACCAAAAAGGGCAATGACATAAGATATAAAATTCAGAAAGAGATCCATGTGCTTGTACACACGAGTCTGAATATTGTAATGGTCTAAATATGTAAATACACACCTTCATTTTGATGTAGTCTTCCTATCTGTCCTATAGAAAACCCAATCCAAATGACTGGTGGATGCTCTTTTCCTCAAAAACTACTTAGCTTTGTGGTTATTAACTAGTTGGAAGATATCACAGGAAAGGACTGTACTGTAATAAACAAATACACACACACCCACACAGATACCTTAAAAGTTGAGGATTCCCTAAAGAAAAACAACAAGAATCACACAGGAAAAGATTGATGACTATGGCTACCTCTGTGAAAGAAACAGGATTCACCCATCCTCCTATCTCAGAGAAGGGGAGGACTCTGTAACTGAATAAGGAAAGCACACTTGCCAATGGGCTAATGACATGAGCAGATGGGCAGAAAGATGCTCAAAGCCACTGATAATCACACGTACAAATTCTAAATGACAACTTAACTAATTAACTAAATAAAAAGAGTGTACATTTTGATAAGAGGTAATGGGAGCTCTTATTTACTCTGCCATTATAATTTGGTACAGCTAAGTTGAACAGGAGAATACGTTAAAAATTTTCTACAGAAATGAAAATAATTGCCCAATAATATATTAGAATAAGATATGGAGAGGACTGGTTCCTTAATTTTAGTAAACACCCATGAACTGGAGAAAGAATCATCAAATCATGGCATCAGCCATGTGAAGGAATCATCTGAGAGGTGGTAATGGTGGTGGCCCAGGTTCCCCTATAGAATTCCAAAGATTCTCAAATCAAACAGAAATCTGGAAAATACACCCTGAGTGATGAGAGCAAACCAAAAATCTTTTTAAATGCTAAACACAGTCTTCCTTTTTAAGAGAAGAATGAGCTGCTACGGCTACCTCATTGAGAGAGGAATTTCCTACAAGTTATAATTAGAAATGATACTGTTACAGTATCCAGGGGCCCCAGGTCCGCTGATATGCACTGCCCTGGCCAGGCGCCAGCACATATGGGTATTCCATTTATCTCGGAATTCTTTGTGGCCAACAACAACAGCTTATTTTCTCTTAATTTTAGGAGAAATCGCTAATTACTAAAACTCTTTCCTGGCTTTCTTTTATTTTCCGGTTCTTCAAGTTTTTGATCAAGAGCAACCCAGACTGTGACCACTGACCCTTCTGCTCATCATAAAGATTTGTCAAGATGGGAGCGGAGGCAGGTGGCCAGCATAAAGCATCCTTACCCTGTCTCTACAGTGCTTCTGACTTTGCAGTGATCAAGTTGGCAAGTCCATTCTCCAGACTTGGTAAACAGAGAACAACAGTGTCTGAAAGCCGCCAGCTTCGGGTGGGCTACAGCAGAGTGAAGGCAAAGGCAAGGAGCTGGCCTTTTAGGGCCTGTACTCAGCTTCTGCTTTCAAGGAGGGTCTAGAAAGATTCGATTTCCTCCAGGCTCCTGACTGGTCTACTTTAGAATGAATTACCATCGTTGTAACTGACAAATGTGGAGATAGCCCTTATAGTTTCCCTTAATCAATTAGTTGGAAAAAAACGGTTGGGAGTTGTGCAGAAATCTGGCCTTTGGTGTCTAAAGAAAGTGTGTGGAGCTCTGTTCTGCTACTTAACACCTGGGTGATGTTTATGTGGTTGGGCTTCCCTGCTCTTGGGAAAAGATAGCATAAGGATAGTGCGCGCGCGCACGCACACACACACACACACACACACAAACTGTATCCTAACTTGCGGTGATGTGCTGTTCTCAGTTGAGGGTAAGATGGACAATCATCAATGAACTAAAAGCAGGCACTGCTTTCTAATATGAATGGCATTCTAGGAATGATGCTGGATGCTCAAAACACAGAGTGAAAGCCCAGCTGGTCCTCCATCTGTGGACACGCAAAACAATTACAATAGAAAACTATGCTGTCAAAGAAGCAACACAGAATCAGAGGGAGATGAAGGAAGGATGAAGCTCACACCCACAGTGCCCACAGCAGAGGTTCTGGAGTCTGAAGTTTGACAGCTAAGGAAGCTGTCACTCAGGAGGAACCACAGTGTCATGGGGAGGAAGGATGGGTTCCTCCTCCCTGTGCCCCAAGTGCTTGGCTTCTAGATGGTAGGACCCAGACTTCAGAGTTTCAAGTTCATCTTGTTGACAATAAAAATACCTCAAAACATGCACAAGTTTGCTTGTTTATTTGTTGATCTAATGATTAGCAGGGTCTCATACAGCCTGGGCTAGGATTAGAGTGATGCACCACTATGCCTGGCTCACAAATTCCTGGAGAGATGACTCAGCGGTCCTCTTCGGAGGACCAGTGTTCCATTCCTAGCACCCACATGGTAGTTCACGCCTGTCTTTTTCACTCCCAGTTCCAGGGCTTCTGACACCATCACACACACACATGTATGCAGGCAAACCACCAATGAACATCAAACAAAAAAATTTTAAAAGCTAGAATAAAGCCTCTAGTTAGTGCATGTAATTGGTTAAAATGGGGACATGGGAAACCAGTTAAAACCAAGTTACGTTGGCAGGAGAGAGCCTTTTCCCCTCATATCTGTGTACAGAAGGTTACATCTAGCAGGAGGTCTTTCACAATAAGCAGCCTTCACAGGCAGAAAATTCACTAATGGGAGTACAGATGGATTTAGAAATACTCCAGATGTATTAACAATTTCCAGACATTTTTGCTAAGTTCTTCATAACTGGTATTTAACCTTCATGATGCTCTCTATGTAGACCTTGATTGTTTTGAATTTACAGATAAAGACACAGAGTAGTTCCCCCAAAATACACCAGATAAAGAGTCCAAAATCAAGCATGCAGATCTTACCACTAGGCCACACCACCCTACTAGTGAGAAGTTGTTATGGATGCCTCCCTTTCTAACTGCCTCCTTTGTGGCCAAATTACAGTGCGTTCGTTCCCTTATGTGGGAGAGGGTGATGACAGCAGGCATGCAGTCAAGGACCCAGCCTGGGCCTTAGTCTCCTGGACATGCGGCTTTTGGCATGGTCTTTAAAATAACTTAAATGTTATATGACAGGCAAAGCTCAATGTGAAATGTCAAGGGCACTTCCTAAACAGAAAGGTGGCTCCAGAGGCTGGAGGGAAGGGCAAATGGGAATTGCATCTTCATGGGGACAAAGTTCCAATTTTGGAAGGAGAAGGACAGCTGGTTATATAACAATGTGTGTGTGTTTAGATAGATAGATAGATACATACATACATACATAGATACATACATAGATACACACACATATACCTGTAAACTCAAAATGATATAAAATGGGAATTTTGATTTCACCACAAATTAAAAATGGAAATAAGCCTAGTAGGTTGTGGGTCAGAGACAGTGAACCAGACCTACTGTATGAGACTCTCTCCTCTCAGAGACTTGGTAGCATATGGGAGAGGAGGCTTCTAGCCAGTTCTCTGAAAAGCAACTGTCTTTGTCCTGTACCGGAGTCATGCCAAAGCCAGCAGGGTATTTCCAAAAGCAGTTATATATGTTTCTCAAACTTCTCAGGTAGAGGCAGGAAGATCAGATTCTAGGATATATAAGACTTTGTTTTGAAGAAAAAATAAAAATAACTTCCCAAAAGGTTAAATTAAAATAAAAAGAATGCATACAAACCACGGGGGGGGGGGGAGAGAAGGAAAGAATGTATACTTAAAATATAGGTATTAGTGATACCAGCGTAAGAATTATTTCTCTGAGGATAAATATCAGAAAGAAAGGGTTATTTCAGATGATCTATTGCTGCTTCCACATATAAACAATATAGGGCAAATGACACACAACTGAACTGCAGTCATTCATTCTTGGTTAGTGCCCCAATCTGAGCTCAACATTGGCCTACATAGAAAGAACATACTTTCTCATAGTTTCAGCCAACCTAGCACAATCCAAGTGTAAATGAACACAGGGTGAACCAATTGACTGATATCTTACAGAGACCAAGTCCCCAAACTACACAGAACCCACAGTAACAAACAATAGCTCTATGGCATGTGTAGTGCTAGGACACGCATTCTGTCTTCTCAGAAGGTTTACCCATCACGATGACGGCATTTTTAGATATGCTGGTACATGCTCTACCTTCTATGAAGTAAAGAAAATGTAATCTAAGTTCTCTACAAGAGCACCATTTCCCTAACTGCTGAAGTCCATTCTGTGCACCTTTTGTACGGGGGAGTTCCCTGCCAATCCTGACTCTACATGGGTTCAGATCGCTTAGCCCCTGTCAGCCTCCATTTCCTTCTCCTGATATGACCTGGCAGCATCACAGGATTGTAATGTTAGCGGTTCTAAGCTTATGTTCTGGAATTCCACCTTTCCAAGTCGGGGCAGACGGCACAAAAATCTGGGTGGCTCAGAGATTGGCATTAGGAAACTTTGGTGAATTTTTGGGGCTAGCCACTTCTTAGTTTTTTTCAACAAGATAGCTGACAAAGACCTTGTCACTAAAAAAGGATGACTGGACATATGGTGTGTGGTGGAGTAGGGCATGCCTTGGCTCAGAGGGGAGAGTGACCAGATAGGGGCGAAGGAGAATGAGCAGAGCTGGTAACACAGGTGTGGACTTTGAACTATTTGCTTTTCCCATCACACCTTATTGGGAAGGGTGTCCCCAAGATCTGCAGAGTAGGTCTGTGCCATGTGAAGCATCTTGTCTCTAGAAAGGCCCCATGCTGCCACATCTGTGGGTGTTGTACGGATTTCAGTGTTCAGAATGATGAAATGTCCCACTTTCCCAGCTCATCCTTGCCTCCTGGGATGCGTGGGTCTGCTGGGAACTTAACCCTCCTAGCCTAACACAGTCAGGACACAAGTTTGGACTCCCATCAGTAAACCAAGGGGACTCTTCAATAAAGGGCTCATAGGTGAGTCACTGGTTTTGGGGCTTGGGCCTGGAGCTCACTGCTGATGGCTCTGACAGGACCCCGATGCCCACTAGCCACTTCCTGTGGGATGTGAACAGAGCAGTTGGCATGTTGAAGCACCGAGAGATGCCAGCTGAGCAAAGTGCCTTCTCTTTATTTGCTAGTCAGTCTCAACCTGCTGTGCCAAGTCTCTGGTAAAAAAAAATCATCTCACTAAACAGCAGTAGTTAACAAAGACAGGACTGCATTAGCAACTAATATATAATAAATATTTGAAGCATAATCTACTCAGAAATATGCTGAAATGAATGCTATTTGGGCAATTATATTCTTGTGCCAACAGATAACAAATGATAATCACTTCTTCAGTGGTGGTAAATACATATTGATTAACTTCAAACTTAGAACTCCAAAATGAATTATATCTGGTCGTGGCTAAACTGCCTTGCTCACTGAGTAGGAAAATAAACAAACAAACACAGACACACACACACACACACAATCATGCACGCACAACACCTATTATACTGCATTTAATTAAGGCACGCATCAGTTTTATGTACCATTATTTGCCTCTGCCAAATCTCTATGGTATAAATATTGAACTGTGGCATCTTGTGAATGCTAATCAATCCGTTCTGAATTTCAAATGATTACATAAATTTTGGGAAGTGCTTATTTGCTGGCCTTCCCCCTCAGCTGCACATACCTCAGCGGGGCGATAGTATGAAGATATTTGACAAGTGTCTAGTGAATGTTTTACTAAATGAGAATATCACAAATGAAAGGGTAAAAGCTGAGCCTGCATGCTAATTGTACGGTGAACCTTGGGACATTTCCTTGGCTTCTCTGACTTCATGAACAACAATTTAAGCAATGTACTCAGGGAGAGACGTGAGATGAATATACAGTATTCTTGGACTCAGTAGGCCAGTCATCAATGGCGAGTGTTTTGGACTGTGTGGTAAAAATTTAGAGGAAGGCCTTGAAATAGCAAACATCAGGCCAGTCTCAAAAGGGGCAGCATCCTATCTACCTAATCGTGGCAAGATTAAAAGACCTTCTAACAGGTTTCACAAAACATGTAGCCTATCTTGACACTCAGCCATAATCTGCATAGGGAGTCATCTTCCTAGAGTTTTCAATCCCTTTCAAAATGTGTGTGTGTGTGTGAATCAGTTCCTTTTCTCTACCAAGTACGTTCTGGGGTCCTGGGTCATTAGACTTGGTGGCAGATGCTGCTTAGCCACCATGCCGGCTACCCTTTGAACATTCTGGGACAAAACCTCAACAAAGAATGACAACAGGACTAAGCTTGCCCTTTCAAGATCCACCTTTCCAGCAAATGGTCCCTTCCTTAGATTTATAAAGAAAAGGAATCATTTTTTTTGTGCTAGAACTGTAAACACAGAGATTAGTCAATCGGGTCAAATTCCTCAGCGGAATTTGGAAGCCTCTATCACCACCTGGACTTAGTGTTGCAAGAAAAGCCAAGTGGGGAGATTTGGTCTTTCTTTTGCTTTTGTTTCTCTCCTTATATATGATGGGGACACATAGCTTTATGACAACAAGGAAACAATCTATCCCAAACCCAACAATGTGGGACCTCTTCTGGGGAGGCTTACAAGAGAAGTCCACCCTTTCTAGTTATAACCCCGGAGTATATCCATGTGTCAAAGATGGCAGGAACCTGCTACCAATGCTAAGTGAGGGAGAACCAAGACCCCTCTGTGGACCCTACATATCTCTCCTGGGTCCTTTGCAACACAGCCCAAGCACAGCCCAGGCCAGAACAATGCTTCCCCTCCGAACCAGACAACCCATGACTGGCCAGTCAGCAGGCAGCCTGCCAAACTCTTTCCTCTCTGCAGGAGAAAACCCTCCTCCAAACACAGACTCCTGTGTCTTGCTGACATGTGGAATTGAATTAGCACATGGAATTGCAGTTGAGGCCACCAGTGTGTGTACCCAACATTGCCCGAGAGGAGCTCTAGACAAGAAGGCAGCCATTGAGTGGACAGGATAAAGACCCTGTGGATGGTGAAGGCTTTCTTCTTCTCACACAAAAGCTGTTGCCACCAGCCATGGAAGCATTCATAAATAAATGGTGCAAAAGAGGAGTCCTGGGTTAAATGCCAAGTACCCATGGGCAAGCAGAAAGGAGTTCCAATTGATGGGCCATGGTTTCTTGTGTGTAAAATGACAGGAACCTTTTAAAACCACATTTAATGGTCAGAAGTTTCCTCTTCACTAAGTCCCTGCTGCGTCTGATTGAGATGGGAGATTAATAGTTAATAATTAATAGATTAAAGTGACATGTACATCCCTCAGCAGTGACATACACACACGCCTGTCTAGAAGGCTGCACGGGATTCTTTGACTCTTGCACAAAATCCCTGACTGGCTTGGGCTCGAGAGCACCGGACTGAAGCAGTAATTCACTATCTACAGAAGGCTAGCTCTCACAGTGCCCTTCAGTGGGCCCTGCTATCAAGGATACATATTGCATTGAAACAAAGGGAAAGTAAGTCAAACACGCAGTCTTTATCCAAGTGGAAGCATCAGCGGTTGAAACTCAAACAAGGAACAAAACCCATACTCAACAGCAACTGAAGACAATATACTAGAAACTAACCAAAGGCTAAATCACACACGCCATTCAGACAGTCAACACGTGAGACTGTATTTACTGATACAAAGTCAACAGCACGCTGCGTGAGCACTGAAATCAGAATCCACAGATTCAGTCAAGTCATTCTTTTCCCACAAAGCTCCATCCTTCCGAATCTGAGAGGTGTGCATGCCTATGTGCATGTATAAGTAAAACAAAGGCTTCACTTGTGGTGGTAGCGGGGAGGGGGGTTAAGTGAGCCCTGGTGGTCCAGGAATTTACTGTGTAGACCAGGCAGGCCTTGATCACAGTGATCCCCCTGCTTCTGTCTCCCAAGACCTGAGATTAAAGGTGTGCTCCACCATGCTGGGGCAACTCATTTTCCTTTGTGTCTTACTAGAATTTAAACTCAGGATTTCATGAATGCTGGGTAAGTCACGTACCTCATTCCCAACACTATTGTTTTTATTATTATTGCTATTGCTGTTATTGCTATTTGAGATACAGTCTTGGGTATCTCAAGGCTTTTCTGGAACTATGTAGTTGAGGATGGTCTTGAACTTCTGACTTTCCTGCCTCTATTTTCACAGCATTGGGATTATAAACACACGTTACTTTGTCCAGTGTATGCCGTGCTGGGGCTCAAATACATGACATTCAGTTTCCTGGGTAAGTGTGCCACAGCTCGGCTACATTCCTGAACCTTGAGAAGGATTTCTTTTTTAATTGAGACAGAATCTCATTAATTTGCTCAGGCTGGCTTAGAACTTAATTTACAGGGCAGAAACACCAAGAATGTGAGCCTCCTAAGTAGCTAGCTAGACCTGACTTACTTTGACCATACCTGACTTACTTTGGGATTTTTATAACTAGTTACGAGCAGGAGCAGAGGATGGCCATTAAACTGTGTTCTTAAAACAATCAGCAGGGCAGCAGTGATGCATACCTTAGTCCCAGCACTTGGGAGGCAGAGGCAGGTGAAACTGAATTTGATGTCAGCCTGGTCTAGGACAGTGAGTTCCAGGAAAACCAGGGCTACAGAGAGAAACTCTATCTCAAATAACTGCATTTACATGCGCACACACATACACACACACCCCACATACAATTACAATAGATGCTAAATTAAATTAAAATTAAAATAGATCACATGGACAGTTAAGACCATCTATACCACTCCTGGGCATATACCCAGAGGCTTTACCTGCATGCAATAAGGACACATGCTCCACTATGTTCATAGCAGCCTTATTTATAATAGCCAGAAGCTGGAAAGAACCCAGATGTCTCTCAACGTAGGAATGGATTTAGAAGATGTGGTATATTTACACAATGGAATACTACTCTGCAATTAAAAACAATGAATTCACAAAATTCCTAGGCAAATGGTCAGAACTTGAAAATATCATCCTTAGTGAGGTAACCCAATCACAAAAGAACACACATGGTATGCAGTCACTGGTAAGGGGATATTAACCCAGAATCTCGGAATACCCTAGACACAATTCGCATTATCAATAGATTTCCAAGAAGATGGAAGGAGAGACCCCTGGTCCTGGAAAGACTGGTTGTAGGGGAACGCCAGGACAGAGAAACGAGAGAGGGTTGAATGGGGAAAAGAGGGAGGGAAGGGGGCTTATGGGACTTTCGGGGAGGGAGGAAATGGGAAAGGGGAAATGATTTTGAATGTAAATAAAAAAAAACTTAGAAAATAAAATAGAATTAAAAAAAAAAAGACCATCTAGCTTCCAGATGGCTGCCAAAGGCCTCAAGAAAGTGTCACATCTTGGTGATAATAAGCTGTAAGGGTCAAATGCTATCTGCAAGTGCACTGAAGCTCTGAGTTCCAAAGTTCGAGAGACAACAACAACTCTTACAATTTCTGAACAAAGAGAAATCAACGCTATCTACATCTTCATGGACACGCTGATTGTTTTCATTCCTTCAACAATACAGTAGTTACTTATATAGAATTTACACTGCATTTGTTAATTAATCTTGAGATGATTTAAGGTCAGCTATAAACAGGTGTGTGAACACTCTGCGTTTTCACATAGAGACCTGGGTGGATTCAGGTTGTGGAACAAAAGTGGAGTATTGAAGTGGACCCAATCCCTACCCATAACACTCAGCAATGGCTATTTAGGATCTATGACAGCTATAGCAGACTCATGCCAAGCAGGTCCCTAATCTTCTTAATCTTCTAGACCACCTCCTTCAATTACTTGTCTATTTCTATTTTGCCCATATAAATCTCATCATTACAGGTAGGCGGTGATGATGGATCTCTACAGTGGCGAGTGCCTGGACCTAAGGGACACTCACTGGGCCTGGGAGATGTTGGCTTCAGATCTGGCTCCCAGGTTGTAAAGAAGGTGTTAAATTAGCTAGATATAACTTTACTCCCAGTACCTGAGAAGTAGAGGCAGGCAGATCTCTTAGTTCAGGACCAGCCTGGTCTATACAGCATGTTCCAGAACAGCCGGAGCTACATAGCAAGACCAACCTCCCCAAAACTAGGCTGAATGTGGTGTTGAATGTGGTGGCCCACGCCTTTAATCCCAGAAGAGGCAGGTGAATCTCTGTGAGTCTGAGGACAACCGAGTCTACAAAGTGAGTCCAGGACAGCCAGGACTGTTGTTACATAGAGAGACCCTGCCTCAAAAAAGCAAAGGAACAAACCAAATCAACAAAAAACAAACAACAAACCTCACAAAACTCTAACAAAACAAAAACATGAAATAATAGACGCGCATGAAGATGTTTCCTGTTAGCGTCACTGAGGGCGAGTGTGACTGTCTCTTCTGTGGCAGCTTGTGGTATTTGTCTTCTAGTGCCCTAATACTGATAGATTCCACATAGGGTTTTCCTCTTAAAAGAAAAGGACTCTCTTTAATCTCCATTTTCCTTAGACGAACTCTGTTCATAATGTAAAGATATGCCCATATTTTCTAAAATAAACATGCCACAGGGTCCACCTTCTAGGCTATCTTTCTCCAAATCTTAAGCTTGCGTTTTTTAAATTATTACTTTAAACCATTATCGCATATCCTATTACATTTTTTTCAAATGCAGAGATTGGGAGGAAAGGCAATAAATATTTATTAAAAACCCATATCTGTCAGGTAGAATGCGAGAAGCAAAATATATACTGCATATGACTTTAAAACATACAGACTGGGTAGATAAAAGTCCAGCTTCACCATACAGCTGCCTTTGTCCACACTAGACGGAGGCAGCGTAGAGGAGCCACAGCAGACAAGGTAAAAAATGCTCTCTGCTCAGCCTTACAATGGCACTTTACAATTTTAAAGATCATTCAACATCTCGAGGTTCGTTTTTGATTAAGTCATACCAATAATATCATTTATTCTCTGATCTTGCAGAGATTGTCTGGATCCAATGGGGATGCCTTCAGGATAAAGGGGTGGTGTTCAGAAGCCATGGACCAGACCTGGGGCTAAAGCCACCCTACAGTAAACAAGGTTCTCCCCTTGTGCCTTCCACACCTCTAGTGATGACGCTCCAGAGAGTACTCTAGCACCAGACAGGGGAAGGCGACGAATGCACGGTACCTTCTCTGCATGGACCATCTGTGTTGTTCCTGGTGACAACCAGACCCATCTTGCCTAGGGCTGTTGCCCCCATTAGAACGTCTCTTAGGTTGTTGGCTGTATAAATTGGGATAAAGTGAAGAGCTAGGGAGGGTGACTATAAGACAGGATATTCTCCTTGTGTTTTATGGGACATAGTATTCCATCAGCACCAGGGAAGAAGTGCGAGAGTGTCCTTTACTACTGTTTCCTGACCTGGCCTGAAAATCATCATTCATTCATTTACTTGCACCTCAGAGAACTTATCAATAACATCTCTAATAAACTTGGTGAACGGAAACTGATAGGATCTTGGAGGAATGTTTGAAATGCACCTTTCAGCTAAATTAACTTCCAATTCCTTGTTACAATTACTTTGCCAAAGGCTTTGAGTTTAAAACAAAGCATGTCTATTTTTCACGTATTTTATCAGTAAACACTTTGCGGCGTCCAGCCACATAGTCTTCATGCTAAGTAAATCTACGACCCAAAGTACCATCTTAGCTGGAACAATGTATTTAGAGTCTCACTGCACCGAGCACTTAAACCTACATTAATATTCCTCACATATGCTCCGTGGAAATCTTACTCATCTACAGTGTGTCCACAACGATGGAGAGGATTATTAGCACCTACATACTTCTTCCTATGTGAAATTTACTTCTACACTGATTTCTCCTCACAACTCCTTGTAAGGAAAAAAAAAGTAAGCATAATAAACCCACTCATAAATATTATAAGACGAAGCCAATTCAGGACATCTCTTTTCTGTGAGAATCTGTGGGCCCTGGGCAATCCAAGGCAAGCACTCAACTAGTTTGCACTCCCGCCCCAGCTCATCAGAATGTCGGGAACACACTCCAACTAGCTGAGACTGATCCTTAGGGTCTCTTTTAGATTATATACAAAGATGTTGAAAGACTAGGGGGTTTTCAGTTTTACTTCCTTTCTTGACCAGATAGACCATCTATTCGTGGATTCGATTAGTAGTCCTGAAATCTTTCAGTCAAGTGTTTTTATTTTAGTTGAATCCTTTTCTGAGTGACTATTTAGGGATGGGGGGGTGGTGGTGGTGAGGAGTGGCTGTCTCTGGAACCTGCTTTAACTAAACTTGTCAACTACCATTTATACAGCCTTTACTAACTAAGCACCAAAACAAAAACAAAAACAAAAACAAACCAAGACAAAAATCCTGATTGTCTTTATAGGTCTCCGCTTTCTAACACAGTCACAGCTTGGCAACTTCTTGCTTTCTCTCTTCTCCTTTCGATGCCCCCATATCGTACAAAAATCGCTTCTTCCCATGTTACCACTGCAAAGTCACATGAACATGAGCTGGCCAGCCTGCTTTCATACCTACAGGTCTTGCTGCAATTCCCAGAATGAGTCAGGGAACATCCTTCTCTTACACTGTATCCCCAGTGCTACCTTGAGTTGTTGAATGGTCCAAGGCCAGCCCTCCCAATGCCAGACCCTTGTCTGCTAAAAAACCTGTCTCCTGCTTCACCTGTTCCTTTCCCTCCAACTCATCCTGCCCTACCTTTCCTTCAAAGGTCTGCACTGGCTGCTCTTTTGGCTGAAAATGCTGTACGTGCATACAACCATACTGCATCTTCTCTCAGAACCTATGAGGGAAGGGCAACACCACCTCTCATGTGTGAACGAGGCCAACTCTTCAACAGTCTCTGGCTTTCATCTACTCTGCTACAGCATCCATTTGTCAGGATGACAGAAGGGCAACGCTGGGCAGAGCTGGGATCTGAATGCATCTGGTTCAAGTATGGAAGGCTCAAAGTTTCTGAGGGTTTGAGAAAGGAGCGCCTGGTTAGGTAACAGCCTGGGGTTCCCAAAGTGGCCCTGTACGACTTCCTTCTCAGTCACAGTGGAACAGTTATTTGGGATCTGAAGTATACTAGATCCTTTAGTCTACAACAGGGTTGAAAAAAAATTGATTATACATTGTTTCCTTGGAGAAAATTAATGAAGAAAATTTTCCACTCATAAATTGGAAACCACCTGAATTTTACTGCTAATTACATTTTTACTACTACTTTAAAAATGAACTTTTGACCTGCACTTACTTATTTTACTTGCGATCAGAAGACCTTATTTCTCTTTCCTGCCCAACCAGGAAGTAGACAAGTTTTCAACAGATAGCTTAGGCTGGCTCTTCCCCAAAAGCCACAGAACAAGGAAGTGATGGAGACTCTTGATAAATACAGTCCCTCAGAAGATCATTTGAATGGTTCGAAGGTCGAAGGTGGTTAAGATACACCTGCCTCCTCCAGATCGACAGAGAATATGATACTTTGGAGAACAGTGAAGGCAAGATGAAAGTAATGGAAATCAGGGATAGAGGTGTCTCAATGATTATGGGCACTTGTTTCTCTTTCAGAGGACCAAGGGTCAATTCCCAGCACCCACATAGCAGTTCACAACCATCTGTAACTTTAGTTCCAGGCAATTGGATGTCCTCCTGACCTCTCTGGGCACGTATGTGGTACACATACACACATATAGGCAAAATACTCACGCACATAGGATAAAATACATAAATATAAAAAAAATAATCCTTTAAGTCATATCATGTCTTACCTGTACACCTTCACAGGTAGTTTCTCTCTACTCATTTAAAATAATCACTGGGGTAGAGTTTAGTGTTCTCTCAGGAAGGGATTTCCCTCAGGAAGAGGCGGTAAGTTAATCACATGCCACATGCACGTGCCCATATTTCCCACCAGTTGAAAACACCAAGATCTTGCCATAAGACAGAAAAATCTGTGGGGGTCACAGCAAGCCTTATGATTGGCAATCCTCAGGCTGTTCTTGCATAATGGATACATGCTTCCTTGAATGGAACTTTTCTGTTTGTTGTGGTTAATATAGAAAGCATGCGGGGCCCACTCTTGACACTGGAAACCTTTGAACACTCCATCTATGAAACAGATGTCTTTTTACACTCACACTAATATTTCTTTCTATCCATCACACTTTCCAAAACACGCAAACCGTCACTTCCCTTTCAACATTGACTGCATGAGAAAAAGACTAAGTCTCCTCTTAAGAAATGAAGCCATCCCTATATTAACAACAGTTGTGTGGCGCTATCAAGAGGAATTCTGGAATGACGGCGCCTAATGTGGGAAGCAGACACATCTGTTTCACTCTGTGGATTGTTTTCTTGTTTTATTTCTTTGGATATGAATTCACAACTATCTTATAACTGAAGACTAAAGAAAAAACATATGCTGGTAAGTCTGGTTTCTTCCATTATTTTTGTTCAAGGGAAGTTGCTTGCCTTCCTCAGCCCTTCTTCCAATGAGGAATGAGCAGACTTGGCAAAAAGTTTATTTAAGTTGGCTTTGTTAAGCCAACAAAATACAGAAATCAACTAAGGGACAGGCAGAGAAATCTGTTCCTTTGAAGTCGATAAAAATCCATCTCCTTAATCCTTTTTTTATTCCAAGCAGAGGTGATTTTTCTCAACTGGCTCACTGAGAACCTTGATTTAGCTAATCTATCTTGCTTAGTTATCTTTCTACTCGAACTCCTGCTAAAGGAGCATCTTTCCTCTTGACAGCCGCCATTGCTTAAACGTGCAGAGTGGCCCGTCTCATTATAAACATCCTCCGGCTAATCCTAACAGAGTTTTAAAATTACCGGCCCCATTTTAGAAGAATAAAAGCAGAAACTAGACCACAGAAAAATACTTATCCAAATATGAGCACCAGAAAGATGGCTCCACCTTTCTTACAGTGACTCTCCTACATCGCCACTGTGCCTTCTGTCCTTGCTTTCTGTCCCTTGCTTACCTGCCCACTGGGGAAGAAAGCAACAGCACTCCTGTTCTACACCCCAATCCATCTGCTAAAGGGCTAAGATTCGAGAAAGAATGCGGCAAAAGCAAGTTCACGAAACCCTGAAGACCCTTGGAAGGAAATCCGTTATCTTTGTAACACCAAGACACTCATCTTGCTCAATGTTGGGTATTTGAAGATAATGTTTGTGGAAAGGATTAAGAGAAAAGTAACTTCACTTACCTGAGCTGAACAGCACCAGGAACTTCAGACATACAAACTCTCGCTGATCAAACTGGAGGGAACGGAGTCCCACCACGAGCTCCTGGGCAAGGTTCAGGAGGTTGTTGAATGCGACTTCTGTGTTTGAGATGATGGTGGAGTAGTCCACCTGCAACACAGAAGAATCACGTTGTGACAAACAACAGGACCAGCACTACAAAGTTCCCTGGGGCTTGCTAGGAATTATTGGTAGTAGGAATTATCAGGTTGTAGTATAGATTTCAAACACAGAGGCCACAGGCTAGTCTGATGGAGCCAGTTCCTAGCTGGGGTTCCATTTCTTACAGGTGGCTCAGGTTGACAACAGCTTGCCAGTCCAACAAGGGAGAGCTTTGCTCTTGAAAGCAGTTTGAGATACCTCCTGTGAAGGCATTCCAAATGATGCTGATGAAAATCTAAATCATGTTAACGACTTTCATAGCAACTAGTTTCTGTTGCCTTTATTTTACAATTACCCATACCTGCTTTTTAGGCAGTAAAAATATTTTCATGCAAGGTAATCATTTAAATTCTGAAGATGTAAGTTGAGACAAAAACATGCTACCCACAAGAAACAAATCACATAATAATTCTACATGGATACAATAACATAAACCAACATATGAGGAAATAATGGCTATGATACATCTTAACTGGCATGGTGAGACATCTTACTATACTCGTGGATCAAGACTGCTTGCTTGCAGATGATTAAAGTATTGCGGTGTGGTGATTAAGGACTCTTTTTTAGAAATAAGAGTCGCACTATGTAGCACAACGTGGCTCAAACTCATCATCCCTCCCACTTCAACCTCCCTGGTGTCAACATGCTAGACTCTAAAACTATTTAGTAACATTTCCCCTTCCTTAGAGGCTGACATGAGGCTGTTAGTTTGAGATGATTGCATTAGATTCTATCCAATTGATTACCACCTCCCCCTCTCCCCCTTGACACATGTCCTAATTTTTATGCAGAATAATTTCTTGGTCTGGAAAACAAGGTCCCAAAGTCTTACTTCTATTTTCATTTGTGTAAAATGCAACGAGAGGCACCCATCTTCATTATTCATGAGGACATAAGACGTTCAATTTATAATAACAAGTTAAGATGTTCGGGTGGTCATCCATGGCAGTAATGGCTTAGCCCTGAGTTCACAGCCTGGGAAGAGTCACTCTGTAGCTGGCAGTCCCAGTATTGTTTTTCTGGAGAATTCTCAGGCAACCAGATGCTCTTTTAGGTGCATTTAATTTTTGCATGAGCAGCAAATTTGTCTGGGAGGCAAGTCCTCATCTGCCACTCACCCAGAGCAGACTGTATTAAATTTTTATATTTATTGACATTTCATTACCATAATTGACTGCACTTGTTTCGCTAGGAGAAGGCACAGGGCTGCCTCCTACGCATGAGAACTAGTCCCTTGAGTAGAATCTGCAATTAAAAACAGGGCGGAATGGATCTTTTTACCCCCCTTATATTGTGTAAATATGATGAGTTGAGTTTTCAGCTTTAACTAGAGACTACTGGGTGTAAAAAAAAAACTGTTTTCAAGGGTGGGAAAATTATGAATCAGTGGGAGGAGACCCCCCCAAAGGTGTCAATCAACTTACAGAGAGTCAACTATGCAGGAAAAAGCCACCATTGATGTGCAGTCCACTAAAGCGTCTGCTTCAAGTCTTGTGCCCCCACCCCCACCCCACTGTTCTGTCTCCACCCCTGGGTGGGCACTATCCCGGGTAATGTAATAGTCAAGCAGTCTATGAGCTCTTTCAGATTCTCTTCCAAGAACGTGTGGAAGGGTCAGTCTGCAGGCAGCTTGAACCCTGGGGCAGGGCATCATCAAGGGGATAAGACAGAGCAGGTAGGGACACTTCGGCCAGCCTCTGTCACTATTCTTAAAGGGGGTGGTCCCTATGTCCAGGAAGCTCTCACTTCAAAGGTTAACTGTGATAGCACAGATACTCTTGAGCCAACCACTCGAACCCTAGGAAAGGATTTGACTTATAGGTTATGGCCCATCATGGAGGGAAGCCAAGGTAGGAACAGGAGCAGAGACCATGGGTCACTGCAAAACCATAACTGGCTCACTCAGCTTGACAATACAACATAGGACCACCTAGTTAGGGGTGGCAGGGCCCACAGTGGGCGGGGCTCTTCCACATCAACCAGAAATCAAGAAAATGCCCCACAGACTCAGCCACAGGCCAATCTGATAGAAGCAATTTCTCAATTGACCTTTCTTAAGAGGTGGGTCTAGTTTGTGTCAAACTAGCCTACACAATTAGGGCGGCAGAGACAGGAGGATTGTCACAACAAGCTTGGGATCACAGCCTGGATTATACAGTGAGTTCTAGACCAACCAAGCAAACGAAGTGGGACTGCAACAAACATAATATCAGTCCCTTGGCTACTGGAATAACACAGATTGAATGTAATAAATACAAAACTCCTATGGATCATCAAGTCTGGTGGTTCAAACCCTTAAAGCTCAGCAATCATTTGAAGCCTAGGGTAGAAGAAACGATAGTAGTTCAAGGGCAGCTCTGGATACTTAGCGAGGTTGAGAACTGTCCGGGCTACATGAGACTCTGTCAAAAAACAGAACCATCCCAAACCAAAACCTTGAGACCTGAAATGCCCTCAGTCTAAAACTTCTTGTGTGCCAACATGACACTGCAAGGGAGAAGTTCTGTGTACATGGGCTCAATGAAAAATACTAGACAAAATTCCCTCTGGGAGAGGGTGGGTGGGTGGGTGTGTGTGTGTGTGTGTGTGTGTGTGTGTGTGTGTGTGTGTGTAACTTAAGTGCACATTAAGAATTGGTTCTATCTCTTAGCAGTCTCGCTCTATGTATGTAACTCTGACACCCATAATCTAAAACATTTTAATCCCAAGCATTATCAGATAAGGGGCATTCGACATTTGAGAGAAATTCTACAGGGCAAATGGGCTCAGTGGGTGAATGACAGCAGGAAGGCCCAGTGAGGTGATAACGATGGGGACTAACCGATGACATGGGTTAAATACTGACCCTTACAAAGACAGGAAAGTCAGACACCTTCTCCACCCTGAGTGTCCTCATCTGTGTCATCATAAGCTAGAAACAATCCCTCTCCTATCTGTGGTTATGAAGAGATAGTCATAGTGAGAATGATACTATAATTCAAGATTGGTGCCAACTGAATATATACCGTGGGTACTATGTAATACATACAAGTACACTGTAGGGAAATTTTACTATTGAGATGAGATTAGTTAAATTAGATGTTTGTGAACTTTCCAAAGGTCATGGAGAGTAACTTTAGATAGCCGAGGTTCATTCTCAAAACGTAACACACTATTCTGAAGGACTTGCTTGCCAGGATTATCTATTCAGTGAGACACCTGTAGTAAGACAGACCAAGGAAATCAACTGGCATCCCAACACCTTTATAGCCACATTTATTTACATTCTAACTTGAAAGCTCAAACATGCTTATTAGACAGGGGGCTCTGGCAACATTTCTTCCAAGGATAATTTATCAAATTGCAGTTGTGAGGGAGGACGGATGACTCACTTCTGATAAATCACAGACCTGCAACTTCCTTACATTTTATTGCAAACATAATTATATTTTCATTGTTGGGTGCAGAGTTCGTACTCATTTCAGGAGCAGCTGGCCTTGTCTTTTATGTACTTAGTAAAATTAATTGATTGCTCTCGTACAAGTAATCTTTATGCCATTAAATTCAAGGGGGAGACTGAAGAGACCGTCTAAGCCAGTGTCCTCTTTGGATAAATTTCATTCATCATGAAGATACAGAGATAATTCAAGCTAAATTGCTTTTAGTTCTAATGTCCAAAATTTTGATGACTTGGAGAGTGTAAAACTCTTGTCATTT
Organism: Tokudaia tokunoshimensis; assembly: GCA_036184795.1. Classification (NCBI taxonomy): domain Eukaryota; kingdom Metazoa; phylum Chordata; class Mammalia; order Rodentia; family Muridae; genus Tokudaia; species Tokudaia tokunoshimensis. Next base: position 57,523,003 of record BTHU01000013.1, on the reverse strand, counting down.
AATATAGTGCACAATATTAAAAGGTAATAAGTTGACAGTACATCATTCTCATAGGATAATGTTACAGTGGTTGTTAATTAGGTACAACATACAAATACCAGAATCTGCCCTTGTTTCAAGTACTCTATTATTTGATACACACACAGGTATATATGCATGTGTGTATGTATAGTTTTTAAAATACTCGATAAAGAATTAGCTGCCATAAACATAAGATACTAATTAAATACATTGCTTTGACACTACTGAATATTAATGATAACCAGTCTTTACTTTTTGCCTCAGAGTTATTTAATCTACATTTATTATGTCAGTGCTGGATGAAAACTAACAAATAGCTGGGCAGGGTGGTGCATACTCAATAGGCAGAGGCAGGTAGATCTCCAGACACTGGGCCCAAGGCAGCTGGGGCTGCTCCAGAGCAACCAACCACACGCTTCAAGGGAATAGGAAATTGCTGTCTAGGGTTCCCTCTGTGTTGAGATGTTGGCTTTGGTATTTGTCACCTGACTGTGCTCTGGGTTTGCCTGTAGCACTGCTTGCTGCGAAGCACATCAAGGGACATTGGCTGCCATTATAGAGCAGATGGAGGAGGAGCCTCCCTGACCGCTGTTCACCGCAGGACAGTCTAATAATTCTCCTCTCACATCGTTGACTGCCTTCCACTTATTTCTCTACCAGAAATATCTTTTACCCAGAAGTAAATGCATCTTCCTCACTTAAGGGTGAGTGCCAACCATAGAGCATTAGGGAGAATTCTGCATGCTTTATTGGTATGATATGGCTTAATTCTTCCCCAGGACATCAGCATGACCTTGCTAGAATGTATCATGGAAGCGACTTCCATCTGGGTGTGAAAGTTCACACTGTAGACATTCTACAGGACATAGGTCACTATGTCTCTGTGTCAACCTTGTTTAGAAGACTGAACTCTTTAGTCCAGTGCCACACACCTATTTGCTGTTGTTACTATTGCAATTTTCTCATGTGGGTACCACAATGGTCCCCACCACACAGGCATAGAAATTGATGCTTCAAAGGTAGGATGACTTTCTCAAGATGATGAGGCTATTAAATTCTAAAAAGGGTACACAGTCTGTTGTGACATGCACAGATACACATATACACATATGTACATAGTAGGATACATTCATAAACAAAGTCCCATTTCATTTAAGCAATGAGACTGAGTTAATTCCTGAGCTGCGTCTATTACTTCTAACGGAACCCCAAACTGGGCAAGGGTGGGGATGGTCAAACATATACCCTGTGTATGATCAGCCTGAAAAATGGGCAGGTTCCCTCCTAAGACTCCGGTTACAGAATGCAAACGCCAAAATTTGGAAGGACAAATTTTGTGCTCCCAAATTTTGTCCTCCCCAGAGCTGCTGAGAGCAAGGACCAGATAATGATGGAGTCAGTCGAATTGATCCAGTCCGCAAAAGCTTGAAATGGTGCTTGCCTTTAATTTGATTGGGAGGTGTGATTTATTAATAATACAGTGAATGGTGTGGAGACAGCCTCTCATTTTCAAATATGCACTGCTGTGGTTTCACAGCACATAAACATTTATGGCTGGATGTTAAAGATCACAGCACTTCTGTGCCAGAGTCACCCTCGCTGAACGGTGTAGTGGTGCCCTGCATAGCTATGACCAAACGGACTGACTAAAGAACTCACAGTATACCCCGACTTTATATTACAAATCGATTCATTATTTATAAGGAAGAGAGGACAAGACCTGAAGAATTTTTACAAACCCTAAGAAGTAGGAATTATGCCCATTTGGCAAGGTGACTCTGCTTTCCCATGGGTTACTCAAATGTCACCTCGATAAGGCCAAGCACTCGATAATCCCCAGGTCTCGTGGAAATATGTATTTAGGACTGTGCTCATTCCTCTGCTTGCTGGCCAATATTGTTTAATTTCCCTTTGCTCCAATATATCACAGGTTTGTGAATTAGTTTATTATTGTCAACCTCCTGCTACAACATTAAGTTCCAAAAGGACAGGAAACTTTCTGTTTTTACTCCCTGAATATATATCAGTGCCTCTGAATAGCAACCAGCACATAGCAGGGTAACCCTTAAATATATATAGGTTCAACAATTAGAGATTCAGAAACTTTATAGCCATTTCTCTTCATAGATGACTGACTAGCTCTTGAAAATTGGAACTCTTATCCCTTCTCATGAGCCTGTCTCCCTTCTAGCTATTCCTCTGAGAGCATCCCAAAATGGCAAAGATGCTGGGGCTTTCCTGGGTAGCTAGCTCAACCGTGATAAGTACATGTTTAACATAAGAGACCCTAAGTTTTTGTCTTTAGCACCATCATCACCATCACCACCATTACCATCACCACCAGCAGCAAAACAGTAAGGACTCTCCAGTTTATAAAGGAATTAAAGTGGCTAGTGAACATACCAAGAGATGGGATGCTCATGCAGAAGCTGAAGGGGAAAAAAAAATCCCAACACACCAGTCCTAATTGCTGAGTTTCATTTAGATGCAGATCTGACCCTTGTACAAGACTCCTCATTCTGTGGACTGGTGGCTGTGTTGGAAGAGCTGTGTGCTCTTCCAACGTAAGCAGGAACTGAAGACCCAAGTCATCATTTCTCCCTTTCAAAGCACAAGAGTGCTTCTGACCTAGTAAGATTCCTGCCACTCTGAGCAAGCTTATTAATGGGGTTTTTGCTTTGTTTGTTTTGGTTTGGTCGGGATACTCACATGTTCTCCAGTAACCAGGAAGATCGTCCCTTCCTTCCCATGCGCCACTTGCCGGTAAATGTGATCGAGGATCAAGAGCTCACTCCAGCAGTTCTGAAGCAGCTTCATTTGGTCATCAACCTGGCAAGGAACAATAAAGAAAAATAATGTTGTTCTCGGTATCGTTTTTGGTTTTGCATAATTTTCCACACAAGACGACCAATAAGCAAAGAGGTCGGCGCGCCCTTCAAGAGCACTCGGACACAGGTGCTCAGCAAATACACGACTGCTCCCAGAAAACGCTGTTTTTATTTAGACGAACACTTCAGGATATAAACTAAGTATCTATAATCAGCGAGTTGCTAGGAAAGGGCACTCCATTAGATTGTTCTAGCTATAGCAGTACAAGCGCTATGAGAGACGCCTGAACGGTCCTTAACAGACCCTGCTGGAAGGATCCCAAATAGCCCACACTCACACACAGAAAGCTCAATACACAGCTTAGCAAGCTGCCAGAGGGAAAACTAACAGGGCAGCCTGAGGGATTTCTGGAGGTAGAGGAACTGGCCCTATTGATCATGAGTGTTAACGACAATTCTTAATGATGTGGGTCTCATAAGACAAAGGCTGCTCTCAACTGTGACTCCAGCACTTGGAACATGGGGACTGGCCTTGACAGCATAGCATATTTGAGGTCAGTCAGGGCTAGAGGAGACTGTGTATCAAAATAAAACAAATAAATGCCCGATACTAAGCAGGTTTATTTGTGATTTAACAAAATTCTCCCCCGAATCTTCTAAATGCCATTTTCCTTGCGGTCAAGAGTCATCAGAATTGAGGTGAAGATGACCATGGATGCGCTGGGTCACAGTGAGCACCTCTCACCCTCCAGAGGATCACGTTATTCAATGACAAAGGCCTATTTATCTCACACACCATCTATACATCTATGATATAAATATAAAATCAATCTGCCATTACACCATTTTCTTACCCACCAAAACCATGGTTTACTTTCTATTAACAAAGTCTATCACTGAGGGATGGGGCAGAAATTTAAATTGGACAGGTGCTGAGGTCACAGAGGAGTGCCTCTTACTGTTGTCCCCTACAGTTGTTTCAGCCTGCTTTCTTGTAGCACCCAGGACCAGCAGCCCGGGGGTAGCATCACTCATGAAGGTATGAGACCCCTAATGGACAGACATGGGGTCACTTTCTCAGTTGAGTTCCCCCGCCCAAGATGACATAGTAACTACCCAGCACAAAGACTTCTGTGTATTAGTCTGACTCTGACTCACAGAACATACTTTGTTAAGTTAGCAGAATTGGAACCTTACTGCTCAATTTTTAGATGATACAATGCAGTCAAGGATGTATTCATGCTTCTTCCCCAAATCCAGGTTGTTTCCTGATTATACCAAGATGTATAAAAATGTTCTAAATAAAATTAATTTAACTCACATCATTAAAGTAATCGGTTGGTTTGGTTTGGCCTTGAGACAAGGTCTTACTTTGTAGCATGGCTGTCACCTAAAGTGCTAGGCTGAAAAAACCATGTGGGTGCTACCTTGACAGTTTACAAAGTGATTTGATGAGACTCTGGACAGTTGACACATAGGAGCTGGTGGGCAACTCCAATTTCTGTGGGGCTGGAACACAGTTAACTACAGGACATGGGTAAGAACAAGGAGGGAGTCCGTGGATTCTGTACTTCCTGTCTGTATGAGCCTGGTCCAATCACTATCAAGCCTTATTTTCTCAGCTAAAATATGCAAAGTGGGTTTTATTATATGCACAGAAAAGACATCATTGATAAAGTCCCTTCTAAATAGGGCATGGTCATGCTATAAATTCTAGCACTCCGAACACTAAGCCAGGAGAATTGAGTTTCAGGCTAGCCTGGACTAGAGAACAAGTTCATTCAAGGTAACCTGAGCTAAACAGAGCCATCTGTGGTGTGTGGATGGGGGATGTAAAGCAACACACAAATGAAGGAACAACAATAGGGCAGACATATCCAAGAGAAAGTTCTGTTCATGAGGGCAGAGTGGATTGGGGATGGAGCTCAGAGGACCAGCACCTGCTGAACAGGTACACACCCCTGGGATCTGCCTTCAGCACCCCACTCCCACCTCACCCCCCAACTTCCAAATCCGGGCTGCACAGACTGATACTAACACTGGAACTGGGTGACAGGCAAAAGTCTTCCATCAGAAAAACTGTACACTGCTAAGAATTCCAGAATTAGGATTTGAACCAAGGACCCTAGGCAAATAAATACTTTACTATTAAGCAGGCCCAAGACACTATTTTTTGAGCCAATTATTTGGTGTTTCTACATGTGGGGCTCTGGGATAAAAGAATTGGCAAGGCTAGCCCAATCGCTGTCTTTGTGGAAATCACTCGCTTGTTCCAGCACCCAGTGGGTTAGTTGACAGTGGGAATACTCAAGTCTCCTGAGTACCACATGGCGTTGTGAGGGGCGGGGCAGGGGTGGGTGGCAGCAGTAGCTGATACTTTATCCTCTGCCTCAGGTTGACTGCGGGTGGGGAGCTCTGCCCTGATGACCCAGCAGCAGGCATGCCATTGCACCTAGAGCAGACTCTACAGTTTTCTCTCTTGGATGCTAAGAGCAAAGTACAGGGTGCTCCTCAGGGTTTTATTACCCCCTCACATGTTATCAGCATCTTATTTCAAATTTATCAGTCTACAATGGTAATTTGGCTCCATTTAATTTTTTTTTAAGAAACATGATATAAAACTTTGGTTATTTATTGAGCACTCTTTTCAGGGAAGCCAAAACAAAAAACAAAAACCACCACCAACAAAAAAACACCCTGTACTTTGAAAGTACAATGACTACACAGGAGGACATTGTACAGGCCCTTCCAGGAAGCAAGGACAAGCAGGCCTCCTAAGTCCACCTGTGGGTGGAGAATGAAGATTTTAGCTTAAGAATCTATTTATACAGCGTGAGGCAGATCTGTGCATTCAAAAGCAGCCTGGTCTCCATAGTGACTTCTATGGTAAGACAGAAGTACACAGACAGTGAGGTCCTGCACTCTCCCCCAAAGAAGACTGAAGGGGGTGTGTGTGGAAAGGTGGCTAGGCGGTTCAGAGCATGAACAGTTCTTCCTGGACTCCCAGAAACCAAGTCAGGTGGCTCAAATGCCTGAATCTCAAGCCATGAAGGATCAGATTCCTCTGGCTTGTCTGGACGCCTGTACTCACCTGTACATGCCGACCCAGAGACATGCCTCTGTATAATTAAAAATGAAAAGCGATAAAGTAAAGAAAGAGTACAGGGGCTTGTCCTGCCTATTTTGGGTTTTCCTTTTGCTTTATATTCTATGTCTGTGCCGTCACTTCTTCTGAGACCAACTAAGAGTCTCCTAGAACCTGCCTGATGCTTTTTAAATAAAGGAGCAAATGCCTGAATCATTTCCACGGTGGTTGTTGACTTTTCATATGTATCTCGGGTAGCCAGCCCCACAGGCCAAGCTAGCGTCTCCTTTAGCCCTTGTCAAATAAATGATAATTTTTTCATACAATGAAAGCAGCAACCACTGTGGGGTCCCTGGTCACACGAGCCCTCCAGGTCTGCACTCGAAGCTGGCCCTTGGTAAGGACTTCATTGATCCTGTGATGTTTTAGGAGATTTTGAAATTGGTGAAGAGTTCAGTTTCATGCCACTCGATGGTGACATCACCTTCATGAGCACAGTGAAAAGGGGCTGGGGAAAGATGATGGATTCTTCTCTATCTCTAGATAACAAGTGCTGGCAATTTGATATATATATATACACACACACATACATACACACACACACACATGTACACTGCCATTAATACTGTAATGTTTAGTATGGCATTTGGGGAGCCTCAGAAGAGGACCAATTAGCTATCAGTCCCATTAGAGAACAAAACACCTCATTAGTGGTGAGCAATAGCACCCCCATAAGCCTGGGTTATCTGCTGCAATAAGAGGAAGGGCTTATCTCAGAAACTAGTTGCTTATCAGAGAAACTATTTATATTGATATTTTAGACAAGTGTGGAAAGGGCACAAGCCTCATACTGTTATGAAGCGCTGCTTCCCACACCCCAGCCTGTTAATCATTAGAAGTGTGTGTACTTTCCTGCTGAGAGAGGACCTGGTAGGCAAGAAAGACAGAGACCTCTCTCGTCTCCATGTTCACAAGCCTTGCTGCTCCTCTTTCCCTTTGAACAGCTGAGAGACTGGCTCAGTTGTTATTTCACTCTGCCTGCTGTAAAGTTTATTTTAAATGGTCATATCCTTTCCCTGAGTTGTCCCACATCCTCTCCAATCAAGTTCATGTACCTTCTTTCTACCTCCTCTCTTTCAAAAGACCAGACCAAACCACAACTCCCAAAAACCCCACCATACCAAAAAAAAAAACCCAAGATACCACACCGTAACAACCACAACAAACAGAATCCTTTTGTCTTAGACAACCACTGGACATGGAACCAGCCCTGGAGTATTGTTGATATACCCTGTATCAATCAACTGGAGAGAATGGAATTTCCCCCTCCAAGTGGTTATGAGTTAAAAACAGCATCTTGTTTAGGGGTAGGACTCGGTGGGACCCCCTTCCTTTTCTCCGCTGCTGAGGCTTTTATAAGCCATGAATTGCTGTGGCTGAACTCTTAAAAATGATCCTTCCAGGAAGACATTCTACTGAAATGGACAGGTAGGTGGGGTAGAGTAGGTGTGATCCTACTTCTTGTTTTGGAACATCAACTAGGTGTGCAGGACTGATGTTAAAATGGGGCGGATGCTGTGAAGGACAGAGCTCACACTCTAGTGACAGGACCTGACCAGGAACCAGATGGCCAAAGGCCAAGTTTACAGGTCCCCAAGGATTACAGAAAGGAACAGGAATTCACCATTTAGAATCATTTATTTATTTATTTATTGGTCTCTCTTTATAGAGCTGACTGTTCTAGAAAGTGCTGTGTAGACCAGGCTAGCCTTAAACCCAAGAGATCTGCCAGTCTCCACCACCTGAGTAAAATCATACGCCACTATGCCCAGCCCTTGTAAGATTGTATAATAAAGCCCTCTCCCCACTATTCACTGCTGTTAGAATAACTCTTGAATCCAATATAGTTTAAAAGTGAAAGAAAAGGAAAAAAAATAGAAAAAACCTGGCTGATGAAATGGCCCAGTGGGTTGTGGTAGTTTCTGCCAAGGTTGATGACCTGGGGTTCAATACCAGTTGTCCTCTGACCTTTACCCATAAACCATTGCCTCCAAAATAAATGAATAAATGCACGCACACACACACACACACACACCCTAATTAAACACTCTTCAGTGTCACAATACCCGCAAAACTATCTTTTCTTCCCTTAGCAAGAGCAAGCAAACCAACAAATCTCTGAAGGTTGATCACGATTTCTTTTTTTCCAACAACATTTATATTCATCTACTCAAAAGCAATGAGAAAAATCAAAACCTGTCTCAGGCAAGACAGACACCCGGCTGCCTTAATACTTTTAGTGTTTTATAAAGAACACAGACGATTATCTGAAACCTGTACAATAAACGGCTACAAAGTCCAGGAAAAAAAATGATTTCGCATTAACAATGATTAAACAAGCACTGAAACAAAACTGAACCCGAGAAGGAGCCAGGAAAGCGCTCTAGTCAGTTGATGCTTGCTGGGGGTAGATTTATAATCCTTCCCTGCTCCCAGATAACCGGAGGAGTCTAGCATGCTTCCGATTGTATTGCTGCAGTTCACAATACAAGGACCTATCTGCTAACACTGTATCATGACCCAAGCCATCTTGGCCCTTTCTATACTTCTCCAATGGAGCAACAAAGGTTCTCCATCAAGTCTCTATGGAGATGAACACTCCCAGAGCTTTAATGACCTATACATAGGCCTCTTCCACACAAGCTACATGGGGGCGGAGTAGGAGACTGTCTTCATCTATTCGCCCTTCCATTTAGGTCAAGACCAAGAATCCTCTGAAACCTAGGATTGAGACAGTGGGTTTCTATCTCCCTCTTGCTGAAACCCATCATATAGGGTAGGTTTTAGAATGATCTGGTTTGTGAATATCGTCTGTCTGGACATGACCTTCTTCCAAATTCCCCAGACCCTCCTGCAGACCCAGTTAGGATGCCCACAGTAGCCAGCAGCTAAGGAGAGTTGCCTCTGATCCTGGCTCTGGGTCTGTTGCTGTGCCAGCTTGTGTGTGGCTTCAGTAATGCTAACAAGGCTTTCTTGTAAACCTCCTTCCTAGCCCAGGCCTCGTAGCTCTCTCAGGAGCATCACCCATGTGCTGCTGGCAACTTCCTGTGGGCACACTGGGCTATAGCAACAAACAGGAAACAAGCTGTCCGACTCTGTGACAAGATTTCATTCCAGCAGCTTTCTGTACCCTAACAAAGGGGCTTCATGGGCCACATTAGCGCATAAAAAGTTTCATGCATGCAAGATAAGCAGTAGTCCTGATCTTTTCCATTGACCCAGGGCCTACTAAATTTACCAGGCTTTCCTTGAACTCACTTTGGCTGCTGGACATTAGAACTCCTGCCTCAGCCTTCCAGGAAGCTGGGATTAAACCGGTGTCATAAGACCCATCTATGCTTATACATTAAAAAAAAAAAAAGCAAATAAAACAAAACTTTACATCCACAAGCCCTGTAATCCACACAACACTTGGTGAGGCAGACTGAACATGATTCCTGTTTTGATAATGGGGCAACTAAGACACTAATGTTATATAAAATTAACAACAGGGTTCTGGTAAATTAACGAGCCAGGATTTGAAAAGGCTCATGACTTAGTGACCAGGAATATTATGCTTCCTAAGAAGCCATTCAAAAAGCTGCTTCCTTCTGAAGTCTTCACTGACCTGCTCCATCCAATGCTGGTAAAACCTACTTCCTCTTGCAACAGAGTCACCTATTTATGAGGATTTCATTTTTTGTCAAATTCTTAAACTAGGGATTGCAAGCATGATGGTCTCTTGACATGAAAGTGAAAATATTGACAATAACCTGTCATTACATAAGGACGGGTCAAAAAGCAAAACTCCCCCACCTGCAGCCATGCTATAACCTGAAGTAAGAGAGGAGAGCGGCTGTCAGAGGCTACACCTCACCCTCTCCAGTGGGCCCTACCCAGTGGTGCTGGGGTGAACCAGCCCCCACAAAATGTCTAAGGCATGTTCAGTGGACAGAAAGTTCAAGAACAAATGGAGCCACACCATGAGGGACACCACAGCCCTACACCTCAGGCTCCCTAAGGAAGCACCGTGACTGTGTGACAGTGGACATTTACAATCGGCAGGCTCGCCTCGGCCTCTAGGAAGGAAGGAAGCTGAGGGAGTCTGGAACTTGTCTTGGTGAGCGTCTATCAGAAATGGCTAACCTTTTTTGGTCTAGTGCTTCCAAAGTTAAATGTCATTATGCAGACTGTCTGGGGTGCCTAATGTCTTCTTTCCAAGGGTTGTTCACACAGCGCTACTTTCAGTGAAGTTGTGCTCCCGCCAGGAAGCAAGTGTGAAGAACTAAGAGGTACCTCAGGGTTGAAAGGAGTATGCAAAAATATTAAATATTGCTATTGAGAAGATGCTTATAATCCCAGCACTACAGAGGCTCACCCTCACGTTCAGTCTGGGCTACTGACACTGAAAGAGTGTCTTTTCATCAGAGCTGAAGAGATTATCTTAGTGGTGAAGAGCATTGACTGCTCTTTCAGAAGGCCTTGGTCCAGTTCCTAGCACCCACATGGTGGCTCACAACAGTCTATAACTGTTCATGGGAAAAAGACTGTCAAGTTTATAGACTCTCTTCTTTTGTTATTATATACACATGTATATGCATGTGTGCAAGCCCATGCATATGTGCATGCATGCACGCACGCGCGCGCGCACACACACACACCCATAGGACATGACACATCAAGCTCCTAATCCAATTTATGGTTTGTGTTGTGTGTGTGTGTGTGTGTGTGTGTGTGCGCGCGTGTGTAGTCTCGGGGCTGACCATTATACACTGGATAACTAATGAGGGAGCTCACTTAGCCCTGGGAGAGGCTAATTCTCCTCCAAACAAGCTACTAGTTGCTTCTAGTTTTTTGTCCAAGTTAGCTCTTTGTTCTAGTTAGGTGTGGGATCCTGTGAAAAACTCCCACTTCCAAGTTAGCATGTCCATTTATATTGGCATTTTCCCAAAACCACACTAGGTACAATACAGAGATCCCAATGGTTACATCTGTGTCATCTCCTGAATTTATACCTCACAACAATGAAAATCCTATGTAAAACAATGTAGTTTCTGTTGGCTTACACTCAGTGTCAAGAAAGGATCTATGAATTTGATGGCATCTACAAAATCTATAATGAAGCTATGTCTCCAGGTCTCCCGTCCAGCCACTGTCTTACTAAATAAGCATGCCCCAGGCAGAGAATTGTGGGAGTGTGATGAGGCTGCCATTTAGCATCTTAGATTAAGACGTGAATGGAAGAAGGCCCTGGCTGTCCCATTCTCTGTGAGATAGACAACTACAGTTGAGGACCTAGAGGGACAGGGAGGAGGAGGAGGAGGAAGAGACAAGGTGGGCTCTACAGAGCATGCTCTGTGCCCTCTAAGGCCACTTAATAATTGTCCTTTCCAGAATGCACTGCAAAGTCTTATTATAAAAAGTGTTTAGAGGCAAACATGTCCTTGGTCCTCCTCTTTCAGCTGGCTGCTTCAAGCAGGCATTTAGCCAAAGGAGTTAAAAAACAAAACAAAAACAAAAAACCCAGTGGCCTAAATATCTCTCACCAAAAACACAGCTAAAATTAGGAGCGAGTGAAGCTACAGTCCCTAGGGTCTGTTCAGTGATGGGAATTCTCTGGGCACAAAGATTCCTAGGAGCATTTTCCTTGAGTTCCCCAGGGATATGCAACAGGACTTGTTCCTTGACATGATTCAAATTCCTCTTTCAGGTCACCGTGCCAAGTGTAGGTTCTATGCCTCCAGAAATGGGTTCGCAGAAGAGGCTGGCACCTGGCCAAGAGCTCCAGGGTCAGCAGTTAGATCTCAAGGTGCAGAAAGGTTATTTCTAGGTAAGTCAAAACAATTTTTGCTTTGTGATCGGGAAATATTTATCCCAAAGCACTAAACATAGCACATTGATACTAAATGGTTCACATGAAAACTCCCTGTCACTGGCGGTGTGGGTGGCAACAATCCCCCCTCACCCCCAACACACACACACACACACACACACACACACACACCACTTACCGCTCAGAATGAGTGTTCACCATTAACCCTCTATGCTGAGTCACAGCCTGATCCTGGCCCTGTGGTCCCAGTCTGTGCTTGACAAGTATTTACTCAAGACAGAAATGATCAAGTATCTTTGGTTCAATGATTTCATTTTAAAGATGAAGAAATTCAGGATACGTGGGCTATAATTTCATTACGTTATGTTGACTGCAGGTGCCAGAAACATAGAAGGATTCTAAGAATCCCCCCACCTCTACCTCATGCTATTCCACTATGCTTGTTCATAAAGAAGTAAAGAGCACCCTCTTTGGGTTTTTGTTGTTGTTTTAGTCTTCAAAATATAACCGTTATAATTTGGGTCTTATAGGTTCCTCACAAACTCCTGTGATAAAGGCTTGGCCCCTACCTAATGGTGCTCCTGGGTACAGATGGAAACTTTGGGAGAAGGGACGAAATAGTCATGACTGTGGATGGATGGATGGGGATGGGTGGGGGTGTGTGTGTGTGTGTGTGTGTGTGTGTGTAGTCCTTCCCCACCCCTCCCCCACATTACAAATTGAACAGCCTCTTCCACTGTAAGTTCCCCGGGCTTTATATACCATCACCATATCAAAAGTCTATAACTGAATAGGCTGACTACAATTCTAACCTGCCACATGACCCACAATAAATGATTCTGCCTATTAAGTGCACTAAATCAAGTATTTTGTCACAGTTGGTAAAGGATAACTAAAAATGTCCTGAACTGCTCCCTACAAGGAGATATGTTAATACTGCTATAGTTTCTCTATTTCAGAGAAAGAATTTTATGATTTGGGAAATGAGGACCTTTGGAAGGTGACAAAACCAAATAACTTTGGTTGCTCTTTGTCTGGCAGAAGACTGTGAAGGTGGCTGAGGATGGAAATTTGTTGAATCACACAGGGGACTGGCTTTCTGATCTGACTGAAGGAGGGATGGGGTTCTCCCTGGATAGGCAGAATGAAAATGCAGAGACTGGATGAGATGAAAGGTTACATTGTCTACTTCCAAAAACCCCAAACTGAATTATTTGGTACAAAGAGTTACTTGACTCTTGTCTCAATATTTTTAGGTAAGATCTTAATTTGATCCTGGAGTCTTTTTACTACTAGCTTCCAAGACCAACATAGAGAGTGAGAATTTCATTTTTATGTAGACTTGGCAGCATTCTGTGTGAAACACCTGACCCTCATGGGCCTTAATGGCCTTGAATCACCTTCCTTCAAACCTTTAGCCCTTCCCACTTGCTGAGGCTCCTAGCTTCTTGGTTCCTGAGGTGATGATTTGAGTAAGAATGCCCCCCTCTCCATAGGCACATGTTTGAATGCTTAAGTTACCAGGGAGCTGATGCTATTTCAAAGGATTAGAAGGATTAAGAGGTGTGGTGTTCTTGGAAGAAATATGTTGCTGCCTGTGTGTTTTAAGGTTTCAAAAGCCCATGTCAGGCCCAGATAAATACTCTCTCACCCTCTGTCCTGTCTCTCCTTCCAATCCCTGCCTACTGATCAGGATATAGCACTCAGCTACTGTATACCATGATATCATACATATCATGATAATGAAGTAAGCCTCTAAAACTGTAAGTGGTTTCTTTTATAAGACACCTTGGTTATTTTATGGTATCTCTTCAAGGCAACAGAACAGTAACTATAACAGTCCCCTAGTGAGAGTCTTCACTGAAAAGATTAGTCCCCTAAACTTCACAAGACCTACAGATGGATTCCTAGTGTCTATGCCCAACCAGTGTTTCATTTAGCTGCTTGTAGTTTGACAGAATAGAGGATAAACCTCCAATAAAGGGCCTCAACTTTAATAGCAGTGTTACTATGATCTTGAACACACTCTTCACCAAACATAAGTTTCAATCAATTTCTTACTTCTGCCAGTTAAAGGAAGAAAGATCCTGTAGGTGCTCAAGGCAATGACTTCACAGTCAGTTTGTTTCAATTACCGTAAGAAAGTGGTTCTTAACCTGTGGATCCCAACACTCACAGGGCTCGTATATCAGATATCCTGCATATCAGATATTTACATTATGATACAAAACAGTAAGAAAAGTTACAATTATGAAGTAGTAGCAAAATAATATTATGGTCAGTGGTTACCACAACATAAGAAACTGTCGCAACATTAGGAAGGCTGAGAGCTTTAGCTTAATCTCAAACTAACTTCTTTCATCATTCCTATTTCTAAGTGGTCTTTACCTTTCCTCATGCTTTAATAAAATCTACAACTATTATATTTGCCACTGAATGCAGTGTCCTATAAGATCATCAGATACCCTGGTATACAGAAAACACTTTGTGACAAAAGGGTACAAGGACTGAGTCCCAGCCTCCCATTACTGATTTTAACAAATAATATTTCTCTTAGAGATGGTAGGGATGGAGTCCCTGTTCCCACTCAAATATGGAGGAACTGAGCAAATTTTATTTCTCCGGATTTCATTCAGTAGAAAATTGCTTGGATGTATGCATGGCTCCACAAAAACAGGTATGCTATTTATAGGAAGACGCTGTTTACAGTTTCCATGTACACCCACAGTTACTGGAAGGATAGTGTTCTTTGGAGGCAGAGGAAGGAAGAGCTGTGTGGTTCCCCGGGGGCATCTCATGAATAGGCCTGTTTGTATGCACTATGGATGTCAAGAATGTAATTCAATGAAGCCATGAAACTGTGTAAGGTTAGCCAGTGGCTTCTACATGGAACGGGTAGGGGTTTAGACACTGGAGTTTCAAACATGTATCACTGTGATCAGAAGCTCTTCATGTTAGTCTGTGAGGTGTCCTTGTCTACAGAAACAAGGACCAATTGGAACTCTTCATGATCAGATAAACTGTTTCTTTATGATGACTTGTGACCTTTCCTTAGAGGATATCCAGTAATATCCACAGTTCCCTCACAGGAGAGAGAAGCTAACAATAATATGTCAGACAGAGATCCTAGCCACGATTCCAAGGCCAACCATATCAGCATTGTTCTGCATCAGTCAGACCTGGCCTGTTGATGACTACACAGACTAAGGACCTCTGGTGTCTTGATACCATTTCAGTGGCTCCAAGCGACTCAAGCCGAGTCTGGCTAAGGAGCAAACTGTCACCCTCTTTAGTGGGACTATCTGCCTTTACAAAGGTGGTGCAGAAAAAGCAGAGGGACTCAGCAAGAATCTTAGATACTTAAGAGATTCTCCATCTTTGAGCTGGGTTTATTATATCCCTGCCTGTCAGTTTTCACCCATAAGGCTTCTCTCAATGAGTACTGCACTACTCATTCTCAAAGTTCTGATGACCAAGGGCTAAGGGGTTGTTTTTTTTTCATAATCTGATATTCAAAGTGACATTTCATAGACATCTTGTCTGCAGTAGAAAAACAAGCTATTATGCCAAGCGTTTTCCTCCAAGTACTTGCTCAACAAGGAGAAGATCCTAATGTGAGGAGACAAACAGACAGCCTAAATGAGGATGAGAACATCCTCCCTGATAGAATCCTCAGACTGAAGAGCTATCCATCTCCATTCACACACCATCCACACAGTTCAAGGAGGGGAGTGCCAATGAGCCCTTGGATCAATATGGTGAAGTATGGAGATTGATCTCATCCTGGAGTGAGTGCATTGATGAGCTCCACCACATGACCTTTGCTCCCTAGTACAAATTAGATTCTCCCACAAACCACAATCTTGCACGGGGACCTTCAGTGTTTGTTTGCTTTTAATAAAGCCCACTGCAGTCTCACCTCAAAGATGACTACAGAAAAGGTAGTGCCTGTCTTTACAGATGAGGCGGTGGTCCTGTAGAATATGCCTGTAATTATCATAAATGCATAACGTTTTTCTTTTAAGAGTTCTACTTCTGATTTTGTTATTATAGGCACTGGATATTTCTTGACAGTAAAAGGTTGCTTGACTTAACTCAGGTTAGGGGAGAGGGGTTTCCTCAGACTCCAATACCCCTACACTCCTGTCTTCTGACTCAGTGGGACCCTGTATATCTAACAAAGTAAGTGACTCAGCAGTGTTGATGGTCCATGTGCCATACTTTGAAACCATGTGAGCATGGTCTCGAATGTGTGTTCATACACTAACATTTTAGGCAAAGGAATATAGATGAAGGTCATTTGCTGACAGTGAGGGTAACTACTGTGGGATCAGATAGAAGATACAATTCTTGTCCCTGCCTCTGGGGACCAAGAAAATCAGTGTGAGGTTGCACAGACTGAAGTTAGCCAACTGAGCCTTAGTTTGTTCCCACTTCTGGTAAGTTCCAGCTAGTATTGATGCTGTTGGCCCTGTAGGAATCTGTATCTGTCTCCCCCACGTGTGTGTGTGTGTGTGTGTGTGTGTGTGTGTGTGTGTGTGTGTGTGTGTATGTGTGTGTGTGTGTGTAAGATAAGTCCGCACTGGGGAAGGGGGTATGATGGCCAGATTACTGAGACATTACTGGATTTCTGTTCCCTTCAATACCCCCCCTTGTTATTCTATTTACTGACTTGAAAACTTCCCAAGTTGAAGCTAGGCCTGGTAATACTTCGAATCTCACCTCAGAAACCTCAAGTTGAATGATCGAAATCAAGTGAAATGCCAGCCTGGGGGGTAAGGTAGCTAGGCCCATCCTAAAACAGTGAAGGGAAACTGAATACAGAGCTCTGTTGGTGTGTGAACAAGGCTCTAGGTTCCACCCACTTCCACAAAAAGAAAACCTAACGCAGAAAGAAAGAAGGAACTCTATCTGGGCTTTATATTCAGTTGGCCTCAAACCTCCTCAGACTTAGGTCTGCATAAGATTAGTAGCGATCACAAGAATGCTGTGGTATGTCACCATTTCTCTAAGTCTGGCTGGACAGCACAAGAGGTTAAAATGATTTTCTCATATACCAAGAGGTCATTTGCTCTCTCACCTTTCCTGACCCTCCACCTCTCGGGAACCTGGAAGCTGCGGATGTAATGACATCATCACTCTGGTGGCACATAGAATGTGTACTTGGGGGATTCTCTGCTTTTAACCCTTCATACATTAATTTTGATAGTCCTAACTGACACAGCTCAGGGGTGTAGCTCCGTGGTACAGCAGGTACTTAGCAGGTGGAAGGCCTGAGTTCTTGTTTTCAAGAGTGTCAGGCATGCTGAGATAAAAAGGTTTGAGGATCTCCCTTTTAAATCTATCACAATCATGTCTGTACCATCACAAATGAGTTCTGGAGACCACTGGGTTCAAAACTCTGCGCTTGGGTTATAACAACGGGTGACAAGCGAGGGCTGGATACATAGTGTGTCTGGGGGAAAGAAGCAATGGTATTCTCTACACCTGATGCAGATTCTGCGTGGTGTAATAGCTCTGAGGCTTCATTTTAAATCGGTCAAATCAGCTTGGGTCTTGGAAAGAAAAAGGTTGGAAAATACTGACGGCATGCTGCTGGCTTGGGTGTTTAGGTTTTTCTGTATGTGCAATGGAAGGTTGTGAATAGCTGTGAATAGCAAGGTCATTTCACAAAAGAATGTGTTCTGTGGAATATGGGAAAAGAGGTCTCTGATGGCTAAAGGAGGGTCTGGCCAAACTTCCAAAGGCTACCCTGGGAGCTAAAGACAGAGGCCACACAATAATACCCCTTCAACTATCTCAGAATAAAAATTTTCTTTGTTTGTGTGTCCCCAGTTTTAACCCAGGTCAGGATTACAGACACACAAACACACAAATAAAGGATCGAGTTTGCTGAGATGGGACCCTCCTTTACGGGACATCTATTATTAAATACATTTGCCATATTGTAAGGTAATTAGCGTGCTTTTGAGTTCTAAAAAAGTTTCCGGAACTCATTCTCTCCCCGCCCTCATACCTTTCCATTAATAATAGACTTAATTATTTGGCATACATAAGACGTGTTTGGCATACTAATAAAAGAAAGGCTGAACCACTTATAACCATAAATGAATCACACTGTGCTCTGGCGGCTTTTTGCATTTTCTTCTCAGTTCCAAGCAGGAGTTAGGTAACTTCATCATGGGATAGGTAGATAGATACACACACTGATCTTGAGTAAAAACTCCATTTTCCACAGCCTGGCCATCCCTTAGAGGTGACTAGCTGACCTTACACCAAACGCTTGAGAAATGAGAGCATCATGGTGTCTCGTGGTGTCTCAAAATTCTGCTGAACTATGCATATATATGCAAACAGAGGTCATGCAGGACTTTGTGGGATTTTTAACCTTAAGTGATTGCCAAAATCAGGTGCCCTCTGGTCTGACAGAAGAGAACTGGCTGTGCCCTGTTCCTTGAGCTCTGGTTCAAGCACTGGCTGAGTAGATCAAACACAGGATTTTGGGGCTTGGATAAAATTGATATATATATATTATACCATCTACCAGGAAACCTGATTTGCGGTAAGTCATCTAATCCCCAGTAAGATCTCTGAAAGAGGTTAACGACATGTGTTACAGCAGAGGAAACAATCTGCAAACACCTAAGTTAACAACCTGGAACTAGAAAAGACTGCATGTGGCCACTCCTACCCCAAGCTTCTCTTCCCACTACAACTAGGCAGAGGCATTTCTAATGGATCCGGGACACTATCTTGGGTCCTCTTGGAGCCACTCTGGGTCCTATGCCTGATCTGAGCATAATTCTTGAAAGGAGTCCGATGATGTAACTTTCAACTCTAGCAGGGTTCAGTCACACCATTGTTTTGTGCCTAGAAAACCTGGCCCTCCAAAGGAGGTAAGTCTGTTTTCCTCTCATACCTCACAGCCACGGCTAACCCGTGCATTCTATAGATAACCGCAGAGTTTTTTTACACTAGAAATGTTTATTGTTCTTGTGTTATCAACTAAACTAATTAGAGATGCTACTACAAAGGAATTAATACACTGCTAATCAAGTTGTGTGATCTACCCCATGTGATCAGTTCACTTCGTTTATAAATTAGGTGTTTATAGCATGGAGGTGGTGGCACACACCTTTAGTCTCAGCACTTGGGAGGAAGAGGCAGGGGATTTTTTGAGTTCTAGGACAGCCAGGGGCACACGAAGAAACCCTGTCTTGAAAAAATAAATAAAATAACCTGGTGTTTATGATTTTAAAATCATAGTCACATGGCTCAGTGGGTAAGATGCCTGCTTTGAAGTGTGACGACCTGACCCCTGAAGCAAACATTCAAAAAAAAATAAAATAAAATAAAGGAACTAGATACAGTTATGAACATTTGCAATCCCAGTGTCCCAAAGCAAGATGGACCACATAGCTAACTAGAGATCCTGCCTCTACCAGGTAGAAGGAGAACCAACTCTTGAAAGTTGTTCTCTGTCTTTCACACCAATGTCATTATGCACCCACACACAGACAAATGCACAGATGAAAGCCCAGATGAACTCACGCACACACAAAGACACACTTGAAAATGTTTAGCCTTAGAGCATTTTCCCTTTGACCTTCAGAAAACAACACCAGACACTGTGGCATATGCCTGGCATTCCAGTCATTGGGAGGCTGTGATAGGAAGGTTACAAGTTATTAGAGTCTGGGCTACGTTGGCAAGACCCTGTCCCTGTCTCTAGCAATAAAATGAAAAAAACAAACACCAACCAACCAAACAATAATAGAATACTAACTATTAAAACAATCCAAGAAGATACATAGGCAGGAAAAATACCTCAGCTTCCCAGACAGACAGCGCTAGGACACCACAAAGTGTCTTAAGGTTCAGTATGGAGCAGAAACACCCCATCCACTGTATGAACCTCATGGGTTAGGCTGCTTGCTAACTTAGAAAAGGGTTAAATTCATTTGGAACAATGAAAACAGTTGCTGGTAGAGATTAAATGTGTTTCTCAAAACATGAAAATAGCCTATGGAAATTGGAACTCAGGATGATTTTTTTTACCCTACCACCTATATAAATAAACCAATGTAAACTTAAACAAAAATAAGCCTAGAAATATAGCTAACTGGTATAGTAGACTGTTTACCTAGCATACATGAGGCCCTATACTCAATCACTAGTACTATAATAATGTTTAAAAGCAAAAAAAAAAAATCCATTAATAAATAAATGTAAAGGCCTTTTTAGGTGCACAGGCAGTGTTTTGAGGGGTTAGGAAGATGACAACTAATGACAAAAGCCTGACTGGACTAATCAATTATTCAGATCAACATTAGATGCCTATTATACACAGAAACAAGGGAATTCTGTCTCCCTGAAGTAATGTGCTAAGACCATGAGTGTAAAACACTCTACTGTAAAACGGGAAGACAAAGCAGCTGTACTGAGACCTTCCCTCCAAATAATGAGGTCACTTGATGGTACAGAAAACACACGAAGGTTTTTTACTCCATCTTGAGTCTTTTTGTTA
Source organism: Tokudaia tokunoshimensis (assembly GCA_036184795.1). Lineage (NCBI taxonomy): Eukaryota > Metazoa > Chordata > Mammalia > Rodentia > Muridae > Tokudaia > Tokudaia tokunoshimensis. The sequence goes on along the minus strand of BTHU01000013.1, from coordinate 57,502,670 downwards.
TGTAAGGCGTAGGGGTCGGAGGGACATGGGGTCCCACAGGGTCTCACACAGCCCAGGTGCCTCTAAAGTGGGGTGGATGAGACCTTGAACTTGATCCTCTCATCTCCCAAGTGTGTGGATTACAGGAGTGTGTCACCCTTCACCACTCCATACTGTGCTGGGGCTTGAAGCCAGGGCTCCTGCCTGCCAGGCCAACAGTCTCCCACTACAACACACTTCCTGATACGCAGTGGGAATGCTTAAACACCACTAGGAATCCTTCTTGTTGTTCTTCAAAAGAAGTTCCAGAATTGTATACACAAATATGATCACAACTTATAGAAGGTAAATACGGATCTATGTTTAAAGCCACTGGTATAAATAACCAGTTCCAGGTCAGCCAGGATTACACAGCGAGACCCTGCCTTTAAGGAAAGAAGGGAGAGGAGAGGAGAGGAGAGGAAAGAAGGGAGAGGAGGGGAGGGGAGGGGAGGGGAAGAGCTTGTGTATCCTATTCTGCATTCTGCTTTCTCCCAACCCAAGAAATTTTCCAGACACATGAAAACAAAAATGTCCTTCTACAAACACACACCCTGGGGGAGCCTGTCTATATGTGCTATTCCTTGCTCCAATAAGAACTCTGGCAGGAAAAAAAACAAAAAAACAACAAAAAACAAAACCCAGACAATTCTTCAATAGATTCAAGCCATAGGAAAACCAGTAATAGATGCAACCAGACACCTGCTGACAACCAGTGACAAATCCCACTGACACTGCGGTGACCCCCAGTTAGTCAAGATTTAATTAAGGGGCATAATTAAGTCAGTGGAACAGAACACTAATGAGTGTTTTTTTAATATGGGTAATTACGTGTAAAAATACAAAGTGTGATGGAGACCTAAATATATCATTAAATGAACAGTATAGAATAACAAACAGTGTGTGAAGCATGCCTACTCTATTGCTGTTAGAGACAAGGAGGCTGAGTGGGTCTCAGGTTGAATAAAACTCAAGCAAGTTTATGTTGGCTTCATGCTGTGTGCATTTGTTATTCTAATTTTGCAATAATAAGCGGCTCTGTGTATTAAGTTCTCATTTTTTTTTCAATGAAGATTCCATTGGCTTTGATGGCCTTTTGCATTTGACATTTTATTTTTTGTCTCAACTGCAAATGAGCAATTAAGAGGCAGTTTGCAAGCATTTGCTTCCTATGGGTCAGCTTGTGAGGGAGGGTCCAGTCTCCATCAGGAGACTGACAGATGTAGGGACATCGGGTTTCTTATGTTTGAGCTCTACCTGAGGAGTCAACCCACTGACGGGACCTTTTCAATGGACTGAAAAGATCAAGAGGAAAAAAGCCTTTAGGTCATTACCCAAAAATAGAGGAAGGTAACCACAGGACACGCTGTGACTGGAAGGCGTGGCTGCGTGGGTCTGGGTGCTCACTTTTTTTGTGAGAATGCTATCTGTGTGGCACCTTGGGCTGACTGTGACGTCCTCAGCAGCACGTATCCAAGCAACAAGTGGGTGCAGAGGCGCTTGGCAACCAGTACCCCTGGTTCAACTCTATACAATTTGGGATCTTTCATTTAAAACATATTTTATCCCCCTAAGCATGCCTTTCTAGCCTTCTTGCTTCTGAGCTAACCTCAGAATATTCCAGTTGGTAATATTCCAGAGAAAAAAGAAAAAAAACACTTCATTATTAATAAGAAGCCAATAGCCAGTGCCGCCGCATTCTGTTAAGAATTGGACCTATCACATATTGCTGAGGATGGAGTCCGAGCCTAGAACATGCGGGGAGGAGCTTCTCCCAGGCCGCTGTCTGATTTCACAGATAGTTACTGTGGTAGAGCTTGTTATGTGTGCGGCAGTCCCACACATTCTCGGATCAATTCATATATGCCGTTCAATATCAGACCTGTCTAACACTATCTCTTAAAAGATAAGCGCTCATGAGTCCAGGACAATAATGGAAAACAATGAAAATTCTGAATAAACTTCTGATGCCTCAGACAGTGACATGGGAATGCTAGACACAGGGGCAGGGTAGCCTGTAGAGAACTGAAGAGAAAACCTAGCTTATGTTTGGACAGTGAGTTTACTGAGCTTGTTTCCCCTTAATGCTGGCCATAAAAACAGGCATTATCTCAGGAGGCTAGTATAGCAGTTATCAGGTTATTATAAAAGCAAAGATTTCATATGTACACACCTCAAACCAGGTTAATAATTAATTTCAAAATACTATAAATTGAAGCCTATTAGAATCCCAAATATTTTCATGAACATTAACCCTAAGAACCCAGGGAGGCTGAGACTGATTTTTTTTTAATAGCCTTACAACCTTCTGTAGTACTTCTGAGACACGGGTTAACTCAGGCGACTCTCTCCATTCATCTAGTGACCAGCTCAATTCATTTGTGTAGCATTAGGTGTATGTGGCAAGCGCTCTACTTGGTTGGTTTCCTGGGAAAATTAATGATCCTTTTCCAACTGTCCTCCCTCCAAAGCACCTTGAACTTTTTGAAGACTTTTGTTGTTGTTGTTGATTTACAAAAAGAGTGAAGCATTCGGTTCGGAGCTTAGGGGAGACGCCAAAGTTGTGCAATAAAAGCCTTTTGACTGGCACCTACTCTTAAAGCGAGCAACTTTTGGGGATCTAAAAGGCTGAAAGAGCTCATCTTGTGACCCAGATCCCCTGCATGCCTCTCTCCACAAGGCCGCCCTTATCAAGTTGTATATGAATGAACAGAATTGTCTTTTGTCCAGCGCTTGCCTCCCACCTCAGAAAAACCAACTACTAAAATAACAACCAAATTCCATAAGCCTGACAAAGATCTCGCACTTCTTATATAGGCAAGGAGAGGTTGGAGGGCTCAGCAAAATTTTTATGTAGGGGAGCAGGCCTGAGGAAAACTCACACGCCATAACCAGTTGTAGACAGAGGATCATCTATCAGGAGACAAATGCAGGAACTCCAGAGTGCCTCTCCTCAAATGAAATAATATATCTTTGAAAGCCAATGCCCGCTTTAGGCCCGAGGCCCATATATCAAGCCTGAGAGGCTGGTGGAATCGCTCCAGGGCCATTAACCTTCCACCTGTTTCCCCTTGTCCTTCAGGATGAGCCCCTGCCCTTGATTTTACTCCCGTCCCCTGTTCATCTTCCGACAGAGTGTAAATGTGAGGCAGTAGGCCTGGGAAATAACTCAAAGGCAATGGACCAGGGGCACGGTTACAAATCTCTGCCAGTGGCACCGTGACTTATGGAGGCAGTTTGTCACACATGAGCCAGGTGACCTCTGTGACATAACAGAGAAAAATATCACCCGGGATCAAAGATGGGATTGGGAGTGTTCTAAGTAACTGCGTCCCACGCGCTGAGCGGGTTATCTGGTGTCTAAGGATTTCCCCCGGTTCCAACAACATTAGCTCCAGGGAAACTGGAAAGGTGGGCCAGGGGGTCCTTAATTGAAAGTAGAACTTTCAATTTTTTTTTTAAGCCAGTGACAGGCAATTCTACATTTTCCTAAATTTTAATCTCATTTGGAGAGTATTTCTGACTTGTAAAAGTGAATCACACATGATTCAAAAAAAAAAAAAGTAGAACTTAAGTAAAAGTTTCTACTTAAGTAGAAAGTAGAACTTAATTGAAAGTAGAACTGGGCCTTTCCTGCCATGTCAGGATTAGAATTTCTGCCCTCTTGATTGCTCCTGGCAGTTGCTGCAGAAGCTGGTCTTTGGCAACACAAATCCATCCAGTCGCCCTTAGAGAGAAACTGAGACACTGAAAAATGATATGTTCTTAAAGACTTCCGTAGCTCTAGTACTTAAATCCACAGTTAGACTGTCAAGAGAAAGTTTTTCAGTATAGCATCTTTTTTTTTAAAGAAAAAAAAGGTCAAAGAACTTTGGCTATTTTGAAACTCGGTGTTCACTGAAACGAGTCACACAACAAGGTCACAGCATATGCGGGATATGAGGGTAATCTCAGCACTCAAGAAGACTGTATTTCCAGTCTAGCCTGGGCTACATAACCAGATATTCAAAGTATTAAAAATGATAGTAGTTAAAGGATGTAATTGAATCATGTGTGATTCACTTTTACAAGTCAGAAATACTCTCCAAATGAGATTAAAATTTAGGAAAATGTAGAATTGCCTGTCACTGGCTTAAAAAAAAAAAGAAAGAAAGAAAGCATCAGTGCAAATATTTTAGATATGAATATTAACTTCCAGCTTGTAATTATTACTAAAATCATGAGTTTCCCAGTCATTTGATGCTAAAGATATGTCTCAAAGGGTCCAGAAAATAAGTCTTTAAAATAGTTCTCCCTAGGGCCACTGTCTCACTGGGGGAGGGGGATTATAACATGGGTTAGAGAGATACTTTCATGGGTTAAGAGGTTAAGCATGTACTAGCTATCCATGCCAACGACCCAAGTTTAGACCCCAGCACACATACAGGGCAGCTTACTACTGACAGCTTCAAGAAGGATTCAAACCTCCTACCGGGTGCTGTGGGGAAACAGGAAGGTTCACTGAATTCACACAGAGGTGTATACACACTAAGTTTTTGTTTGTTTGTTTTGTTTTTTTAAATCTTGTTATAGAACCAGAAAGTGATCATAGGTTGTGAGGCAAGCCTGCTTCAGTTTACTCTTTCCTACGCTACCACAAGGACTGTGGTCATGGGAAATAGCATCCCGGGTGCGTTTTATAAGGCACCCACCACTGCAGAGTGCTTTCTCCTTAGAGCATACTGATACCACTGGCTAATGTGGAAATGTCAGTAGATAAAAAAAGAGCAAGGGGGAAGAAGTGTGTGTGTGTGGGGGGGGGGGCACTTGGAAGTTGTAAGTATCCTACTGTCTCAGCCTCCTGAGATCTTCCTTATGAACTACCATAGCCATACTTAAATGTCAGTTTTTATTAGAAAGCTCTCCCTGTCTTGTTCTCAAACATCACATACATGAATGCAATAATCTTAGTGTAGCCCTTAAATCTGGGTGCAATTATTTATCAACTCAACATTTAAAAATACATATAAATGGCTAGGTAGAACATGACTGCAACCCTGGATCCTATGGGAGAAGGGGAGAACTGTTCCCTAGGACAAGGGCATGATGATGATGGTGATGATTGATAATAATAAATTATTATGAGAGACAGGGTTGAATCCATAGCTCAGAGGTAGTGTACTTGCAAAAGCATACATCATCTCATCCACACCAAGAAAGCAAGCCTGGAAAAGTTTACAGATATTTGAGATGCGTACTTAAATATTCACGAAGCAGGAAAATACCAGTATACTTTAGGATCCCTTCCCTGTGACTATCCTGATGTTCTACAGTTGCATGGGAAGTTATTGGAATATGCATTTTTTTCCTGGGAAACTCAATAACTTTACACCTGACAGTCAGAGGTACAGAGCAGGATTTTAAGCCATAAAAGATTTTTGTTTTCTGTGTTTGAGACAGGGTCTCATTGTGTAACCTTGGCTGTCCTGGAACTATGTAGACCAGGTTAGCCTTAAAAAGCCACAGAGATCTGTCTGCCTCTGCCTTAAAAATGTTTTTGTGTTATCAAGCTAGAATAAGTTCTTGGGAGAACAAGAAAGGCTGCCTGGGACATCCAGCAACCTGGTCCCTGACTGATGAGAAAAGAAGCCCTGTGAACACTATTTCATGGCCCTTGAAATAATTTTTCTGGGATGCAGAAACCTAATGGTGAGAAGCACAAGCATTTAAACATTTGCTGTCCCAGAAAGCTATAGGTATAGGTATGAATAAATGCTCAATCTTCTTTATCTATGGATTAAAATTAGTTTGTATAAAATTAATTTCTGATAGATATGACTGAAACTCTCATTAGGTTTTCTTCCCCAGGAAAGATTGTTTCTATGCATCCTGTTGCAATGTGCATCTAATGTGAGGGTCTCTTTGTTCTATCAATTTAATTACAGGCACATTTTAAATGTCTTTGTACATAAACATCTAAATCTCACAGATAAACCCATTTTTCTTTGAAAGTAAGTTGCTGGATGTGCCTGAATCATTCTACTGAGAGCCCACCCCCAAGCTCATGAAGAGTTTCGACTTCACGCTCGACTGTTTTGATAAAATGGTAAGCAAGGGATCATTTAATGGAAACCGTTGCCTACCAAGTATAATACTAAAATGGCCAATCTAAACTAGAGAATCTGAGGAAATGTCAATTCTTATCAGACTTCTCCAGGAAAAGAAAGGCATTTAGTATTTTCAGTAAAACTCTTGAAATAGTTCTTAAAAAAAAAAATGAAGACGCATTAGTGTAAGTTATTTAAAATGTTTTTTAAAAATCCAATGTCTTCTGATCTATGATTTAAACAAATATGGTTAGACTCCAGCAGAAGAAAAAAAAAAAGAGCCCGGGCATGAATCACCGCTTACATTCTTTTCCACCCACAAACAATTTCATTTGGGAAAGCTGCCACATAGTATCGACAGTGACAACAAATGGCATTGTCCCGCGAACATCTGTTTCCGACTCCCACACTGATACTGCGCAGGGCACTTCGGACTTAGCTGGTCTCTACAAATTGCTGAGCCTCAAAGGAGCTGGAAACCGCTGGTCCGACGAGGTTTTATTATTGGAACACAGGAAAACTTTATCATCGTGCTGGGAAGTTCTGTATCTTTTGAAATATTGGAACGGGGGTTATGTTAGCACATTAAACCATGCGGAAGACTACTTCTGAAGAGAAGGGAGAGGGGGAAAAAATGTTTCTTGTCTATTATGTCCTTGGATTGAGGTCCCCATTCAATCTTCATAAAATGTTCTCATCCAAGCTCAACTTAAAATTGGTTTGCTGTTTAGTTACTGCACTTTAGTGTTTTCGCAAAAATTGAGAAAACCAAAGAATTTCTAAGTCGATATGATATTTAAACACTGTAGTTTCTTAACAAAAAGGGGGAAAATGAAACTAGTTTTTAGATGCTCTTTTATTATTTGTCCCCATAAATTTATACTGACATGCTTACATTTTCTAGAAAGGCATCAAACAAAGGGCTAATAAGGACTCATGACCACAATACCCTCTCCTCCTCAGCCTGTGTTCAAAGATTCACTGGGGCTTCTGTTGCAGCAGCAGAAGCCTCAGCGCGGTGTTACACGGTGATTCCGGGCTAGCCTGTCATTAGCTGCCTCCAGGAGGCACACAGCCATGGTAGTGCATCTTTTCCCTGTGTGGTGTTCAGTTGTTAACAAAAACACACTGGAAATCAAACTTGTTCACAGAGGAAATTCTACTGAACACACACTTCAACTTTTTTCATATTCCAAGGTAATCTGCAGCTAGAACTTTTGTCTCTGTTCTTGGCTAAAAAATGGGTTCTCATCTTAATGGAGATATCAAACAGGGCATGCAATTAACATCTGACTTCCGTATACGTTTTCATTCGACCAAGACATGTTAGAGCAAATGCCATTTTCCTCTTTGGCATGACTCTCAACTGACACCCAAAAGGTATTATTTTGAGATCAGTGGTTAAAACATTTGCTTAGCCAGGCAGTAGTGGTGCATACCATTAATCCCAGAGTTTTGGAGGCAGAAGCAGGTGGATTCTGTAAGTTCCAGGCCAGCGTGGTCTACAGGTTCAGTTCTAGGACAGGCAGGGCTACACAGAGAAACCCTGTCTCCAAAAAACAAAAACAAACAAACAAAAAAAACCAAACCTAAATAAAAATAGAAACTTTAAAATGTAAATACTATAAATAAATAAATAAATAAATAAGTAAATAAATAAATAAATTGTAAAGCCAACCAGGCTTGGTGGTACACATAGTTTTGATCCCGGTACTCAGGAGGCAGAGTTAGGAGGATCTCTTGTGAATTCCAGGATAGTCTACAAAGTGAGTTCCAGGTCAGCCAGGGTTATGTACAAAGACCTGTCTCAAAAACAAAAGAAAGCTAGGCTCACAACCAACCAACCAAACAAACAACAAACAAAAACAAAAACTGTATACTCACTTGTTGTCCAAATCTGAGGAGTAGAGCTCAGATCCGCAGAGCCCACATAAATGCCGGCTGTGGTTGCAGCCTACCTATAATTTCAGCACTCAGAGGGCAGAGGTATGGAGACCTAGAGCAAGCCGGCTGGAGAGGCCAACTAAGAAGTGAACTCTGGGTTCAATTGAAAAACTCTGCCACAAAGAATTACAAGGAAAATGGTCAAGAGTACTCCCAATGTCAACCTCAGGTCTTCACAAGCATGTGCAGACACCTGAAAGCTCATACATGTCTACTCCCAAACGCATATATGCATAATACAGTGGGACAAAAAGATACACTTCTTGAGAGCTTCAAATGAGCTGAACTGCCTGACTACAGTTAGGGACAACAACGTTCAGCTGAGAACTAATTCTACTTAAGAATTATTAAGATAATCATTATTTTAAAAACATACAATATTTTACAATAGAATTTAAATTTCAAAATAAAATTTAAATATTTTAAAATAATCTTTACCAGGGTACACATAGTTTATGAATAAGTGATAGGCTTCTATAATTGCTATAGAATGTAGTTTCGATGCTGAAACAAATCAGTAAGTTTTTTTTTTAAAAAAAATAACTATTCAGTCTTTCACTGCTACTCACGAAAAATGTTCTCGGAGATTTTAATTTTTGTATACCTAATTATGTTTTATACTGAATTTTTTTTCAATCAAAGTATTTGAAATTTGTATTACTATTACAGTGTAAGAATCAGTTCTCAAATAATCATAGTCATAATTAGTTAATTTTTAAAAATCAGAAATTGGGATGAGAATTTTAATGTTTTATGTGAAAAACTAAAGCGGGGGAGGGGCTGGGAAGATGGCTCAGCTGCTAAGGGGGTGAACTGGTCTTACACAGCACCCAGGTCAGGTAGCACATGTCTAACTGTAACTCCAGTTCCAGGGAATCCCCCTCTGGCCTCCAAGGCTACTGGTTTCTTCTTTAACCACATCCATACACAGACATACATGCACATATATAATTAAAAATAAAATCTTAGTTGAAGATTATAAAAGTGGTATGTGTCACACATGGGACAATAGCAGCATAAGCTTCCACTATTTATGGTTTCAAACATGTCATTGGCCCTGGAAAGACTCCTATAAACTAAGGGTAGCACTACCTGAGCAAAGACTATGTGTTTTTATTTACATTGTATCCTTACAGCTCAGCTTTATGCCTGACATATCAGGAAGGGTGGTATCGTGTGCCAGGGTGTGCCAACCAAAAAACTGAAGAAATATGAAAAAGAGTATCAGGGAATACGTGCATGTGTGCGTGTGTAAATGTCTTGCTTTGTTTTGTTTGCTTTTGTCTTGAGACAGGGTCTTACTATGTAGCCCTGGCTATCCTCTAAGTAACTATGTAGAACAGGCTGGCTGGGATTCTCTAACTGGCTATGTCTAACTGGGCTATCCTCTCCTCTAACTAGCTATATAGAGCAGGCTAGCCTCAACAGAGGTCCACCTGGTTCTGCCTCAGGAGAGATCAGGGCTGAAAGGTGTGCCCAAGCACACAGTGCCTATATTTATAAATGTTTTGGCCAAGGCTAGAAGCCCGTCAGATGTAAGAAGTGGCTAGCCTGTCTATTATATGCACTAACACTGTCAACTGCCCAGCATCTGATAATAACCAAATAAGTTAACAGAAAAGCAAGCCACTGGGGTTGATTTCAGTAAGGAAGTAAAGATAAAATTCTTCATCACACCTTGTGTCACCCAAAGGAAACATCGGCCCGCCAATTTTACAAACATGCCAGGAAAAGAATTTCCTTGGCAAGGTGACAGCGGGAAAATGTCCTTTTCAAAGATCAATTAAGCCCCTGAATCCATGAACTTGTTCGAAGAGTTTCTTATGCCCTGGAATTCAAGGCTTGGGGAGATGTGCTTGCCTTTCTATTTTGGGACGCCTTCTTTTGTTCATTCTCTCTAAGAATAGTGGCAGAGCTCGGGATGCTATTTATAGCCTTGAAAGCAACTTGACTCCGAACACTTTATTCATTTATATTTCCCGTGTTTATTGTTCCCTTACCTTTTTAGTAATTAAAAGTGTTCATCCAAGATTTTATTTAGTAACAAATCAGTTGTAAATAGCTTTTCTTTTAATATATGAAAGCCTATATTTAGAAGAAATATAATACTTCACCCCCATGTCCGTATTAACTAAAAACAGTTTCACGGGGCAGGGGTGGGTGGGGTGGGTAATAGGCTGTTTTTCTCTCCTAATTTTACAGGAAGTGTAACGATTTGGTCATTTGGTGTTTTGATTCAGAGTCCCACTTGAGGTGGTAAATCCTACTTTGTCAACCCTGACTTTTGTCATAAATCTTAGACTGCCATTGTGTCCAGCTCATTATGTGTTTATAATCAGGGTAGAACACTGAAATGTATCTGTTACAAGAGATGGCTAAAATAACATTAAATCTACGGGTCTTCTCACAAGAGAAGGTGGGCCCTGGGGCTGCCTTGGAGAGCAGAGCGATCACAGACTCATTGGGAGCCCCCAGAATCCGAAAAGCACAGATTTCCCTGCGGCACTGACACTGCTCACAGTGAGCTTTCTGGTGAGTGGCACCTTCTCCCTGTCCATCAACAGTTTTGATGCCGTATCTAAAACTGCAGAAATGTACATCCCACCAGCCTGAACTGGGGATTCAATGGTTACTACTGTGCTGGGCTCTACAGTGTAGGCTGCCTCAGTGCGACTTGAGATGGTTTGCATCTTCAACTCTGAACAGCTTTTAGGACCTCCAGGGAAAGAAATCTACTGTTAATACTTTGCTGGTAGGGGTGGGGGTGGGGGGTAGTGAGAGGGGTGGGGTAGGAGGAGGGCACAGGTGGTGCTGAAGCCATGGTCCAGACAGAGCATCAGCTCTGCCTTTCACTTCCTCAAAATCCAGTAGCATGCACACAATGGGGGCTTTTATTTAAAATGGTCTATTGGAGTAACAGTCGGCAGTTAATTAGAGCACTCAACGTCAAAGGCTGGCTCTCTTAACAAAATTTTCAGTCTCTCTGCTCTAATACTGATCAAGCCAAGAGCCTCGGTCAAAATGGGAGCAGTTCTGCAATAATTCCCCATTCTCAATACAGGGTAATTTAATGTTGGATCTGCCTTCACTCGAAAATAATGGACTGGGGGGAACTGTTGTTTTAAGGACCATTTTCGTATGTTTTTACCTGATAGTTTTATTTTGATAAACTTAAAAGGGAAATAAATACTCCCCAGCTCGGAGAGTTCTGTGAAACAGCACATCTGTGCGCCAAGTCCTTTCAGCTCTGGCCTCATTACAGGCGTTAGGGCTTTTCCGAATTCAGCCCAAAGTGGGATCAGACTCAAAGCTCCGGGGGAAATCTACAGCAAAAACTCATGAGATGTTTTGTGGATATTCCTGTCTCTGTAGGTGATCTGTCTGGTGCATTTGATTTACAAATCAGAGAACATTAAACAAAGCAGTCTAAACACAAATTAATTGACTAATCGGGAATTCTCACTAGTTTACAATCTGGGTAAAGAGTACATCACCAAAGAAAGTCAAAATTTTGCAAAAGGATGTGTTTGAGGAAATGTGGATAGATCTGATGATTTATTCATGGCTTTGGATGCTTTGGGAGAGTTTTGGTTTGTTCAGAATGGTCTCCAACTCATGATTCTCCTGTCTATGGTAACAGGTGCACACCACCGTGTTCTTATTTCAAAAGATTACTTACTCTCACCATTGCCCCCCCTCTAAGTTTGCCAGCACATTTCCACCATGACTTGCAGATTCTTTCAGAATTCCCCATTTATTTAAGACCTTCTCACGCAAACTGCCACTCTTCCGGACATCTATGCTCTTTCACATACATAGGTGTGGATAATTCCACCGTAAATGCCTGGTCAGACTTACACACACATTCAATTTATGAGCAGAGTTTTGATTCAGTGTAGATACACTAAACTATCAAAGTCATCAGACCCTTCAATATGAATGGCTTAGCCCAAGTATGACAGCTCCATAAGCACTCAGGGGAGGGGGCAAATTTCTGTAGTTTCAAGGCCAGCCTGGTTTACATAGTGAGTTTCTGACCTGCTAGGGTTATATAGTAAGACTCTGTCTCAAAAAGAAACACACACACACACACACACACACACACACACACAGGCTCATAGAATTTTACTTTTTAGCGGTTTCAGACAGGGTTTCTCTGTCCAGCCCTTTCTGTCCTAGAACTTGCTTTATAGACCAGGCTGGCCTCAATTCAGAGATCTGCCTGCCTCTGCCTCCCCAGTGCTAGGGTTAAGGCGTGCGCCACCACCGCTGCTCAGCAGCTGCTGTCTCTCTTTGCGTGAATTAACAAAACATTTAAAAAATTCCAAGCACACACAAAAAATGCAGAAAGCTTCTTCTGCCATCTTGTCTTTTAACACTCCCCATGTACCCACCATAGTAAGAACAGTAAAACATTTAAGATGCATACAAATTACTCCTTTGGTCACTTCTACACTTACAGCAGTCACATTACCTCAGAAATAAAAGGAACTTGAACAACTCACTTTGTCACATTCTCAAATTCTTTATATGGCCAAGTGACCTTGACCATCTGATTCTCCTGCCTATACCGCTGCATGTTCTGCCATGCCCGGTTACGTGGTGCTGGATTGGGCTTCCTGCCCTCTTAATTTTGCTGAACTGAGTTCTGAAGACCAAATGCTTCACCCAAATGCTTTTTAGAGCTCACTTTAAAGGCAGCTACAGTCTCTCGGAGTAAGTGTTCATGGATGCTCTTACACAAGTAGAAATGTTTTTCAATGTACTTGTAAATGAGTTACTTTACAATTCTAGTCTTAGCTGGAGAAAGCAAGAATGGACAAAAGAAAGCCAAATGAAAGTGAGATTACTTGATGCAGGTTGAGTGTCCCAGAATCAAAGCCCTAAAACCTGATATGCTCCGAAACCAAATTCATGTTTACACTTGGATTCTATCCCTTAAGTCTCTCGCTATGCGAGTGCAAATATCCCCAACTCAAAAGAAAACTTCAAACTCTTTAATGCTAAAGCATTTTAGCCAAGACAACCTACCACGTGATTCTTCTAAAGCACAGAAATATAAGCACCCTAAAATGTTTACAACCTGCTTAATAATCTTTACATAGAGAAACCAACACTTTTTCTCAGATTATTAAGGAAGCTGTGTCTGTGTTATTACAGAGTACGTATTCTTTGTTTTAACTGTTTTGCAGTTCGAGGAATTAAAACCAGGATTTAGTACCTACTAAGCATCCCCAGCCAATATGTTTAGTGTTTGTTTGTTTGTGTTGAGACAAGGTTTTATCACACAGCCTTGACTGGCTTGACCTCAGACTGAGGTCTACCTGCCCCTGCCTCCAGAATATTGGAATCAAAGGTGTGCACACGACTTCAGTCTCCAGCTTGTCTGTACACTACAGATTCTCCAGAGTAAGGAGAGAAAGCCTAACTGGGCCCAGAATCAGCCAGTTTAGGTGAAATGGAGACTCTGTGTGTGTGTGTGTGTGTGTGTGTGTGTGTGTGTGTGTGTGTGTGTGTGTGTGGCGGGGGGAATTAAGGCTGAGAAGCTGGAATCGGTTCATTGATGCTGTCAATATTACAGGTACTGCAGGAAAAATCCCCTCCGGCCTATAGGCGCAGTGGTCTTGATAGGCCACAGGTCAGTGGGAATGTGTTTGCTTGCTTTGTGTTGTTGTCTGTCCTAGGCTGGCCTAGAACTCGTACTTCTCCTGTGTAAACATTGGAATTGGACATGTATGTAGATGTCACCATACAGCGAAAAAAATGTTAATGAAGAAAAACTCAGTAAAGGTATATGAGGTTGCCAGTCAGCGTCTGTGGTCTTGATTTAAATCCCGTTAGATTACAATGTACAATGTTACTCAGTTAAGAGTGGATTTCTATCTTTAGTCCTATACATAAGACACATCAGCAGATCTGCAACTCAGAAGCAAGGTTATTATTACTAATGCCTCAGCCTTGGAACCCATCACTCGCTCACAGAGACAGCCCCAAGGCACGTTGAGAGACCAGGACAGTAGTAAGTAAGCACAAAATCTAATGTTCTTATAAAGCATGCCAGAGCAAGATACTGCCTGCATCCTTCCAAGAGCTTCCTAAGTTGTGTCTGCCTTAGAGTCCGTGGTTGCTGTCAATCTGCACTTCGTGGGCTGCCGGACTTGCACTAGGTGGGCTGGAAAGAACTTTCTTCTAATGAAGTCAACAACACACCAGTCTGTTCTTTTGAACCCAAATGCTTAGAAGTAAATGAAGTACTAAACTGAGCATTGGTTCTGTTGGAATACTGGGAGACCTAAGGAGTGTTAAGCCAGTAAACACTCACTGTTACTACAGGGTAACTGACTTTGGTATGTATGACCTTTTTATGGTCCTCTAGAATTCTGTAGATAATGCTCTGGATTTTTGTTTGTTGATTTATTTGTTTATTTACAGGCAGGGTTTCCCTAAGTAGCCCTGGCTGTTCTGAAACTGGTTCTGTAGACCACGTTAGTCTCAACTCAAGGATCAGCCTGCCTCTGCCTCTAAGTTCTAGGATCAAGGGGTTGTGCTAACTGCTGTTCTGGCCTGGGAGGAGAGAAGACATAATATTGTACCTTTTATCTTTGTATCTTGTATTAGTGGAGGAAGGAAAGGAAACAGCCTTTCCAAATCAAGCCAAGCAGTGAAGGCTTGCAGGTATAGCTTAGAGAGAAGGTTTAGAATAAACAACCAGAGACAAGGAGAGAAAAATCTATGCTACCGCCTAGGTTCAAACTGTGGGTCAAATTTCGCTAAGGATGCAGACTGAAGAAACACATTTTTTGGCCAGTCCCATACATAGGTCAGTAGTGGGGCACAGTCTCGGGCAGTTTCTATTCCCATAATATACTATGACCATGAACAAGTTGGGGGAGGAGGGTGTATTACATCTTACACTTCTAGGTAACACTCTATTACTGAGAATTAGGAAAGGAGCCCAAGTAGGTCAGGAACCCGGAGGCAGGAACCGAAGCAGATTCCCTGGAGAAGCACTCTCACCATCTGGGTCCCTGAGGCTCACCCAGCCACTGATAGCACCCAGGCCCACAGGCCCAGGGGTGGCAGTGTGCTAGGCCCTTCCGGGTCAATCATTAATCAAGAAAATGTCCCCACTGGCTGGATGTGAAAGGGTATGCATTTAATTTCCAGTACAGTGAGGGCAACGGCAGAAGCAGATGGATCTGTCTAAGTTTGGAAGGCAGCCTGGTCTACATAGTCTTAGGACAGCTAGCACTACTAGCGAGACCTTGTCTCAAAATAAATAAATAAATAATAAAAAAATAAAAACAAAAAAACAAACAGAAAACACTGCACAGGCCTGCCCATAAGCCAGCCTAGAGGCCTCCTCAGCTAAGGTTTCCTTGTGGCAAATGACTCTAGCTTGGGAAGAGTTGGAAAAAAATAAATAAATCACTAATCTATATGGTGCCATCCCTAGCACTAGGTTGAGGTGCAGTTAAAAAACATATAGTCATTTTAACACAAGAGGTCTAAGCCTCTTGCTTCCTTGAGCTCAGAGCCAATCTGAGAGTCAGAGAACACATGGTAAAGGGAGGAATTTTCCTTAACCAGTTCCCTGGCTGAATTTGAAGCCTGGTTAGTTTGTATCTTACAAACAGTGTTGTTAAGTGTTACTGCAGGCAGTGCTGACCAGACCAGGGAGGCTAATCACTGACATAATTCCATGACTGACTGAGTTCTTAAGTTTCCCCACAATTTCAATTCAATAAGCAATGTTGTCCATGGTGATGATCAAACAATAGGTCATATTCATCTAGTGACAGTCTCCAAGGGACCGAGGTATCCTGTCAAAGGCAGGGTTCCAGAGGCAAGTATCTCGGCTGCTTTTTGCCTCTGAAATACATCAAGGAACACTTGCTGAGCAGCCCACCTCTTAGGGTCTTTGTGAAAAGCTTGAATCCAGAGACTCTAATGGGCCTGCAGGTGGGTTTGCTTAGTTACACTCGTTTTCTAGGCTGGGAAGAAAGAATAAAATACATCAATGGCTCCTGGAAAGTAGACCTGGGTCTGCCTTTCCTGGGTGTTAGGGTAATGTTAGGGCTGGCCCCTGGAGACTCTGTTTCCCCTTATAAATGGCTGTCCATGCTTTCAGCCAGAAACTGAATCCTACCTGTCTTATCATCTCAGTCCCAGCAGTCTGCCAGCTTCACCTCAACCTGCATCCTGGGACCACCCACCCCTCAGCAACTGTTCTCTGTCCTTGGGCTGAGCCACTGCATAAGTTCTCTGGGGGCATCTGGGTTTCTTGGACCCTCTCTTGATCTGCCCAGCCCACTATCCACCTGAGCAGTAACATTTTAGGACAATCTGCTGACATCACAGCATTGCTTAAATGCCAAGATTTCTTGTTTCAGAAGGATAAACTTTTCAATGCTTTGATCGACAGAGAGCCATTTTCCCCTCTGACCCTCCAAAGCCATTGGCCTCAGGTATCTCTTGGAAGTGTTGAGTTAGTTCTCGGTTTTTTTCTCCTCTGTCTGTTTTGAGCCTGGACAACATGTCTCTGTTCACACCAGTTTGTTCTTGCTGTTCTGACCTTAGCTCAAGGGTCATCTCTTCCCCTTTCTTAGAAGTGGAGCTGGCTGCCGGCTGCCGGCCTCCTGCATCTGCTTTGTGCACTGATTTGTTCTGGCAGTAAACATTTCCCTGGTTAGCTTGTCTATCATCAGCTTCCCCCACCCCCCCAAGCATGGAAGCACTGATGGAAAAAAAAAAGACAGTGCCCTTGTTGATCTCGTTAACTACAGTATGTCTCGATCTAGAGCACAACTTGGGCTATTGTGGGAATTTCACAAACACGTGTTGAATGAATGTGTAATTCATTGGGTCTGGGGCCAGACCTAGCAATAAGCAATTTCTAAAAAGCCAATCAACACTGGTGCCGGGCGGTGGTGGCACAAGCCTTTAATCCCAGCACCTAGGAGGCAGAAGCAGGCAATCTCTGAGTTTGAGGCCAGCCTGGTCTACAGAGTGAGTTCCAGGACAACCAGGGCTACACAGAGAAACCCTGTCTCGAAAAATTAAAAAAAAAAAAAAAAGCCAACGTGGTCTCTTTACGTACACTGGGCTAGACAGCCCCCTCCACATGTACCGACCCTTGAAAAAGCTTATTTGGGGCCATTAAATAATTGACTATGAAATAAAAAATCAATAAATCAGCTTGAGGGTTAAAAGAAAAGTTTTCTGATCTAAAAGAAGGCTCTCCTAAAAAAAAAATGTTAATATATGGCATTTGTTTAAAATCAAACATGATACGAGGACTAAGACCTCAAATACCTATGTGCCCCCAGTAACTAAAATTTGCCTGGAAGGAATCAGATTCTTTGGGGGAAAAAATAACAAGTAATTTTAGCACTTTAAAAGGTGCTACCTGCATTCATACCTTCTGTATAACAACGACAAAATCTAAGCAGTTGAGTAAATATGAGTGTCAAATGAACTTTCAAAACGAAATGCTGGTAAGATAATCAACTGGTGGCCCAAATCTGAAACTCAGCACTCTGGAGACCAAGGTAGGAAGACAGAGCTCCAGACCCACCCGAACTCCAGACTGAAGCCCTGTCTCAAAAACCAACCAACACCCAAAACAAAAATGACCTGAACAGACAAGGCTGTGAAATTATATTAGGAAAGTCTAATAGGATTTTTTGCTATATTTTCAGTCCTTTTGATGTCCCCTGCCTAACTGTCACACAAAATCAGTATTTAAGAATCGTATGTTAGAGACAGGCATAGTCCAAACACTCAGTCCCCAGTGCCAGCCCTCTCTATATAGTAGGTTCCAGGACAGCCATGGATATGTAGCAAGACGACGACAAAATGAACAGTATGTTAATGCCCCTGATAGATCATTGCCCAGCTCCCCCTAGCTTGCTCTCTGACAGTCCACCTTCCGGTACAGGTACTAAGCCACATTCCCAAAAGACACGCGGCGAGGGCATCTACAGCTCCGCACCAGCTGTTCTCCGCAGTTCCTCTCCGTCTCTGCCTTCCCATCTGGCTCTCTCTCCACTCCTATTCTCCAGATCCTTTCCCTGACCACTTTTGCCTCTCCTGGGCTGGCGTAGGCATCCTCAAGGGCTTGTACTACATCTGGACACGCTGCCTTCTCTCTGTTTTAATCTTGGTTGGGATAATGGGGTGTTGCTCAGGGGCTGGCTTGCTGTCTTTGGGAATTGCACTGCCTGGTGGCAATGTCATCAGGAACCTCGCTGTGAGCACAGGATTGTTTGAAAGCCACATCACCAAACATGAGACTAAGACGTCAGAGTCTGTGCTCAAATGCTGCCTATACCGGGAAGGGCGCGTGTTGTGGAATAAATGGACTTAGCGGGTGTTCAGTAAAGACTGCTCTTGCTGTTGTCTCCAAAAAACTTAGCACAGGGATCACCACACAGTAATTCTGTGTGATGAATGAGTGAATAAAGGAATTAATTCATGAATCAAGCCTAGGTCACACCTACTTACTTGTAGCAGACTTTCATGGATAATTTGAGTGTGACCCAACTTTAAGAAAGTGCTCCCTCCAAGTGAGATAAAGGCATAATGTGTGGTGCAAGCTTGTGTGTGTGTGTAAAATTTTACCTCAGCACCAATTTTGAATGATATCACTCTTGCCAGTCTAAGCTGAAGCAACTATAGTTAAAAAAAATTTTCTATTTCTAGTTAGCTCTCGGCTACAACTAAATTTTAATATTTGAAAAGGCATATCGTCTTGCCAGGACTATTGTTTTCATTGCAAATAGCTGATGTGATTTGAATCTAGTGTAAACAGCAATATTATTTTCCGGCATCTTCCCATCCTTAGTTCCATGCCAAATAGGTTCAGACTTTTTTATTCCCCCTCGAAGCTGGAGTAAGAATCAATTAAAGAACATAATAATGTGTTAACTAGCTAATGCAGCAGTTAACATTAAGGGGCATTTCAAACCTCTGCGTTTTCGGCAGCAGAGCTGTTCTTTCATTTGCTCTGTAAGATCTATAATTGAAAGAATACCATGAGAGACGCCTTTCATCAGCTCCGTGAGTTACATTTCCTGCTTTGATAACTGTACAAGGAGAAGCTAAGGCACTTCAAGCTACCCAATTACATTTGATTAGTGAGTCAAAATAATATAACAGCTTTTCATCACCCAAAGGAAAACTTTTGAAGAATTCTGTTGCCAACACTTCTGCGCAAACACTAATCTATATCATTATTTTTTTACAAGGGAAATGTAATATTTAGTTAAGGTTTTTTTTTTTTTAATTAGGCAGTAAGCAAAGTCTCTTATTCATCACAACTTTAGAAAAATCAAGCAAGATGTGTGGGGCAAGGAAGCTCGGATAGATTTCAGAGTTCACAGGATACGGTGGTCAAAATAAAAAGGCAAGCCTTAGAGACCCAACTGCAGAGAACAGGCCTGAAAACAGGATATGCACTCAAAACAAAGAAGCGGAATTAGCTGGGACCCTCAACCTTACGTGTGCACATCATCATCCACAAGTGAATAAAGGTGAAGAAACCTAAACAAAAGATATCTACAGTGCAAGTTAAGAACTCATTGAAAACAGCATTCTGAGATAGATAGACACACACACACACACACACACACACATATTCTACACAAAGAGTAAGATATTTGCTTAATAGTAAAGCAAGGTGCTGGACCTAGCATTCATGAGGGGAGGGAAGAAAAGGGGAGGGAGGGGGAGGGAGAGAGAGAAGAGGAGAGAAGGGGAGAAAGGGGAAGGAGAAGAGGAAGTAGAGAGGGAAGAAAGAAGGGAGAAGAGCCAGCAACTTTTATGTAGAGCAGGAACTTTTTATGTAGAGCAGGCTGGCTTGAAACTCACAACAATCCTCCTGCGTCTGCTTCCGAGGCTATACTTAAGCCAACATGTATTTGATATCCTTTCCATAAAATATTTTTAATCCTAACACTTGATCTCTGGAGTTCAAGGCTGTCCTGGTTTACACAATTCCAGGCTAGCCAGGTGTATATAGTAAAATCCTGGTCTAAAAAACAAACAAACAAACAAAAAAAAAAAAGAAAGGCTGGGGCTGGAAAGATGACTCAGTGGTTAAGAGCACTGACTGCTCTTCCAGAGGACCTGAGTTCAATTCCCAGCAACCACATGGTGGCTCACAACCATCTGTGATGAGATTCGATGCCCTCTTCTGGTGTGTCTGAAGAGAGCAACTGAGTACCTACATACATAAAATAAATAATATATAATATATAAATTATATATTATATATATTATATATAATTATATATTATATTTATATATATATAAATATATATAATAATAAAAACAATAAAAGGAATAGGGAGGGAGGGAAAGTAAAGAAATGCTTTCAACCTCATTTGCTCTACTCCTCTAGGATAAAAGGCCTTCACGGCAACAGGTCCTGCTGTGGACCGTTTTTAAACCAACGTAAGGCCGGTTCCTTCTCTGCTGTGAGCAGGAAGAACTGACACCAGGACTGAACTCTGCCTGTGGCACTCTGGTTGCACAGTGAAGGGCAGGCTTTAGACCAGTGCTTCCCAACCTTCCCAATGTTGCGGCCTGGCCCTTTGATACAGTTGGAAGAACCCCCAACCATAAAATTTCTCATTGCTACTTCATAATTTTGCTTTTGGTATGAATAGTAATGTAGATATCTGATATGCAGGATATCTGATATTTAGACCTGGGGGGGGGTTGTGACCCACAGATGGAAAACTTTAGATGAATTATAGTCATAGAAAGGAAAGATTTTGTACAAAATCATAGCTGGATCAAAATTGGATGCAAAGTAAATCCTCGGTGACATACAGCCCAAGGAACATCTCTCAATCTCCAGGGCAATGTGCTCTGAGATGAGCAAGCAATAGTCCTCAACAGCCCTATGAACTTCAGACTCTCCCAAAGTGTTTGGCTCTTCCTTTAAACTAGACCATACGTGAAGAACTGGACTGGGAAGTGGTACTGTGTTAGCGCGCTCTCCCCTAGCTCTTAGGAGGCTCTGGACCCAAACCTCCAGCACGACCATCATTAAAAAAAAAAAAAGAAAATCTGAGAGTTAACCATGGTAGGTAATTCATATGGCATGTGACAATGATCCCGAGGAAAGGCAAAAATGAGGGAGCACAGGCAGCCATCTGCAGGACTGGGCTGACATGTGGCTAAGAGAACTCAACTGAAGCCCATTGCCATGCACGGAATGGAAACCTGCCGCTGTTTGAAAACAGGAGTAGAATTTTCTTTACTTTGTGACTTTCACACACACTTATTTGTCTATCCCCTAGAAGATGGGGACTTCAAAAGTCACATTCTTATAAGTGGCACAGACCCCATCTATAACCACCCTGCCAGGCTCGAAGCCTCTCTGTCTGTGTCTGTCTGTCTGTCTGTCTTTCTTTCTCTCTCTCTCTCTCGCTCCCCCATCAGTGGGAATTGCATACAAACCATGCGTCCACTGTACCCTCTATGGACAATGACCCAGTGGAAGATTCGGAAGGAAGTTCTACCTATCGCAAGGTGTGGCAGGTCTCTGGAACTCTCTACTCCACTGTTTCTTTCACTTCCTCTGTCAACCGCAGGAGACTGCCCTCCTCCCCTCTCCACCAGAGAGGAGAGAGAACACAGAGCCAAGGGCAGGGGCCAGGAACCACTAGGTACCCTATCCAGCACTAAGGGATAAGGACACCCCCAGGCCCTGCTATCTAAGGCAACATAAAAAAATACAGGAAGCTGAGGAGGAAGAGTCTGGATGGCTAGGAGGGTGGGAATGCTAAGGCCAATGATCCTGATTAGACTAGAAGCCACAGCAGCCAGCAGGGCTCCCGACCTTCTGGCTGTCCAAGCTCTGTCTGGCACGAGACAACCTAGAATCAGGTTTTAGTATCAGACATTGGAGAAACAGCCAAAATGCTGGAGGAAGTGATGGACTGTCTGTCCTTGTGTTTGAATGGGGGTGGTTTTCTTGGGTTAGAGATGGATGTTCTAGAGTTGTTTAAATGCCCCATTTCCATACAGCCTTTCTGTAAATGGATGTTGAGCTCTTGCCGTGATCTACTTCCCAAGCTGCCTCTGGAGGAACAAGTCCAAGCAAAGTCATTCTTTAGTTATCCCAGGAAATAAAAGGTTCTATTGCACTTCACAGGCTCAGAGGGGCAAAGTCCTTCAACAGTGCGTGAAGGGGTGTCAAGTGTGAGTCATGTTTGCTGGTTTCCCTAGTCTGCTACCCATGGATGCCTGGTACACACGAGGACCCAGAGACTCTCACAGGGAGTCGCACACCCCCTAACCGCCACCCCCTGAGGAAATCCTCCTAGCAGGTAGGTAATCTGTGGATGAGTTAGTTCAGTATGTTCCCTGCTGGGCAAGGGCAAGGGCAAGCCTTAGCCTAGCAAGCAAGCAAGCCTTAAGCACACTCACTGTTAGCAGCAGGCAGGCACAGAACTGCGTCTAAGCAGACAAAAACAACTGCCTATTCTGTAAGGAAATAGTACTGGCCCTGGGAGGCCAGAGAGGGAAGAGAAAGCCCACCCAGGTATTCACGAATTTAAGGACTGCCACTCTGCTACTCCACACCTGGCATCTACTCCGTGCCCGCAGGTGTGGGCCAGTTTACAAGAAAAGCTATTTCCAGAGCAGCCCACCCCCTTCCGTGCCCCATGCAGACACCTGTCTGTTCAGATGCAAGCTTAAGAGTATGGATCTACACTCAATTTCCTACAACGAGCTCCCTTACTTGAAAGAACAAAAATTAAAAGAGCAATGGATTTCCATATCCTTTGTCAACTCAGAGAAGGGTCCCTCTGAAGTGAAAAGGACTGTCCAAAACCTATGTGACAATGGTAACAGTCAGGATACAGCCTAGAGGCTACGAAGGACTTCATACTGTTGTCTTAATACCACTACTCATGTTTTAACTGTGTATCTACATCAGTGAACACCTTGGGTCTTTTTTTTTTTTTTTTTTTTTTGGATTTTTCGAGACAAGGTTTCTCTGTGTAGCCCTGGCTGTCCTGGAACTCACTCTGTAGACCAGGCTGGCCTCGAACTCAGAAATCCGCCTGCCTCTGCCTCCCAAGTGCTGGGATTAAAGGCGTGCGCCACCACTGCCCGGCACCTTGGGTCTTAATATTGTCTAAACCAGTGCTTCTCAACCTCCCAAAGGTTTTGAGCACACCCACACACACCATACACAGTGAGACAGACAGACAGAGAGACACAGAGGCAACTGCAGATCCCTAGGTCTATGTAAAAAGCTGAGTGGGTGAGACAGTCAGCCTGCCATTGCAGCACAGGAGGAAGAGATGGAAATCTGGAGCTGGCTGGCCGGCCAGCCTCACTGTGGGTCCTGGAACCTGGAGGATTTCCAGTAGGGACTGTACCATTCCTGACTCCAACTGCCAGGCAAAGGCAGAAAGCCAAGTGGGAATAGGAAGCTGCTAAGCAGGCTCGTGTGCATCCCCGCCCCCCATCCATCCATCCATCCATCCATCCATCCATCCATCCATCCATCCAACCATTCTCCCAAGACACACACACACACACACACACACACACACACACACACACACACACACACAAAGAGGGGAGAACAGGGAGTCAGGGAGAACTAACCTTAGTAAAGAATTGGGGATGGAGACGTGGCTCCCTGGTTGAGAGCATGTCACACTCTTGCAGAGGACCCAGCACTCACCTCAGGTGTTTCACAATCACCAGCAACTCCACCTCTAGACCTCTTCTGGCCCTAGTGCAACTGTATCCAAATGTCTGCCCCCTCACATAGACACACACATGAATATATGCCATTTAAATTAAAATGAATCTTCTTTAAAAATGCTTCTGAAATTGAGGCAGCTCCAATACAACAAGTGTATTGGTTGGGAAAGGTGAATTATGAACTGTGGTCTGGTGGTATACAGTGGTAATCTCAGCACCGGAGCCAGGAGGAAGGGGGCAGGAGGCAGAGGCAGAGGCAGAGGAATCTCTATGAGGCTGAGGCCAGCCTGGTTTACATAGAGAGTTCCAGGCCAGCTAGAGCTACATAGTAAGACCCCCCCCCCCAATCTCAAACAATGGGGTGAGGTCGGGGAAAGCTGGGGGATAAATGCTAAAAATAAATGCAACCCTGCTTAGAAATTCTGTAATGGATCAGAAAAGAAAAGAAAAAGAAAGAAATCTTAGCCCCAGCCTTTGCTGTTTTGATTTAGAGAAAACCACACTAAAAACCTGCCTTCGACATGACTGAATTCCTTTGACACAAACTCCCCAAGTCTCTGAGACCTATTTTCCACAGAAATGCTAGTTACGAGTTTCAGTCAGGATTAATTTAGACTTTTTTCTTCCTACATGTATCAGAATCATTCATGGGGGGAAGTTCTTCTATATCCATTCCCAGAATCCTCCGAGGACATCTGGTCTCATTAAAAGATCAAATAGATACTCCAGATTCGTTAGTTGTTTAACAAAGTGGGAATTATTTTCTCACTGTACTCATGTTTATGAGATAGATATCCAAGTCCCAGGTGATGTAGGTAACAGAGGAAGTGGAACATCTTCCTTCCCTCGGGTGGACAGCAGGAAGGGGGTGTCTCGTTCGTCCTGGGCACAGGCCGTTGAAAGTTCCAAGGGTTATGTCTCATATCTGCAGCTGACATGTGAGCTGGATTCTAATTCTCTTTTCTCTTTCTGCCCATCTTCTCTGGGAGAAGAACTTAAATGTGTATCTCTCGTTAGTATGCATGCACCCACACACACCATACACAGTGAGACAGACAGACAGAGAGACACAGAGACAACTGTGCAGATCCCTAGATCTATGTAAAAAGCTGAGTGGGTGAGACAGTCAGCCTGCCATTGCAGCACAGGAGGAAGAGATGGAAATCTGGAGCTGGCTGGCCGGCCAGCCTCACTGTTTGCCCTGGATTCTGGAGAAACCCTGCCTGGATATCTAAGCTGGAGAAAACGAAGGACCACAAACACTGGCCAACACACACACACACACACACACACACACACACACACGGCACATACCTTGCCCCCAAGCTGAGAGGACAGAAGAGAATCAGAACTGGCCATCTGCCTAGGCATAGACACGTGAATTCACAGGGCCTGTGTGCTGTGGAGTGGGTGCTTACTGAGTCTTTGCAAGGCCCAGAAGCACTAGCCAGTAGATCTCCATGAAATGGTTCCCTGGTGGCTCAAAAGAATTATTGAGGCTTTCTACAGTGAGTCAGTCCCTCCCCAGGGTCGTCTGGGCTCAGGGAAAACCTGTCTTGCTGACTATTAGTGATTTAATGGCAGTGGTGATGGACTTCTGAGAATCCAGAGATCTGCTTTAGGGTTACTGGCAAAGGTCTGTGCTCTGGGAGTCAAAGGTCATGGTGCTTGTTTGCATGTGTCAGTTGTCTGTCTCTCTCTCTGTCTCTCTGTGTGTGTGGTGTGTGTGGGTGCATGCATACTATGGAGAGATGCACATTAAGTCTAATTCTCTGACCCTGACTCTGAGCCTCAACTCTGCCTTCATATGAAGGGTCTAGAGAGACTGCCCAGAGATGAAGTGTATTGCTTCTGACCCTCCAGAACCCATGTGAAAAGCTGAGTGGGTGAGACAGCCAGCCTGCCATTGCAGCACAGGAGGAAGACATAAAAAATCTGGAGCTGGCTGGCCGGCCAGCCTCACTGTTTGCCCTGGATTCTGGAGAAACCCTGCCTGGATATGTAAGCTGGTAGAGGCATGGAAGACAAAACAGGACCACAAACACTGGCACACACACATACACACACACACATACACACACACACACACACACGAACACGCATACACAAACACACACACATGTGTACGGGCATTCACACACATGCAAAGATGAATACAGACACACACAATCATGCACACATTAAGAAAGAGAAAGAGGGAGGTGGTGGGTGCTCAGTGACTCTTACTGCCTTTGGCTCTGAAAACCTAGCTAGACAAAATCATTTGTGCTTTCTTCAAAAGTGACAGGTGGCAGAATATTAATTTTTCTATTTAGATGCTATTGGTTAGGACTGGGGCCTAAACTGTTTATAAGAATGAGAAATAAACCAGCTGAGGTATGTGTGTGTCCCCCTCTTTCCCTTTCACCTTCCAATTGTGTTTTCTGTAACTCAACTTTTGGTCTCAACAGGGATGCTTTGAGAGTCCCTTTTCACAGATACGAAGAAAAAACAAAATCAAAACTGCCCACAGGCCCTTCTGTTCCCGTAACTAGTAAAGAAAAATCTGTGTTCTCTCCTTTTGAGATGGTCGAAGTGTAAGTTGTCCCATGGTGTGATCAAGGGGTTGTTTGCATAATTGCCTTATTATTATCCTATTCTCTTCCAGGAGCTTTCTGTCCCTTAAATGTGACACTTGATAGACAATTTGCTGTGACACTAACAAGCAAATGACAAGCCTTTAAAGATGACCACTCATCTTCCCAAATGAGACTTAAAAGTCACAACTTCAACAAAATGAATGAAGACTGTGTAGGCTGTTGGCAAGTCTTCTAGCCCAAGCCAGAAGAGGCAGTGAGTGGTGACAGGCAGATGACAGCCAAGTGGACAGACCACAGAACCTTTCCTGGAGCAATACTTCTTGAACTGTGGGGTCATGTGTGATTAGTGGGTCATGAAATCAACTTAGTGGGTCATGACCAGAATCAAAAGCAAAACAAAGCATGAAACAGATGAGACTGAAGTAGAATAAAAGTCCTGAAGTAAGTCTATTAAATGTAGGCTGCAGACAGTCATGGGAAACCTGGCTTTATGGGTATGCATACATGTGTGCATGTGTGTGAATGTATGACATATGTATGTGTGTGTGATATGTGTATATGTGCGTGAATCTATGAGATGTGTGTAAGTGTGTGAATGTATGAGATGTGTGTGTGTGATATGGTATGTGTGTGTGGGCATTATGTGTGCTTGTGCAAATGTATGAGATGTGTTTGGTGTACCACAACCCAGTGTATTTCCTACTGTGAGTCATGCTTTAAGCTTTGCAAACTACAACCCTTGAAAGTTGTATGTCTTGTGCTGATTTCAGAAGACTTGCTGGGTTTTGACAAAATAAATTTACACACAAGCAGAAAAAAAATTCTCCTTTCACAGCAAAGCTTAAGTGATCCTAAAGTTCTTTGGAGCTCTACTGTTGAAAAAGACTTAAGCTGAGTGGGTCCAGGTTGTCTGTCCCCTGGGAGAACTTCCTACCCTTCCTAGGTACCCTGGAGTTTTTACGTTCTTCCTTTTCACTCTATTTCCTATGATGACAGTCTGCCAAGCACACATTAAACAACAAGGTAAAGATGTCAATGCCCTATTGCAAACCAAGACATTGACATTTCAGGCACATTTTAAGCCCATGCCATTGGAAAGACTTGCGCCCCAGAATTAGAAGGGAAGGACTTTCAAAACTGTCTATATTTTCCCAGCGCTCTTTAAGTCTAACCTGTGACTAGAGCATTCACATGCCTTGTAACATTTTCTTTTGTGCATATAAAGAACCATTATTTTGTTGATTTTTAAAACATCTTTCTAAGAGATATTTGTTTATCTTTTTTTTGTTGTTGTTTTATTTTTGAGACAGGGTCTCATTCTGTAACCCAGGCTAGCCTAGAACTTCCTGTGTAAACTGACTGGCCTTGAACTTAGAGCAAGCGTCTTTTCTTAACCTTCTGAGTATTAGGATTACATGCATATGCCTCCACACCGGCTGTTTTGCTTTGTTTTTTGAGGAATTAAAGACAAAACCATTTTATCAGAAACTTTAGGGAAAAATTTCTCTATCTCATTCAATTTTATATTCATCTTATACAACTATCTTTTGTTACTTGGCTACTTTAGGTATTGCTTTAACTGGTCATTACAATACAATCTGACCATCCTGTAACACTAGGTTAATACAGTTTCCTGGTAACTAAGAGAATAATGTAAGACTGAATACAAGATTGGGTCACGTAAAGACAAGTCTTTGAAACAACTAAAATAATTTAAGGAAAGTACTTCTTCACTGTGCTGCAGTGTGTCGGACCTGCAGTGCTTCTGTGCGTTCTCATGTCATTTCTTGTGGAGAAACCACAACACAAGTCACCAGCCTATCTGCTCCTTCTGAGCACATGCACAGTTTGACAGATGAGAACAGCAAGACTTGGCAGCACTGACCCTTGCCAGCAGACGCAGCTACAGACCAAGCAGACATCACCCAGCTAGCCACACTCCACCTGACTGTCCGTTTCTCCATCACTGCAGCTTTCAGCAACAGCCAACCAAAAACACTTTCATTTTTAAAGACCTTATCTGCCCTCTTAGAGCCACTGGCTACTAAAAGCACCCAGAATATTAAGAGTGTTTGGGCTTAGCTTTTTAAAGAATGAATGCTCTATCATAGAGTGGTTCTCTACTTACTCTGAAAGCACCTGTGGTCTTATCATGCTAAACTCAAAGCATTCTGCTTGGCCTCTGCTACCTGGTCTTCAGAATCTGCCACATTCCTATACAGCAATAAAGGCCAGGAGAATAACCAGCAGGACACATTGTAACTCAATGCTGGCAGCATCTTACTGACCTCTTTAGATCTAGTCAGGTAATTCCACACACATACTGTTGCTTTAAGACTTCTATGAAAAACATTATTTTCCCTTCACACACAGCTTCTTTCCTCTCTCTGTATGTACAGCACATTTTAATGACAAGCACACTAGGTTAGCACAAGTCAGATACTTATTGTCACGACTCCCACTTAGGCAAAAGCCTAACACTGATTTTTATAATGAAAAAGGCTTAGAAGTCAAATTCAGGGTTTGCTTAAATCAAGAATAGAATGACTAGTTACCAAATGTGGTTCAGTCTTTGCTCAGAATCCAAACTCCTAAATAACTTTCCTGTATTAATTTGGCCTTAAGTTTCAGGAAATAAAATAATTACATAGTTAAACATAGATCCTTATGCAAACAAGTGCTGTATTTACAATGTACCAATCCATTTATTTAAATCACAGGCATATAAGAGGAACCCAGTAGACAAGCACTCACCATTGGCCTACTACAGTAGCTGTGAGCATCCTATTTCAATCTGCTCAGAAAACAATGGTTTATCACCCTAATGTCCAGGGCAAACAGTAAATGCCTAGTTAATACTTCTAGCCATTGGTACCATTTGCACAGTCTTGGACCTGGACAGTTAAAAAACTGGCTTGGTCCTTTGAAAAGAAACCTTTAAGATTACATGAATATAGTTTATTTTCTGACTTGGTCACTTTATGACTAGTTTAAGAGCAGTTTGATGCATTTTTTGGAACCATCTCTAAGTTAAAAGGGATAAATATGTTGTACTACAAACAAGATGATACTTAACGTCATGTTAAAAACCATCTCCCAGTTAGGAACTACATACACAGAACGAGAGCCCTACCAAATCAAGCTATAATAACCCTACTGGGATGGTCACATCCATTTCTACTTTAAATCATACAAACAAAAGGAAAACCTATTCTCAAGCACCAAGAACATAATTAACAGCCAGAAACCTAGCTAGACTTTTCTTGAGAGGAGGGTTATGACATACCTTCAGTTCCCTGAAGAAGATGCTACTCCTGGCCCACTCAACAATGGAGAACAGGGTCTGGTCCGCCATTTTGCACAAAAGCCCAAATGCGCTCAGCTTTTCCTGCCTGTTTCGGTTGCTCTGCTCTTGCTGTAGGTAAGCCATGATCTTTGCTTGAACCTGAGGCTCATCTGGTTCACACTTCAAAAGTTCCAGTATCAGGTGCGGGATGCTTGCCGGGGAGTTTGTCTGGTAACCATCCATGTAGGAGTAGCCCATCATTGACTCGGGCGAGCTGGAGTAGGGATCTGGGTACTCGGACTTGATGGCCCGACTAGGAAAGTGACCATATGGTTGGTAACCATGCAGGCTGCCATGAGGTGGCATTGTCATGCTAATGGGAGATGTGACAAAGGGACTTCTGTCATAGTCTGTCGGAGGCAAGGCTACATGGCTCAGAGGTAGGCCTTTGGAGGCAGAATGAATGTTCTGAATTGCAGAGGTCAGGTCTGAGGGCATTGCTTGGATCACCTGAGACATGGCTTCCAGCTTAAGTCCATTGGCTCGAATGAGGGCTTTCTTCTGTTGCTTCAAGGCCCTGTCTCTCTTGTACATTGGCCCAAACTTATTTCTGCCTCCTCGCATGCGGTCGGCTCTTACAGCTGTTGATAAGAGAAAGGAGGAATATATAATATATAAGAAGGGAGGAGTTAGTAGCACTCTGAAAGATCGAGGAATTTGAAAATGTTGACAATTGGTGTGTGTGTGTATGTGTGTGTGTATGAGCATTTTACTGTGAGAGTCCACAGATATCCCAAGAAGAGAAATATCTTCCTTATGAATTCTTTCCTTCAAGAGGGTTGTTAATCAAAAATGTATTCTGGGTACCTAAGAAAGCATTAGCCCTTTGTGGACTAGAGACATTTTACGACAGGTATTTAATATTGGGAGGTGAGATTTTCTTTCTGGGGGTGCCAGTTTCTAGTACACAAACTTGTCATGATTCTCATGGAAGGCAACATTGTATACCTGCTATGTATCTGCATGAGTATATCTGCATGTGTGTATCTGCATGAGTATATCTGCATGTGTGTATCTGCATTAGTGTATCTGCATGTGCATATCTGCACTAGGGTCCTTCTTTCCTTCCTTTTTTTTTCTTTTTACAGAAAAAGAGAATCAAACCCACTTCTGGATTAAATGCTTTTCCTCATAACATCTTCCTCAATCCTAGTTATTTGGAACTACTCTGTTACAAAGGTTAGGTGTAGGCTCTTCTTGAAAAAAACCTCTTCACCTGTACTT
The DNA here is from genome assembly GCA_036184795.1 of Tokudaia tokunoshimensis. Lineage (NCBI taxonomy): Eukaryota > Metazoa > Chordata > Mammalia > Rodentia > Muridae > Tokudaia > Tokudaia tokunoshimensis. The sequence goes on along the minus strand of BTHU01000013.1, from coordinate 57,471,735 downwards.
TGTGAATACACATCAGAAAAGCACCAGTCATGCTTTGAAGTGGGATTAGACACAATTAAAACAAAGTCCTTTCCAAAGTTGTCCAGAGGTTCTTCTGTGTCAGAAGTGCCCTCTGAGGCCACCCACAGTGGCCAATGGTAATTAGACAGAACCCCGCAACCTTTGACAATTTGAGACACTGAGATTGCTGGAGGTCAAGTTTTTTGAGCTTTTTAATCTTAGGATTAATATTCACATAAAAAATGTACTATACATTCTAAGTATTCAAAATTCTACACTGGGTCATAAAAGTTTTTAATTTAGATAATTTACCAAACCTTCTATTATTCCATGACCACCAAAGTATGGGTATAGCTATGGGCCACTTACACACAATTAGCACAGCATAATGTTGAGATTAAAAACCACGTCTTTTATCTTTCATTAAAAAAAATGACATGCTGTATGAAATCTTCTGCAATATTAAAACTCATAGTCAACATCTGCCACTATTGGCAATTAATGAGACTGATGATAAAATTAATAAACAAATTCCTTTTTCAATCTCCTCCTAAAAGAAGTCCTTAGGCTGACCAAAATCGCCACTTCTATTTGGGAAAAAAAAAAAGCTAGCAATTTGGAAGATTTATGCAAAAACACAAATTCTTTTTAATTTTTTTTCCCATAACTTTCCCAAGAATGAGTTCTATATACAGCAGAAAGCCTCCAAAAAAAAAAAGTAGCATGCGTGCATTCCCTTGATCAAATGAAGTATACTCTAGCACGGTGCTGGGTTCCCGGTCATATTGCGTTATTTGCAGTCTGTTTAATCTGTGGAAGGCCAACAGGTCAGAGACTGGAAAATAGCAGCACACCGTAACAGTCATGAAGTACAAATTATTTACAGCAGTCACATATTAACTCCACTGGCTGCCAAGTTGAACTCTGCAGTGTTCGTCTGCAGTTGAGAGTGACTTTTGAAGGCCCATTCACCATCACTATTGATGGAGAGCCCACTGCTTGGCATGCTTTCTGCTTCCTAGTTATTAAATTGTATAGATTCAGTTATTATCTTTTTCTTTTTTAAAAAAAATAGATGTATGCTCTTTGTGCTACTGAAATGTAAAATTCTGTATAAGAAATCCATTTTCACAATTAAAAAAGTAACTTTTCTCAAGAACCATGAGTTATATAAATGAAACAACAGTACAACCAGGCCAATTTTCTTTATAAAAAACAAAATCTAAGGTATCTTAATTTAAAAAAAAAATTAAGCATGATTTCATCTCATTTTTCACATTTTTGCAAATGAATTTGAATTGTTCTCAGTAGAGCTGCTTCAGTTCTGTTGACCTTTTCAATATTAAATGTATCGCACCCCAAACTAAAGAGATGGGGAGAGAGACAATTTCCCTGCTTCTCTTTCTTTTCCTTGGTAGATGTTAGCATGTTTAAATGGCAGGCTATTCTACAGATGAAACGTAAAAATACTCTCCATCACTGTCAACAGTGTTAGAGGGTTAGAGAAACAATGTCTCCCTGCTCCACACACAATGTTTTAAAGTCCACATCCCTGGGGGGACTCCTGGCAGATGCTTACCTTCCAGCTTCATTCCAACATCGATACATTTTTTGAATCGACAGTAAGGACATCGTTTTCTCTGTGTTTTGTCAATTTGGCAATTCTGGTTTTCTATGCATGTGTACCTTTTTTGGTTTTGGACAGTTCGCTTAAAAAAACCCTGTAAGATAGAGAAAAGAGTGAGATGCAGAGTCTAACTCGTCTTTCTTCTTTTGTGTTCCTCTGGAAATCACCAGTAAGTCCTTTTATTGGGCCACTGAGCCCTGATGTGGTCCTGTGGTTTAATTTCTTATTTCAGCAAAACCAACCGTCACAGCAGTGCCAGGCCTCAGTGAAGATTTTTCTGGCCTCAGGAATTATATTCCTCAAGAATTACATCAATTTCGTACCATTTAGTTCCAACAGTCAGAAAAAAAAAATATACACTCTATATTGACCAGTTTTTTTTTTCCTTAAATCTGGTTTCCTATTAACACCCATGTTCCAAGCAGAGGTAAGTCATAGAACCCTGCCACATTGTTTTTAGGTAGTCTCACACAATTTCAGTCCCAAACCATTGTAAGAACTGAATAGCAAATACCTCAGATCTTTTACAAATGTCAACACTTGACAGTTAAAAGGAAAAGGACTTCAAGAACAAAATGGGGAAATGTTCCTAATGCCACTGGAACCTATTCAAGGGTGGGAGCTGTGTTTTAAAAGTCCAACTAATGGAAAAGACATGCACACAGCAGGGATGTGTGCACACAAGCCACAAAGCTGAACTGCAGCATAGCCTCTGCCTGTCTACACTTACAGGGACTGGTCAGAAATGGTGTATGGCTTTCGAATGAGTAACTCCTCCACTCTCTGCTAAGATGGTATCCTTGCTAATTCGAGTGAGCACACAGAAAAACAATCTTAATTTGCTGTGGAAAATGGAGGGGGATTTCCAGCAAAAGTTTAAATAAATGCATTGAGCTTCTACTTTAAAGAAGATACTGGGGAAAAAATAGAGAAAATTGAATTTATAGGGACTACTCTTCTTTTTTTTAAAAAAAGTTGACAATACTTAAGGGCTTGACAAGATTATTAACAATAAAAGACACTGAACATACTCAAATTCCCTGCATTTAAATAAGTCATGATACTTATAAAAAAATTGTTCATTTAGAAATAAAATCTGGTTTCTTGATACCTTAATTCAAAAAAAATTCTTTTAAAATTATTTTCAGAATCCATCAGGATGATATCATGCAGTTGGGAATTCAGACCTTCATGTCTTCTGGATTAAAGAAAAAATGTTCTAACTTGGAGCACAGATTCCTCTCAAGTTAAAATGTACTTGGGTTATACTATGTCATGTTTCCTTTTAAGAAGGATGCTTTAAATATAGGTAAGTCAAGCAAAATCAATATTTAGGACTGCTAGAAATAAAGTCCTCCTATAGATACAGCACTACACCATAATAAACTATTTTAAAGCCACGAGTCTGACAGTCTCCTAGAGCCTAGGTATCTGCCTTTGGATTAAGTCAGACATATTTTAAGTACTAGTCCCCTCTATGACACTTCCTCCACCTCTCACTTGGAAAAAAAAAAAGAAAAAAGAAACAAACAGCTTTGAAGAGTTTCCATGGTTTTAGTCAGAACGTTCTATCTTTTTAGGTAGCACAGAAGAAGCAAACCTTGCAGCTTTCACAGGTGAGGAGACCATAATGATACCCAGATACTTTATCGCCACACACAGGACATAGTTCTTCCAGATCTTCATCATAGGAGTAATTCACCATTTTAAATTGAGACACTGAAACAAACAAAAAAAAGAAACATGAACACGTGCCCTATTAGTTTCCCAATCTTGGTTTTAATGCTGCATTGAAAAAGTATCATTGGTGGTTGGTGGCCAGATATCAGGTAAAATATAAAACAATGTTTACTCAACTGGTATTGAAGAGGAGTACTTTTAAACGAGCAAAGGAAAACACCTTTGTGCATCAATAAACATGCACTTCGTTATTTTTCAACTTAAAAACAATTCCAACTTTTTTTTTTTTGGGTTAACATTTTAAAGTGACCATTGTTGAACAAAAGCCAACAGATCAGGAAAGAAATGAATCACATAAAAGTTAACAACCGAAAATGTCTTTTAAACCTCTAATGTTTCCAAATGTCACCTATGCCTAATGGAGCAAAACTCAGCCTGTATGTAAGTGACGGGGCACACTCCTGTAGTGGCTTGCTCTAAGTAAGTACACCTCCCTTTGCTAGGCTAGCAATGCTAATTTGCACATGCGGCTTGCACAGCCATGAAGCTGCAGGAACGTGCTTCTCAGAAGCAACTTTAACAACAGCCTGTGGCTCCCGGGGTTCAAGTCTGTTAGATTAATCAAAACATTCAGTTCCGCATTGACTGGAGTTCTGTTCTGGTCACTTTCATCTCCTCACGTTTGAAACTGCCCTGTGAAAATAAAAACAAGGAAGAAGAGAGGACACCCGGAAGGGGAGCAGAAACAGGCGAGGAAAAGAAACACAGGAGAGTTCTAGAGCTTTGTAATGAACTTCACAAGTTTCAATAAGAAGCATTGCATAGTATAAACACCTCCGAGATTGCCGGTTGAACAAAAATCAGACCATGGTATCCTGACTCACTATGACTAGGGACACTAACGCCCTAGTCTTTGCAGCCAAAAAGATAAACTATGCACATAAAGGTCAGTGGCCAACGACCCCTAGGCACGATCAGATGAGATTGAGAACCTACTTCTGCTGGCCGAGCCCCCACCCCTACTCCTAAGCTAGAGGCAGGGGTGGGCCAGCATCCAGGCAAGAGGCAGGTCTGTACAACTGGCCACTACCCGTGCTCCCTGCACCCTCTTTAAACCCTTTATGCACCCAGTTCGCTGGGCTTGGGCCCCCTTGCTCAACCCTCTGCTACCCAAAGTCGCACAAACTCCAAAGAGAGTTTGCTTTAAGTTAATCAGTGGCATTGCGAGGGGCGGGGCGGGGGAGGGGTACCCACAGCCTGGCAGAAGTTTCCTCAGATTTGTTTACTAAAAAGAAAATGGAGAAACTGCCCCTACCCCAGAGCCAAAGTACTATGCCTCTTTATCACCAGGTGATAGCTTTATTCTTTTAAAATGAAGTTCGTTTATTTCTCAGTCTTAATGAAGTGTCTGTTTCCCGACACTGAGCCGTCGGCTGTAGTGTAAATTGGTCCGAGAGAGAGAGCAACAGTTTGCAAATACGTTGGGAAGAGCAAAGGCATTCCCGGGACTCAGTATCTCAGAAATAAAGGATGCTGAGCGCGCCCCTCTCCAGAGAAGCCAGCTCATACCCCAACTATTAGAGAGAGGCTGAAACACTCTAAAGAACCTGGACCTGAGGGTTTGGGAAAAGCTTTGGGTTGGGAGTTTACAGAGCTCTGAAACTCTGACTTTTGTTTCCAGGTATGTTTCTGGGCTCAGCGGGGCTGTACTTTACTAGTTGTGTGTTCTCTTCTGTCTCCCTGTCTGCCACCCCAAGTAACCTCTAACTTCACATTTAAGAGTATCGGGTTGGCAACCAATTACATACACTCCGTGCCCATCTCAGAGATGAGATGGAAGGAAAGACGGAAGCCCATCTTCTGGCAAAATCAAAATTCGGAGTCTGGGTGAGGAGAGGTGCATCTGGGAGGCCAGAGAATCACTTTTTGTTTACTCACAGGGCACCTGGGGCACCTAGATTAAGAGTTCAGAGAACCAAATCCACCACGGTTTGGAAATCCCTGCGCCCCTGGGAAAGGCGAGGATCTTGAAAAGCTTGGTCCTCCGTTAATCCCCTTGAAGTTGGATGCTCCGCTCTGCCCGAGAATCCAGTAACGAATTTTCTTTCTGGGTTCCAGCACCCGTCAAAGTATGAATGTATCCCTAGTAAGGGACCCAACGGTGGTTGGGCAGGCGCACACAGTCCAGGCTGCAAACTACCACAACGGCGCGCCAGGCTTTTTCCCACGCTGCTTTCGAGTCCAGTGCGAAGTTATGAAGGGCCGTATCTGCTAGCCCCCAGCAGTAAGGCAAGCTAAATGTCTTGGCTTGGGGCAGGAGGCCAAGAAGGGTCCTCTCAATATTACAAAGAAATCGCTACCAGGGTATTTCTCTCCAGTCCTCAGCCCGCCCGCTGTGTTTCGCTCCACTGAGCTTTTTCCCTCCCGGATCCCGCCACCCTAAATGCCTGCATGGGGCAGGAAGTAGCAAAAAGCCCGTCCTGCGCGGAGGAAACTTAGCGGGAGCCGGAGGCCAGAACGCAGGAAGCAGGCCTGGGGCACTGGTCAGGAATCCCAGGTATATCTCTTTAGGGCAACAAGGCTTCCTCAATAGCAGACACACAAAAGTTAGTCTAAGGACCGAGGATAGGGAACTTCTATAACCCTACCCAAGGACTTGGAAAGACCCTAAGATCACCCAGGATTTCTGACCCCACCCGCAAGCCTGCCGTCCCTTTCCCGGAGCCTAAGGCGACCTTAGGTTTCCCGGCCAGAGCGCGCAGTCTACCATAGTGCAAGAAAGAGCTTGGTTGTCAACACTTCTCTGACCCTTTCAAGTTCCCGGGAAGAAAAGAAAAAAAAAAGGCCGGCAGGAAGCTTTGGGGGATCACAAGCCGGCTGGCCTCAATATCCTGAGCTCTGGTAGGGGCGAAGATAGAAAAACTTTTCCTAACATTGTTCCCACCTTGGCCCGTTGCTAAGATAAAGTTCTAAAGAGTTTACGAGTGTAGAAAATACGGAAGATAGGATTTGGTCTCTTTTTGATGTTATCAATCAAGAATAGAGACACAAATGGAATATCCATACTCACGGCAGCTCTGAGACCGAAAGGGTAATGAGCTATATAACCCTGAGCAGCCCAACTCCTCATTCGGCATTATACTGGACGGGAATAGAGTTGAGGTGATTAGTGTTTTTAGTTATGCCAGCAGTTTTGAGTTGCCTTAAAAGACTGCCGGGTCTGGCAAGGCTTTTGGGGGCACCACTAACACCACCAACACCTTCCTGTGATCTTCTCTTGCGTATACTTGGCCATTCTACACAGCCTTTTCCCTCCACACGGGAGCATGTGCGTGAGAGCCTCAACAACCTAGAACCGGTGAGCAGAGAGGAATTCGGCTTCTCGGAAAGATTGTTCCACGGCACTCTTAGCTTCCAGCTGCCCCAGCTCCAGTTGGCTCTGAGCTTGAAATCTCTCTACTTAATTAGAAGTGGCCAATTAGACGTTGATGAAAAAACCACCGTCCGCCTAGTTCAAGTGCCATTAACTTTTATGCTCGCGTCTAGAGAGGAGACCGAAGTCGGCGCACCGCAAACTGCCAGCCGGGCTGCTCTGGTGCCCATGCTGTAGGAGGCTGAAGCCCGCGGGGTTAGCCCGAGCGTGTAAAAGCCAGGAACCAGAGCGCCGCGCCACACCGCACCTCACCGCACCCCTTACCTTGCATGTTTTCCGGCATCTGCCCCTGTTCCCCATGCGATCGGACCAGTCCTGGGGCTTCCGTCTCCACTTTGGGCAGCATGACAAGGCGGCTGCGGGCGGGAATGGGGCGTCGGTGTCGGTCCGGAAGCCCAGCACCTGGACACGGGCAGCACAGATTCAACTCCAGCGAAAAGAGAGAAGGGGTGATCAGCGTGCCCGCTCACCCACCCGCTCGCCGGAGCTGCGCGGCAGGACCTCGGAGCCCTGTCCGGTCCGGTCCGGTCCGGTCCGACAGCTTCAATCAAAGCTGTCCCTGAGCTGCGCGCGGGAGATCCGGGCTAACGAGCCAGACTAAGAAGACCGCGTTCTGCTGCCCGGGTTCCGCTCCGCAAGGGCGGATGCAGCGACAGCAAAGGCGCTGCTGCCCCGGACAGCGATCTGTGCGCGCCGCGCTCCGGAGGGCAGCAGAGGCAGCCGCCAGCTGCCACTGCTGCAGCGGCTGAACGGCTCCCGGACTCCTTCCCCTCCCTGCACCCGCCCTCTGGCTCAGGATCGGCAGGGGTCTCTCTCTCCTCTTTCTTTCGCTCGCCTCACTTCTCTCCCCTCCTCTACTGTCCTCTTCTCTCCTCTCCGCCCCTTTCTCCTATCTCTTCTTCAGCTCCCTCTCTCCTACTATCACAAGTGTGGAGTTCTGAAGTTCCAACCTCCCACTCCTCTAGGGTGGAGAGCAACCCTTTCCAGCCCCGAGGGTGACAGAGCCAGGAGGAGAGGGGAAGACAAGCTGGAGAGGGGAGGTAAGCTGGAGGGGTGGGGGCAGAGGGGGGAGGTGAGAGGTGAAGACAGTGAATGGGAAAGCAGGTTCCGGACTCAGGTCGGACCCTAGCCACTAGCCAATAAGGAAGCTCCGGCCTCGGTGCCTGCCCCAACCTCTTCACCCCGCCTTAATCTACTCCACCCCACCCTGGCCTGGGACGGGAGGGGCGAGTGGGGGATATAAATGCTACTAGGTTTCTCAGCTATTGAGGAGTGTGACCTGTGTTTAAGTGAAGCGCCTGGGATCCGAGGGCTGAGAGGCCTTTTCAAAAAGAAAGGCAAGGAGAAGCGAAGGGCAGAAGAGTGTAGGTGGTCCTTGTGTGAGTGTGGCGAAGGAGTTCTATGGAGGGAAGGGCCTACTTAAACCAAATGTTAAATTCATAAATAGAGGGTGGTTGGTCGTACTGTCACGGAGCTCCCTGAACGCAGACATCAGAGAGGCACGAGTGAGTGGCTGCGCCCTACAGAACCCAAGGGCTAAGGCTCACTTTGCCGACAGCTAAGTCACTGAGGTTTCAAGGTTTCTCTCCCTTTGCATGGAATAAGACAGTAAAAGACAGCCACTGCGGTTTCCCTAGGCTGCTCACTAACCCACCTCCCTGTTTATGAAAAGAACACCCGAGTCCAAGATTATCTTGGTGACTATCAAATTTTCAGTGAGATCTGTGTTTGGACGTAGGATGGAAAGATCTGCCCTTGATTTCCTTCTATATTCTAGAGTCCCTTTGGTGCACCCCCCACCCAACCCCCACGAGGCTCAGCATTATTTTTTTTAAGTTATAAGGAACCATCTGTTCCGCAAGCTCTTAGGCCACTAGCCCAGCTTCATCTTTAAAGTTTTCAGATCTCATCCCAACAAGATGAAAAACATTCTTCTCAGCCTCCTGCATGCATGCAAAGCCGCATACCCACGGTCTGCTGTGCAACTGGGTAATTATCGGCGTCCACCCACAAGGGGGTGGATTTGAATCTCAAAAGACCTGAATTTATTCTATTTAAATGGCATAGAGATCACATAAACTGCCCAGTCTAGTAGTTAATGAATATAAAATTATTCCAAATCATTGCTTATACTTTTCTATGAAGTAAGCTATCCACTGATGGCTATCAACTTGAATATGTTGACTGTTCTAAACTGATTCATGTATTTGCTTTAAAACATATATATATTTATATATATGCAGAATGTAAATTAATAAATTTCCAGCTTCCTCAGCATCTTCAGGGTTCTAATGTGACCTAAGCATGTCCCTTCTGGTCACAGATATTGAAGGGGCCTGCCAATTAGTTTGTATGGTGGGGCAGGCTGAATTTGCCTCTATTAGTGACCATTACGCTTAAGTTTTCGCGTTAGTCTCAAGTAACAATGTCAATACATTCTCAGTATTGCCCCTTCTTTTAAGACATCACTGTGAATTACAAATAGATTTCTTACATAGTTCAGAAAGGGAGCAAGTCTCCAGGCTCAAATCATTACTCACTGCCTGTTTTACTTTGGAGTTCACGCAAACTTGAGAAATCAGTTTATTTCAAAGCTTTTAAGAACTCATAATGGTCTTTGTTTATCATCTACCCACCAGCCAAGAAAAGGATGCAGGAACTCTAGCTTCTTGGGCTGCTTTTCTCTCTTTCTTTCTTTCTTTCTTTCTTTCTTTCTGTCTTTCTCTCTTTCTTTCTGTCTTTCTTTCTCTCTCTCTTTCTTTCTTTCTTTCTGTGTGTAAGAGGTGGCTCCCAGAGTTGAAGAGCCACAAGGCTAGAAGGCTGGCCAGAAGCAGCACTGAGGCTGGCCCAGTGAGGTGAACTTTTTGGTCATGCTCAGTAGCACAGCCTCTGTCTGGGCCAGAAAGGGCTTGCTTAGGTCAAGTTAGTGGTTTTCCAGCCCTGTGTGGTGAGTGCCAAAGGTCAAGTGGGGCTTTCCTTTATCTCCCCACAGGTAGACTTTCCAAGAAAAAGCCTCATGGATGATGAGGGAGGGGAAGACTGGGAATAGACAAGATCTAGAAGAATCTGGCCTTTGACATTTAAATAGTGTCGCTGGTTTTCCCTTGCTTTGAAGATCTAATCTAGGTAGAGCCTCTGTCTGGCAGTCAACTGAAGAAGGGGCCCCAAAGGTTAGAGATCGAACAAACAAGAGAAGTTGCCTTTTTGTCAGATGCAGTGCCTCCCACCTTTAATCCCAGCACTTGGGAGGCAGAGGCAGGAGGATCTCTCTGAGTTCAGATTCCAGTAGGTCTATGTAAGTCTCTATAGTTAGTACCAGACAATCTGTCAAATCAGTGCTATAGTGCTCATAGTGAGTCTCTCTGTCTCTCTCTCTCGCTCTCCCCCTCTGTGTGTGGGGCAGGGAGGATGAGCTTTTCCTAGAAAACCCTGACTTCCACCTCTAGAGTAGGACAAAGGTACCTAGGATTGGCCTTATTTCAGCTTTCCAGGTTCTTGACATCTCAGTAGTGTTTGAGGGAGGGAAATCTACAGGAGCTGGGTTTTGTTGGCAATTTAAGGTCACACTCACGTTTTTCGCGGAGCTGTTCCTCAAGTTTGGGGGAGTGGCGAGTCTCTGATCCGGGTGCAGACGCTGAGGACGGAGTGAAGGAAACAAGCTGTCAGAGTGCACCTCCCAACGCCCTCTATAGACAACCCAGCACCCACTCCGGGTCCTTCACCCTCTTATTCAGTTGGGTAGACGATCCCACTGAGGCAGGGAACCAATTCTGTGACCTTGGCAGGGTCGAGGAGGTGTCTCCTAGAATCTTTTGTACCCTAGGGCTGTGCGTCGAGGAGGAGGAGAAAGGGGGAGGAGGGTGAGCAGCAGCAGCTCAGGGTGTTCACCTTTCCTCTACCTGGGATGGTTCTAGGTTCCTAGAGTCTCAGATCAGGCCTGAGAGACTAAATGGCTGGGGAAGGTAAGCGAGTTGAGATGAAAGGGGTGCGCCGGGACCTATGTGATCTAAATGCTGAAACCAACAACGGTCAGTACGGACCCCGGAACGCAGCAACCGTGAGCTGGGACGCACTTCGCGGGAGATATCTTTTATCAAATGCCACTCTGCCTCTGTATGGAAGCACATGTAGGAATTCACCAGGGCCTTACTTCTGGCGGAGACTTAAAGATAAGTTTCCCCTAGCTACCAACCACGAGCATCCCGAATTTCTATGGCGCTCTCCAACCAACTTCTAGCAAACTTCTCCCTCCTCACCCCTCCCCCGCGCCTCCTCCTTTCCAGCAAGGAGAGTCTCCCGGGTTTGCCCTTCCCGGCTTTGACTTTGTCTTCAAGTGTTGATTGACGGTTGCAATTACAAAGGATGATAGCTCGGGGAGGCTCCCGCAGCCTTGATGAGCCCGAGAAGCGCAGGCCTGGCATATTTTATCCAGCCTCGGCGTTCCCGGGGCCGTGCGTGCCCCATTCACCCAGCTGGCTGGAGCTGAGGAGGTCTCGCACTCCCCACCCACGAGGATGCAACTGCAAGTTCTCCTCCGGTCTTCTCCCTTCCGGAGCTTGCACGCCGCTCGGTGGAGCGCACACGGAGAACCAGCCTGTCCTTGACCTGACCTATGAAGCGCCAGTCCGCCCTGCGCTCGTAACCCACTCTAGGCTGCAGCTGGGGGGTGGAAGCCAAGCTATCCAGGACCAATTCAAGTTTCCTGCGCGCTAGACGCCCAGTAGCAGACACTGCTCTTTCCCGCGCACCTGAGAAGATGAAGCTTGGAGCGGCCTGCCCAATTTAGCAAAGAACTTGCAAAACTTCTTATCCTGGTAAACAAAATTAAACGCTTCCTCCTCTGTTCTCACTTTTTCTCTTGTGTTGTTAAAAAGCAACCAGGAAAGAAGGAAGGAAAGAAAAAGAAAAAAGAAAAGAATTGAGTAAAGTTACCTTTCTGGTCCTACGTGTCTACTACGTATCATCTAGTTCTGAAGCCCGACAGGAGTTCTAGATTTTTGTTTTAAAGTAGTATTCTTCACCTGGCAGGGACAGCCCAATGAAAACGAGAAACGAATTTATCTGCTCCTGAAGCTCGGACTTCCCTATTTTTCCTACCCCTCCCACTTGAACCTTCCGTCAGGTGAAGCTACAAAACGCCGTTGAGCCAATAACGCGTTTTGTCTGCTGAGTTCTGGCGGCTGAGTTTACCCCCGCCCCCCTTCTAGGGCTCCACGCCCTCACCCGGAGCGCTTTGTTTTAAAAAGAACTGCGAAGTTTCTGCACAGCTAAAGACAAAACTTCAGCGCACCAAGTAGATGGGGCTTTGCAAAACAAAACACAAACTTGAAGCCTGTTGTCTTCCCGGGTTAAAAAAAACATTTTTAAAACTCTCTTTCTTTGTATTCATTGTTTCAAGTAAGCACGGCAGGCGCGCTGCAGGGGGTGGGGGTGGGGACATCCCCTACCTCCTGGAGTAGTCAGGCGGATTTTCAATCCCCCTAAGGTATCCTAATAAATACCCCATCCCGGGCTTTACGACTAGGGGAAAAAAATGCCAGGGTAATCCTACTTCCCTCTCTGCCGCTGGAGTTCTCCACCCTCGTCCTGAAAGAAAAGAGGGAGTTTTTGACCTCTGTTTTTGGAAGTTAAGGCTCTGTATATTTAAAATTACATTACTGGGAACTGTCTTCAATTCCTGGCCCATGCTCGCCCTTCCTTGGAAGTCCGGGATCTTCAAAAGAGATCTGGTCTACAGAGCCTTGGAGTGGGGAAATTATCTGGGCTAAGAAGACCAGACCAAATACCACATAGCTCCGACAAGCCCAAGACAGTCAAGGAGCCAGAAGTCTGTGGTGAAACAAACTAGGCAACACCTAACATTCTCTCCTCAATAAGCACATCCGTCTCAATCTAGGCTAGAAATTGTCCTTTAGGTGCTAAACCTTATTCGATGACTTCAGTGGGAAGTTCTTGATCTAAGACTTCTTCTGTGGGGGTTTTCTTTCTTTCTTTCTTTCTTTCTTTCTTTCTTTCTTTCTTTCTTTCTTTCTTTCTTTCTATTCAAGACTTTGTTTCTTTGTGCAGCCTTGGCTATCCTGGAGCTTGCTCAGTAGACCAGGCTGGCCTAGAATTTACAGAGAGAGATCCACCTGCCTCTGCCTCCAGAGAGAGGCGCTGGGATTAAGGGTGTGTGCCACCACTGCTGGACTTACGCCCTTTTTTTTTTTCTTTTTTTGATTTTTCGAGACAGGGTTTCTCTGTGTAGCCCTGGCTGTCCTGGAACTCACTTTGTAGACCAGGCTGGCCTCGAACTCAGAAATCCTCCTGCCTCTGCCTCCCAAGTGCTGGGATTAAAGGCGTGCGCCACCACCGCCCGGCGACTTACGCCCTTACTTATGAGGTTTTAAAAGAAAAATCCCGCTGCTAGGATCTGAGAAAGAACCTTTCTCAGAAGAAGCTTCCCTTTGAGATTACCTTACTCTTCAGGTAAATCAGTGATTGGTTTATAGGCGACAATAAAGACACTTTTGTGCAGCTGTTTGAGTCCTCTGTCTATGAGAGGGCAATGTGGGAGAACCTAGGCTATGGCTTACAGTAGTGACACCCCTGAGCATGAGTGCCCAAGGAGAGAGGGGTAGTTTTAGAGATGGGATGCTGACAAAGGCTTCGCTGTTCAGGGGGATGGAGAGACCCCTCAACAGGAACACTGGCTGCTTTCCCAGAGCACACAGGTTTGACTCCCAGCACCCACAAGGCAGCTCAAAACTACCTGTAACTCTATCAAGGGATCAGAGACCCTCTTTTGGCACCAGGCACACAGAAAGACAGACAGACTGACAGACAAAACATTCATATAAATAAAAATCTTCAAGCCTGCACAATTCAAAGGGTGTCAGTGTCTCCTTTACCCAGAAGGTCATTTTTGTGATCAAGAGATGATGGGATGGACCTGGGGGGTGCAGTTTATTTGACACATCACCTTTCTGTCGTGTGCAATACCCAGAATTGGAGAAGATGAACTGTGGCCAGGTATCAGGGGTGGTAGGGACTAAGTCTTGAGAGTAGCAGCAGCCAGGTGTTGTAGCCAGTCAGGAATCCCAGCATTTAGGAGTTTGAGGCAAGAGAGTGAGAGAGAGAGAGAGAGAGAGAGAGAGAGAGAGAGAGAGAGAGAGAGAGAGAGAGAGAATACAAGATAAAAGCAGTAAGTAATGTCAGTCCTTGTCTAGAACCTGGAAGATTTTAAAAATTAGCAGAGTGACCTTACACAGGCACTTTGAAGGTATGGTCTTGAACTGGGGGGGGGGGGGGGGAAGAAGACACTGTGTGTTCAGTTCCTGAGCCAGGAATCTAGTACTCCCCAAGGAAGGGACTATTGGATTTGTCAAAAGTGTTTCAAAACAAGATGATGAACTGTTGCTTTGCCTATCCTCTTCCACTTTTTCTGAACTCAGTGACTCCAGTGACCTCCCCATCTTCTTCATACTAAGTAAGGGGCATGGATGCTGTGAATGTCCTTAGCGTGGTGTGCACACAGCAGCCATGTGCACTGCCATGTGCACCCTACAATGACACTAGGCTAGGACCACCAATACTTCCTTTTCATCTCCCTTAGCACCCACCTTTACCTCCCAGGAGGGTATTGACAGTTTCATCATTTCACCTTTTGAATTCTAGGGGTGATTTCCAGTGCAGAATGAAAAGGAATACAAAGGTCCATTTACAATTGTCTTTGGGGAACATCTGACCAACTTTAAGTTGCAATCCCAGAATACCAGAAAGAGGACAGGAGAGAGGGAGTGGGATTGAGATACTGTTGCTGCTGCTGGGGTTCTATTTAGAGCTCACTCTGTTGACAATTAGTGAGCAAGTGAACTTACTGAGTGTATAACTTAGGTAGAAAAGGGGTTCTGAAGGAACTGGAGAGATGGCTCAGAGGTTAAGAACATTGAATGTTCTTCCAAAGGACCAAGGTTCAAATCCCCACACCCACATAGCAGTTTACAACTATCTGTAACCCCAGTTCTAGAGGATCTGACGCTCTCACACAGACATACATGGAGGCAGAGGACTAATGTAAATAAAATTTTTAAAAATTAAAAAAAACCGGGCGGTGGTGGCACACGCCTTTAATCCCAGCACTTGGGAGGCAGAGGCAGGAGGATTTCTGAGTTCGAGGCCAGCCTGGTCTACAAAGTGAGTTCCAGGACAGCCAGGGCTACACAGAGAAACCCTGTCTCGAAAAACCAAAAAAAAAAAAAAAAAAAAAAAAATTAAAAAAAAAGAAAGAAAATGGGCTTTACAAAGTAAACTTTACAGCTGACTGTTGATAAGTAACAGCTTTGCCCTCTTTCCTCTCACGTTGCCCCAAGTTTGTCTTTCTGCTAGGAGTCACATTCTAAAACCACTAAAAATAGATCCTTTTAAGAGAGCAGTACCAGCTAACTTGTCTATCTTGCAGGGTTTGACATTATCCCTAGACAGTCTTACCAGACGGCTGAAGTCATTTACAGTTTAAAAGTTAGATATCATTGCTTATCAATCAAAACATAACCAAAAGATTTTTTTTTTTTTGGTTTTTCGAGACAGGGTTTTTCTGTGTAGCCCTGGCTGTCCTGGAACTCACTCTGTAGACCAGGCTGGCCTCGAACTCAGAAATCCGCCTGCCTCTGCCTCCCAAGTGCTGGGATTAAAGGCGTGCGCCACCACCGCCCGGCCCAAAGATTTTTTTTAAAGTAGACATTTGTGTGGTGAATTTAAGATCACCTGGATTTCCCAGGCACAATCTCTCAAGCTAACGTTGTTCATATCCCCAGAAGACCATGTCTCTCCCAACACCTGAATTCCCTTGAAGCCAAATAACTCCCCCAAGAGACGTTTTCCTTCCTATAGGGTAAAGGGCAATGGAGGGAGGGTCAGACAGAGAAGTAGGTACATGTAGGGTAGGGGTGGGGGATATAGAGAAAAAGGGTCAGTCTGATGCTTAAAGAGACTGTTCTTGAGGCTTTGTATAGCTCAACTCCTGTTCATGAATGACCATCTCGGCCAATGGCCCAGGTAGAGGGACCAAATCAAGGAACAGAGCAGGACCAAGCCAGGATTTGGTTTTGTGTTTCAAGTCTCAAACACTTCAAACAACTAGATGGAGCTTGGTGCTAGAAACCTCAGTTAATCTCTACACCAGACTGCCTGTAGTTGGTCATCTCAAAACTACCCAGGTATTTGGCTCTGTAGCTGCCCAAGGGCAGGGAGGGTGTCTGTCATCTCAATGGGCCTGACCACTGCAATGAAAAAGACTCCTTAAAAGGTCAACTCTTTAGCTGGGCAGTGGTGGGTGGCACACGCCTTTAATCCCAGCACTTGAGAGGCAGAGGCAGTTGGAAGGCAGAGGCAGGCAGATTTCTGAGTTGGAGGCTAGCCTGGTGTACAGAGTGAATCCCAAAACAGCCAGGGCTATACAGAGAAACCCTGTTTCAAAAAACAAAACAAAACAACAACAACAACAAAAAAAGAAAAAAAAAGGTCAATCCTCCTTCAGAAATGGGTTCGGCCTCTTCAAGCCCCCAGTCTGAGTGATCCTGGGAAAACAGATGTGAATCTGGGTGCCTGTAGCTACTTTCCAGTCACTGAGATGTGGGAACAAATACTCCATGATGATGATGAAAAGGTTCTCCTTCCCCCGCCCCCAACCCTATCTCTTCCTCACTGCCATCCTATCTTCCTTCTTTTTCCTCACTCTCCCCTACCGGTTTGGGAGAATTGAAGGTTCATTTTGAGATCTAGCGGATCTGAAAGGCTCAGGCAAGCCCGGGGTTTGGGTGTAAGCTAGTCCCGGGCGGACGAGGCACCTTCGGTACAGTTCCGGGTAGTTAAGGCTCAAACAGCCCTTTGGATGTCTATCAGTTCTAGTTCCATCCCGCCTCAGTTCCAGCAGAGCCTTTGAGATACTACTGCGGTACAGTGGGTGAAAACAGCTCGGCTCACAGCGGTCTGCACTCGGCTTGCTGCCTTGCCATCTTTTAATTCACCCCGGGTGGGCTAGGGACCCAGCGAGGGCACCGCGTGTGTGGTCCGAGGTCCCGGGTAGCCCTGCGCTGGTGGTGCAAGCTGGGAGCACGCTTCTCTGGTGCACGCGCCCATCTCCCCGCTAGCCCTCACCCCCGCCGCGTTCCAGTGTGAAGTGCTCAGCGTTTCGTAGATGCACAGCCCACAGAGCCCTAGTTTCCCTGCATTCTAAAAAGCCATATGCTTTTTTCCTCTCTCTTTCTGCACTCGCTTCCCTGTGTTTTCTTTTTCGTAAGTACAAAACGTTTTTGTTTTTGTTTTTTTTTTTTTTTGTGAACATTTCCTCAATTGATACTTCAGGGCGTAGCTGGACCATAAAAAAAGCAATCAGTGCCTTAGGTGGAGTCAACAGGCTGCCCCCAGGGAAAGGGACAAAGCTGGGGGCCCTGATTATCCGGTTCTGAGACTGGGCTGCCGATCACTGATAGCCATGGAGCAAGGACCCCTGGAGAAGGGTCGACCCTGGCTCTGGATCAGAGGAAGCAAAGGGGGCACACTCTCCAGCAGGGTCGCAACCTACTGGAAATTGTTTCCTTTGTCTTTAACTTTTAGGATTAACTGAATGTTGGTGTATTTACTAAATTTATGGTAAAAATCACCAAGTTTATGGTTCTATATTGGTATAAATGTATGTGTGCGAATGTTTATCCTTTAAAAAATGAGTCAGGCATGGTGGCACACACTTACAGTTCCGGTTATTATGGGGAGAGACAAGGAGAATCACTGCAGAGCAAGCAGGTTCCTGGCCAGCCTAGGTTACATAATGAGACCCCTTGTCTCTCAGGAAAACAAAAGCAAAACCCAAACCTCTCTCATCCCCAAAACAACAAGGAACCCGAAGATGATTCACGTGGTCGTGGCTAGGTATGTAGCCCAGTGATTGAATGCTTGCCTAGAAAGTGCCCAAACTCTAAGTTCCACCTGTGGGGAGGGTATGTGGTTATTTCTGTCTCTAAATACAAGTCACAGTCACAGTAAATCCCCACCCAGAATCCTTTAATAATAGTCCGACTTTGTTTTTCTTGAATGACTTTCATTTGCCAAGAAACAAACAAACAAACAAATTTCTATAGGATCACAGTGAATGAGACATCTCATGGTCCAATATCTTGAAATGTCACAGTGCTGGGAAGCTCCCTGTTAGGTGGGGTTTTTTTTTGTTTGTTTTGTTTTTTTTTTTTTGATCAATGATTGATCAATGTTATTTGCTTGTCTCAAACTGTTCAAACTTTTACTTGGCATGGTTGATTCAAAATGATCAGAAATTGTTAAGGCTGAAATAGATGATTAAAAACTGCGTTTTCTGCTGGGCAGTGATGGCACACACCTTTAATCCCAGCACTCGGTAAGCAGAGGCAGAGGCAGAGGCAGAAGCAGGTGGATCTCTGAGTCTGAGACTAGCCTGGTTTACAGAGTGGAGTTCCTGGATAGCCAGAGCTACACAGAAACCCTGTCTCAAAATTCTAAGTTTTTTGCTACGTTGATCTAATACAATGACATCCCCAAACACCGGATACAATAAATGATATTCACATGTTGAATTACTCATTTGCTTCTTTCAACTTCAAGAAAAATAAATGTGTGATATATATGTGGGCTTATTGTGTGCTTTTAATAATTGCCACAGGCAAAGTAGTGCATTAAGACACAAATCCACCAGTAGTAGCACAAAACAGCCAGATATTAAGACAGTGGCTTCCTACTTACCAATAGCTGTAAGTCCATGCTTAAGAAATTCTTGAAAATCCCCAGTATCCAAACTAGCAGACATTCTTAGAGAAATTATTGGCAGTCCTTTGGCTTACAGCAGAAGTCATTGAACGTGGGAAAGATTGCAGCTTGTCATATTTTGTGACCTTGGGAAGGAAACCTCAGACTACAGTAACCCTCATTTCCTTAGTGAAAGTTAAGAAAAAGGGGGAAAAACAGAATTCAGAAAGGCTCCAGTCCATGTTCTCCTGGACTCTGCACTTTTTCCAGCATGCATGACCTGCTGTAAACCATGTCTCCAGTTTCATGATGGTTTCTAATCAGAAGAAAGGAAGCTTTCAATAGGCTTCAACTGGTCACATGACCCTGTGCCTGTTGATAAGAGGACCCTGTTATAAAGTGACAGCAAAAGAGATAAGAACTCTTGGCAGATAATGGCAAAGAAATGATTAACTCAGAAAAGGAGGGGTTCTTCTGCAGCCCAGAGAGTGGAAAGTTGTAAACCCAAGGGGTCAGGAGATCATACTTAGTGGATAAAACTCCAAGCCACCTTAAGTCCACTAACACAACTGCAGCTTGGGACATGGCCCTTTGATGTCCATGGAGAAGGACAGACACTGCTCTTCTGACCTCTGCAAATACATTTTAGATGATAACACTGGCGGGCATTAATTCTTTAAATGATGACTGTAGATATGATTGACACTTTGAAACTCTACAGGTAGCACTTGGAAGCTCAGGGCCATTTACTTACCATTTGACCAGCTGCCTTAAGAAACAGTCCTGTTTGTTTATTAGATGAGGCATTAGCTTGTTTGTGTATTGGTCATTGGGCTGAAATAGTAATTTCTTTACCTCCATAAAGTAAAACACCTTGAGATAAAATTTGGGCAAACTGATACATGTATAGTGCAGTTTTCATATATCCTTCTGTATATATGAGTGAGTGTGTGTTTGTGGGGGGCCCACCTGTGTGTGTGTGTGGGGGGGGTAGACGGTACACTGTGTGCTGATGCATAAGAAGTCCAGAATACAACCTTGGGTGTTGTTTCTTTTTCTGGTTGTTTTGGTTTTTTGTTTGTTTGTTTGTTTTCCCTGAGAGAAGGTTTCTCTGCATAGCCCTGGCTGTCCTGGAACTCACTCTGTAGACCAGGCTAGGCTTGAACTCAAAGATCCCCCTGCCTCTGCCTCCAGAGTACTGAGATTAAAGGGAATTTAAAAGATCATAGGATGTCAATTCTTGTCAGTTATTTCATTGCAGTTATTTCTTTGAGCACGCAAACAGCAGTATGACATGCCAGAAATCTCCCTGTATGTAGGCTAAAGAACACAGAACACTGCAAAGGAGATTTTTTCTTAGAAATTAATTAGGACTCTGAAACGTCACTGTTGATATATCTTCTAGAAACTCAGATGGAGTAACTCAGGTATAGCCAAACGATGGAGTAGACAAGTTTAGCATATGCAAATCCACAGGCTCTGCTGAGTATGGTGACAAACCTTGTAATTCCAGCACTCACAGACTGAGGCAGGAGGATGGTGCACTGAAGGCCATCCTGGGCTACGGAGCAATAATTTCCCCCACAAAAGCCAAAGGAGGCGCTGGAGAGGTGGTCCAGTGGTTAAGAGCGCTGGTTGCTCTTGCCGAGGACCTCATTTGGTTCCCAGCGCACACGTGGCAGCTCACGTGACTTCCGCTTCGGTGGCTCTGCACAGGCTGCACGCAGTGGGCAGACATCACTGATAGGAGGGAGTGTTTCCTCATTTAATTATTTTGAGATGCGGCAAACGTAAGGTACAGGGGCATGCAGCGAATTTATGCCACTGCTGGCTTTGGTGCTGAATTTTGAAGTTTGTTTTATTCTCTCGGTTGCCTGGGAGAGAATCTATTTGTAGGTAACTAAGGCACATGTATACACACTTCACAGCCTTCCTCTCTCTTAGCCATTCATATAGCTCAGTGTTGCGTTTAAACGAAGTAGATGGGTGTATGTGTTCATGGAAATTTTGCCTCAACATTTGAACATTTCTTGTAACAAAATTTCACCCACCAGTTGCTAGAGTGCCTGCCTAGCATGCAGGAAGGTGCTGCCAGGCCCCTGGGCTCCCAGGGCTCAGGAGGTGAAAGTAGAAGTTCCCTGTCAACTGTCACTACAGAGTGAGTTAGACACCAGAAGGATCTAGAAAAAAAATTACCACATATGCGGCTGGAGCCTGTACTCTTTGGTTGGTGGTCCAGTCCCCAGGAACTCCAGGAGGTCTGGCCTGTTGATACCGTTGCTCCCCCCATGGGGCTGCAAACCCCCTCAGCTCCTTTAGTCCCTTCTCCAACTCCTCCACTGGGGACCCCCCATACTCAGTCCAATGGTTGACTGAGAGCATCCACCTCTGTATTTGTCAGGCTCTGGCAGAGCCTCTCAGGAAACAGCTATTTCAGGCTTCCATCAGCAAGCACTTCCCGGCATCCACAATAGTGTCATGGTTTGGTGACAGTATATGGGATGGATCCCCAGGTGGGGCAGTCTCTGGATGGCCTTTCCTTCAGTCTCTGCTCCACACTTTGTCTCCATATTTCCTCCCGTGAGTATTTTGTTCCTCTTTCTAAGAAGGACTGAAGCATCGACACTTTGGTCTTCCTTCTTCTTGGGCTTCATATGGTCTGAGAATTGAATGGGAAGACGGGAGTGGGTGGGTGGGGGAGCACCCTCATAGAGGCAGGGGGAGGGGGGAGGGGACAGGGGTTCCCGAAAGGGAGGCCCAGAAAGGGGAAGACATTTGAAATGTAAATAAAGAAAATCTCCAATTAAAAAAAATCACTACACAACAGATACAGCAATTATTGTAGAATTTATACCCTTTTCCTCTTTGTCCTTAGTGCTTGATACCGAAGGATTTTCATTTCATCCCTTTTCTTCCTTCCTTTCAGTTGAGATGCTGAAACAGAGCCTCGGACATGCTGGACAGAAAGAAAGCAGGTGGAGGGAGAGAGGGCAGAAAACAGACCTTTCCCTCTGCACTTCTTCCAGGTTGGGCTGTCAAGTTTGGAAGGGTTGGGGTCTGCGGTGAACTCTGGAAGGACTCTGGAAGGATGAATTAGGAGTGGTCATGTTGTGACTGTGCTCCACAGGGGTGTGGAAAATATCTTGTTACAAATCCCTGTGACCTTAGGAAGGTGAGGTTTGGTTGCTACCTATGCACAGAAAGTAAGCAACGTGAAATCAGGTCGCTCCCTCCAGCTGAAGAACAGACAGCCCTAGTCAGGGAGGCATGCAGGCAGAGACTGTGCCTCTGAGTGTTAAGTCCCAGTGCAACCAATATGGCCAATGCTGTTCCCTTAAATTTGCTTTTAAATCGAGTGCTGGGTATGTAGCCAAAGACTCTACCACTGTGCTATACTGCAACCCATAAATAAATGGAGAATTCAAAACACTTGTTTGCATATGTGCACAATGGGGATGGAACCACGGCTCCATGCATGCCAGACAAGTACTTACTGTGCCATTTAGTTAATCACCAGTCTGATTCCTTCCACCCTTCCTTCCTTCTTCCACCCTTCCTTCTTTCCCTCTTCCTTTATTTTTTTTCTTTTCTTGATTTTTTTTTTTGAGACATAATTTCTCTATGTAACACATCCCTGGCTATCCTGGAACTCACTTTGTAGACCAGGCTGGCCTTAATTAAAGTCACGAAGATTTGCCTGCCTCTGCCTTCAAGTGCTGGGATTAAAGGCATGTGCCACCACACCTGGCCTCATTTTCTTTTTAAAAAACGGGTCTCATGTAGTCCAGGCTGTCTTCCAAATAGATATGTAGCCAAGGTTAGTTTTGAATCCTTGCTCCTTTTGCCTCTACTCCCCACTCCAAGTGCAGGGATTACTGGGTTGTGTCAGCCTGCCTGCCTTCAATTATTTTATTTTGGGGTAGGGACTTGCTAAATTGTCTAGGTTGGCTTGAGCTCACTGTGTAACCCATGCCTTGAACTTTCCACCCTCCAGAGTTGATGGGTTAGGGTGTAAAGGCTACAACACAAATACCTATTCTCTGAACTAAGATGAAAATGCAGAAGGACCATGTATTTCTCCAGGCATGTTCATGTGCGTAACACTCTGGAACAGGGTGGTCTTCTTCCACACCTGCCCTAGTTGTGGAGACACAGTTTTAAAGCATTAGTGGAGTATCCAGTCACTGAACAGCGCAGTCTACCAGATCCTGTTATCAGACTGACAGCTGCTCTAATTCCTTTTTAAGCCACGTGATCTGGGGAGACACATGCAAAGCCACCTGAGTCTGACACATGGGGTGAGATCCTCCTGGCAGGAAGGCTAGTCATAAGGCAGGATGGTCAGCACCCTGGCACTTGGAATCAGAGAGCTCAAAACTATGCTCTGCCTCTTCCTGGGGGCAAAGAAATGCTTGACCTCTGGTTTTTGTTTTTTGTTTTGTTGCTGTTTGTTTATTAAGATTTATTTTAATATCATAACCATTTGTGTTTTGCCTTCATATGTATGAATGGATGGATGAATGTGTATGTGTATGTATGTATGTAGGTATGGATGGATGGATGGACAGGCATGTCAGATCCCTTGGAACTGGAGTTACAAACAGTTGTGAACTGCCAGGAATTGAACCCGAGTCCTCTGGAAGAGCAACAAGTGCTCTTAACCACTGAGCTATCTCTCTAGACCCAGTGCTTGGCCTCACTAAGCCTGGAAATCCTTCTGAAGAAAACAATACAAGTGCTGGAGTTCAGTGGGTGTCATGGTGAGAAGTAAAATCTCAGACGGATGTGCACAGGGAAAGAGCACGGTGTTTTGTGAGAGAGAGTAGACGATCTATCAGAACATATTCAGATGCCAGGGCATATGCAACTGATGCCTAGTGCCTCTCACACGTGTGAAAAAAGCAACCGGGTATATAGTAGCACACACCTGTGACCCAGGTACAGGAGGCTGAGATAGGAGGACAAAGCAAGTTTGAGGCCAGCCTATACGTTATAATGAGACTGTCACCTAAACAGAAGAGCTATGTGACTTGGCATCTTAGGTGGAGATACACAGGTTTGCCATTTGATCCCAATTCTAAGCAGTCACTGTTAGCACCTACTACCTTGCTCCCTGTAGAGGGTTCCTGGGGTTTAATAGCATCATTTGTGATTGGTTCTGCTTCCCTTTCTTGCTCATGGCTGACAGAATACACAACAGCGCGCATACACCGCATTTCTTGCTGTGCCACCTGCCTCTGACTAAATGGTCATTTTTGGAGAGGGGGTTTGGAAAGGGGTAAAGAATGTCACTGGAGGGGTCCCACCAGGACTTTCCTGAATACGGCTTGCTAATTTGTCAGTCTCTACCCACTTTGCTGTGAAGCTTCCTGGCACGCTGAGGAAACATTGCATTAATGAGTTACCTAGGTCTTTTGAAGCTTATCTCTCAGGCTAATTTAATAGAAATGGGAATACTTGTACTTGGTGAGAAAGGAGCACGTTTTTCTGAAGGAGAGACTGAAGTATCGTTCACACATAGTTCAAATAACAGCTGTCTAGCATTCATCCTCAGCCACGGTCAACAGGCAACTTACCAGTGACTCTGTGGAGGCAGACACACAGTCAGTCATTCACAGCCTCTTGTTTTAGGAACTGTTTTCCAATCAAGGGACAGTCTCACCATTTCCTTTTGACAAACGTGGGCATCTTCTGCACCAGCGTTCTGTCTTAAACACCTCCCTCACCCCAGTGAGCTCATCCGTACTGCACATCACGACTCACGTTTATAAAGGATACACGTTTATAATGGCAACACTCTATTTGCTAACTGCTTTCAGAAAGGACTTGTAAATGATTGACAGATGACTAATGACCCCAAGGCGTCTCTGCCAAAATCCAAAAGGCACTCAACAATGTCATCTGAACCCATATTGCACGAGGATATTAAAGATCAGTTAATCAGTTACAATCGCTGTAAACTTCCCGAGTGTATGCTTCCGGAACCACGGAGGCATCTCTATGAACTACTATCCCCGTAAAGTCATTACACTTACAGTGAACATCTTGCACAGGCATGGCAGGAAGTCCCTTTTAGTGTTCGAGTTATCTGGGGTCATGAAGAACGAGCCCCCTACCCCACTTGTTCAAACAGGCGGATGACACCAGGCTCCAGAAGCCGCACGGACAGGTTAGACGCCGCTTGCTCCTGCTTAACTGGGTCTTCTCACCGGCACCCCTTGCTGATTCTATGTAGGACCCAAACTAAAGTTGACATGATTTTATAAAAATAACTCCTGGCACATTATGTAAAATGGTGGAGTGTGGGGGGGGGAGGGTTGAACGAGGAGTAATAAGTAAAGAATTTCCATCCATTCCTTATACTGTGGGAAATGTGGCACCTGGCTAGAAAGATATTGGCTTTTCGTCGGTACCGTTCCGAACAGGTAAATATTACTCATTTCTGACAGCACTAATCATTAAACAGAGCCCTAGTCAGTCTTTTGGAAATCAGATTGTTTGAGATTTCCTCTCAGAACAGCCTCTCAGCACAGGCTGCATGGCGTTCACTTGGTTTTTTTTTTCTGCTCGTTACCAGTCCTTGACAGTTCACAATCTCGTCGGGAGTAAAATTGGAACAAACTCCCTCTTGTTTTGTTTTCAGTTTTCAATCTTTAAAAACATTTAAGCAAAGCCAGGTGTGATGGTACATGCCTCCAATCCAAGTCCTCAGGAGGAAGAGGCAGGTTGATCTCTGATTCCGAGGTCAGCCTGGTCTACATAGTGAATTTCAGGACAGCCAGGACTACACAGAGAAACCCTGTCTCGAAAACCCAAAACCCAAAAAAGTAAAATGTTCAATAAAAGGTGATAAAGAAGAGTCTTAAATATTCTTCCTTGATATTGTTTCTTCCTCTCTCCACCCCTCTATTTCTCATCATTGTTGGTGCTTGAGACAGGGTCTCACTTGACCACGTGAACTCACAGAGTTCCACCTGGGATGAAAGGTGCGCACAAGCACACCCAGTGAAATTGGTGCTTAATAAAGCAATCTATGATGAGTCAAATGTCTATTTATGAGCTATAATAGAGTAAGGACATATATTCCTATATGTTATAGTTTCCAATGTTTTGGAGAAAGAATAAAACCAACATAGATTAGGCCAGTGGTTTAATGTAATAATAGAACCCTGGCCCAATGTGTTTCATACTCCAAATTTAATTCTTAGCTCTTCGATAAAGAAAAAAAGAAGTAGTATAAAAACACAGGCCATGCTAGGGGCTGACGAGACAGCTCAGTGTCAATGGCTAACTTTACTGACTGTTCTGCCAGAGAACTCCAGCTCCAGGGGAATCTGATACCCTGTACACCCACAAAACACGCGTACAACCAAAACCAGAGGGCATATTTTGTATCTGAAATCACAAAGCCAACAAGGATTTCAGAGTCAGTGGTGGGGACACAGCCCGTAAGCCCAGCACTCAGGAGACTGAGGCAGGAAGATCAGGAGTTCAAGGCAGCCTTCATCCATGTTTATCTACGAAATATTCGGCATTTCAGACGATCCTAGTCCTTGTGCATGATTCAGGAAGCCACGATCTATCAGGTTTGCTTGTATTTCCCTTATAAAGAGGAGAGAACATGATTATAGGTAAATAAAAAATTTACAGCTACAAGGTTTCAATGGGTGGCTCAGATGGTTAATAGTGACTGTGAACTTGACATTTAGAACTACCCAGGAAGGACTGGAGAGATGGCTCAGCAGTTAAGAGCACTGACTGCTCTTCCAGAGGTCCTGAGTTCAAATCCCAGGAACCACAGGGTGACTCACAACCATCTGTAATGGGGTCTGATGCTCTTCTGGTGTGTCTGTAGACAGCTACAGTGTACTCACATATATAAATACAATCTTAAGAAAAAAAATAAAAACTACCCATGAAGCCGGGCAGTGGTGAAACACGCCTTTAAATGCAGCACTTGGGAGGCAGAGGCAGGTGGATTTCTGAGTTCGAGGCCAGCCTGGTCATGGCAGGCAAGTGCCTTCCATGACAGCCATGACATGACAGAGTGAGTTCCAGGACAGCCAGGACTGTACAGAGAAATCTTGACTTGAAACCCTACTTCCCCCATAAAAAATAGAACCACCCATGAGATAAGGCTCTACAGGGGCTCACCTGTATTTGTTATTATTATTATTATTATTATTATCCTTCTTGCCTTCATTGAATATTTATCCTGTTGCTGTGGTGACCTCTGCTGCTGGAATTCTTCACTAATGTGTGAACTTGGTTTCTTCAGCCATGGACCGTAGTCCAGTGACTCACCAGGAACCATCTAAGCCTTCAACTGGGCAGCTTCTCACTCACAGAACTGTTTTCTTGGCCTGGCTGTAGCATGACTCATCTCTTGGGATGGCAGGATGATGACATGAAGATGATGCCGTGGCATGTCTAACTCAATGATTGGCACATACATGCCCTTTATCACTTCTCAGAAGATCAATTCTGTTTCCAAATGTTTCCCTGCCTTTGCTCTGGCCTCTTCCATGATGTCTGTCACACTCCTACCGAAACAAAATAAGCAAACAAAACCCCCAACTAAACAAAGGTCTGGGGCTAAAGCTCAACAGTAGGTTGTGGGCTTAGCTTGTTCAAAGACTTGGGTATGACCTCTAGCATCATAAAAATAAAATAAAGTAAAATGAAAGGGCACAGTGGTACTCAGCTCTGATGTAAGCACCTGGAAGGCAGAAGCAGGCAGATCTCTGTATGTCTGAGACTAACCTGGTCTACATAGTTCTGGACCAGCAAGTCTCTGTAATGAGAACCTCCCTCAATAACAAAAGAAAAAGTTGAAAAAGGAGGAGACTGAGGGAAGAAGACATATGATGTTGACCTCTGGCTGCTGAACACACTCACACAAACACGATCATACAACACACCTTCAGACACAGGCAGGATAGATTGCTGCCCCAGTTTTTCATGGTTTTTTTTTTTTTTTTTTGGTTTTTTTTCGAGACAGGGTTTCTCTGTGTAGCCCTGGCTGTCCTGGAACTCACTCTGTAGACCAGGCTGGCCTCGAACTCAGAAATCCTCCTGCCTCTGCCTCCCAAGTGCTGGGATTAAAGGCGTGTGCCACCACCGCCCGGCTCATGGGTTCTTTATAGTCTTGGGGGGGGGGCTTTAATTTTTTTTGAGACAATGTCGGTACAGAGCCCTGGCTGCTCCTGACACACAGGAGCCTCTTGCTTCAGGCTCTAGAGTGGGGGGATCATGCATGAGTTACATACCACAACCTCCTCAGGGTTTTGATTCTCTACTGTGTGGTGGGTACCTGGCTGAGTTATGAGAAGAACTAACTGCATCAGTCAGTCTTTAGGGTTACCCAGGTTAGGTAAATGACAGGGATTCTTTCCCCCCTACTCATTCCTCCTAACCATTAAAGGGTCTGAAAAAAAAATGGAGACTTGTGAGTTCTTTGCAAGCCCAACTGGCTGGTAAGGACTGGAAGGTGACTCCTGGTTTTTCCAGTTGAGAGCCGGGCCAGTCACAACTCTCCATGGACTTTTAACCGGGCTGGGGCCAGAGCTGGCTTCAGGGTTTGTCAAGTGGGTCATGTGTGGTGTGTCAGCTCCTGTGGTAAATTGCATGGCTCCTGGTATTTTTTTCTCCTTTAATAGTTTGGCAGAAGGTTATTGACATTCTTCTCAAGCCATCTAGTGACCTGTAAAGGACAAAGTCCTGCAGTAGGGCAGGACATCTAAAAGGGCACAGTGTCCTTCGAGAGATGGTAGAGAGAGCCAGCTGAGGGTACACTCAGCCAAGGGGACACAGTGGCCATGCCCTTCTCCCTCTATAGAGCCACATCTGTCATCTGCCTCTCACTGCCTCTGAGTCACCAGTGAGCAGGTTTTGAGGACAATGGGTAGACTGGAGTTGGGAGATGAGATGGGAGCATAAGCAAAAGAGACAAATACAACCCTGTTTTATCTCTAAACAAGATGCAAATCCCTCCATCACTGAGCCACTGAAGGATGATAGATGATAGGCAGATGAGCACTAGAAGAGTTCTTCATGTAAGCTGGGGCTGAAGTTCATGGGTTGAGCTGACGCTTAGCATGTGTAAGGTCCTGTGTTTGATCCCAGTCTGCCCACACCCTCAAGGAAACCTGACTTTGGCTAAGGATACACATGCTTTCCAGTTGCAATTTGAGAAATGCAATCCATTTGGGTGGGGTAATAATCATGGATTGGTGACAGGAATAATTTCGTATTCTCTCAGACCCTGATCTTGTATGTCTTCATTCTGATAAGATGAAACATCAAACTTCTACATAGAGGCTGCCCTGGCCTGGGCTGGAGGGGTGGGAGCATTTGGGGAATTTTTCTTTCTCCTTATTTAATTTATTACAAAAAAAAAAAAACACTTCCATATTTCTTCTAGTCATTCTTCCTTCCCCTTCTCTTTTCTCCCCCCTCCTCTCCCTCTTCCTTTTCTTGAACTTGTTATGTAGACCAGGCTGTCCTAGAACTCACAGAGCTCCTCCTGCTTCTGTCTCCTGAGGGTTGGGATTAAAGACTTGTGCTACCATGCCTGGGTTATGTTCTTTCTTCAATCCAGCCCTGGGAGGGAGTCAGAGCCTTGGGCAGATGCAGCTAGAGGTAAATTCCTTTAGTCCCAACAGTTACCTATGGGGCTCCAGGTCAGCCAGGACTACATAGTGAGGCCCTATCACAACAGTGACAAGAACAAAGGCTAGTTACTGTACCAGACCCCATTCCACAAAGTGTAACAACCTGGAAGCCAAGTCCTCTCACCCTGTCACCACACCCATTTTAAAAATGGAGAACTGAGGCTCAACTGCGCGTGGCCCGTGGCTGTATACGCCTAAAACCTCAGCCCTGGGGCAGGGGTGGAATGTGGGTGGAGAGCTGAGGTTGGGTGACTGTCACCGAGATACAGGCCTAAGCTTATCTTAGTGATATGCTGTCTCAAAAACAAACAAACAAACACAAACCATAGAAAAACAAAGGAGTTCTGCTTAGTGGGAACTACCTAGAGAGTTCTGGGTCCAACCAGGGCTACACACAGTGAGACCCTGTCTCAAACACAAACAGATAAAACAAATCTGAGGTGCAGCAGAGACACATAACCAGCACAAGGTGGAAGGGCAGTTAAAACAGGGAGGTCCTTTATTGTCACACAAGTCCTGCACAACCTAAAGTCTCCCCTGGGAAGCATGACCTTGGAGAAGACTGATAGAGCTAAATTTTGCCTTGTCAAATGGTGCCCTCAACCTTAGGAAAGAATGTTCTAGAATGTGATATGAACAGAATATAGTCTGAAATTTGTTTTTATTTTATATCCATCGGTGGGGTTTTTTGTTTTTGTTTGATTTTTTTTTTTTTTGCTTACATGTGTGTCTGTATCCTGGAGTTAATAACTAGACAGTTGTGAGCTGCCATGTGGGTGCAATTGAACCTGGGTCCTCTGGAACAGCAGTCAGTGCTCTTGACCACTGAACCATCTTTCCAGCCTATATGGCTTCTTTTTACCATGACTCCCCCACACTCATCTAACAGACTTTCCTAAATTTAAACTAGAAACTCAAGTAACACTCAGTATCTCTGGTAAATATGGTGCTGGGGACTCAGCACTATTCAACTGGGGGTGATTAGTTAACCTCACAGTCAGTAACTGTGACAATAACCTTAGGAACAATGGCAATTAGGTTTGAGTTGTTAAGTCACTGACTGTTTTCCCAGAATACCCTTAAACACACAAGGCTTGACTTTATTTATTTATTTATTTATTTATTTACTTTAGGAAGGTTCGATTAGAAAAGGACAACCTCAATTTTTAAATGAGCTGACAATAAAATAAAGCTGCTGTCAATCCCACAATTTAAAGCCAAATTTGAATCAAGCCGTAATTAAATACTGTCTAGTTTGATGGACTCTCTGGGCAGATCCATCTCCGGGTTTCTAGGAAATGGCCACGAGTCCCACCTTAGAAAGGCAGCCCCACAAGGCCCGCAGGTGACCAAGCATATCAGGTGCAGAAGGGTCAACAATATGTGTTTAAGGAAGCGAAAACTCCGGGCCTGTTACCTCCCGTAAACAACAGCCTTCAGCATTTCAGGAACTATCTGTCCTTGGGCAAGGGGCTCACAGGTCAGAGGCACTTGTGTCTCATGGATCTCTTAGGCACTGTAATTAAAACTTAAACAGAACTTTGGCTTACACACTATCTTGGAACTCACGGGAGCTCATCAGAAAGTTCAGCTATAATGAAGCCACACTGACATCCCTGTTAACTTGACAGATTGGCTTTTTAAAAAATTAAGACATTCACCACCTTTAAAAAATCAAGCCGGCTGGGCGGTGGTGGCACACGCCTTTAATCCCAGCACTTGGGAGGCAGAGGCAGGAGGATTTATGAGTTCGAGGCCAGCCTGGTCTACAAAGTGGGTTCCAGGACAGCCAGGGCTACACAGAGAAACCCTGTCTCAAAAAAAAAAAAAAAAAAAAAAAAAAAAAATCAAGCCGGGCAGTGGTGGCACACGCCTTTAATCCTAGCACTTGGGAGGGAGAGGCAGGCAGATTTCTGAGTTCAAGGCCACCCTGGTCTACAGAGTGAGTTCCAGGACAGCCAGGGCGACACAGAAAAGCCCTGTCTCAAAAAACCAAAAAATAAAAATTAAAAATAAAAAAATTAAAAAATTAAAAATAAAAACTTTTATATCTACTGTTGGTGGTCTATCACAAATCCACACTCCCTTCCTAGGACAAAAATCTCCTCCGCAGATTGGTATTCACCTCCTAATGATGCATCTCAATGCTTGAACTTTGCTTATAAAGTAGATGGAGTGATCTTGTCTCTTGTTTTGCTTTTGGTTTTTGTTTGTTTTTGTTGTTTTTAAGACAAAAGTATCACTAAGTTGCCCAGGCTGCCCTGGAACTCACTATGTAGACTTCAAACTCAACTGCCTCTGCATTGGGATTAAAAGTGTGTGCCCCCAACCAGGGTACTTCTGTCATTTTCTGTCCCTTTTCTGCCCTTCCTTCCCCTCTTCTCCTTTCCTCCTTCCTTTGCTTCTTTTTCAGATAAGGTCTCCCTCTGTAGACCAGGCTGGCTCTGAAATCAAAGCAATTCTTTTGGCTCTGGGATTATAAGTCTGTGCTACCATGCCTGGCTTACCTAACCCTTTCTGTTATTTATTAGCTCAGCAAAGTAGATTTCTAAGCAGTACCTAAGGTTGGATTCATAAGTCTGAAGGCATTGGGACCCTATTTGAAATAATTCTAAGTCATAATAAAACAGCACTTAGTCATGTCCTCGGTCCTTCTTTCTAGGGTCTCCCATTACCCAGACCCGCTGCCTGCACTCCCTCCCTTTGTGAGTTTGAACAGTTGAGCCAACTTGTTTTTTGCTTGTTTGTTTGTTCCTTCCATCATCCAATATTATTAAAAATCAAATGACTAAGCCCACTACATTATGTGACCCTACCGAGTTCTTCCCACACAGTAGGAGACAAAGATTCAGAACAACATAAAGGTAGGATAGCTATGAAGAGGTCGATATAGTTAGGGTCCAGTTTCTTGATGCATGGGTGAAGAATCCAAGAAGCAGAAAGGCATAGAGTCTCACTGGTAAGCAGGTTTGCAGTGACAGAGCCAGGATAAACCTTAGGCTGGTGTTTACTAAATGACCATCTGCTTTGTACCAGGCGACCAGGAGCTGTCTTGGTCAGCACTGCTGGGGGGCGGGGGGGCGGGACATGGGAGGCCAGTGAGACACAGTGGGAGGGTAAGGAGAGATTCAAGGTCTGCACAAGGGAGGCAAGGTGTGCTTCCAGGAGAGGGAGACGAAAGATCTGAGTCTAGGAACAGGAAACAGACAAGTGCTTGTCTAAATGATACACACACACACACACACACACACACCTACATAAAATAGAGAGTAAAGGGTTGGAGAGATGATCCAGAAGAGCTAAGAGCGCTTCCTGCTCTTTGAGAGGACCTGGTCTGGATCCTAGCACCTGTGTTGGGTGGCTCACAGCCTCCTGTAACTCCAGCTCCAGGGAATTCGACCCCCTTTTCTGGTCTCCGAAGCCTCTACTACAAGTGGCATATATACACACAGACACACATATATAGACATAATTTTTTTGTTTTTTGTTTTTTTGTTTTTCGAGACAGGGTTTCTCTGTATAGCCCTGGCTGTCCTGGAACTCGCTCTGTAGACCAGGCTGGCCTCGAACTCAGAAATCCGCCTGCCTTTGCCTCCCAAGTGCTAGGATTAAAGGCGTGCGCCACCACCGCCCGGCTTAGACATAAATTAATATAAAAATATAAATCAAGTGTAGAGTTTGGTGTAGGTTCTGAAGGCTGACAATTATGCTATTAATAAATAAATGACTTCAAGGCGGTTATTTTATTTCTGAACCTCAATCTCTCTCTCTCTCTCTGTTCTGTGTCTCTGTCTCTGTCTCTCTCTCTCTGTGTTGTATTTTGAAACAAGGTCTCTCTACATATCTCTGGTAGTCCCGGAATGCATTCTGTAGACCAGGCTAGTCTCAAACTCAAGTAGGTCCACCTGTCTCTGCCTTCCCAGTGCTGGGATTAAAGGTGTGCTCCACCACGCCTGGCCTTTTTTATTTTTATTTTTATTTATTTATTTTAAGACAGAGTCTAGAATTGTAGCCATGACTGACCAGGGTGTGTGTGTATATATATATATGTATATATATACACACATACCCGCTAGCCTTAAATTCATGGATGTTTCCTGCATCTGCCTCTTGGTACTGGGATTAAAGTGTGTACTACTTTGCCTGACTAATCACCATTTTTTTTATTCATAAAATAAAGGTAGTAATTGTGCCTATGTCTCATCTTGTGAGGATGATACCATTGAAGAATTAAGGCCTGATACTTGGTAAGAAGAGATGGACATTGCCAAGCGGAGGTGGCGCACGCCTTTAACCCCAGCACTCGGGAGCCAAAGGCAGGCGGATCTCAGTGAGTTCGAGGCCAGCCTGGTCTACAGAGTGAGTTCCAGGACAGCCAGGGGTACACAGAGAAACCCTGTCCTTAAAACAACAAAAACAAACAAACCCACCCACCCCCCAAAACCGTCACCCTTATGTCCCCCTATGGCTGTACATCACTTAGTTATGCCAAGGTGAAAGTTCTTTACTGAGCTAGAAAAGTATTAAATATTGATTCCAATGACTTATTCTTCTCAAACCTACACATATTTTTTACCATGAAAAGGAAAACAAACAAAACTAAACTATTACATGCTACTGGGGAATGGCAGCAAGAACCACTGTCTCATAGGAAGACATAGGAAGACCCTGTTAGAGAGAAAGAGAGAGAGAGAGAGAGAGCGCGCGAGAGAGAAAGAGAGCGAGAGAGAGGGAGAGAGAGAGCGAGAGCGAAAGAGAGGGAGAGAGAGAGAGCAAGAGAGAAAGCAAGAGCAAAAGAGAGGGAGAGAGAGAGAGCGAGAGAGAGGGAGAAAGAGAGCGAGAGAGCGAGAGAGAGAGCAAGAGAGAGAGAGGGAGAGAGAGAGAGAGCGAGAGAGAGAAAACGAGAGAGAGGGAAAGAGCGAGAGAGAGAGCAAGAGAGAGAGAGGGAGAGAGAGAGAGCAAGAGAGAGAGAGAGAGAGATCGAGATCAAGGTAAATATCTTTTCATTTCTATTTTACTTGACTTAGTACAATACTTGTACTTTAGATTAAACTTCAGTTGTTTCTAGAAGGGAGCAGACAATTTTCTTTCTTTCCTTTTTTTTTAAATTTTCTTTTTTTCTTTCCTTCCTTCTTTCTTTCTTTCTTTCTTTCTTTCTTTCTTTCTTTCTTTCTTTCTTTCTTTCTTTCTTTCTTTCTTTCTTTTCCGGTTTTTAGAGACAGAGCTTCTCAGTGTAGCCCTGGCTGTCCTGGAACTCACTCTGTAGACCAGGCTGGCCTCAAACTCAGAAATCTGCCTGCCTCTGCCTCCCAAGTGCTGGGGTTAAAGGCGTGTGCCACCACTACCCTGCTTTTTTTAATTTTCAAGACAGGGTTTCTCTATGTAGCCCTGGCTGTCCTGGAACTGGATTTGTAGGTCAGGCTGGCCTTAAACTCAGAGATCCTTCTGCCTATGCTTACAGAGTGCTGGGATTAAAGCCATGTGCCACCATGCCCGGCTGGTGCACAATTTAAAATCCTGCACTGACCCATCCAGTTCCTTAATATTTCGAAGAGGCACAGTGGCCAATAAACTTAGTCAGGGCTAGATAAACATACCAACAAGTAAACTTCTAAAAGGGGCTAATTAGATTAATTTACACAATCGGATTTAGGTTAACCGGGTAGTCCCACCTGAGAGCCGCACTTCAAGGGTCTTGGGCTGAAGACCTGGAGGCTCCCTGTGGAGTGGCCCGCAGGAGTTCATGATGGACGACTGAGAAGGTGGAGTCTCCATTCACAGACAACCGCAGCAGCAATGTACACAGGCTCTCGGGAAGCACGGAGGTCCCCTGTACCAAGAGGTACCTCTGTCTACCTTGCCCATCTGGGGCCAGCCTGTCAGACAGGTGCCACCGGTGCCAACGCAGCAGTTCTTCCTCAGTTGTTGTCTGAGAAGCGGTGGCCTCTAGAAATGCTCCGGAAGGCCCACTAGAATGTGCTTTACTGGTTTAGGTGACTTCCTATCTAATCAGGCTGACAGTCAAGGTTAACTATCACCTGCTGGGGTAACAGCTTTAACTGTTTTATGAGGCTTGTTAGCATGCTAACATTTTCTATGCCTCCTATTAGATAATATGAAACCTGTTTCAAATGACACTCCCCACCAGAAAACCTCCCAAACCATGTCCTAGAGAGCTTAAGAACTTCAGCTGTATTTATGATAATTTGCAAATCTGAAAAACAAATTCCATTTGTTTTAACTGAGGCTAAAGCATATGATTTCATTCCCCAGTAGGGAATGGTGACCCGAGGCTGAGACCTCAGAGCTGGGTAGAAAGAGGCAGGGGCGGTAAGTGATCAGCTTGGAGCCTAGGCTACACTGGAAGACTTCAAGAGCCAGATTTGAAGTCTTTCTGTTATATTTGTTGCCTATGTTCAACTTGATTTCTTCTACAGATGGCTGTGGTTCTAAAAACTAACTGCAAGAGTTAGCAGAGCCTTGAAAAGGTCAATGGGAAAAAAATTATTCCAAAACCCACCACGGGATGATTATCAGCATCTCACATGAATTATACTTTACTAATTTAGATAATTTTTGTTTTAGCTCCTACAAGCTACTTAAACATTTTATTTCACTTAGTTTCAACTAGGTGTGTGTGTGCGCACGTGTCTATTAAAAACATTTATATTATCTTAGAATTTAAAAGTTTGATCACTGAAAATTAGTCCCACCCCCACCCACACACACACCTCGTTTTGTTGTTGCTGGGGTTTTTTTTGTTGTTTTGTTTTGTTGAGTCCCAGGCTGTCCTGGAACTTGTATCTGTAGGCCAGGCTGGCCTGGAACTGAGATCAGCCTGACTCTGTCTCTGAGTGCTGGGATTAAAGGCCTCCGCCACCACCGCCGCCACCACCACCTCCATTCTTGTTCTCTCTGTACTGCAGAATGGCCTCGAACTCATGATCCCGGCTTCTGTCTCCCTAAATGCTGGCACAACAGAATGGGGCCACCATATCCAGCCACCTTTTCTGCATTCTCTCTGATGTGCTCCAGGGCGGTTCTCCTAGAAGCTCTCTCCTTAGAGACTCAGCACCCACTTCTTTTCTTTTGTTGATACCTCCCATCATGCCTCGGGAAAGGACAAATCCTGTCATCCTCACAGTGGATGGAAACCCTTGGCATGGCAGGTATGAAAGCTACAGTAAGACATCAGCAGCCGAGAGGCAGCCTGGTGGTTCCCACCTGCGGGTTAATTGAGGAAAGGTCTTAATCTTTAGAAGAGGCAGGGCTTGAACCACCAGCATCTGCTGCTCGTCTCAGCTCTGCGGGTGCTGGGATGACAGGAGTGTGCACAGGGGCCTGGCTTGGGTATGGTAGTTTAACTGTGGCAGACTTTTCAGCTGTGGTACCAGAGTATCTGTTTAGCCCTCTGGAGTATACTGATAGTTTCTGCTGTGGAAGAAACCCGAGACACCATTCTTGCTCTCAAGATGCTTCGAATGTTTAAAAAGTGGATCTGGCCTTTGGCTAAGCCTGTGTTCTTCTCCAGATTTTCCAGGTTTTTTTTTTTTTTTAAATCTGTGTAGAAAATCAAATCTATGTGTATCCCAAAGACATCATTTCCTTGA
Organism: Tokudaia tokunoshimensis; assembly: GCA_036184795.1. NCBI lineage: Eukaryota > Metazoa > Chordata > Mammalia > Rodentia > Muridae > Tokudaia > Tokudaia tokunoshimensis. Next base: position 57,434,958 of record BTHU01000013.1, on the reverse strand, counting down.
TTTTGGAGTTCTGACTTATAAATCCTTTGATGCATAGTAAAAGTAATCCTTCCTATAAATCAGGCATACCTGCACAAAATATATGTGAAAATATGCATAAAACCTTCCATAACTCCCATGTTTAATTTTTGTTTCAGCGCCATGAACTTCACATATCTGACTGTGACATTAGGATCGCCTCCATGGGCGCCCAGTACTCTTCCAGCGTTCCCAAGAGCCTTCTCTTAATGCCCTTGAATCTAGAACATAGCATCGTCTTGCCTGGCATGTTTGGGGCTCCAGCTTCATCCATAGCACCTTAGAGAAAAAGGAAACTACCCCTTGGTAATGTGATATGTGCTTGGTGTCTGTTCTAGGAGACCTCTGGCTGGCCTTGAGTAAGCCTCTGCCACCTACAGGGCAGTCTGCTGTGTGTGTGTGTGCGCGCGCACACACACACACACACACACACACATACTTATTAGCATCTCTCCTGAGACCCACCCTGAATGTGAAGCTTGAGGAGAAAAACAGACAACAAAAGAACAATGTGGGAGATTAGCTGAACTCACTAGGGTCCCATTACACCCCAGTAGCAGAGTCTAAATAAAGGCACTGTGAGGTAAGAGACTGTGTAATTTGGGAAATTAAAAAAAAAAAAAGAAAGAAAAAATTACCCTCAAGTAAATCCCAAAGATCTTCACAATAGCCAGATAACCAGAAGAGAGACTGATAGGCTTGAAATATTTAAAGTGACAGAGAAGCTGGGTGGTAGTGGCAGGTGGATCTCTGTGAGTTCAAGGCCAGCCTGGTCTACAGAGTTCCACTCAGCCAAACCTATATAGGGAAACCCTTTCTTGAAAAGCAAGAGCAAAACCAAAAACAAACACAAACAAGATTTAGCTGGGTGTGATGGCACATGCTTTTGATTCTACAGACTTCTGAGTTTGAGGCCAGCCTGGTCTACATAGCAAGTTCCAGGCCAGCCAGGGCTACACAGTAAGACCCAATTTCAAACAAAGAAGCAAATAAATTAAAAAGCCACCGGTATGGGCTGGTGTTGTAGCTCAGTGTAGAACACTTTCCTAGCATGGATTCTACCCAGCACCAAGAGGAAACCGTGAAAGAAGTACATGTCGTATCGTTGGGAACACTGCAAATGGGTTTTGTCTTCTTCTCCCCAAGCCTTGTTTACACAGACATTTCTGAGTCACCAGCAACTCAACCAGAGGGGAGATTGGATCTGGCATGTGGTAGAAGGTTGCTCTTAGGGAGGCCGGTCCCTGGAGTTGAGTCAGGAAAGTTTTTGCTTCAGCTTCCAGACTTAGTTTGGGGTCTAATGTCACACGATAGCTGAAAGCCACACTTTAGAAAAAAGGAAATCAATCGGACACATTGTTTGCCCCTTTGGGTTTGATGGACATGTTGTAATAAGGTCCCGAGCCATCCACTACCTCTGTATGTACCTTCTGTCTAAGGACTTGTTACTCATGTGACCTATATTCATGGGACCACAAACAAAGGAGTTAACCATTAACCCTCAAGCCGCCTTCAAATGAAGTCTCTTTATAAGGGGAGAATTATATAGGCTTCCACTGGTTGCTAAGAGGAAACACGAAAAGGATTCAGGTTTAAGGAAGTTTTTCAGGAACTGGAGTTGATGGTGAGGATGCCGTTATCCCAAGCAGGTGACGTGCCTTGAGTTGACCTGCCAGGTCTCAGTTTACCTCACCTTCCAGCATCCCACCACCGAGCGTTCTGGAGTGGGCCTGGCCACTCAAGTTGTGACAATGTTGTGTTGGCTGGGTAACTCTCATCCCCCTCAAGACTGGTATCTACTAAGGGGCCATTTAATGTCTCTTTTCTGGGTCTTGAGAAAGCTTCAAGCCACAAAGGACATATTATTTCTCAAATGGACTAAGAAGAGTATCTGAAACCTTGCCCCCCCCCCCCCGCAAACTTATAGTTCTTTTGGTGAGTTTCCTGATTTTAATTTTACCATCTAGGGTTTTTGGTTTTTGTTTTGGAGACAGGATTTCTCTGCGTAGCTCTGGCTATCCTAGAACTCACTCTGTAGGCCAGGCTGGCCTTAAGCTCCACCTGTCTCTGCCTCCCAAGTGCTGGGACTAAAGGTATGCAACACCACTGCCTAGCTACCATTTAGAAATTTAAAGTGTCTTTTCTTTTATAAGATTTATTTTTCTTATTTTTGTTATGTGTGTTGGACGGGGTATGTGTAATCTAATACAGGTTCCTTTGGAAAGCAGGTAAGGGTCCCCTGAGCTGGATTTAAAGAGGGTTCTGAGTCATCTGACACAAGTACTAGGAACTGAACCCAAATCCTTTGCAAAACCATTGAATGGATTGAGTGGTCTTAACTCCCAGACCATCTCTCCAACTGATACATATACACATACATTTACAATTTTATATTATATATATACACATACATACACAATTTTATATTATATATATACATATATAATTTTATATTATATATACACATACATATGCAATTTTATTATGTGTGTGTGTGTGTATGTAATTTTTACACACACAGTAGTGTGTGGGTATTGTCAGGTGGGAAGTGCCAGGGAATTGTTAGTGATCCCCAATCTGATGCAGCTCAGAGTAGGGTCTTTAGTTGAGCTAGTTCGGCCCACCTCCCCCTCCCAATGCACCACTGTCACGCAGGATGGTGTTGGTGGTGGGGGAGCCCTGAATGTCTATCAGGCCAAGACTTTATAGTAAGCAACAAGCAGGGAATATGTGTGCAAGCATCTAATTGGAAAGCTACTGTGGCCTTTAACATAATTGGCTAGTGTAGGGAGTCATATCATAAACTTGACTTCTGCTCCCCTCTGCATTGGTGGTTGTTAGGCAGGGGGTGGACTTGTAATCTGGGGGTGCAGGTTTGTTGGGGTAATAACCTGGAGACACTGGTCTTGTTGAGAGTGTAACCTGGAGATGCTGGTCTTGTTGGGGATTAGCCTGGAGACTGGAGCTAGGCTCGGGTTTTGTTGGGGGGCAACTTGGAAACTAATGCTAGGTACCAGCCTGTTAGTTTACCTGTGTTCAAACTTAGGTCAGGCTCTCTAAAATGGAGTCTGAACTTAAAAGATTTGGCATCTCAGAGCTAGGGGTACAAGTAGCCCAGGTTGGCCTCCATCCAACTCACTATGTAGCTGAGGTTGCCTTTTCATCTCCCCAGTGTTGTGATTACAAATGTACACCACAACACCTGGCTTCCTTTTCTATTTTGTTTTGTTTTGTTTTAAGATAGGGTTTCTCTGTATAGCCCTGGCTGTCCAGGAACTCACTCTGTAGACCAGGCTGGCCTCCAACTCAGAAATCTACCTTCCTCTGCCTCCCAAGTGCTGGGATTAAAGGTATGCGCCCCCACTGCCCGGCTCCTTCTCTATTTTTAATTGAGCAATAAATCAATTGGGAGTCTGGGCTGTGTGTTTGTGGGGCAGAGGTCTCTAGGAAGCTGCACAATCCTAGTTATGTTTGAGTGCTAATTAATTTTATTGTTGCTGTCTGACCATTGTAACAACGAAGGGTTTATCATCCTTTGCATACAGAATAAATGCACTGACCCATACCTGAAAGGCTTTAAATAATCCTTTCCAGATTGTATCATAGCACCACTCTGTCTATTTTGTATACCCATTTGAGTGATAATTAATATAAACATGTTTATGGAAATAAAACCAAGAATAAACAAACAAACAGAGACTATTAGTCCTGTTGGGACGGTGGGACCACACATGTTACACTCACTGTCCATAAGTCCCTGTGAGGCCGTCTAGACCATCAGTTTCCAGTCTAGTAGATTTTAATCTCCACGTGCTGCTTCCAGTCACTTGAACTCAAAGCTTGGTGCAAGTCTTTTCTTTAGTGTTAGGAGACACTTTAGTCCGCCCTTCCTGCAGATTAATTATTTTTCTGAACCTATCTATTGTTGGTTTCACCTACTGGCCCCAATTTTCAGGTCAGGACAGAAACACAGCTGAGTGTGGGCTCTAGGCTCCATGCAGGAGGCAGGAGTCAGCAAAAGCGTTCTTCCCATCCCACCCAGCCTTCTGCTCACTCAGAGGCCGGGCCTGGGTAATTGCTTTTACAGTAAAAATCACTGAGTCACAAAAATAAAAACCGATTTTGAGTCAACTATTTAATTGGCTTTGTCCATGTCCGGAGAGACTTATTTGGCCCTCACCCACTCACCAGTTTATCATAGGATGTGCCCATTTGTTACCATTTTGTATTATTCTTTATTATTCTCTGTTTAAAACTGAATTCCTTAAGAAAGATTATGCTTTTGGTGAGTCCCTTAAGGAAAGGGTCCATGACTGGTAGTTTTTTGCAGTCTCCGTACACATGGGCTTTGATGCATGCTACAACAGAGCTGCTCTCATTTGTAATTTGGAAAACTTAATTTGGAAGTTTTGGAGTATTTCTCCTGAGTATTAGTCTATAATGCATTAAAGCGGAGCCTCTTACTTGGTTAGGATTATAGTAACGAAAACAAAAACAAACAAACAAACAAAACCTCCCAAAACCCTTTAAAGTCAAGAGCTAAGGAAGGTCTTTTGGTTCCTTCACTTTTCTTCTCCCATCCTTAGCACCTGTCTTAGGAGTTATTACTTTTCACTGGTGCTTAAAAGTCAAGGGCGCAGAATACCAGGCCATTATGCTTTGAGTCTGTCCGCAATGCTACAATGGCAGATTTTTCTGGGCAGTCAGCTACTGATGGTGACCTGCATTGAAGTACTTACAGTATTATTAATTTTGAAAATGGTGAGTGTGGACATTTCTTGGTTATTGTCATATCCCACATATGTTTCAGGAATGTTAACTTATTGATCTTTATGATGCCACAATATCGCTGTGGGCTAAGGACCGCACTACTTTACACTGTGATAAGATTAAAGCTCAAAGATGTTTAATAACTTGGTTCAGACAGCAGAGATGTGGATCATGAGACTGTCTGCAAGCCGGGTGGATGCTAAGGCTGGAGCTACACCTGTGTGTTGCCTAGTTTTATGTCAATTTGACATAAGCTGTAGTCATTGGAGATGAGGGAACCTCGATTGAGAAAATACCTCCAAAAGATCGGACTGGAGGCAAGCCTGTAGAGCATTTTCTTAATTAGTGATTGATGGAAGAGGGTGCAGCCCATTGTGGGTGGGGCCATCTCTGGGCTGGTGGTCATGGGTTCTATAACAAAGCAGGCTGAGCCAGCCATGAGGAGTAAGCCAGAAAGCAGCATTCCTCCATGGCCTATGTGTCTACTCCTGCCTCCAGGTCCCTTCCTGTCTTAATTTCCTTTGATGATGTTCTGTAATATGGAAGCTCAAGCCAAAGAAACCCTTTCCTCCCCATGTTGATTTGTTCATGGTGTTTCACCACAGTGACAGAAAGCCTGACTAAGACAACCTTCTAGAAAGCACTATGTTTGGGTCCAGCATTAAGAGCAGTGGCTGTCCTTATAGTGAACCTGGGTTTTACTCCAAGCACCCACAAGTCTGCTAAAACTGTGACTTTAGTTCCAGGAGCTCTGACTCCCTCCTCTGGATTCTGAGGGCTCCCAGCATGCATACATACATATACAAATAGTAATAAGATTTAAAGCACTGGTATTTGAGATGAAAGATGAGGAAAGCAGAATAAGAAATGCTGACACGGGTGATGGTGCACCGCCTTGATCCCAGCACTCAGAAGGCCATGGCACATGGAAATCTGAGTTGAAGGCCAGCCTGCCCTGCAGATCAAGTTCCAGTACAGCCGAGGCTACTCAGAGAAACATTCTTGGAAAACCATGAGCCATGTAGTTGGTAAGAGAAAATCAGATTTTTCTAGAAACACACACACATTTTTTCCTTCCTTCCTTCCTTCCTTCCTTTTTTTGCCTCTTTCCTTTTTTCTTCCTTTCTTCTTCCTCCTCCTCCACTTCTTCCTCCTCCTCTCCTCTTCTTCCTCCTCTACTTCTTCCTCCTCCTCTTCTTCATCCTCCATTTCTTCCTCCTCCTCTTCCTCCTATTTTTGGGAGGGTCTCATGTATCCCAGGCTGGCCTTGAATTTGCTATGTAGCCAATGATAATCTTGAACTCCTGACCCTTCTGCCTCCACCTCTCCAGTGCTGGGATTCAGGCATCTGCCACTATGTGGACAAAAACAGTCATCAGCACTAAGCTCCCCAGAACTCTTTCTTCCTTCCATGTTAACCAAAGGGGCCAGGACTCCAAGTGAGGCAGTTGGAAAGTGTGGCAGCAACACAGAAGCCATGGCCTTGCTGAGGTGGCCACTGTGCTTTAGTCCCTACGCAGAGAGGTAGGGTCTGGGCAGTCCCCAGGGATGGATGCCCTCAATGTCGCAGCCCAGCATCAACACCAGGGTGAACTCCTATGCCTTGTACCTTCTGCAGCACCAGAGTAGAATGTCCCCTAGAACCATATATAATGGTGGAAAGGCCTATTCAGGGAAAAGAATTTGCTTAAGTCCGCCACACCCTCAAGGAATATTTAATCTTGGCTCTGTTGAGCTTGTAGGAATGGAATTGTTTCTGACTGATTTTTGGTTTTGGGTTTTTGTGTCAAGATTAGACTGACCAAGGCTGGAGGGATGGCCTGGAATTCTCTGGGTAACCCTATCATGGAATCAAATTCATAGGGATGCTCTGGCCTCTACCTCTGCGTGCTGGGATCATAGACATGAGCAATCAACCTGGTGCCGCCTTTTTCCTGTGTAAGTCTTAGTTCATCAGACAGTTCCGTATTAGTGACATCAAGTGGTGTCTTTATACTCTCCCGTTTAGATACCCATATTTGTGCCCAGGGTTGGGGATTGAGGAGGAACCTTGGAGGACCCTGTTATTTGGAGGTTTTTACACTTGGGTTGTAAAGCTTGGGACATTGGTACCTGCAGATTAGAGCAAGCTAGCTCTCATGGTACTTCTGTTATTTTTAGCCACAGAACAGCATTCAGCAGAGCTTTGCTCTTTAGCTCCATCAGGAATCCCCCTTTTTAAATGGTCCCTATGGCCTCCCCAGAATGTTCTTCCACAACAGCATGTGTATTCATTAGAGAGGTTTCCCATTCAAACTGATTTTAGCAACCTTATCTTGGAGTACTAATTAGGACCATACAGGAAAGAGGGAGGGTGAAGACTGAAGGTAGAGTGTTTGTGATACTTTTCATCCATCCATCCATCCATTTATTAATTCAGCAATCCATCCATCCATCCATCCATCTATCCATCCATCCATCCATCCATCTATCCATTCAGCAATACATCCATTCATCTATCTATCCATCCATTCGTTCAGTTTTTAGAATATTTTCTTTCTTTCTTTCTTTTTTTTTTTGGTTTTTCGAGACAGGGTTTCTCTGTGTAGCCCTGGCAGTCCTGGAACTCACTCTGTAGACCAGGCTGGCCTCGAACTCAGAAATCCGCCTGCCTCTGCCTCCCAAGTGCTGGGATTAAAGGCATGCGCCACCACCGCCCGGCTATTCGTTCAGTTTTTAATGAATGCTTACTCTAAGTCAGTATTCAGATGTTCAAGTGAGGAAGTTGTAAAAACTGATTTTCTAGGAATTTCCTCAGTAAAGCATGACTCTCAGGCAAATGGACAGGTAGTTAATCAGCAGCAAGAGGTCACTCGGAGTGGAGTGCCAGCACTCAGCAAGGCCTCCAGCTGGAAGCCAGTCCTCAGATACAGTCAGATCCCCTTACCTTAGCCTTTTGCATCATAGTTTCAACCAACCTCAGACTCAACATATTTTAAATATTGTTTCTGTATTAAACATATATAATTTTTCTTCTCAGTACTTGGTTTATACAACATTTACAGTATTAAGTATTGAAGTATCTAGTGATGATCTAACGCACATAGGAGAATGTGCAATAGAGCACGCATAAACACTGTCATGTTTTATATAAGACTTGATGGTTCTGATGCTCATAGGGGTTTCTGGAATCTACCCTTCACAGAAACTGGGGAGCAACCATATTGCACTAGTGAAGCATAGCTTCCAACGGTAACATCACAAGAGAATAAAGTTGTATCACATAGACCTGCCACTAGAAGCCACTCATGAATGACTTGATAGTCATGAGTAAGTAGAGCATACAATTTTTTTTAAAAAAAATGTGTTGCCGGGCGGTGGTGGCGCACGCCTTTAATCCCAGCACTTGGGAGGCAGAGGCAGGAGGATTTCTGAGTTCGAGGCCAGCCTGGTCTACAAAGTGAGTTCCAGGACAGCCAGGACTACACAGAGAAACCCTGTCTCGAAAAAACAAAAAAAAAAATGTCTATCTGTAGACTCCACACATAGTCTCTCCATAGGTGAAACTTCAAGCCGGAGAATAAGACAACAAACAAATACATTTTGAAAATACATTTGAATCCAGCCTTGTCTCCTCTTTCCTCTTACTTGCGTATGACTGAGTCCCCTGCATGTGCACCTTGCATGTGCATGGTCCTCCCAGGACCAGCCTTGGCCTGTAAGAGCAATTGGTCTCCCACTGGTGATGGCGGAAGACCATCAACATGAATAGGTGTGAGGGACATCAGGGGAGATTCTGGAGGAAGCAGTAGCTGGGAGAGGCAGGCAGCAACTGGAGGCCTTTCGCTCTCTGGGTGTTGCATGGGACTGAGTCCTCATTTTCCAGCTCATCCCCATACCCGCTGAGCTGGAAAGCAAGTAATAGATATCTTGGCTTTCTGTTCTTGGCAAATCCCCATTCCCCACCTGCCTGAGGAGCTTTGAGAAGGAAGAAGCCGTCGTCCCAATTTTATTAACACACATTTAATGAGCGCAGATATCCAGATCCTAATCTGAACATAGTTCTTTTGAGGATAATAATGGCGTCACTTCTGAGAAGCCTGGCCATCGTTCCTGAGGGCAACATAAGGAGTATGCGAGTTTGAACTGGGCACAGCTGTGAATGATGATCACCCAAAATAGCAATGGCTTCAAACTGGAAATGAACTTATTCTTTTACACAGCATGGCTAATCCAAGCCATAGATACATAGAGACACCTATGGTTCTTACCTCTCATGGCTCTGTGCTTAGACTGCAGGGACCAAGACCACACTTTGGTTTTCATGACTCATTAGCGCTCCATCTTCTCAACAGAAGGCTGGGGGTGTATCTCGTGGGTCCACCCTGTGAGGTGCACACATGACTTCTGCTTGCATCCCACTAAACTAGATATTATTACAATGGTCATGTGACAGTAGAGGTGACTAGGAAGTACAGTTACTGTAATGACTGCTTATCCAGTTAAAGAAGAGGATTTTATTCAAATGAAAGGACAACGCAAACATGGATGTCTTGAGAGACTGACAGGGCTTGATGTACTGGGCCAAGGCTGAGAGCCTTGCTAACAGAAAAGACAAAATTGTAGTTTTATGAGCATTGGATTTCTTCAGAGGATGTTTAAATCCATGCCAATCTTGGGGAAACCAGTGTCCTGACTGAAGAATGTGGCCCCGGTGTGGTTTGCTAGTGAGACAGAGATAAGCAAATTAGTAATATAAATTTAATACTACAATTAGTTCCAGGGCTGGAGAAATGGCTCAGAGGTTAAGAGCACTGGCTGCTCGTCCAAAGGACACTGGTTTAGTTCTCATCACATACATGAAGGCTCAAAAACCATTGTGTAACTACAGTCCCAGAAGATACACCACCCTCTTCTGGTCTCTAAGAGAACTGCATGTGGGTGGTGCACAGCCACATATATATGCAGGCAAGACAGTCCACTTAGACATGTATTATTTCAACTTAGATTTTTCTTCTCAGTTAGTCTCATGACTATTCAGGTGCTACACTAGCACACTCAGTATTGTGGTTATAGATAGTCTGGATCTAGAACATTTCTGCCATTGAAGAAGGTTCAGCTAATGTACTGTCTGCCCTCCTGAAAGACAAGAAGTCAAACTGAGCTGACAGCACACTGTCACTCTGAAAATTAGTATTATTACCCAAGATATTATATTAAAATATTGGATGCAAGAGATGGCTCAGTAGTTAAGATCACTGCTGTTCTTCCTGAGGCAAGTTCCCATCGCCCATGTCAGGTTGTTCACAACTGCCTTTAACTCCAACTTCAGGAAGATCTGGTACCTCAGGCCTCCACAAGCCCCAGTTATCCTGTGTGCATAACCATACTCTCTGTGATCTCTGTGAATTCAAGGCCAGCCTGGTCTACAGGGTGAGTTCTAAGTCATCACAGGGCAAGTCACGTGTACTCATAATTAAAACCAAGAAAGATAGCCAGGCAGTGGTGGCACATGCCTTTAATCCCAGCACTTGGGAGGCAGAGATAGGTGAATTTCTGAGTTCAGCCTGGTCTACAGAGTGAGTTCCAGGACAGCCAGGGCTACACAGAGAAACCCTGTTTTGAAAAACCAAAATAAATAAATAAATAAATAAATGCCTTAAAAAAGATATTACAAGGCCGGGGATAAATAAATGCCTTAAAAAAGATATTACAAGGCCGGGGATATAGCTCAGGAGTGCATCAGTAGCTTTTGTTGAACAATGCCCTGATTCATTAAGGGTTTTATATATACATATATAATATGTGTATATATAATATATATGAAACACCAGAAGTTTTGGTTTCAGACACCCCCACCTCTACCTCCCAACCCCACCCACATATCCCCACCTATCCCCCCCCCAGGGGAGGGAGGTGCATATTTTACATATCAAAGCACACCTGGCCCCCAGGTTCTCCCAGCATTCCTCAGTCTCTACCTAGCACACCCTACCCTTAGCCCTGAACTTCCCCCAGAATCTCTTCCCTATATAATGCAGACATTTTGTTCTCCACTGCTGCTTCTCTTTTTCTTCTCTCATGTGATCACACCCTTTCTAGATTTCTCTCCTCCCTTCCCCCTCTCTTCCCATGATGACTTCCCTGGGGCCAGTGAACTCACCTGACAGCAGCTTCCCAATAAGCCTGCATTTAATATAACTTATCACCTATAACATGTCTAGAGCCTGGCGTGCGGCCATTTTGTTTTTTGCTGTCATGATCAGAATTGTTACTTTCAAAATTACTAATAGAGTGAATATATTTGTTTGGCGCTGGGTTTCCAAGGAAAGCCAGAAAACCTGCTAGACAAATTCCAAAAGAGCTATAACCCTTTGAATATATTTCTTTTGGTGTTTATGATTTTCTCTTGTATTTTCACCTTTTGTTGTTTCTGGGTGAATTAGTTTTCAGTGCTGGGAATCAAACCCAGAATTCCCTGCATTCCAGACAAGCATTCAATCAACTGATTGTAACCCATCCCCAGTTTGTTTGTTTGTTTGTTTTAGTTTCTTTGGTCTTTTGAGATAGGAATGTCTTGGAACTCACAGAGTAAATAAGGCTGACTGATAACATTGGAACTGAACTTGAGTGACTCTCCAACTTCTACCTCTGGATGGCTGGTTTGTCGGTTCTGGGCTACTAGCCTAGCTTTATTCCTGTTTATGTAGAGGCAGGTTCTCCCAGAGATCCACTTGCCTCTGCCTGCCAAGTGCTAGGATTAAAGGCCTAAAATACCTGGTGTTTTCTATTTATTCTTAAGGACCTGAAAACTAATTAATCCTATTTACATGTCTGATTTTATGTATCAACACGAAACACTGTTTTTATGTTTTTACTCCTGCCCACAGAATTGTCTACTGTTGTATGTGCATTCAGAAACAACCCTGTATCTGTCTCTCAAACAAAACAAAAATCAAAACATACAAATATTAATAGTAATTAAAATAAATCCAACCCAACCCAACCCAACCAAACAAAGCACACAAAAACTCAGAAGCCTGCCCCGGAGTGTGGCTGATAGCCAAGGTGACAGACACTCCATTGGGGTAAACTGATCCTTCTCTTTTCCCAGAAGGTATCAATTGCAGATGGCCTCTTGGTTAGGGGTGGGGCTTTGGGTCCTCTTCCCCTTCTCGGTGGTGAGATTCTGTCTGGCTTGAACCTGTGCAGGTCTTTGTTTTCTGTCTTAGTCTCAGGGGACTCACAAGAGCATCAGTCCTACTGTGTCCGGAGGATGCTGTTTCCCTGGAGCCATCCACAGCCTTTGTTCTTAAAATATTTCTTTCCTGGTCTGCATTGATTCCGTTCTCTCATGAAGTCTGGTGAAGGGGCGGGGGGAGAAGGTACTGGGAGGAGTCGGAAAAGAATATGATCAAAATATGTTATATGAAAAGAACCCTAAGAACCAATAAGTACATACAAAAAAAAAATAAACCCTCTGCAAAAATAGACACAACCATCATTAAACAAAAATGGCCCAGTGTTTGCCACCATCTCTGATAACCTAAGTTCTATTCCCAGGATTCACAGAGTAGACTGAGAGAACCAACCTCTCTGTAAGTTGTCCTCTGGCTTCCTTCACACACATATACACACATATGCACACACACCCATGCACACGCACACAAGAGCAATAATGATAATAACAAATCATAATGACCATCTCAGCTGAGTGTGGCAACCCACACATGTAATCTCTGCTGGAGGCTTGCTAAAGCCACAGATGACCCTGGGTGCCAGTGTGAAGGCCGAAGGACAAACAGAAATAGCCCTCCCCTCTCAAAGCGGCTAGTGATAATTGTCCACCTGACACCTTTCCACTGGGCACCTTCCTCCACCTCCCATAGTGAGAGGTGATTTGGTCTGTTCTTTAAGGTTGTTGGAACAAGGGGTGGCCTGGAATTTTCATGGCTCCTGGAGAGCCCAGCATTTACAAAGATGCTTGGCAACCGTATTCTGTGTTACAAGGTAATTGTGGGCAGTGCACGAGTTTAGTCTTACTCGAAGCTGTAAATCTTATCTTAGTAAATAAAATAAAGCTGGCTAATGATCGCCAACCATATTTTCTTTTCTTCTAAGGAATGGGCTTGAAAAAGCTGGGTTTCTTTCGACAGCACTCAAACAGCTCTTAAGAAGAAAAAGGCCTCTGTCAACCAAGCCAGGTCATCCTCCTTGTACAAACACACTTTCCCAATCCGGTACTTTCGTGTTCCAGTTTTCACATCTATCGAATATACTTCAAATGTACTTCACCCAAGATGGTTTTAAAGTTGGTTCACGACCTGTGGGTCATGACCCCTTTGGGAGTCACATATCAGATATTTCAGATATTTACATTATGACCCATTAACGGCAGCAAAATTACAGTTATGAAATAGCAATGAAATAGTTTTATGGTTGGGGGTCACCACAACATGACAAACTGTGTTAGAGGGTCACAGCCTTAGGAAGGATGAGAACCACTGGTTTAAAAGTACTTTCTTTTTCATAAGAACCAGGGATTAGCTTCATGAAAGGAATCCAGTGCAGGCTGGTTCCATTGTAACTCAGATGTTCAAAATCTGTCCGTCATACACAATTCCAACAATTTAAAATTTGTCTGTCATATACAGTTGCAATTATTGGTCTGCGTAACATAGTGAACCAGTTTGCATGTAGAGCCATGGGAAGGCTGACAATGTTAGCTCTGGGTGACTCAGTTACCCAGTGCTAGAATCTCAGCTGAGAAGCTGCCTTGGAGGTAAGCCTGGGCCAGCCGGAACAGACCGAGAGACCCAGGTTTATGATTCTGTTCCAGTCACTGAAATATTAAGAGAAGAACTTTAAAATCTTCTGGGCCTTGCTTTTGGTAGAAATGCCATAGATCCAGGTAGATGTAAAGTAGTCAGAGATCTGTGTCATTGCAGTGACCAACACATTCCCGGGGGGGGGGGGAACAACAGAGCCATTGTGCTTTAGGTGTTTACAACTCAGCGAAGGAGGCAAAACCTGTGCATATGAAAATTTAACTAGCAGTAAAATCCAGTATCTAAATAGGGCCAAATGATCGAGTTGTCACCGAGGGTTCAAAGGGCAAGGTGGCAGTGTGTTCATGGAAGGAAGGCAACCTGTGTGTTGCAGGATTCAGTGGCAGCGAGGGTGGAGGCGACTGGTTTCGAAGGATAGATGGATGGAGAGGGAGAAAAAATGGGAGTGAGTGAGAGGAAGCCTACAGAGAGATGGACAGACTGGAAAGAACAGAATGTACAGAAGAAAGTGATTAGATAAGGCAGGCTGGAGAAGACTGGAGAGAAGAACTGTGTGACTCTGCACAGCCTCAAAAGCTGGGTGAGCAGCTGCTAAATACCAGAAGGCTACCTGTGCATTCGCTCACTCACCTTACCCAAAGCTCTTCCAATCTGAACACCACAGTTTCGCTGGAGCTATGTTGGAGTTTTGCACTTACATTTCTTCTGTCCTTGGCTCTCTTAAGAACCAGGTCAGGGGAAGCACAGAGCATTGTGCAGACAGTAAGACTGTTCTGCAAGTCATATTTGTCCCAATCCACAGAATGTACAAAGCTGGACTCGAGTCTGTGAGCTCTGGGTGATGGTACTGGGTCAGGTGACATCAGTGGATCACTGGGGTAGGGAATATGGTGACTGAGGGGAGGGTGTTGGGTCTTCTGCATAGCTTTGCTATGAAACTAAAATACTTAGGAGACTCTGTTAAAGAAATGATAAAGTAACCTGGAGAGATGGCTCAATGGTTAAGAGCACTGGCTGCTCTTTCAGAGTACCCGGGTTCAATTCCCAGCACCCACATGGCAGCTTACAGCTGTCTGTAACTCTAAGATACAACACCCTCACACAGACATACACACAGGCAAAACACCAATGCACATAAAGTAAAAACAAATAGATAAATTATTTTTTTATAGAAAAGAAATGATAAAATATAGAAAGATAGAAAGACAAGAACTTTGAGATCTCATCTATATGTGGAATAATACATTTTATTTTTAAAAAGCAAAGCAAAATAATACAAAACATGATCTCAGAGAAGTTCGGAATAGAAGAGTGGGTGCCAGAAGCTGGGAAGAGCAGGAGGAAGGGAATACTTTTAACCACTGAGTTTCCAGCCCTGCGCACCACCACCTGGGACCTCAGTGGTTAAGAGCAGTGGCTGCTCTTCCAGAGGACCCATATTTGACTTCCGGCTCCCACATGGTGGCTCGAAACTGTCTCTAACTCCGGTTCCAGGAAATCTGAAGGCTTCTTCTGACCCAAGGCACCACAGGCATGCACCTGGTGCACAGATATAAATAATCATTTTTTGTTTGTTTTTGTTTTTGAGACAAGGTTTCTCTACACAGCTTTAGCTGTCCTGTAGACCAGGCTGGCCTCAAATTCACAGAGATCCTCCTTCTTCTGTCTCCCAAGAGCTGAGATTAAAGGAGTGGGCCACCAATTGCCAGACTCACCGAAAATAATCTTAAAAAAGAAGACTAAACAAACTAATGCATACCTACTTGTTAATTTGAAATGCTAAAACTGTTGAGTAAGGGGGAAGAAAAATCCCTTGCCTAGTCTCTGTAGGGTTAATGAAAAGTGTTTAAATTTACAAATAAATTCAATTTTATTTGAGATAATCATGGTAGCAAACACTTAATCCCAATACTCAGGAGGCAGAGGCAAGGGGGTTGATGTGAGTTTCTGGGACAGTCTGGTCTGCACTGTGTCTTCCTGGCCAGCCAGAGCTACAAGGTGAGACTCTTATCTGAAAAACACAAAAGAAAACAAAACAAAAGAATAGTTATTTGAGAAAAATGCAAACCCACAAACAAAACAACCAAAGGGTTAGCTGATGGCTGCCTGCTAGGGCAAGAACAGGTCTATAGGCAATGTAACTGAGCTAAAAAGAACTGTTAGAGCTGCCTGGAGCTGAGGGTCATTTAGCCTCTGAGCAACAGGAATGTACTCTTAAACAGAACAGTTTCATTCAGCCCAAGTGGCACCAGATTGGTTTGGGCTGTTGAGACTAATGCCTGAACACAATCCAACTCAATAGCTTCCTACAAATTTTACTTAATGGTGGGAAAAAAATTCTTTATAGGCAGATTTACATATACATCTAAAATCAAGTCAAGAATCAAGGAACCTGAAAGATTAAATGTTCTTTTGAAAAAGATTTTTAAAGTGAGTTGTTTGTATCTGAATTCTGTGGATAAAGGTCATCATGCTTGCTTCTGACTTTTATTGTGGGGACCAAGGGAAACTCTCTTGAGGCTTTAGGTAGTGTAGATCACCTCTTTGAGGATTCAGTTTGCTTCCCCACCTTCCCTTTCTCCCTCTAGCTCTGCCCCTACTCCGGGCCCCTGCCAGGCCCATAGGTTCTTTATTATTTGTTGTGAGCCACCATGTGGTTGCTGGGAATTGAACTCAGGACCTCCAGAAGAGCAGTCGGTGCTCTTAACCGCTGAGCCATCTCTCCAGCCCAGATGTTTGCTCTTTTGATGATAAAGCTTTATTGGACACCTACTTCTGACTAGGCGCTGGATGGATCCTGGTTGTAAAATGGAGAGTCAGGAAGACTGGTTGCTTACCTTTACAGACCCTGTGTTCAAGTGAGAGAGAGCGAGGCTAAGTAACAAAGGTGGTTTCAGAGTCATAGGTGCGGGCCTGTCACTGAAGAAGGCAGCAGACACCTGTCAGAAGTCATCCTGGAAGGCAAGAGTTTCCTTGAGAAACTGCTGCTTTTTAATTATCTGGAGGTTTTGGGCAGCGAGCACCAAATGCTATGAACCCGTGAACAAGATCAAGTTCCTGGTGTAATCTCTGTTTTACAGAAATTTTCTGTTTGTGTGTGTGTGTCTGTGTGTGTGTCTGTGTGTGTGCCTGTACTTGTTTGTGCGCCTGCACATGTGTTTGTAAATGCATGTGTATGTGAGTGTGAGTGTACTATCTGTTTGTGTGTGTGCATATGCACGTGTGTGCATGTGCGTGTACGTGTGTGTGTGTGTGTGTGTGTGTGAACTGATGGGTTGGGGTTACCTAAGGAGGAGAGCTGATGGATAATTTCAACCACAGTCCTAGAGGATGAGAGCTCTGCCTTCTCCATTTCCCTGCCTAGATGTCATTTTCTCTAAGGAGATCTTGGGAGGGGAAGCTTTTAAGAGGCCTGTCAACCTTAAAGAGCCCATTTTGATTTTCCTTGAGTGTGCTAATGTTAGCGCAGCTCCTGGCTGTGCTGCCTGGCTCTTTCCACATGCGTGGCTGCAGGGATAAAGGAGCTAGTCATTTATTGATTTTTTTGCAGTTGCAACTTTTTTTTTCTCCCTTTTTAAGTACCAGCAAACTCCAGTTCTGATCACTTTCCACTGGCAGCCCCCCTGGAAAAGAAAGCTTTGTGAAAACTTTGCCTTCCAGCAGCAGTCAAGGGTGCCAGCAAGCTCACTTTCTCCATTGAGTAGTACAAAAATAAAGATCAGCCAACAAAGAAAAAAAAAATCCCAATCACTGGGGAGGTCGAGGCAGGGGAACGGTGAGTTCCAGGAGAGCCTGGACTTCGTAGCAACACCATTATTGTAATTATTTATTGAGACAGACTCTTGCTACATAGCTTGAACTGACTTCAAATCACCCGATAGCCTGGGCTGGCCTTGAACATGTGTTAATTCTTCTGTTCCCAGTGTGCTGCCATTATAGGTGTTTGCTGGTAAGGTCAGCTAAGATTATCTGTGTTTTTTTTAATTATTATTAACCTCACATTTTAAAGTTATGTTTATTTATTTCATGTATATAAGTACACTGTAGCTGTCTTCAGACACACCAGAAGAGGGCATCAGACTTCATTACAGATGGTTGTGAGCCACCATGTGGTTGCTGGGATTTGAACTCAGGACCTCTGGAAGAGCAGTCAGTGCTATTCAATGCTGAGCCATCTTTCCAGCCTGATTACATATTTTTTTATATTAGAAAGAAGAATAGTAGGGGACTGGGGCTGTAGCTTAGTGGTAGAGCACTTGCTTAGCATGAGTTCATCCTCCAGTACCGCAAACAAATATCCCAAACTTCAAACAACCAGGCTCTCTTTTGATAGGTCTCCCATTTCTGTCCCAAGGCCTCACCCTGTAGATGATTGGATTCATAGATCGACTCCACACTGATCATTCTTTATGGTCCTTGAGTTGGAAATTACTTATTTAAAATTGTATTTATTTATTTTATATGAGTGCATAGTTTGAATGTACGTATGTGTACTATGTGTCTAGCTGGTGCCTGTGGAGGTCAGAAGAGGGCATCTGGTCCCCTTGAACTGGAGTTATTATGTGGGTATTGGGATCTGAATAGCCGTGGGTCACTAGGTTGGTGCCTGGAACTGAACTCAGGTCCTCTTTGAGAGCAAGTGTTCCTAACTGATGGACCATCTCTTTAGCTTCAAGTTGGAGAAGGGTAAGCATTCATGTGGAGGTTGTGTCTGTTTGCACTTGGAGCAGCAGTGTCTTTAGTACCTAACACTTCTCCCATCGCCACCCAGGAGTGCTCATTCACAACCATAATCCCAGCATCCAGGAGGCCTTGAACTCGGCCCTCTTGGACTGCATAGTGAGATCTTGTCGCAAAAAAGGAAGGGCTGGGGATGTAGTTCACTGGTAGACTATCTGCAAGTGGTACGCCCTGGATTTGATCTTCAGCATCATTAGAAGAAAAGGGGAAAGGTCCACAGTAATGTGAATACCAGGGCAGGAGAGATGACTCAGTGGTTAAGAGCACTGACTGCTCTTCTGAAGGACCTGAGTTCAAATCCCAGCAAACATATGATGGCTCACAACCATCCATAATGAGATCTGACTTCCTCTTCTGAAGTGTTTGAAGACAGCTACAGTGTACTTACATATAATAAATAAATAAATCTTAAAAAAATAAAATAAAGTTATGCTAGCTGGATAAGCCAGAGAGAGAAGATTCTAACTGTCAACAAGCCCTCCAACGAGTTTCTACTCTGGGAAATTAGCAACTTTGCTGAGAGATTCTGGCAGATGCATCAAGATGGCCACCATGAATCTTTATCTGTTGTTCCTACAAAGTGACAAATGAGCCCTTGTGTGACATCACTGTGTGACAAACTGTGAGTGTCATCAGCAAGTCAGGAGTGGATGAACATGTACTGCCCTCTTGGTTGTCTAATTTCATAAGAATTCCCAATTTTAGTGTTCTTTTATTTTAGTTTTAAAAGTTTTACTTCATTTATTTTATGTGTACAAGTGCATTACCTACATGTATGTCTGTGCACCACAAGCATGCAAGGCCTACCTATGAAGGTTGGAAGAGAGTCATCCTACAACTGGAGTTATGAATGGTTGCCAGCTACCATGTGGGTGCTGGGAACCTAATCCAGGTCCTCTGCAAGAGTAGCAAGTGCTCTTAAATGCCATGAGGTATTCCTCCACCCTCTTAGCATGACTGTAAAGTATTACAAAAACCCTTTATTAGCTGGGCATGATGGTACACGCTTCTCATCCCAGTACTTGGGAAGTGGAAGCAGGTAGATGTTTGTGAGTTCAAGGCCAGCCTGGTCTATAGAGCAGGTCCTAGGACAGCCAGGGCTGCCAGAGAAACTGTGTCTCAATAAAGAAAGAAAGGAACAAAGAAATAAAATGAAAGGGAAAGAAAAAAGAAAGAAGAGACTAATAACCCATAATAAATGACAGAAAAAAAGAGAGCACCGGAATCTATGCTTATATTTTTTAAAATCTACTTTAATAAGGGTTCTTAAATGCTTCAACCTTCCTTGTAGCCTACCTACCAAAGGTAGGGGAGGAAAATGTCTAATAGGACAGGGGGTTGTGGACCTGTTTAGAAGCATTCATTCTAAATGAATTCATTTAGAATTCATTGGGGTGATTTCCAATCTTCATTGTCAACACTCCGGTCCACTTGATCAGCAGCAGTGGCTCTGCAAGGCTCTGCCGACTGGCTCAAGTCCGGAACACCTCCAGAAGTCCTTCGGTGAGTTCCTCTCTACAAAGTCAGCCAAGAAAACAAGGCGAACCAATGCCAGAGTGCCACCCACTGTCTGTTGGGTTATACTTATACTCTTTCCAAACATCACGTGTCCTCTCAAGCATCGCTCAGGCAAAATAGCACATGCCCTTTCACCAGGCAGCTACCAGAAAAATACCACATGTCTGTTCTCAGTAAAACGTCCTCTCATAAGACAATTTCCAGAAAGACATCACATGACACAACTTGTGTCTTCAATGAAACCAGAAAATCCCACTTCCCCAGAAGGCAGGCTGGAGTGTTGGTTTCTCTACACTTCCTGCCTCTCTTTACTTACCATTGCCCCTAAATCAGCTACAACCTTCCTGTTTCTCTGCTTGTCTCTGCTCTTCTTTGACCAGATTCTTAAACCCCACGTTTTTCAGCATGTAGAGCCCTTTCAGATTCAGCTCTTCTGTCTCTCAGGATCAACCCCCTTTGATCTTTGTCCAGGAGTCTTAACTGTTTGTCAAGACACTAAGACTTAGCAATGCCCTTCTTGAAAGAACCGGTCATTCTGTGCCGTGATGGATTTTGCTCATGTCCTGTAAGAGTCACGGATTCTTACCATATGTGTAAGTTCCATAGAAAATGACATTTTACTTCAAAGTGTCTGCTCAACTTTTGTATTTTTTCTTTTTAATTGTTTTTCATGTGTTACATTTTCTCCAGGAGAATGGGTAAAGCTCTACGTTGAATGGAGCAAGCGAGTGCAGATGACCCCACAGACTTTCTCTGGGAAGAAGAGAGTGGCATTTCGGAGACATACCCTTATGCATAAAGAAGCCATGTATTTTAAGCTAAGAAATGACTGCGCTAATCTTGAAGATGGTTTAGGATTTGGTCAAATGTTTGCTGAATTGAAACAATAAAAGAATTTATTTTATTTTATTATTTTTTGAAAATTTAAAAATTTCACTTATTTACTTGTGTGTACATTGTGTGTGTGTGTATGCTTGTGTGTATACATATATGTGTATACATGCTGATGTGGAGGGTTGATTTATTTATTCACTTAGTTTTTTCAAGATAGTGTTTCTCTGTGTCCTGGAACTCATTTGGTAGACCAGGCTGGCCTCGAACTCAGAGATCTTCCTGCCTTTGCCTCTTGAGTGGGCTAAAAGCTGTGTATACATGCTGATGTGGAGGGTTGATTTATTTATTCACTTAGTTTTTTCAAGATAGTGTTTCTCTGTGTCCTGGAACTCATTTGGTAGACCAGGCTGGCCTCGAACTCAGAGATCTTCCTGCCTTTGCCTCTTGAGTGGGCTAAAAGCATGTATTAGTCAGGGTTCTCTAGAGTCACAGAATGTATGGGTAGTCTCCATATTGTTAGGGAATTTGTCGATGACTTACAGTCTGTAGTCCAACTCCCCAACAATGGTCAGCAGCAGCTGTGGATGGCAGTGCAAGGATCTAGCAGTTGCTCAGTTCTAAGAGGCAAGCAAGCAAGGAAGAGCAAATCTTCCTTCTTCCAATGTCCTTATGTAGGTCTCCAGCAGAGGGTGTGGCCCAGATTAAGGGCGTGTGCCACCGAGCCTTTAATCCCAGATGTCCTTGAACTCGGAGATCTCCTAGTCTTAATCTTCTGGAATTTATAGCTACTATGTTTCAAGATCTCCATGCCAAGATCCAGGTCAGAAACTTGTTTCTCTGAGCCTCCAGATTAGGATCACAGAGCCTTCCAATTCTGGATTGTAGTTCATTACAGATATAGTCAAGTTGACAACCAGGAAGAGCCACTACAAGGTGTGTGCCACCACTGCCTGCTGCTCTGGAGTTTATGGGACAACTTTCCTTCCACCACATGGGTCCTGGGGATCAAACTCAGTTAAGCTGGGAGGGATGTGTCTTTACTCACTGAACCCTACTGTCTGCATTTTTTGTTTGTTTTTAAGATCGAGTCTCTCTAGGCCCAGAGATAATTATGTAGCTGAGAATACACCTTGAATTCTTTTTTTTTTTTTTTTTTTTTTTTTTGGTTTTCTGAGACAGGGTTTCTCTGTATAGCCCTGGCTGTCCTGGAACTCACTCTGTAGACCAGGCTGGCCTCGAACTCAGAAATCCACTTGCCTCTGCCTCCCAAGTGCTGGGATTAAAGGCGTGCGCCACCACTGCCTAGCGAAATCTTTTTTTTTTTTTTCTTCTCCTTGTTTGTTTTTAGTTTTCAAGACAGGAATTCTCTGTGAAGCCCTGGCTGTTCTGGAACTCACTCTGTAGATCAGGGTAGCCTTGAACTCAGATCTGCCTGCTTCTGCCAGACTCTAGACTGTTGGGATTAATGGTGTGCCCAGTGCTGTCCAATCACCTTGAATTCTTGTCTTCCAGTCTCTACTTCCTGAGTGATGAGGTTATAGGTGTGTACTGCCATTTTTTATACTGATGCAGATGATCGAAGCCCCAGCTATGTGTATGGAAGGCCAGTACTCTCCCAACTCAGTTACCAACCCATTCTCAAAATAAAGAGTTAATTTTTTCTCTCCCTGATGATTGATTTGTATTGTAGTTTCTTTCTTTCATTTTTAAGATTTATTTATTTATTTATTATATGTAAGTACACTGTAGCTGTCTTCAGCCACCCCAGAAGAGGGTGTCAGATCTCATTAAAGATGGTTGTGAACCACCATGTGGTTGATGGGATTTGAACTCAGGACCTTCGGAAGAAGCAGTCAGTGCTCTTAACCGCTGAGCCATCTCTCCAGCTCCCGGTATTGTAGTTTCTAACAAGAACTTTGGTGCCTGGGTTTGTAGCTCAGTGGTAGAGTACTTGCCTAGAATGTCTAAGGCTTTTGTTTCAGTACTTACCCTGGAGGGTGGGGGAGCCAAGCAATCCGAGCTGGGCTTGGTGCCTCCTACCTGCAACTGAAACACTAGGGAAGCAGAGGCAGGACTGTGAGTTCCAGCCCAGCCAGAGGGAAATAGTGAGACTCTGTCTTGAAATGAAACAAAAACGAAAGCAAAACCCGCAAGACAGACACAGAACAACAGTAAAACAAAAACAAAAAAATAATTTTAGAATAAGGTTTGATAAGCGCTCTCTCTCTCTCTCTCTCTCTCTCTCTCTCTCTCTCTCTCTCCCTTTCTCTCTGTAGTGCAGGGGGTTGAGTAATGTAGGTCTCCCATTTCTCCCTCCTTCCCTTTTCCCCTTCTCTTTATTTCTTCAAGGTACAATCTTTCTCTGTCACCCAAACTGGTCACAAACTCCCAGCCTCAGGTGACCCTCCCCTTAGCCTCTCGGATGGCTGGCCTTACAGGTGTTTGGTTTTATTTGCAGCAGGGTTTTGCTGTGTAGCTCAGGAACTCACACTGAATCCTAGGTTAATCTCACCTTTTAGCAATCCTCCTACCTTGGTCCTCTGGGTCCAGGGAATTGCGGCTCTGAGCCACCAATCCCAGTTAATAAAATGTTTTTCTTTTAATGTCCAGATTGAACTGTGTTTTATGAAATCTATTGTTCTCCGATGATGGTTGAGATTGAGTTGATGATCAAAGATGATCTTATTGGAAAGAAAACCTTAAAGGTAAATATTTAGAATCCACAGAGGCCATATTTGGTTCATAAAACAAGGAAGAATGAAAACAGTCACAACCAACTTGCGTTGATCATTAGGGATTTTTACAGAAAGAGCCTTGAGAACCTTAAGAGGCTCTCGTGAAGAAACCATGTTTTCCTGGAGAAATGAGGTAATGAGGTTTTTACGGGATGCAGATTGCCCAATCTGCTCATGTGTGAAGCCTTCACGTGTGGTGAAGGGGGGTGGGGAGGGCAGGAGCGTTTCCCTGAGGCTCCAACACACTCCCTATTTCGTTTTTGGACTCAATTCCAGCAGCACACACCTGCCCAGCGACTTAAGAATGCTTTACCCACACCGGGCGCTGAGGGCTGTGTGGGCCGGGAGTGAGGGGAGCTAGTCAGTCTAACTCAGGGCTTTAAACAGCCAGAGTGAGGGCTTTGCCTCTGCTGAACCTGTCACCCCTCCCCTCCCCATCTCTTCATTTTTCGAGAACCTCCATCAACACAGTAGGAGATGAACTTTCTAACAACAAGCTGTCATAGTCAGTGTGGCCTACACATTTAGTTTTGCAGTACAGCCTTATAGCTTTAGATCTCTGTTAACAGGCTGACACCTCCATCCCAGCTGATAAAGGCAGGTCCTGGCTTAGGCTTCTCTACATCTCTGAGGACAGTAGTGTTGAGGATGACCAGTCACAAACCCAGTCTGCTCACCAACTTGTGATATTTGGTCTCCTTTGATTTAATAACAATAAAAAAAGCCCAGAGAACTAGTAGGCAGTTGTCTTATGAAGACTAGCCACCAGTGGGGTGGGTGTTTTGTTATTTTCTGCATGTGTGTGTATGAGAAAGAGAAATTATTTCAGTTATTTTTTGTCAGATATATAGGGATTTATTGATTCATTTGCTTGACTTTGGAGAAAGGGTTTCTCTGTGTAGCCCTGGCTGTCCTGAAACTCAATCTGTAGACCAGGCTGGCCTCGAACTCAGAAATCCACCTCCCTGTCCTCCCAAATTCTGGGATTAAAGGCATTTGTCACTACTGCCTGGCAGGGATTTATTTTTAAAATAGTTTGTTTTTATTCTTAATTATGTGTACGTGTGTTCATCTGTGGGCATGTGCACATGTACCTGCAGTGGCCGGAAGCAGGTATCAGATCTCTTGGAGTTGGGAAGTTGTGAGCTGTCCAACATGGTTGCTGGGAACCGAACACAGGTCCTCTGGAAGAACAGTAAGGGACTCTTAACTCTGTGCCATCTCTTCAACCTCATAGATTTACTTTGGAAAACGTGTACTATAGGTTTATATCATAATGTGAGTGAACAAGATGGGGTAACCTGGGGAAACACACTTATAACATATAAATGACCCATGATTAGTCTATGTATATAGATTATATCAACAAACCAATGGCACACTCCTGAGACTGGAGGATTCTGAGTTTGAGGCTAGCCTGAGCTAACTGGTGAGAGCCTACTTAAAAAGTAACAACCAAACACAATGAAAATAGGGTAGGGGATAGGGGTAGGAGGTGTAGGGGTAGGATGGGGGGGGAGACAACTGAGTGGAAAATATCAAGAGATACAAAATCATAATTTTAGAAATATAAATTAAAAATTATAATAGAAAGTACCTTACCACCACCAGATTAAAAATTTAAAATTACCTAGTACACAGCCTCAAACCTCAAAAGGCATAGTCCATAATTATTTATACTTACTTCATTTTATTTTGTATATTTTTTTATTTTATTTAAACTTTTTTTCATTTATTTATTTATTTATTGTGCATGCATATATGTGCACATGTGTGTCAAGGCATATGTGTGGAGGCCAGGGAAAATTTGTTATGGGGTCAGTTCTTTCCCTTTACCCCAAGATGCCAAGCACCTCTGAGCCATCTTGTGGCCTTTTTGTCTTTGTTTGAGACAGGGTTTCTCTGTGTAGCCCTGGCAGTTTTGAAACTCATTCTATAGATCAGGTTGGACTCAAACTCAAAGATCAGCCCACCTCTGCCTCCTGAGTGCTGGGATTAAAGCTCACCGCAGCTCGGCATCCTAAGGACTTTTGTTTTTATTTTTACTTTTTTTTTTTTTTGGAGGCTTGCTCTCATTGCGCGCTTGCGCACACACACACACACAAACTTGCAATAGGGATGAGGCTTATTTTGAACTTACAGCCATCCTTTTGCCTCTGAGTGCTGCCAAGTACAGAGTGATTTAATGACTTTCACGAGGTCACAAATGGGATGACAAGGCAGAGGTAGGTATTTGAAGGCAGGCTGGTTCTGGTATGTGAGCCCCTCACTTCCGGTCTGTCTCCTTACAGAATTCTACAAATGTAGAATTTGCTGTAGAATGCCAAGAACAGCCCTGTGCAGCGCTATCTCAACAGCCCCGTGAGCATTTGTGGCTGGAGGAGCCTGTCTAGGGAGGAGCTCCATTCTGAAGGGAGTGGTGCTGGCTGGCCTAGAGGCAGGGCTGGAGCTGGAGAGCGAGGCTGGTTGTCGAAGGAAGTGGGCTGTTGCGTGTTGAATTTTTAAATGCACCTCTTACTACCTTGTCTGTCTGCGACATGACTTTTCCTAACCCAGAAATGTCCCAGCTCCAGTCTCAGGATTTAGGTACCTTTACAGGGCACTCCCACTTTTTTAATGACCCAGGAAAGAGTGTTGAAGTCAAAGGAGTTTTTGCTCTGCTGTTCGAAGCATTTTCCAAAGGCGGCTCCCCCAGAGCCAACAAACAAACAATTGCTTGTATTGGCAGTGTGATTCACACCCTCCTTCCTTCTTGGATCCAGGGCAGTGTGGAAAGAGCCTCAAAAGTCAGGGTTTCTTCCTCACTGGGATAATCCAGGGCTATCCTGTGGCAGGATTGGATTTTGAGCGGTGTTGGCGATTTGTTTTTTGGGAGTACAAAGCAAGCAATAAATCTGTCACCCTGAAAAATCAGGTTGTGACCCAACAAAGGAGTAAATTGTGACTTTGGGTAAAAAAGAGTGACCTACCAGGGAGGGTAATTTATCAAGATAACAAAAAATGCCGGGCGTGCTCCTGGTCGGCTCGGAGAAGGGCTGCAGTAAGCACATTCAGGAGATGCAAGTGTCCGAATATTTTAAACTGATCAATATTTCCAGGGCTCACAAGCAGCCAAAACCCCTGTCATTTCTCAAAGTAAGTGCATTGCTCACCTGGTTTGTAAAGAGGAAAAACAGAGCAGAAAAAATAATAATAATGTTGCCACTCACCAGCAGGTGTTCTTTGTAGGATGAAAATAAATAAATACCTCCTGGGGATTTAAGCACAAATTCAATTGGAGGGGGTGTTTGTGTGTAGGGGGGAAATTAAGAGGTCATGCTTCTGGGTTAAGCGTACGGAAATCACTATTGGCATTAATGTGCTTCCCATTTTTACATTAGAACTGCTGGAGGGGAATTGAAGCAAGTAGCTTTATCTCGGGACTCCTTGGTGATGGGTGATGGATGGACAGGTGAAAGGACTTTGACTTCCTCTGCAGCTGCATACTTTCCATTTGCCCTGAAGGTTGTCTTGCTACTCCTCCACCCTGCTCCGGGGCCCAGGATGCCACTCCAGAGACCCGCCACCTGGATTTTGGTTGGGTTTGGTCAGTGGGCGGCACCTGCTGGAGAGTGGAGGAAAGAGAGGCTTTATCCCCATGCACGGTGGCCTCAGGCTGTCTGGTCCAACTTCCCAAAGCTGTAGCTCAGGTTGGTCAGTCTTTCTCCGTGATGCTTTGTCTCTAGGCTGCAGTATTTCGCTGACCCAGCCCACAAACACACCTTCTCGCTGCTACTTCAGGCAATAAACCAGTGAGCAGTTTCTTTTCCAGTTCTTACAAGGCGGGCACTTTGAGAAGACCTCAGTGTGACCAGGTCATTTAGGGATTCTGGGTCACCAAGGCTCCTCAAAGGACTTCCATCTCCTCAGATGGTCCCGGCAAGTGTGATTAGCTATTAGATAATGAAATGTGGAGTTTATGAGTTCCTCTGTATTGATAAGAACTTGGACCACGCAGGCTTCGGGTGTTATGAAACTGTGATTCTGTCGGGGAAATTTTGCTGATAGGAGGAGCCCTACATTATGTCATCCTCTGGTCCCAGTAAAGTTGAAGGCTGGATAAAACACCCATTATCTCTCTCACCCATGGCAGTCGTGTGGCCAGTGCTTAGTCTCACTTCACCAGCCTATAGATTTAGTTGTCCACCCAATGAACTTGGCAGGGTCATCCCATTTCTCAGAAGAGATTTAATAGCGACAAGCTTCGTACCTCAAAAACTTCATTACTTTGACCAGCTCTCTTCACTCCATGCTTACTGGTGTACTGAGATGACCTAATGCTCTATACCCATTAATAAAATGAAATGTCCACCAACTTTAAATCTACTCATTTTAATAAAAAAACACTCTCATTTGGTGTGTGTGTGTGTGTGTGTGTGTGTGTGTGTGTGTGCACATGCGCATGTCCGAGAACAACTTCCAGGAGTCCATTGTTCTGGACTTAGCTGTGAGTGACTTTATGGGAGGAGAAGCTATCTGTTGTTGTTGTTGTTGTTGTATGTATTTTGAAGACAAGTTTTCGATGTGTAGCCCTGGCAGTTCTGGAACTGTATAGACCAGGCTGGCTTAGAATTTAGAAATCTCCCTGTGTCTGTGAACCCAGTGCTGGGATTAAAGGTGTGATCACCACACCCAGCTATCTGAGATGCCATTTCACCTGCCTGTTATTTAGAATATTTTGGGTGAGGTTAGACAGTTTTCCAAGGGTAGGAAGCAGGGGCCAGTGTCATCACAAGGAGTCACCTGATAAAGCACATTTATAATGTGCCTCGGGAGCCCTGAGGCATTTCAGGCTGAGGTAGCTCTAAGGAAGCAAGAGAGAAGCTCCTCCCCTTCTGTTTCCTTCTCTCTGAGAGACCAGGCCTTCCTATTTTGTCCAGGTTGATCTGGAACTCACTGCCATGGTCTGCCTCAGCCCTCCAAGCGCTGGGCTTACAGGAATATGTGTACATTTTTGAGCTTCGAATCTTATGTATTAATACTCTTTAAATATTTTAAAAATAAGACACAACAAACTCAAAAGGTGTAGTGGCTCACACCTGTAAATAAATCCCAACACTTGCGAGGGTGAGGCAGGAGGATTGTTGAGAGTTTGAGGCAATCTAGTGCTACCAATTGAGTTTAAGATCAGTCAGGCTTTAGAGACCCTGTATCCAACAAGCAACCCAAATGTGGTAGGTGAACAGGAGAAGGGCCGTCTACCTCTTTTGATAGTTTCTCTTCATAGCTCTATTTTAAAAATCATTGCCAACCAGATAGTGGTGGTGCACCAAGGCCAGCCTGGTCCACAGAGCCAGTTCCAGGATAGCCAGGGCTACACAGAGATATCCTATCTTGAAACCAAACCAAACCACCACCACCAAAAAGAATTGCCTATTCTAGGTGTCTTTATTTCATTACTTCTCAACCTTTTTATATTAAAAAATTGTTTTGAAACTGGCTCTCCCTGTAGAGTCCAGGCTGGCCTCAGACTCCGGAGCAGCTGTGACTGTAGGCGCTGACTCTGACATCTTTGGTATGGCTTGCATGCGATACCAAGACTTGAGGGTCTCATTTTACTTGAATTCCGCATCACGTTGGACTCTGCCAGCCGCTGTTTCTTGCTATTCTCTGTCGGCCCAATGGCTTGTTTGCACCTCCACTTTGCTCTTCTCTGACTTTGTCAAGTCTACACACTTCGTCGTGGCCGTGAATCCTTTGGTGTTCCTGGAGCTCAGTTGCTTACTCTCTGTTGTGAGTCACGGCCCCCACTTTCCCATGCCCCCCCCCCCCAGTAGCTTCAGTTGCCTGACATTTGCTGAGACCCAAGTCTCCATCACAGACACCTCCAGTCTCCAACGCAGATACACCGGTCCATCTTGCCGTTCTGTGCTTCCCTTCCGTGGAGATTGCAACCGTGTTTCTTACCTTTCTGGTTGCTGTGAGCAAGTAACCAGGAGGAAGAAATTTAAGGAAGGGAGTGTGTGTGCTGGCTCAGTGTTTGAAGGGTGTGATGTGGAAGGTGTGGTGGCAGGAGCAGAAGGTGGCTGGTTACATCCTGTCCTCAGGGAAGCAAGAACACAGAGAGAACAGCCAGCAACTCCGGGCTGTAAAATCTCAGTGCTAGGACCCAGTGATTCACTTCTTCCAGCAAGGCTTTGCCTCCTAATGGTTCCACTGAACATACTTTTTTTGTTGTTGTTGTTGTTCTAAAGACAATCCCCTTCAGGTAACCCATCTAATTATAATAAAGAAAGACTTCATTATTCTTAGGACAAACACCCCAAGCCTCCAAGGCTCAGCAACCTCCTGCATCTTTATTTCTGGGTCATTCAGACCCAGGCTCATCTGCCTTCTTTACTTTGCAGCCTTGGTCTTCAGTTCTTCAAGTATACCAAACTCCCTCCTACCACAGGGCTTTTGCAGGTGAACCCACTCTCATTGAAATGTACCCGTAACTATGAACTGGTTACATCTTGGCTCCTTCACTGGAGTTAAAGCTCCTTTGAGAACAAGGGTTGTGCCACTTATGTCACAAATACATAAGTTTTGTTACACATTCAGATTTGTTTAATGTTCAAATAATGTTTAAACTGCCTTTACCTCTCTCATGGAAGCCTTGATAAAAGAATCGTTTTAATAATACACATGTATTTTGCTCATGAATCTTTAGAATTTGTGATTTAGGCTGGGCAGTTTCCTCTATTTAGTTAGGCTAATTCTCGTGTTGGCCTTGTGGGTATGAGTTTGGATAATGCCTGCCTGGACCAAACTTTCTATCACCCTGCCCCATTCTACCCCACACACAATTGAGATGGTCCTGTTCTATATAGCTCAGGCTGGATTGGAGCTTTCAGCTCTCCTGCCTCGGGCTCCAAAGTGTTGGTATTTTGGGAGTATTCCCTCCATTCCTGCATCTGGAACATACATCTTTTATCTTACAGTAGGCTGCAGCTAGCACAGGGTGTGAATGGCAAGGGAAGGAGCACTCAGGCAAGCACTTTCTAATGCACTTTTCTCATATCTCACAGACCAAAGCAATCGTTTACCGAAGCAGGATGGGAGGAGCTGGGAACACCAGCATGCTGTCCTGGAAGGAGTTGTGGAGATCCTTCACGCTGAAAAGAGATGGACGTGAAGAGGAATCTAGAACCTCGCCATTGCATGATGTACGTACGCCGTGTTGTCTCTCATTACTGCTCTCCTTTGTATGTTTGGTTTGGTTTGGTCTTTTGAGGTAGGGTTTCTCTGTAGAACCTGCCCTGTCCTGGAACTTACTCTGTAGATTAGGCTGGCCACAAACTCAGAGAGATCTGCCTGCCTCTGCCACCTGAGTGCTGG
This sequence comes from Tokudaia tokunoshimensis, assembly GCA_036184795.1. NCBI lineage: Eukaryota > Metazoa > Chordata > Mammalia > Rodentia > Muridae > Tokudaia > Tokudaia tokunoshimensis. Next base: position 57,404,216 of record BTHU01000013.1, on the reverse strand, counting down.
GATTAAAGCTGTGCACTACCACCACCAGGCCATCACAATGTCATTAAAATGATTCCCTGGCTCTTCTTGTGATCGACATCTATTTTTAAAAAAAAAAAGATTTATTTTGTATTTATGAGTTCACTGTAGCTGTCTTCAGACACACACCAGAAGAGGGCATCAGATCTCCTTACAGATGGTTGTGAGCCACCGTGTGGTTGATGGGAATTGAACTCAGGACCTCTGGAAGAGCAGTCGGTGCTCTTAACCCCTGAGCCATCTCTCCAGCCCCACGATCTATTTTATAATAATTTTGTCCAGAATGAAGAATCCACTGGACACAGGTGAAAGTCAGATCGGGAGCGGATCCGTCAAGGTACTCATTTCATCTAATCTTCCTGCACACGGAAGGGGCTGTCTCGCCCATATTTCACAGGTAGGGAATGAAGGTTCAGTAAACATCTTTTCCTCAACCACCCGATGAGTTGCACCTCACACACCACGTTCCACTTTAGGATTAACCTGTCCTGACAGCCGCTTCCTCTGGTGACACTGCGGGTCCATAAAGAAGCCTGAAAAAATTCAGCAACATGAGATATGCAGGACCCAGTGATTTTATCATTATACACAGGTTACAGTCAGCATCAACAGAGAGCAGCAGGGCTTCAGAGCAGGGCCGTCAGAGGTGGGCTAGGTGATCCCATGGAAGATGGGAGTTCCAGGTCCATGGGAAGATAAATTCTGGTCAGCGGCATCCTGTCCCACACAGTGTCTATCCTTGAGCCCCCACCTGGGTCTTTGCTTCTTTCTGTTCTCTGGTCTCATGTCGCAACCAGTTGACTTTGTTTTTCGTGTCTGTCTTCTGTTGTTCTTCAGGCTGCGAGTCTGCTTCTTCCTCTACTCACCAGTTGAGATCTAGAACTTCCTAAGATGTCCGCTAGGCTGAGAGACGACCGAATGATTTCGAAGTCCCCTAAACATCTGTGTTTCTGTAAGTGAAGTTCGTGCAGTGTTTGATTTGTGGTGACTCTTCTCTCCTTCCCGTGTCATCGGTGGCCTTAGATCCGGTGGCATCGTGTGATTTACATGAGGGAGAGGAAGTTAATCACGAGAGGTCTGTAGTTGACATTTATTGTGGAGGCACTAACTTTTATAGCTCTATTGTGTTTTAATCCTCTCAATTTTCTGGCAATTTAGAAGAACAACTATTTATAAGGGGATTAGCTATGTCTTCAGGCTGCCAATGTTTCCTGAGAGTGAAACTGTGCATAGCGTCAGAGGCTGGCTTATTTCCCTTCATCCTTTGAAAACTGCGCTATTGGTACATTTTCTCTGAGGAACAATCATTTAGAAAGTGAAGAGTTTTGATTAAAATCCAAGTGTTTTGTTGCGAGGAATTCTGGAGGTGAGCAGTAGTAATGAAATTACCCAAAGCTACATTTGTTTATTTGTTTAATTTATTTTTGAGATGGTCTCAGCATGTAACTCTTCTTTGATTTCAGTTTCCCAAAGGCTGGGATAGTAGGCCTGCACCACCATGGGTTGCGGATTCAAAGAAAATGGCAGAACCATGCGGCTTGTGAAAACTTAGGCATACAGCTGGGAATCTTTTTGCCTTAGCAGGGCCCATCAGTGTTAAGTCACTAATGGGTCCTTGTGTTATGGCTGGAGGTGGTAACGGGAGGTGAGAATCCTGGACGCCTGGCCTTAGAAGGATCTGGAGGTAATTAACGGCAGCTGGTGAGACTTGATTAGAGTAATTTCACAAGAGCTGTCAAGTCATTATAAGAGAACTTTGTTTGACAAAAAACAAAACAAAACAAAACAAAAAACCCAAAAAACAAAAAACAAAAACCTTAAACTTGGAGGCCTTTGTCTATCAAGTGCTGAGACTTGAGGTGTTTGCTATCACGAGGAACCCCAGACCGCTGTTCTGGACTGAGTTCTACAGTATTTCCCCAAAGACAAGACTCAAAATCAAAATGGAGCCACTCCTGTTTTATGTTCTTTCTTATCAAGCTATGTGGTTACTCTGAGTTTCTGAGAAATCAGGGGTGGGTGGGGGTGGGTGGGGGGTGGGGGGTGGGGGGGGTGGGGGGTGGGTGGGTGGGGGGGGTGGGTGGGTGGTGGGTGGGGGGTGAGGGCTGGGGGGGTGGCTGGGGGGGTGGGGGGGTGGGTGGGGTGGGTGGGTGGTGGGTGGGGGGTGAGGGCTGGGGGGGTGGGTGGGTGGGTGGTGGGGGGGCCTGGGGGGCTGGAGGGGCTGGGGGGGTTTAGAGAAAACAGCCAGGTATTTTAGGCAGAGCAGCTTCACTCACATGACAATAACATCCCCTCCAGTCTTTGGGTCTTTGTCTTCATCCTTATACAAAGTAGCCAGAGAAGACACGGTTAACTAGTGGGTTCCTTGTTCTTCCATTTCCTGGCTCCTGCCTAACAAAGAAAGTAACTGAACAGATCAGGGTGAGCTTTGAGGTTTTAAAAGACTCACGCCATCCCCAGGGTTCTCTTTTGGCAGCTTCCTGTTTTGTGGATCAGAACTCCAGCTGTCAGCTACTGCTCTCAAACCTAGCGGTGCTTGCCTGGTTGCAGTGCCCGGCAGCCATGATGTCCGTGGACTGTCACCCTCTGGGACTGCAAACCCCAAATAAAACATTTTTCTAAGTTATCTTAGACACAGTGTTTCGTCATGGCAATAAAGAAGTAACTAAGACACTTAACTCCAGCAAGAATTTAAGTGTAATTAGAAGGAAAAGAGATTATATATGTTGTCTGTCCATAGTAGGAACATTTTTAGAGTTATGTGTATGGGTGTTTTGCCTGCACGCATGCATGTGCATGCCTGGTACCTACAGATGGGAGCTGCCATTCAGTTACTGGGAACTAAACTCGGGTTCTCTGCAAGAGCAATAATTGCTCTTAACTGCTGAGCCAACTTTCTAGTCCCAAGTAGAAATTTATACATGATATATAGTTACTGTAATGCTGGGTAGATGAGAGTGGTGGTTTCTAAACCTAACTGATTGTCATAATTTCTTGAGTTTTTTCTTTAAATATGAATTTCCCAGGTCCCACCACTGGGGATTTTTAGTCCTATCTCCCACTCCCAGAAAAGTTCCATAGCTGCAACTGATGGTAAGACAGGTTTAAAACTACTGAATTTCTAAATTTATTTTCAGTGATAGATCCCGAATTTGGCATTCTTTTTAAAATTGTAATATTGAGAAAATTCTCTGTATAAGTGCAGGGGACACAGTAGATCATGAATAAGATGTACAGAAAGGGACTCCATCAATATCTGTGGAGCAGGCTCTAATCCCCTAAATGCTATGATTGTCAACTTCTTGAGATATCTGGATATTAAATGCTATATGAAAATATAGCAATTCTAGAACGGAATTTGGTTTTTTTTTATGCACATAGCAAAATTATTCATCTCCTGTGACTTTATCACTGCTTGGGGGAAATAAATGATAATATTCATTGACCCAGGCCTTTACTGTATCTAAAAGTATCTCTTAAAAGAATTAAGCAGTTTTTAACTTCAGTTAGGGTCTCCTAATATAATAAGACATGGACACTTTTTGTTGTCGTATATTTGTTTTGAGATGCAGGAGGAAGGGTGTATGACTACATAGCCTTGGAACTCACTATATAGACCAGGCTGGTCTTGAACTCATCTCCTCATTAAAGGTCGTGTATCACCATACCCAGCAAGATATATACATTTTAATGAATCTTTACCCTCCTGATCGAAACTCCACCTATCTTATCTCAGGTAGTCATTTCTGCTGATGCCTCTACTCTGCCTCCCCATGTCCCTGTGGCTGAATCCGATGCCCTGGGTATATTACAGGCAGTTGCTTCACTACCCCGGCTTTTTTTTTTCTTTTCTTTTTTTTTTTATTAAATATAATCTTCATTGACATTTCAAGTAGTAAAACCTTTCCCAGTTTCCCTCCTCCCCAATATCCCCAACCCCTCCTCCTACTCCCTGCCTCCAAGTATATGCCCCTCCACCCGACCCACTCCCACCTCCCCCCCTCCTCAATTTCCCCTTGTTGGGGCATCTATTTAGCCTTTACCTGACCAAGGACCACTCCTCCAACTGATGCCCAACAAGGCATTCCTCTGCCACATTTTTGGCTGGAACCATGTGTACCCCTTGGTTGCTGGTTTAGTCCCTGGGAGTCCTGGGGCGTCTGGTTAGTCAACATCGTTGTTCTTCCCATGGGGCTGTAAACCCCTTCAGCTCCTCCAGACCACCCTCCAATTCTTCCCTTGGGGACCCCACTCCCAGACTAATGGTTGGCTGCTAGCATCTGCCTCTGTATGTGTAAGGCTCTGGCAGGGCTCCTCTGAAGACAACCATGGCATGCTCCTTTTAGTATGCACTTCTTGTTGTCCATAGTAGTGTTGGGGTTTGGTGACTGTTTATAGGGTGAATCCCCAGGTAGAGCAGTCTCTGGGTGGACTTTACTTCAGTCCCTGCTCCACACTTTGCCTCCATTATTGCTCCTGTAAGTATATTGTTCCCTTTCTCAGAGGAACCCAAGCACCCCCACTTTAGTCCTCTTTCTTCTTGAGCTTCCTGTGGTCTGTGAATTGTAACTTGTTTATTTTGGGCTTTTGAGCTAATATCCACTTAACAGTGAGTGCATACCATGTGCATTCTTTTGTGATTGGGTTGCCTCGCTCAGGATGACACTTTCTAGTTCCATCCATTTGCCTAAGAATTTCATGAATTCATTGTTTTTAATAGCTGAATAGTACTCTATTGTGTATATATACCACAGTTTCTGTATCATTCCTCAGTTGAAGGACATCTGGATTCTTTCCAGCTTCTGGCTATTATGAATAAGGCAGTTATGAACATAGTGGAGCATGTGTCCTTATTACATGTAGGAGCATCTTCTGGGTATATGCCCAGGAGTGGTATAGCTGGGTCCTCAGGTAGTCTATGTCTAATTTTCTGAGGAATCGCCAAATTGATTACCAGAGTGGTTTTACCAGCTTGTAATCCCACCAACAATGGAGAAGTGTTCTTCTTTCCCCACATCCTCTCCACTGTCCCCTGAGTTTTTCATCTTAGCCATTCTGACTGGTGTGAGGTGGAATCTCAGTGTTGTTTTGATTTGCATTTCCCTGATGACTAAGGATGCTGAACATTTCTTTGGGTGCTTTAGAGCCATTTGAGTTTTCTCAGTTGAGAATTCCCTGTTTAACTCTGTACCCCATTTTTTAATAGGGTTATTTGACTCTCTTGAGCCTAACTTCTTGAGTTCTTTGTATAACTTGGATATTAGCCCTCTATTGGATGTAGGATTGGTAAAGATCTTTTCCCAATTTGTTGGTTGCCATTTTGTCTTACTGACTGTGTCCTTTGCCTTACAGAAGCTTTGCAGTTTCATGAGGTCCCATTTGTCGATTCTTGTTCTTAGAGCATAAGCCATTGGTATTCTGTTTAGGAACTTTTCCCCTGTGCCCATGTGTTCAAGATTCCTCCCCACTTTCTCCTCTATAAGCTTCAGTGTGTCTGGTTTTATGTGTAGGTCCTTGATCCACTTGGACTTGAGCTTTGTAGAAGGAGATAAGAATGGGTCAATTTGCATTTTTCTGCATGCTGACTGCCAGTTGATCCACACTATTTTTTAAAAATGCTGTCTTGCCGGGCGGTGGTGGCGCACGCCTTTAATCCTAGCACTTGGGAGGCAGAGGCAGGCGGATTTCTGAGTTCGAGGCCAGCCTGGTCTACAGAGCGAGTTCCAGGACAGCCAGGGCTATACAGAGAAACCCTGTCTCGAAAAACCAAAAAAAAAAAAAAAAAAAAAAGAAAAAAAAATGCTGTCTTTTTTCCACTGGATGATTTTAGCTCCTTTGTCAAATATCAAGTGACCGTACGTGTACTACCCCAGCTTTTACTCTCTCCTTGTATGTGGATACTTTTGGTTTCAAGGGTTGAAAGTCACCCAGTTCTTAAATAGAAAAAATATTATATTATATATTAAATTCTGATTTGTGGTTCAAAATGTTGACTCCTGGGCTACATGCCTGCTTCAGACACTGCCTGTACTGTCTGTGGGTTCAGTCTTCTATTTTCTCCTATAACACAATTATTCTAGAGGCTGACAACTTTTAGGTTTTGATCATACCTTACTGGACTTCTTATTCTTTTCCATTTTAGTTTCTCCTCGGAGAGCAAGGGCCCCCGTGTTTATCATGGCCTCGCCCATCATCCGTCTTGGTCCGGTGCTGTGTGCCAAGAGAGTTTGAACACCACAACCCTAGCACACCATCTTGCTCTGAGCTGTTTCTGGTTCCCTTTGAACCCTGAAGCAAGATGGAGACTGCAGAAAGCCAAAGCGTGAGGACAAGCTGCAAACCCGAGCTTTGCCATCCGTCCCAAAATAAACCTCTTCAATCCCGTACTCCCATTAGTGGATTGTTTTCAAACGTATTTCCAAGGAGATGAATTTGACTCTTTATTTCTCCAGGCTCCTTTGGCCCTCTATTACTTTAACTGCAGAGTTACATTTGCTGAAGTATGTCTGCACCGAAGCCCAGCAGAGCACATTAACAGACCCCGGCACAGCACGGCTAAGTAACCCGGTAAAGGTCCTTGTTGTGCGGTGCACACATCCCCAGGACCATTTCAGTTACTGCTGTAATTAGTTCTGATTCAAGTATTTCACTGAGAATGAGCTTTCTAGATAGAAAGTGGTCAGATGGAGCTCGGCAGTGGGGATGGAGGATTCAGATGGCAGCCGGAGCCTGAAGGGGAGACGAGAGATGCTTCTATATGCCCCAATTTGTAGCATTTCTGATTTTTATATGGACATTAAACTTGGTCAAGCTGAGTGCCATTTGCTCTAAGAGATGATAATGTACACTCATCCCTGTGCTTTCTAAAAAATAGACTAAGGCTGGAGGTGGCATCGGTACAGGGCCGTGCTCTCGGAGTGACGTCTACACTACAGAGTGCCTGATATGTGGGACTTGCAGACAGGGAAAGAATAAACATGCTTTCCCTGATAGTTTTAGGTGAAATTGTTTTGACCCTTGACTAAAGATGCATGATCATAGATATTTGTTCTAGAAGATGCACAAGAGATCATATTTTCTTAAACTGCAAAAATAACGGTTTTTATCAATGAGTCAGCAGAATATTTATTATGGGCCAGGGAGTTTGCAAGACTTTAAAAATGGTTTATGGGTTATTTTTTTTTCATTTGATGACTAAATACTGGACAAAACTCTTAAAAGGAGGAACAATTGATCCTGGTGGCGGCACAGAGCAGAGCTACAAGGGCTGAGCGCGATGCAGAGAGTGGACCGCCTGCCCTGCTCCGCTTCCTTCTTGATGCCTTTTCTCTGGGTCTGCAGTCTTTGGGGTGATCTTTGCCCCTCTTAGCCAGTGCTCTGTGCAAACCCACCTCAGACACAGTGGAGGTGTGCCTCCCTGAGCTTCTGGCCTTTCATACTTCCCTCAAGGGGACTCCACCATTCCTGCCCACTACTGCGTTCATACCATTTGGTAGTGTTACGATGGCTTCCACGCCCAGACCACCCTCATGCCTGTGTAGACTCCCTACCTCTCACTGTCCCACACCCAGGTCCTCCTGTTTTGTTTTAAGACCCATCCGTGTGCCTGGGAACTAACCATTGGAGTCTGGTTGGTTCCTCAGTCAGTGTACAATGGGAAATAATGACTCCACTTCTCTCACAATCCACAGACAGCCCATTACTCAGGAGGGATGGGCAGGGCACTATGGGACCCACCCCAATCTGTGATTGGCTGTTGACAGGCCCACTCTTGCAAAGGCCCCGGGTAGGCATCTGTGGTTGCTGTGAGGCCATGATTCTCACTATGTGATGTCTGGAGAGTGTTTTGCAGTCCTTCTCCCTACGGTCCAGCTCTTACACTGTCTCTGCCCTGATTTCCATGATGTTGCTTAAGCCTTAGAGAGAGTAGTATAAATGTCCTGCTTGGGGCTAAACATTCAACCGCTTTGGACCACACCAACATGGGAATTTTTACCAAATAATTTGTAATTTATTTTACCAAATAAAAATGTGTATCAATATAGGATCAGAGTTCAAAATTGATTATTATGGCTTCAGTGGGGATCAAACCCAGGACCTCATGCACGACATAGGTCAGGGTATGCCTGGAGCCATATCTTCAGCTTCTAAAAATCTGTTTTTGTTGTTGTTGTTTACTCTTTTCTTCAGACTATTTATTTATTTATTATATGTGAGTACACTGTAGCTGTCTTCAGACACACCAGAAGAGGGCATCAGATCTCATTACAGATGGTTGTGAGCCACCATGTGGTTGCTGGGATTTGAACTCAGGACCTTCGGAAGAGCAGTCAGTGCTTTTAACCACTGAGCCATCTCTCCGGCCCCTTCAGATTTTTTTTTTTTTCGAGACAGGGTTTCTCTGTGTAGCCCTGGCTGTCCTGGAACTCACTCTGTAGACCAGGCTGGCCTCGAACTCAGAAATCCTCCTGCCTCTGCCTCCCAAGTGCTGGGATTAAAGGCGTGTGCCACCACCGCCCGGCTCGGCCTCTTCAGATTTATTTTTATTTATGTCTATGTCTCAGTTATGGTTTCTATTGCTATGAGCAAAAGTTATGGTCTCTATACCATGAGCAGAGCAACTTGGGGAGAAAAATGTTCGTTCAGCTTACACTTCCACATCCCAGTTACTTGTCAAAGGATGTCAGGATAGGAACAAAAGCAAGGGAGGAAGGTGGAGGCCAGAGCTGATGCAGAGGCTGTGAAGGGTGCTGCTTACTGGCTTGCTCCTCATGGCTTGCTCAGCCTATTTTTTTTTTTATAGAACTCAGGACCATCAGCCCAGGCATAGCACCACCCACAGTGGGTTGGAGCTGCCCCCATAAGTCACTAATTAAGCAAATATCCTACAGCCAGATCTCATGGAGGTATTTTATCAGTTGAGACTCCTTCTTCTCTGATGACTCTAGCCTATGTCAAGTTGACATAAACCTAGCCGGTACAGTGTGTATGTCCGGATATGTGGACCTGGGTTTCTGGTGCCCACAGAGGCCAGAAGAGGGCGCTGGATCCCCTGAAGCTGGAGGTTCAGGCAGCTGTGAACTGCCCAGTGTGAGTGCTGGGAACCAAACCTGGGTCCTCCAAAAGTGCTCTTAACTGATGAGCCATCTCTCTAGACCCGTGTTTGGCTCTTTTGAGGTGGAGTCTTGCTGTATGGCCAAGCTGGCCTTGAACTCATGGCAATCCTCTTGCCTCAGTTCCCCAAGGGCTAGATTTATACATACGAATCACTACTCATGGCTTCTTCAACTTCATGTATTTATTTTTCGACTAAATCACACTGAATCTTCCTCTCACTGTATATCTCTAGCTAGACTGGAACTCACGATGTAGACCAGGTTGACCCTGAACTCATAGGACCTCGTGCCTCTGCCTCCAAAGTGCTGTCATTAAAAATGTGTGCCACTATAACCAGCCCTAAAAGTCTTTGAAAGTCATATTTTATTGGGGTATGATTTGTATATTACAATTATTATTTATTTGTTTGTTTGTTTGATTTTTTTGAGACAAGGCCTCTCTATATAGCCCTGGTTGTTCTGGGACTTGATCTGTAGACTAGGCTAGACTCAAACTCACAGAGATTGACCTATTGACCTGCCTCTGTCTCCCAAGTGCTGGGATTGAAAGTATGTGAGATGCCTACATTTTTTTTAAAGTAATGAATTCACAAGTTTAGTGACCATGTGCACTTGTGCAACCAACACAGAAGGTTTGCATCATTTCAGATCATAGTACAGTGAGTCCCTGTCTCCTACCCCAGCTCCTGGAAACAATGACTCAGATTTTGCTTTTTGTAGAATGTCACGTAAACAGAATCCCATGGGAGGTGCTGTTGATGCTTGCTTTGAACATTCACCCATGTTGGTGTGCATGTCAGTAGCTCCTTGCCTCTGTGTGTGTGTGTGTGTGTGTATTTGAGCTATATTTTGGATCATTTTCTCTAAAGCATTTTCCTGAACTTTTTCCTTCACACATGGCCAATCTGTTGTTTAAATGTTGTTTAAATTGGCCATTGAGTTTTTACTTCACTGACTATATTTTTCTTTCCTGAAAGCTATTCTTTCTTTTAATCTATTTGTTCTTTTTCCAAAAGTTCTCTGTGTTTCCCTGTCTCTGTCTCTTTCCCTTCCCCTCTCTTTTGTTATCTCTCTCTCTCTCTCTCTCTCTCTCTCTCTCTCTCTCTCTCTCTCTCTTGTGTATATGAGCACACTGTATCTGTCTTTAGATGCATCAGAAGGGGGCATCAGATCACATTACAGATGGTTGTGAGCCACCATGTGGTTGCTGGGAATTGAACTCAAGACCTCTGGAAGAGCAGTCAGTACTTTTAACCACTGAGCCATCTCTCCAGCCCTCTTTTGTGTTTTTGAGACAGTGTTTCTCTGTATAGTCCTGTCTCAGAGGTCTGCTTGCCTCTTCCTCCTGAGTTCTGGAATTAAAGGTATATGCCACCTCTGCCTGGCAGAAATGTTCTTTAAATGCTTTGTTCATAATTTATTTTTAGGAATTTAATTAATTAATTAATGTGTATGTACCTGAGTATATGTACCATGTGTGTGAAAGACTCTGGTTTTGCACATACAGACACACACACACACACATACACACACACACACACACACACACACACACACAAGCACGCACATCTAACCACGTCAAAACCAGGAAAATGGAAATTAGAATAAGATGTTATTAATTCCCACAAGTCTGGCAGACCCCCCTACACACACACACACACACACACACACACACACACACTCACTCAGGAGTGTGCCTGGTGCAGTCACCTTGAAGAACAATTTGACCAAATCACATTAACTCTGGGATTCCAGACCATTTGCATTCCTTAAGTAGCAGCTCCAGTGGCCCCACCGAGGCTTGCTTGTGAGGTCACACACTCTGGAGCAGTGCTGAGATTGTATCTGATATTCATACTCCTTTTCTCCCAGGTACAGTGCATGTTTCAGAGACTTCCCGATGGATGATGACATCATTGATGAGATGGTCAATGTGTTGCATTCTGGGGATTTTTATTAATAAACATTTCTGTCTGTTATCTAATGTGGAACGCATTGATAGATACAGCACACTTTGCTGTCCTCAGGTGTTCTTTGCTGTCCTCGGGTATTTTTGATGGTGATATTGGTTTGTTTACAGAGCTGGGGATCCAATGTAAACAAGGGAAATGCTCTCCCACAGAGCCACATCTCTAGCCTGGTCCTTAGTGATTTTAAAAAGTATAAATTCTATCAAAAATAGACACTGGTGAAAAGATGCTCCCTTTCACATATGGTTCAGAAATACCTAGACATGCTTACTTGGAAGAGTGAAACTAGTGTTCCCCCTCTCCCACCCTAGACAAAAATGAGCTCAAAGGTATCAAAGACCTTTAAAAACAGCTAAACCTTGAAACAGTGGAACACATAGGCAAAATGCTTTACGATATAGATTCAGGGACTGATGGTGTGGCTCAGTGGGTAGAGGTGCTTGCCAGTAAGTCTTTTTTTTTAAAAAAAAGATTTATTTATTATTATATGTAAGTACATGTAGCTGTCTTCAGACACTCCAGGAGAGGGTGTTAGATCTCGTAACGGATAGTTGTGAGCTACCATATGGTTGCTGGGATTTGAACTCAGGACCTTTGGAAGAGCAGTCAGTGCTCTTAATTTGTTGAGCCATCTCTTCAGCCGTTGCCAGTGAGTCTTATGACCTGAGTTCCATCTCTCTCCTTCACCTGGTGGAAGAAGAGATCTGACTCCCACATGCTGTCCCCTGACCTTCACATACATGCTGTGGCATTTATGCACACATGTGCACACATGCATGCACGCACATACACAAGTTAAATTTTTTTTTCAGTTTTTTTTTTTTTTTTTGGTTTTTCGAGACAGGGTTTCTCTGTGTATCCCTGGCTGTCCTGGAACTCACTTTGTAGACCAGGCTGGCCTCGAACTCAGAAATCCTCCTGCCTCTGCCTCCCAAGTGCTGGGATTAAAGGCGTGCGCCACCACCGCCCGGCTCACAAGTTAAATTTTGAAAAGAAGATACAGGCATATATCAGGACTTTCTGATATAACCTAGGAAATCAATAACCTAGGAGATAGGGTCAGGTGTGACAGCACACACCTTCAGTCCCAGCACTTGGGAGGCAGAGGCAGGCAGATTTGTGAGTTTGAGGCCAGCCTGGTCTACAGAGTGAGTTCCAGGACAGCCAGGGCTACACAGAGAAACCCAGTTTGAAAATACAAACAAACAAACAAAAGAGATCTATTTATTTATTTGATGTATATAAGTACACTGTAGCTGTACAGATGGTTGTGAGCCATCATGTGGTTGCTGGGAATTGAACTCAGGACCTCTGCTCACTCTGGCCCCCTCACTCCAGCACAAAGACGTATTTATTGTTGTATGTAAGTACACTGTAGCTGTCTTCAGACACATGAGAAGAGGGCATCAGATCTAATTATGGATGGTTGTGAGCCACCATGTGGTTGCTGGGATACTCAGGGCCTTCAGAAGAGTAGTCATTGCTCTTAACCACTGAGCCATCTCTCCAGCCCCCCCTCCCCCCAAAATCTGTCTTAACAACAACAACAATAACCACAACCAAAACCATCCCCTTCCCCCAAACCCTTAGGAAATAGCAGCAAGAATTGGCAAATGGTATTGGATAAATTAAAAAGCTGGATACCATGTCTCCAGCTGCATATGGATCAGAGGATTACCTTATCTGGCATCAATGGGAGGAGAGGCCCTTGGTCTTGTGGAGGCTTGATGCCCCATTGTAGGGGACGCTAGAGTGGTGGACCTGGAGTGGGTGGGTGGCTGGGTGAGCACCCTCATAGAAGCAAGGGGAGGGGGGATAGGATAGGGGGTTTGCAGAGTGGAAACCGGGAAGGGGGACAACATTTGAAATGTAAACAAATAAAATAACCAGTAAATTTTTTTTTTTAAAAAGCTTCTGCATAGCAAAGGAAAAGGATGGCATCTCTATACCCAGCAGGGAATTAATATGTACAATATAAAGAATTTAAGAAACTAAACACCCGCTGAGCAGTGGTGGCGCACGCCTTTAGGCCCAGCACTTGGGAGGCAGAGGTAGGTGGATTTCTGAGTTTGAGGCCAGCCTGGTCTACAGAGTGAGTTCCAGGACAGCCAGGGCTACACAGAGAAACCCTGTCTTAAAAACAAAACAAAACAAGCAAAACAAGAAACTAAACACCAAATTAAAAAAAAAAACACCAACACCAAACCCAAAACCAAATCATCACTAGCAAAACAAAAACAAAAACCCAAAAAACCAACCAACCAACCAAGCAAACAAACCGAAAACCAAAAACAACCCCCCAAATCCCTACATCTAATCAGCACATGAAACAATGAATTGAATTGATAATTTTTCAAAGGCATGTACATGACCAATAAATATATATACAAAATGTTCAACATTCTCCGGGGCAATGTAAATAGAAGTATGTCAGTGTTCCATCAGACGTTCAGTCTTCACGTTGTACACCCGAAACGTGTAGGAATTTGCAGGGTGTAGCACACACTTGTGATTCCGGCATCTGGGAAGCGGTAGGTAGGAAGATCAGTAGCTGAAGCCATCTTTGACGATCTGAGTTCAAGGCCAGCCTAGACTATAAGAGACATTGTCTCACAAACAAACAAAACATGACTACAGCTATCTCAGTTATATTTCACATTACTTTGGGTATTGTGATCCACCAAACAATTATTTTTATTTTAGATCTTGAGTATGTTTAAGATGAGGAATTAAAAATCCTCAACCACCAATGCATTGGTTTTTAAAATATCCCCCCACTCCTATTTTGTAGATCAAATTTGCTTTTCATACTCAGATTGATATTTAGAAGAGTTTGAGGTAAATAGGTAGCGGACCAATCATAGTGGATAATAGATGTAGGTGATATTGCTTTTGCAAGTATGGATCTTGATTTATGTTAGACAACCGTTTATAATGCCTTTAAAATATTTATGATAGAATTGGAATTAGGATATATATATATATATATATCCAAAGACAAAGCATTTATGTTTTTTATTTATTTAGACAATTCATTTATCCTTATAGTGATTAAATTAAATTCAGATGTCTGAAGTAGTCTGTAGTAGGTGATTCATAAAAAAGGAATACTTCTCAAGTGTTCAGATTAATGAACAGGCACACAAACTATAGTTATTGGTTCCAAAACCCTTTTTCAGTTTCAAAATTCATTTCCAATTTAAAATTTGTCTTTAACAATTTTTATTTTTTATTAGTGTGTATTTGTGTCTCTTTGTTATATGCTGTGTGTGTGTGTGTGTGTGTGTGTGTGTGTGCACATGAGCACAGGTGCCTATGGAGGCCAGAAGAAGGCATCCAATCCTCCGGAACTGGGTTGTAAGCCACATAATGTAGGTGCTGGGAATTAAATTTCAGTCTGCAAGAGCAATACATGCTTTAACTGCCACTGAGCCCTGTCACCCACATTCCTCCAAAATAGAAGCCATTGTCTGTAAATGATCTCTTGTCTCTGATACCAAACGCACTCCATCCCTCTGCAGCTATCAACCATTCTCCGCCCTGTTTGACGGACTCGCCATCCCATGCTCTGGATGCACTTGCCTCTCACCTTCCAAGGACCTTCACACCTTTGATGATTTCCACCCTCTCAAGCACACTCACCTTTGCTCCCTCTTGGGTTCTTCCTATGGTGTCCAAATAATCTCCAGCTACATGTTAGTAAAAAAAACCAACTGACTGGGGCTTGGAGAGATGGCTCAGCAGTTAAGAGCACTGGCTGCTCTTCCAGAGGACCTGGGTTCAATTCCCAGCAACCACATGACAGCTCACAACTGTCTGTAACTCCAGTTCTAGGGGGATCCGGTAGCCTCCCACAGACAGGCATGCAGGCAGAACACCAATGCACATAAGAAAATAAACAAATCTTAAAAAAAAAAACCAAGCTGGCCTTCATCGGATCCTTCAGCTCTCCAAGTCATATCTATCACCTTTCTCCCATAGTTTAAAAAAGTTGAAAGAATTCATCCATTCTGGAATTCCCCACTTCCCTACCTTTTAGTGCTCATCAACTCAGCTCAACACAGCTTACAGGCTTAGTAGTCTGCACAAATCTCCTCCTTCCTCCTCCCCTCCCCTCCTCTCTGTGCTCTCCTCATCCCTGTAGTCTTACTATGGCAGCCCAGGCTGGCTTCAAACTTGATAGTGTTCGCATCAGCTTACAGATGCTGTGATCATAGGTACCGGCCACCACGCCCAACTTCTGAATTCTCATTATATCTTCAGAGCCCTACTGGAACATGACTGCCAGAAAAGAGACATCCCTTAAAGAAGAGGTAGGAACAAGGGAAAGGATCCTGCCGCAGCAACCGCTCAATGAAAGATAAACGACCACCAAAGCAAACCCACGCCCACCAAAATGGCAGGGGTATCTGTTCTTTGCAGTCGTTCCTCAAACGTACACCTCGCGTTCCTCAAATGTACACATTGCGTTCCTCCTCGGCTGTCCTACATCTTTTTTTTTTTTCTTGGTTTTTCGAGGCTGTCCTACATCTAATGGTGCTGCAGCCAAGCCATTTATTACGTCTGTGCTCTTCTTTATTGTTTTGAGAAAGGGTCTTGCTGGATTTGAGATAATACACACTGAGGGTTTTTGGATTCCCCTCCCCGCCACGTCTGTCAAGTATAATTCTATGTACTTAACATTTTTTTCTGTATTTAACATTTTTAAGTGTCTGCCTCCAGGAAAACTTAGATTATCTGTTCTTCTTCCTCCTGCTAGTTCCTCCTTAAAAGTTTTACACTTATTTATGTGTGTGCAGGTGTGTACACACTTTGTGGAGGTCAGAGAACACCTTGTAGAAGCTGGTTTTCTCCTTCTACTATGTGGGGCTTTGGAGACCAAGCTCAGGTTTCCAGGCACGGAGGTCTTTATCCACTAAGGTTGCTCAGTGCCCATAGCTGTTCTTTTTGTATTCTTGCAATACTTCTCCTCTCCTGTGCTCTCACTTCTAGTATTAGTGACTCTTGTTCTGAACTACAGCTCTTGGCTGGAATACAACCCTCTCACCCACCCCAAGCACAAGGGTTAGATCTCGCTTGTCTCCTGTTTGTGAGCCTAGCTTTTAAAGACCAAGTCATCCCTGCTCGTATCTTTTATCCATCATAGGACACTAACATCCAGCCAAGTTCATGGCGAGTGCCACACACATTCTTTTGGTTTGGTGATCGTTGTTTCTAGAAACTGGAACTTCAAATAGTTAAACGGCAGAGCCCAAAGATGAAAGAAAAGGCGAGGTTTTCATTTGCACAAGTAGTCGAATGATGAAGTCAACCAGAAATTGGGCACGACTTTACTTTCAGAGTCCCGAGTGCTAGGACATAATAAGGTCTTCTTGTTTCACATTGTTACACGGAGATGATATCCTAATTCTAAATATTATGAGTTTCCCCCAGCCTGGCTTTATCTCTAGTGAATGACCTGCCCTTTCGGTTGTTTGTGTTGGGTAGTCTTGAGGCCCATGTCCTAAACAGATACAAGCAATTATGGAATACTTTCTCTAACAAGTAAGTCCTGGGAGAATGAAGTCACACTGTGATAGCTGGGAGGAATACTGATGACCTTTGGTTGTAGCCTCCACTTGTAGCACTGATGGGAACACCCATCCTATAAGTTAAAGGGAGAGGATGCCATGTTTACATAATGGGCTTTCCCAAGGATCGGTTGGGCGGGCATCACTGCTCCTATCTTTTCCCAAACACTGGAGGGCTGAGGTGAATGCGACCTTAGTTTTTTTCCAGTTTAGCTCTGCTGAGGATTTGGGGCTAACGCTTTCAGCAAAGGTGGCTTTTAATCTGAATGTGATCGTTCTTCAAACTTACCCATTACATCACTGACGTTCCCTGTGGGCATGCTCAACACCGACTGTTACATTTCCCCCAGCTTCCCTACCACTAATGGTGTTGTGAGCAAGATCCACCATTTATGGCTTTCTGGCAGTGGCAGTAGGGAAGGAATTGGTGGAGATGAATGTCAGAGATACTTTGAGGACTGAGTAAAATGTCCCTCACCCCTCTGCCCTGAGCAGTTCTGTGATTTTTCTTTAGTCTCCTCAGCCATCTTCTAGGATTTACGATAACACGAATCTCTCTGTGCATCTGCCTGCCTGTCTGTCTCTCTAACTCGTTCCTTTCCTTGAGATTAGGATACTTGTCACGTAGTCCAGGTTGGCCTTGAACTCATGGCAATCTTTCTGCTACAGCTTTTGAAGTCCTGGGATTACCCAGTTTAGCATCACTGCCCTTACCTTCCCCGCCTTCAACAATCTCTGAAGCTTGCCTGATGGAAATGTTACACCTTCTGCCAAGAGCAGCGGAAGGTCTCCATAGATCATATTTGGAGGGTGAAATGAAGCAGAGCCAATCACATTCTGGCTGGTTAAGATGATGTTTAGGGCAGGCAGTGTTTCTTCCTCATTCACTGTAATGCCCTTCCTCTGTGTTATGAGGGACTGAAGTCGGTCACTTCCTTTGCTGCCAGAGACTTTTAATGAATATGTTCATATGTTGTCTGTCTCAGACAAGAATGGTTCTGTTTTCCTGGTTTAAGATTATGACTTTAATGGCTTAGAATGATTTTGTAAACATGAGGTAAAAATAAAGATGCAAAAAAAGAAAGACACTTTAGGCCATGCCATTTTAGTTTTTTTTCATGTGTATTTGTGTGTGCATGCGCACATGATATATATCCATGTTCATGTATGTGTAAATGTCTGTATGCATGTGGAAAACAATTTTTTTCTTTGAGAGACAGAGCTACTATGTAGCTTCAGCTGGTCTGAAACTCATATGTGGACCAGGCTGGCCTTGAACTCACAGAGATACATCTACCTCTTCTTTGCAAGTGCATGGACCACCATTTGAAGCTGTGAATTTTTTTTTTTTTTAGAGGAAATGTATGGTTCTGTGGTGGTTTGAATGAGAATGGCTCCCATAGGCACGTATGTTTGCATATTTGGTTCCCCAGTCGGTGGAACGGTTTAGAAAGATTTGAAGATATAGCCTTGATGGAGGAGGTGTGTCACTGGGGGTGGGCTTTGAGGTTTCACACAATACAGTTCCAGTTAGCATTCTCTTGGCCTCATGCTTGTGGATCAGATATAAGCTTCAGCTACTATGTCATGCCTGCTGCCTGCCTGCTGCCTGCTGCCTGCTGCCTGCTGCCTGCTGCCTGCTGCCTGCTGCCTGCTGCCTGCTGCCTGTCTGCTGCTGCCATGCTTCTGGCCATGATGATCATGGACTCATCCTCTGAAATGAAAACTCCAAGTAAACTCTTTTTTTTTAAAATTTATTTTGTTTTAAATTATGTGTATGTGTGTGTGTGTGTGTGTGTGTGTGTGTGTGTGTGTGTGTGTATGTGGTTGTGCACATGTGTGTGGGTTTCTGTAGAGATCAGAAGCAGTCACTGGATCCTTGGAGCTGGCTTTTAGAGGTGGTTGTGAGCCACCCAATGTGGGTGTTGGGAACTGAACTCTGGTCCTCTTTGAGAACGGCCAGAGATCTTAACTGTTTAGATGTCTCTCTAGCCCTCCTGCCTCCTAGCAAACTCTTTCGTTTACAGCTTTCCTTGGTCATGGTCTCTTATCACAGCAATAGAAAAGTAACAAAGACGGCTTCCTTAACTTGCTGCCAGACTTGTTGTTAAATGCAAGAGCCTTCCCAGCATTCTCTACTGATACTACTTCCTGGAAAACCAGGGTTCAAGACAAATATAAGATGACTTTTCAAGTTAGTCACTAGTGTGTTGTTGCAACAAAATATCTGCCATAGACAACTTGGATGAAGGGTGGACTTTCCACTCAGCTTGGACCTGTCTGGTTGCCTTCATTATTTTGGGTCTGAGGTGAGGCTGAACATCATGATGACAGTGGTATGTCAAAGGGGGAGACTGTTCCCCTCCAGGTGGACAGAAAGCAGCATAGAACAGTAAAAGGAAAGGGCCCGTGCAAGGTTAGTTCCTAAGGACACACCCCTGTGATCTATTTCCTCCAACAAGACCCAGCCTTCCACAGTCCCAGTATCTCTGAGCTATTAATGGATGTACTGTTCATTAGGTCAAAGCCCTCACCATCCAATTGACCCTGGAAACTCCTTTCTCCTTTCCTGACACAGAGGTGTGCTGTGATAACCCAGAGGTGTTTCCAGATCTAATCAAGTCGATAGTGACATTAGTCATCACAGCTATTCTCCATTAGCAGGACTGCCTGGTGAAAGGCAGAATGCCCAGGTACACTGATATTTCAAGTATTTCCAGGTTTTAAGTATATACACAAGCATTCCTCAAATAGTACATGGAGATATTTATGCTGAACATATGGTTTATTATTTTTCTGAAACTAAAAGTTAACTAGGTGTCCGGCATTTTTGTTTATTAAATTTGGCAACCCTGCCAGGGTAGATGAAAGCCTTAAAAGTTTATTGAACTTTGAAATGTTGAAATCTATTGAACATTAGTTTAGCTATTTACCATGTATATGATGCATATGCATATATATATGATTATACATGAGTGTTTTGTGTATGTGGGGACAACCTTAGGTGTCAGTCCCTTCCTGCCATGTGTGACAGAGGGGTCTCACTGTATACTGCTGTGCTGCCAGCGTACCTGGCCTGCCAACTTCTAGTGATTCTCCTGCCTCAGCCTCCCATCTCCCTGTAGGAGATTATAGACTATGAACTACTGAATAGCTTCCAGAGTTTCATTTTCTTTGTTGGTTTGTTTAAGACAGGTTCTCACTACATAGTTCTGGCTGTTCTATGTAGTTCACTATGTAGACCAGGCTGGCCTTGAACTCACAGAGATCTGGCTACCTCTGCCTCCCAAGTTCTGGAATTGAATGTATGTGCCACCATCCCTGGTTTAAAACTTCAATTTCTAACACACATGTCTTTTGGGTAAAATGTCCTTTCTTTTGCACCAGCTGGGTGACTGACCCGTGTTAGGCACATAAGCAGAAGTTCTTTGTGAGTAGGCATGGTAGCTCCTTTAACCTGATACCTGAGACAGGAGGATCAGAGTTTGAGGATAGCAGAGTGTACACAGCGAAACCCTGCCTAAAAACACCATAGTATCCATATTCATAAAAGTTTCTTCTGGGCTCAGAAATGTGGGCACAGCAATTTTGTCATATGAGTCAGGAAAAACGAGCATTCAAGAATGTAAAACTCAAGACTGTGTCCATATAAAGCACAGGCTCACTTCGAAGAGAATAAGGGACAGTTTGTTCTGAGCCAAATATCAGGGACCTTGGGCGGGGAACATGGATTCAGGTCACCCTGAATAACATGTTTCATCATGGATGAGGTTCGCTCGCTGTCTGTCTGTCTGTCTGTCTGTCTGTCTGTCTGTCTGTCTGTCATTACAAAGCATATGGAAATAAGAAGTCAAGATTTTTACCAAATATATCAGGAAGGCATGTTACAGCCAAGCAGGGAAACCTCTGCAACATTCAGATGTTATCTATCGATGGGATTAGCTTTGGTTTGGGGAGCACGTGGCCATGAGGGTCATCCTGGTGGAGTAGGTCCAGGTGAAACATGGCAAGTGATATCTCAGGGTTATTGACAGGGATGTAGACAAAATAGCACAGGGGGTTGACACCTGCCCAGCTCTAGCGCTTTTAAGGCGTCTTGTAAATATAAACGTTTGTGTCTTTTATTTGGGAACTATATGGTCTTAGTGGGGTAGAAACTCCTCAAAATAATATTTACCACAAGCTGGGCAGTGGTGGTGCATGCTTTTAATCCTAGCACTTGGGAGGCAGAGTGAGTTCCAAGACAGCCAGGGCTATACAGAGAAACCCTGTCTCAAAAGACTAGAAAAAAAATATTTACCATAACACCACCATTCTAATAAACCGTGTGTGTGTGTGTGTGTGTGTGTGTGTGTGAGAGAGAGAGAGAGAGAGAGAGAGTATGTGTGTGGTCTATAAGTTCTGCTCCTCTAGTCTACAGCAAGAACCCTGAGCATCCTTAAACATAGTTCAGCTGTTGGGCACACTGTAAGGCAGGGGCAGGTAGCTCAATGTAGTAATTAATTTTTGGGAGGAAGAAGCCTGATCCATTGCCATCTATTTAACTCTATAGCTTGGATTCTCTACACCTATTCCATCCCAGTTGGCTATACCTTTAGCTATCTTGACCCTTTCCTGACCAAACATCTTGGACTCAGTGATCATTGTAACAAAATCTGTAAGACAGACTTGCTTCTTGCTGTGTAACTGCTAAACTGCTAACATTCACATTAGGTAACTCGCTGTAGCACTATCTTCCTTAGCCTACTACCTCTGAGGTGATGGGTTTTAGGTGGTGTTGTAGTGCCTTTTGATTAATTTAAGTATTTAATTTGTATCTTCCTTGGATCCGTTTGGCCTCTCAATTGAACTTATTGTATTGTGTAGAAGAAACTAAATAAAATGTCTGTCATGTGTGGAAATAAAAAAGTTCTGCTCCTCTAGAGAACCCTGACTAATACAGATTTTGGTACCAGGAGTGGTTCTAGAGCAACCAAAGTACAAGAACAAATCTTTTTTTTTAAAGATATATTTATTTTATTTTTATGTCTATGAGTACACTGTAGCTGTGCAGATGGTTGTGAGCCTTCATGTGGTTGCTGGGAATTGAATTTAGGACCTCTGCTCACTCTGGTCAGCCCCGCTCTCTTCAGTCAACCTTGCTCGTTCAGTCCCTGCTTGATTCAGCCCAAAGATTTATTTATTTTTATATGTAAGTACACTGTAGCTGTCTTCAGACACACCAGAAGAGGGGGCTTCTGATCTCATTATGGATGATTGTGAGCCACCATGTGGTTGCTGGGATTTGAACTTAGGACTGTTAAGAGCAGTCAGTCCTCTTAACTACTGAGCAATCTCTCCAGCTCCAAGAATGAATCTTTTAGGTATTGGGAATAGGCTTTCTAATCTGCCAACACCTACAGTTACTAGAACCTCTCTAGTTACTGGTCTCTCCAGGAATCTCAGAAAGAACTGCAAGCTCATGGTGTGAACCATTTTAGAAACATGAAACAAATGTATTTGATGATCTTGATTCACCAGTTGTCAGAGGCAAGAGATTTGGTGACTCTGTATGTAAAACTTTTGACAATTAGTGGAAAATTAAGGATTTTCCAAAATAAGGAACTGGTTGGTTGCTCCTAGCATCCCTTAATAATTTAACCAAGAAAAAAAAATGAGCTTTGTGATAAAATTAACCAATGTCTATCATCTCAGAATATGGTGAAGAGTAACAGTGAACTTAGTGATAAACTGACTATCTCCAAATGCACATAAATAGTCTAAAGATTTTTAAATGTGTCCTGGAAGAGACTATTCTCTCCAGCAGCCTCAAAACTTAAGTTGTAGAAAACCAAACCAAAGCCCTCATTATAAGATTGCCTGAATTACAGCAAAAATTCAAGTCCCATTCTTAGAGGGTGTGGTGGTTTGAATAGGAATGGCCCCCATAGATTCATGTGTTTGAATGCTTGATCATAGTGAGTGATTAGGAGATGTGGTCTTGTTGGTGTAGTATGGCCTTATTGAAGGAAGTGTGTCAATGTGGAAGTGCACTTTGAGGTCTCCTATGTTAAGCTATGCACAGTGTGTCACACAGTCTTTTTACTCTGTCTTTGAATCAAGATGTAGAACTTCCAGCTTCTTCTCCAGCACCATGTCTGCCTGCAGGCTGCCCTGTTTCCCACCATGGTGAGAATGGACTAAACCTCTGAAACTGTAAACCAGCCCCAACTAAATGTTTTCCTTTGTAAAAACTGCTATGGTCATGGTCTCTCGTCACAGCAATAAAACAGAAATGAAGACAGAGGGTATTAGTGATAGTTTAAGTACCTTTGACTGAAGAATTACTCCTTCATTGTTTGCTAAACCAGGAGTGACTTTCTCTGAAAGAGATTTCAGGCAAGACAATACTGTTGTCCCTCAGACCCACAAATAGTTGCCTTTAGACCTATAAATCAGACTTAAGGCTAAGTAGTTCCAAGAGGGGAGGTAGAAAGTGTAGTCTACAACAAGGTGTGCTAAAGAGCTTCATGAGTTTGCTAATTCATTCAAGCAGAAGTCTGGGGAATATGTGTGGGAATGGATTTTAAGGGTGTGGGATAATGGTGGAAGGAACATAAAACTAGATCAGGATGACTTTATTGATATGAGCCCACTAAATGGAGATTCTAGGTTTAATTTGGAAGCTCACACAGTTAAAAAATGTCAGAAGTTTTCTTGAATGGTTGACTGAAACATTTGTCAAAAGATAACCTACTAAAAAAGGAGTTGGAGATGCCTGATGTCCCTTGGCTTAGTGTTGATGAAGGATAAAGCTAAGGGAAATTGCAATGTGATGGTGAGTACACTGTTTAAAACCTAATCCTCCACAATGGGAAGGCTCAGAGCACAAGCTGTTCACCAATCCTTTAAGACACAAAATGGTGAGAGGGGCACCAGCACATCTGAAGAGCTTTGCTGTCCCCCTTTTTTAGGGCCAGACCTTAGGACTGGTGAAGCTGCTGCAGACCCAGAACCCCTTGACTGAAGGGACGGCCAGGTTCCCCTGAAGAAGGACCTTCATAAAATATCTAAAAGTTTTACTCTTAGCCTTTCTCCTGTCCTTCCCTAGAGGGACCTATGTATAAGGGTAACTGTATACTGTGGGAAAGGAAACAATCAGACTTTCTGGGGCCTATTGGATAGTGGTTCTGAAATAATGCTAACCACAGGAGATCCCCAGAAACATTGTAGCACTTGAGTTAAAGCAGGACTTATGGAGGTCAGGTGATTAATGGAATTTTGGCTGAAGGTCATGAACTTATCATGTGTTTTTTTTTTCCCCCTAAACCCAGAATGTAAAATTGGGATAGATATACTTAGAGTTGGCAAAATTCTCACATATCACTAAGAAGCCTAGAGACTGTTCTTGTGATAGTTTGGCAAAGAATGTGGCTGTTTTCTGCCCTTGTCCCAAAAAATCTTGAGGCTCAGTTGAACAGTTTTGGATGAATGGCTTGGCAGAGGAGAAAAGGACCAGAAAGTGTAATGGAGCTAATTCCAGTGTCCAAGGAGACACGAAGATTAAAGAAAAGTCCGTGCTAAATGGAATAAAGGGAGAGGTGACCTCGGGGCAAGAGTCCACCCAGCCAGATTGCCAGTTTGTGAAAAATAAGAAAGGCTTTAGCAGTGAAGGCAATCATCAACAGCAGAAAGCTGATACAGTGTAATTGAACAAGGGACCCAAGTTCCAGTCTCATCAAGGAGAAGAACTTGGCAGCTTTCGGCACACGGTTCTGTCGTTAGAGTCAGTGATACAAGAAAGGGGTTGTGGAATCTCCCTCTGTGGTTAAGGAAAGCTTCTGAGTTCAGGGGTGTGTTAGGGGTGTCCCCGCATGTTGGCCCAGAGAGGCCATGTCATGAAGAGGTGAAAGTGAAGCCTGAATTGCCTTGGAGACCCCAAGATGTTAGAGATGTTAGAGTTGTGGGATGCCTGCCAAGGAGAGAGGCAGGCCAGGCGTGGAGCCAGCCCAAGAGAAAGTGTGTTGCAGTCAATAAATCGGGAAAGAGTCAGGGATCTGAAGAGCGAGTGCTTAGACATCAGATGTGAAAATGCAGTCTGGAGTTAGCTCTGTTGGTTTCAGTATAACATCAGTCCAGCATTTCCTTTCTATGTTCCCTTTCCTCTCTTGGAGCCACAATGTATATTCTGTGCCATTATGTTTTGGAAGTATATGATCTTTCTGATCTTGATTTTACAGGGGGTTACAGTTAACATTGTCATGAGCTGGGCAGTGGTGACACACTTCTTTAGTTCTGGCACCCTGGAAGCAGAGGCAGGTAGACCTCTGAGTTTGAAGGCCAGCCTGGTCTATAGACTGAGTTCTAGGACAACTAGGGCTGTCGGCTCTTTCGGCCCGGTCTGGTCTGTCTGGGGCTGAGCCGGATGGTGAGTGTCAGCTACCTGAGAAGAACCGCACTGGGACAGGAGTCTTGTTGAAGGACGAATTCAACTTTATTGCATCAGCCTCTCGCTTATATATGTTTGGGGTATAGGGTGGGGATTTTTGGTGGGGTGAGATTATGTAGGAGGCAGGGAAGGGTGACTGACAGGGCCAATGGTGAAGTTTCACATCAGCAACCTCAGGGCAGAGGCAGGGCTAACTAGGTCTTGCTGAGTCACTCCAATAAAGGAGTGACTGAGACAGGTCTCAAAACTTGAACCAGGCTTAGACTCTCCCACAAGGCCACAGGCCCAAGGTTTGACATGGCCCAACACAGGGCTACATAGAAAAACCCTCTCTTAAACCCAAACCAAACCAAAACACACATTGTGTTTGTTTTGTGTTAAAACAGAGGAAAAAACCCCAAACAACAACAAAAAGATTAGTATGTGTATCAGAAGATTCTTTGAACTTTTGAACAGTGTTGAGTCTGTTATACGTTATGGGACTTTCGAAGCTGGCTGAAATGCACTTTTGCATTATGACATGGCTATCAAAAAGTTTCACTTCCTGGTTACTAAGGAAGTATTCAAACATATGAGCCTATGGGGGCCATTCTTATTCAAAACACCACAGTCTTCTCTCTCTCTCTCTCTCTCTCCCTCTGTGTGTGTGTGTGTGTGTGTGTGTGTGTGTGTGTGTGTTTGTGTGTGTGTGTGTGTGTGGTGTGTTTCTCCTTCCAGTAGGTGGGCTCTGGGAATCAAAGTCAGGCCGTAAGGCTTGGTGGCAAGTGCCTTTACCCACTAAGCCATCTTGTTGGCCCTCAATCCAAATTCTGTCATGAGTCACAAGAGGGCTTATTACCTAGCTTCATCCTACCTGCGCTTTCTCAGACCACTCATACAGACGTTCTTTTACAAGAACCTACATGTGAGACAGATAGTGTTAGAACGGAGAAGAGGCTGACAATAAGTAGAAGCAAAGTGCCTCGTTCCCCTGGAGAGTAGTCAGGGTCTGTATCCCAGCTATCTTTGCTCGCTGCCATCACTGAGTTGAATGCTTTTGGTCAACAGCCTTTCCATCGTGCTAGGTCTTCACTGCACGACAGCCACTATTAGGATTTTCACTGCAGATGTAAAAAAATGACGACAAAGACCAGAGACCAAGACAAGAAGAGAGCAGGGAAGGAGAGCAGAGAGAACAGTTAGGAGCCAGTTCTTAGCGGAATGAAATGGAAATGAGAAGCCTGTCCCCTGTCCTGATGAGCAAGTGTCCCCCACATTTCACCCTTAAGTTCTCCCCAAATCTTGCTCTGAGGAACTCAAGAAGCAATTTTGCTCACTGATGTAACCACTATGAGAATTTCCTTAAATAAATATAGTCAAACTGCTTTAAAAAAAAGTTACCTGACTCCATTTCTCTGGATGAGAAGTGAAAATTTTATATTTTTAAAATAGTGATATGAAAGTTTTATATTTTTAAATAGTGATATGAAATATTGCTTTTACCAAATGATTGATAGATTTATTTTCCACGTAAAAATATTCTATTTCTATTATCTTTTAAACCTCTGATGTAAACAGGCAACAGGGATACTCCTTTGGCAAGGGGGAGCAGCCCAACTCCCCAAGATAGAGAATGTCATTTGGTTCTGAAGGGCAGTCACTCACAAGTGCCTCCTCATAGTTGTTTGCTATGTACAATCTAGAGTTAATCATGAAGAAATCATTAACACTGATTCTGAACAAATGACTAACAAATACACTGTGATTCCAAGTTATGAGGAATTGTTGCCATTCTGCTGAGAGAAAAACAATATCAAGGATATGATTGAATATAGAGGTACACACTTCCCCCTCTCCCCAAATAAAACAAAAACTCAAAAGGCAGTGAAACCAAATCAAGATAAATAAAGCCAAACACCACCACCCAACCCAAAAAACCCAACCTAACTAGTTGAACAAAATGGACTTGTGCCATTTTATACTAGTAATCCCAGGACTCCATAGGTAGGGGCAGGTAGCAAGACCCTATTTCAAAGAACCAAAAATGAGAAATAAAACCCCAAACAACACAAATCCCCCCACAAAATCCTTGAATTAGATGTTTTTGATACACATATTTTATTTTTTGATTATGTGTAGTGTGTGTGTGTGTGTGTGTGTGTGTGTGTGTGTGTGTGTGAATTCATGTTCATATGAGTTCAAGTGTCCTTGGAGTACAGACAGTCTCATGGAACTTGAGATACACGTGAACATGGGCTAGCCTATTTGGATGTTGGGAACCAAACTTGGGACCTCTCTGAGAGCCGTTTCAATCTTCATCATTGAGCCGTCTCTTCAGTCCCATGTATATATTTTAATACAGCCTTATACATTAAGATCCAGTTGTGATTAGAGAGCATTTTGTTTGATTTTGGTTTGCTGTTTTGAGACAAAGTCTCGCTATGTAGCTCTGGCTTGTCCTGGGAAGTCAGTATGTAGACAGTATTTGATACAAATAAATGCTGCATTTGGTACCTTGTAGTAAATGGTAAATGAGAAAGTGTCCGGAGTCACACATATATCCAGCATAACTCATTTACAGTTAAGAACTTTCTCTAAGTTATAAACAGTTTCCCACATTCCCTAACATTCTTTAGAAACTCTAAAATCCCTGTACACAGGTGGAAAGACTCTTCCCTCAGCCCCTCAGGTCATCAGCGTATAGCCTCGGGCACAGGTTTCATTATAGCCTATTATTATCCTAGGTGGAAAAGCTACACATGCAAATGACTGTCATTAATCCATCCACATCCTCGTGGGATGGTTTATGAGGAACCCCCACCCTGCCACCAGGTTTCAGGACAAAGTTGCTGCGGCACTACCGGTGATAGCCTCTGACAGACTTAGCATCCTGGTCCACGCTCAGTGCCCATTTGAAACTGACGTAGATCAAGCACACAGCTAATGAATTTAACAGCCTCATTAGGTAACCCTGCTCATCCTTACTACTTCAGAGAAATGCTCTGGGCATTTTGAAACTCACATTAATAGAGCATGCTTTGGGGAGTTGAGGCGCATGCCTTCTTGCATTTGCTTCTGTCTAGCCTGACGCCTTCCTACGAACAGCTCGGCGCTCTGTGCCATCTCCTACCCATCCACCTGTCAGGTCGCATCTTTGTGCGGGGTGCGCTACCCATCGGTTGAAGGAAGCAGTCATTTTAAATGGTTCCAAACAGTCCTTTATGGCCCATTATTTATTTACTTGATCTTGAAGTCACAAAAAATTATATAGCGTGAGATGTGAAGCTCTCTCTTTCGTCTGGCCTGGGCTTTCCTCCTGTGAGCTTAGCTGGAGACTCCTTGTCTGTGAGCTGCATTTTAAATGACTCCCTCCCAGTGCTGCCCAAATCCGCAGTGGAGAACTGCTTCCAGCATACCTCTTTCGATGTCTCCTTTTCTGTCAGACTGTTTCCAGCATCATGAGATGCCTGGTCCTTAATCCTTGTGGCTAGTTCAGTGTACAAGAATCTGTGGTGGTGCTCTGTAAATTTCAGGAATTCTTTTATTTCCAAATCACTGTGGAATTTCTACAGAATGCTTTGATAAAGACATCTATATCTATCAAAAAGTCCTCATTTGCGTATTTTCTGCAATTATTACGTTCAGTTTCTATCAGCATGAATCATTGTCCGATTTTTTTTTCATTTCATAAAGCACACATGCATATGAACTGAAGAGGATGTGAAATGAAGGTAAGTATACAGTGAAGGCTGGAAGAAAGCATTCTTCTTCTTTATTAAGTTGTTATGAGAAGAGACGACACAAAAACAACAAAAATATTTTCATAAGTTTTCACTTCTAAGACAAAATCTGGCTTATTTTTTCTAGGCTAACCTATCACATTCTTTGATCTGGCCTCAAAGTTGAGATCCTTCTTCTTCAGCCTACTGAGTGCTGGGAATATATATCCAAGTCACCATGCCTGGCTTTAAATTTATTTTCCATCTTGCAGTGAAGCGAAGGCCTTACACATACTAGACAAGTCCTTTACTACCATGCCGTGTTCCCAGCCCTACTTAATAATTTTTGGTGAGACCCTTAAACGCACTCTCATGGCTGACTGTAAGATTTAATATCAGGTGTTACAGTTGAGAGCATTTTCTGATGAAGATCTTTTAATAACAGTCTCTTCAGTATTTACTGATCACATTGCAATAGATGCGAATCTATTTCTTAGTCCTGTTTTCAGGTCCTTCTTTCTCATTTTTTTTTGCTTCAATATTTGGCTTTTTTGGGTTTTTTTTTTGTTTTTAATTTTGTTTTCCTTCAAAATAACCCTTCACCTGGTATCTTTTTCCACCTTTGGTTCAGTTTCCTTTTCTCTCTTTAACATCTTTGAATTATGAGAAGCCTCACATCATGCCCTGACACTCTGATCTGACTGCCTAGTGTGCCTCAATTGAAGTTGTCTTAGGATCCCGTTGACAGCTATCAAACCTGATGTGCACTTCCCAGCTCCTGTCTTAGGGTTCTGCACAGACACAGTCAGCCATGTCTTCTTGGAGAGATCAAAGTGGTTTGAGATTTGGATGTTCAAGGTCAGGCAGTGGTGGTGCAGTGTGCCTTTAATCTCAGCACTCAGGAAGCAGAGGCAGGTGGATCTCTATGAGTTTGAGGCCAGCCTGGAGTACAGAGTACATTGCAGGATAGCCAGGGCTACACAGGAAAACCCTGTTCAGAAGAAGAAGAAGAAGAAGAAGAAGAAGAAGAAGAAGAAGAAGAAAAAGAAGGAGAGGAGGAGGAGGAGGAAGGGAGGAGGAGGGAGGGGAGAAGGAGAGGGAGAGAAAGAGGAAGAAGAGGAAGAGGAAGAAGAAGAAGAGAAGAAGAAGAAGAAGAGGAAGAGGAGGAGGAGGGGGGAGGAGGAGGAAGGGGAGAAGGAGAGGGAGAGAAAGAGGAAGAAGAGGAAGAAGAAGAAGAAGAAGGAGAAGGAGAAGGAGAAGGAGAAGGAGAAGAAGAAGAAGAAGAAGAAGAAGAAGAAGAAGAAGAAGAAGAAGAAGAAGAAGAAGAAGAAGAGGAGAAGGGAGGGGTAGGAGGAGGGGGAGGGAAGGGGAAAGGAGAGGGGGAGGAAGAAGAAGAGGAAGAGGAAGAAGAGAAGAAGAAGAAAAGAAGAAGAAGAAGAAAAGAAGAAGAAGAAGAAGAAGAAGAAGAAGAAGAAGAAGAAGAAGAAGAAGAAGAAGAAGAGGAGGAGGAGGAGGAGGAGGAAGAAAAGAACTCAATATTTGTTTACCCCACCAGGATCTAGCTCTCCATCTCTTTCCCTTGACCCTGGGCAGCTCTGTGATTGCTTTCACAAGTAGAAGCTTCTGCATTCAAGTTCATCACACTGGCTTCTAGTATCTGACACTTGAAAAACTTAGTCACCGAGTCTTTAGCCGCCACCGCCACCGCATAAGAAATCTGACTGTCCTCCTGGAAAACCACGTAGAGAGGCTCTAAGACTGCATGCAGAGGAGGAGGAGCTTGGCTGAGTTCCCCGCCCCCCTTCAGCCATTCTTAGCACCAGGCATGTGAGTCCAGACCAGGCCAGTCAGTTAAGCTGATTGGTGGACTACTCTTCATCATCACCATGTGGAGGAGTCATGTGCCTTATTCCTGTGGTGGAGTCAAGATACAGGAGGCTTCGACTGTTTCCATATCATTATCTTGATGACTCCCTTCTCTGCTATAACGTTTACCAGATGTAATTTAAAGCTTTTCCTTTCGGCCTCTCAAGTCTTCAAAAGTTGCATAGTATTTTATTATACAATGCCTATTTGTTCCATCTCTCCCTCTCCTTTTTTGTCAAGCTACAAATTTATTAAAAGTAGGTCCATGTCCAACTCATGGCAGAGTCTCCTGAAGAGTCACCAGAGTTCTGTTGTTGCTTTGGCGGGTATCAGACTGTGCATGTGCCACACTGTGCAGGCTGCTTCTAGGGTCAAGGTCTACTTATTTACCCATTATTATTTTCTTACAGTTACTTATTTTTAAAAAGGATTTTATTTGTATTTTATGTATATGGTGTTTTGCCTCATGCGTCTGTGTGTCTGTGTACCACATATGTCTTATGCCCAGTGAGATTGAAGTTACAGATGGTTGTGAGCCACTGTGTGATTGAGAATCAAACTTGGGTCCTCAGCAAGAGCAGCCAAGCTCTCCAGACCCAAACTTAGTTATTTTTTTGAGACAAGGTCTTGAACTCTTGATCTTACCTGTCGATCTTCCAAATGCTAGGGTTATAGGCATGAACCACCATGTGCAGCTTGGCCAGATAATCTTGTGGTTCCATCTTTTACACTGCAAATGAACATCAAAGTGTTGACTGTATACATTTTTTTGCGCTTAGAAATTGCATGTAGAAAGCCTAGAGACATCTCATGCTTTGAAAGGCACATTTAATGTCTATCAGTAACTTTAAGTCTTTATTTTTGGATAATTGTGCCAATGGAATGAGACAGTTTTCTAAGTTAGCAAATAGACTAGTGAAAGGGGTTCAGACAGTGGACACATCTGCTCCTTCTGCTGCTGAACCTTCAAGACATTTTGCAATGTCTGCTGCTATCTATCTGAGGAATTGAAGTGCTTTTCCTGCCTATGGTTAAAGGGTTGTTTTTTTTTTTTTTGACAAGGTTCACTATGTAGCCCTCACTGGCCACAGACTTGCCGTGCAGACCAGACTGACCTTGAATTCACAAGAGACCTCATGTTTCTGCCTCCCAAATGTTGGGATTAAGGATGTGCAGCATCATGCCTTACATACCTACCTTTCTTATTGGACAGAGAAGTCTGAGATCATATATGTAATTGTGTATATTGTATGCATCTCCTAGTGCGTCTTGTGTCAGAATTATAGCTGGTGGTTGATGAATGCTTTTGTAGTTGAAAGGGCCGCATGATCTATGGCAAAACATCACTATTAACTAGCAATTGTAAACAATTAAAGATCATAGAAAAAATGTAGAACATTTGCTATATTCTCAAAACCATGCTTTCATCTCTCCATGTAGCTTGGTGATCTTTGCAAAGAATTAGACAATTTTTTTTTTGTGTGTGTGAGGATAGAAATGGATTTATAGCCCTTTGAAACTATATTTTTTAATTTAGTTTAGAAATAACAAGAAGGAAGAATTTGAGTCAAAATACATCCCTAAAGGTCTCCTTTTCTTAGAACATTTGACATTTAAAACTCATTATCCCTTGCTACTCGAGTCTCCGTATTGACCTCAAGGACTTTGTAGATGGCACAGGAATTAGAGGGCAGATCGAAACACAGGAGACCAAAGTGAATGAAAGGAGAGCCGAGTGAGCTGGGCGCAGTGACGTCAGAGGCAGATGAAGAGCAGGGCAGCGTGGTGGATGGAATGAGGGGGAAAGGATGAGCGGGGCAGGTCCTCACCATTGTACACAAATATCTGACAGAAAGCGACTCGTGGGAGAAGGATTTGTTTTGGTTTATATGATTAAGAGGGAAGTGCCTATTACAGCCATGGGACAGCACGATGGGCTTTCTGGGAGGAGCATGTGGCAGAGGCTCCTCACATCTTGTCTTGACTGACAGGAAGCAAAGAAAGTGAAGTGTTGACACATCTGGATTTTTTTTTTCCTTTCTTATTCAACCTGGGACTCCTGCCCATGGAACATAGCCCTTATCAGCTACATTTCTTTGGAAATGTCCTCAAAGATATTTCCAGAGGTGTGTGTATGAGATGATTCCAAAACCCATCCCCTCAAATGGAGACTACCACAGTGATAATACCAGAGGCAACATTCAGAGAAGACTAGGGAGAGAGAAGAAACCAGGTAGTGACCTACAATGGGTACAGAAAATGTATTTATTTCTGCCCTTTAAAGGATTTATGTTATCAGCAATTATGTGTATATCTGAGTTTGTGTGGGGTTATGTGCATGTGAGTGCAGTTGCCCGTGGATGCCAGAAGAGGGTGTTGGGTCCCTTGGGACTGGAGTTACAGTCATTGTATAAACTGAGGACATGACCCCTTGGGTATCATTGAGGGGGTTTTTATTGTGCATATGAAGGGGAGTGCAGCCACAGACATCTCTAAGAGTCCAGAGCATGGAGCAAACATAGTTGACTGAACATGGCCGTGGGGTAGGGGACAGAATGAGAGGGAAAGAGAAGGGATGGCCAAGAGAGAGAGCTAAGGGAGAGGGAGCCAAGAGAGACAGGGCTGAGAAAGTGTGTAACAAAAATAACAGTGTTATATCAGAAATGAGAAGCTTGGGGAAGGGAAGCCCATGAGCTGGAGAAGTTTAGAATAAGGGGGTGAGGTGAGAAGTGTCAGAGGCTAGCATGGACTCTTTAATCTAAGGAAGCCTGGAGGTTGGCATGTGTGTTGATACACTAATTGACACTATAGATAGCCATTCTTCCCCAGAGCAAAGGGCAAATGGCACCTTCATGGAGGGAAACTGGTGCCAGAATTTGGGGGAGTGAGACTCCTTTGTAGGACAGTCAAATGTGGGTTCTGGGAACCAAAAATATCCTGTGATACATAGTAATGTCAAATACCAGTGATGAAAAAGGAGGAAAATCCCTTTCCAGCACTGTCCCTTTGCTGGTTATTTTCTTTAGAATTATGGAGAATACTTAAGAGTGGTGTAAATATATCATCTCTATAAACCACCAAGCAGTGGTTACTCACACTTGTTTACAAGTCCTAAAGCATGGCCACAAATACCCCTTGCTTGAAGGGCACACAGGAGGGGGGACATTTTAAAGTTGACATCTTTTGGGCTGATGAGATGCCTCAGCACAGAAAGGCATTTGCTGCTAAGTCCATACCTGGGTTCCATCCCTGGAATCCATATGGTAGAAGGAGAGAACTGATTCCTGTGGGTTGTCTTCTACTACACACACACACACACACACACACACACACACACACACACACCTTCCCTCCCACACACATGTAAAAAATTATAAAGCTGATAGCCTTTGCCTTCATTTTATCTAAATTTAGAGCCCATCTCTCAAAATACTTCCTTCTCCTTTACCCCCTTCATCTTTTTACTCCTTCCTCTTTTTTCTTTTTGAAATAAGGTTCTTTGTGTATTTCAGGCTAATCAATCTAATGGATCCCTCTGCCTCTAACTCTTTAGTGCAAGATTACAGATGTGTATTACTATGTTCATTTTCTATTGCTGTGACAAAACATCACAACCAAGGTAACTTACAAAAAAAAAAATTAAAAACAGGAGAAAGAAAAGAACAGAAAAAATTTAATCAGGCTTACAGTTTCAGAGGGTTAGAGCCCATGATAGCAGAGAAAACATGTGATGGCATGAACAGCCAAGAGCTTACATCTTGATCTAAGAGCAAGGTAGGGGAGAAAGAGAAAGGGGGGAGGGGAGGGGAACACACTGGGAATGGCATCATTCTTTGGAAACTTCAAAGTCCCCAACCCCATGACACCTCCTCCAACCATATCACACCTCCTAACCCTTCCCAAACACTTCCACTGACTGAGGATCAACTATTCAAACATATGAGCCTGTGTGTGTGTATGTGTGTGTGTGTGTGTGTGTGTGTGTGTGTGTGTGATTCAAATCACTACAATTATCATGCATGGTGTGCTGGCTAGTTTTATGTAAACTTGACACAAGTTAAAGTCATCTGAAAGGAGGGCACCTTGATTAAGAAAAATACCTCCATAAGACCAGACTATAGGCAGACCTATAAGGCATTTTCTAAATTAGTGATTAATGTGGGAGGGACCAGCCCATTGTGGGTGGTATCATCACTAGGCTGGTGGTCCTGGGCTCTATAGACTGAGCAAGCCATGATGACAAAGCCAGGAAGCAGCACCTCTCCAAGGCCTTTGCATCAGTTCCTGCCTCCAGGTTCCTGTTCTACTTGAGTTCCCGTCCTGACTTCCTTCATAGATGAACTGTGATGTGGAAGTGTAAGCTGAATAAACCCTTTTCTCCCCAAGTTGCTTTGATCATGGTGTTTCATTGTATCAATGGAAATCTAATTAAAACACATCGATAAAGTTCATTTTCTTCTAATCTCAATATTCTGGAGACCCAGAACCATATTAAGACTATGGAACAGAGAACTTTGTTTGATGATGATCTTCATGATTGTGCTAGGTGTTCTGGAGCTTACAGCTTCCTTTTGTGTCATACCATTTAGTATTCGAAGATGTAGTGCACCCTTGTAAGTATAACAAAAATTCAAAAAATATTATATTATTTTTAGTTTTCAGAGAAAGAAGTCATTGAAATAATTCATAGTTCCCACCAAAATGAGTGGTGCTTTTTAACTATGGACCAGAGCAGAGTCAGAATTGGGAGCAGTTTAAACTTATTTTCTACAGAATTATCTGCCACTATAACTTTTCATCTGTATCTTAGAACTAACTAGGAGCCAGGGAATAGTAATGACAATGTGTTGATTAATTAGAATAATTTAAATCTATCTATATCTATATCTATATATATTGTTATATGTGTGTGTGTGAATTTTTCAAGACAGCTTGTGTGTGTGTATGTGTGTGTGTGTGTGTGTGTGTAGTCTTCACTATCCTGGAACTCATTCTGCAGACCAGGTTGGCCTTGAACTCACAGAGATCCACCTGTTCCTACTTCTCAAGTGCAGGGATTAAAGGTATAGGCTCCACTACCATCTGACTTGGAGCCTCCTTTGTCATAAATTTCCTCAGCCCGAAGCTCTTAGTTCTGATGCATTGGCCCAGGCCATTGTGGTGATTATGATTGCTCTCATCTAACTTCATAATGAACTCTGACCTGCACAGCCCCTGCAGAGGCAACTGAACTCTCCTCAGGTCACTGAGAACCTTGCAATAGCTCTTGAATGTCTGCTACACCTTCTTACCTAGATTTCAGTGTAGACTACTTTTTATTTCCCTTGGGAATTTACTGGCTGAAAGTCAAGGTTTTTTTTGTTTTTTTGTTTTTGTTTTTTCCTAATGCGAATATCTAAAATCTCCATCTCATCAGCTTTGAATACATTTAGTTTTAAAATTCATTATGATAACTTAGGCAGATAAAGTTAGAAAACCCTTTAATATTCTGTTTCCTTTTTAAATACATTGGAGAGTTGATATGAAGCAATTTCAGGACACTTGTGGAGAACTTTAGCTTAATGACTGGACCCCGCCAAACTGTTACAGGAAAGTGTTTATGACATAGTATCTTGTATTTTCTCTGCTAAAGGGAGAGTTTATAGTGACTGAATGAGCTTCATAGTCTATTTCTGGTTCCTTCTTTCCTTTTGTGGGTTTACTCCATGTCATCAGACCAGATTTGAATGGCTGGAAGTCCACTGGAAATTACCAACCACCATCTGTGAACATTGCGAGTTTATGGTTTTCTACCTAGGCGTTGTGCTTAAGGCAACGAATGAGGCAGCTCAGGTCTTGAAGAGTTCAAAGTCTAGGTGGGAAAACAAATACAAAGACGAGGCAATGTAAAGGAAAGAATTCTGTGAGGAAGGTCTGGGTCAAGGGTCACAGGTCACAGGTCACAAGACATCAGATCTGCCCTACTGGGTGGGTGGGGGCAGTTCTTCCCAGCAGAAAGGATTTAGAGCTGGACTCAATGTGAGGAGTTTGGCAGAAGCGTGAAGAGCCGTGTCATTAGGTTAAAAGAGCTATGTGGCTGTACTCTCCTTCTTACATTCCTTCATATTTTTCTTCTGAGCATGTGCTGTGACCCCTCCTTCAATCTGTCCCTTTCTGGAAGATTAAGCAAATAGCCATCTAAGACAGACCTATACTGGTAGTGTGAGGACTATAGAAATGTGTTACCATACTTGGCTGTAAAATGTGTTTGAAAAATTAGGTTGGTTCAGTTTCTTAATTAAACCTACTTCAGGTTAACTCTGCCTCCCAAAGATTCCTTCCCTCCTCCTCTGAGCTTAGAGGAAAGGTGACATCACATGACAGGAGAGCATTCTTGCAGGGCAGGAGGTAAAGGAGAAAGATCCAACAACTGTTCTATGAGGTCTTGCTTACCCTCAGGGGAGTCCTTCTGCTTCTTGAACATTGACCTGGGTCTTCCATCAGCGTCATATCTAGTTCTATCCGGTCTTTGGATCCTCCCATAGCTTCTGGTCAGGAAGAACCTGCTTGTTGAGGTCTTGTCATTGTGCCTACATCTTTGTGGTTTCATGGCATAGCCTTGACTCTTGACTCAGCAGCCGGATAGGATACTCTGGCCTTCATGCACATTGTAGGTTTCTAGTGCTGACCCACCGAGTCTACGTGATGCTCTGTTCTGACTGCAGTGCCAAGCTTACATCTCTACTGGAGTATCTGGAGTGTCTCTGACCTAATAATTCTTGTGCCTTTCCCTTTGAGTTCTGACCTCTTCAATCCCCCCTTTGGGAGATGAAGAGATTTCTCTTTACCTTTCTCTTTACTACTTTGCAGTAGATGACTCTACACATTTTTTTTAGGGTGGGTTAGTTCTTCCTGCCCATGAAGATAACTATTGGATATTTCTCCTTGGGGCTATAATATATTTCTGTAGTGAAATATAATTTTTAGATGAAATAAAGACTATGTTTGCTATTTTCATAATATTCCAATGGAAGCAGAGTATGGGGCGGTAACCAGCTGTTTTTGGGTTGAGTTTGAGACTTACTTCCTGGGAGGGAACTCATGCTCGACATTGAAAACATGGTCAAAAGCCTGTGGCTAAGTAGGTCTTGGCCCTAGTAGGGAACCTACTACTTTTGTCTTGCTAAAAGGAGATGCTGTTAAATGGCCTTCTAGATCTATGCTTATATTTATAGATCAGTGTTCCCTTCAACCTTGGTCAGAAAAGCTTCTGTCTGCAGTGGTCAGCAGTTACTGCAGTCTGGTCATACTGATGAGAATACTAACGAGTAGTCAGGAATAAGTGGACCGCCCACCGGCCTTTTCCTCCCTACAAAGGGGAGGGGCTACCACAGGGAGGGGCTATTTAAAGGCAAAGTTATGTCTGCCCCCACCCCCACCTCCAGCTGCAGACATTGAAGGGCCGTAGGTCTGGAAAGCTCGGCTGCTCCTCTGGTTTCCCAGCTTCCACTGCAGACAGGAATTCTGAAGAGTAAGAGTGGCCTCTTGCTCAGAATGTCGGGACCAGAAACACTGCAAATCTTCCACTACAGTTCCTCAGAGACACATGCTAGAGTCCTGGGGGATAGGACTCTGGTAAATGTGAACTGTACCGATGTCCAAAGTAAGTCAATAGCCCCCAAAGTGCAGATGCTGTCTCTTCCAGAGAGTGTCATTGTTGTGAGGTTAACTCCCAGGGTCTCTGAGTAGCATGGACTATCTTCCGACTCCGCTTCTGACCTCTAAGCTAGTGGTTCTGAACCTTCCAAATGCTGGGAACCTTTAATACCGTTCCTCCTGTCGTGGTGACCCCCAATCGTAAAATTATTTTCGTTGCTACTTTATAACTATAATTTTGCTACTGTTATAAACCACAATGTGAATATAAGTATCTGTGTTTTCTGATGGTTTTTAGGCGACCCCTGTGTTAAGGCTCCTTCGACCTCCAAAGGGGTCACAACCCATAAGCTGAGAACCGCTGCTCTAAGCAGAAGTAGTTACTTCGGCACTGGTCTCCCAGCTGACTAGAGTAGGAAGGGTCAGACTAGCCATTTAGAACCAGCTCGCTTAGGAAGATGGCTACTCAAGATGTACAGAATGTCAAAGGGGGCCATGATCCTGACCCCCTCACACACAATGGTAGGTTGAGGATACACATGCTGAAGAGGATATCCTTTGAGAAAAGAGACAGGAGAAGTTCATCTTCTCATGGCTTTCAAGACGGCAGAATCCCAAGCACAAAGGTCTGCCAATATCCAGCACAGCACAGGTGACTGACATGTACTTCACAGAGGTGTGAGTGTGTGTGTGTGTGTGTGTGTGTGTGTGTTTGTGTATGTGTGTGACCAGATTGCTCTTGATACTAAAACATGTCTTTCATATTTTGTTTTGTTTTGTTTTTGATAAAGAGTCTCACCATGTATCTCTGGCTGTCCTGAAACTCACTATGTAGATGAAGATACTTCAAACTGACAGAGATCCAGTTACCTCTGTATTCCAAATGTTGGGAATAAAGTATGCACTACCATGCTGGGCCAATTTTGATAGTTGTTAGATTGTCAATAAAATAGCTAAGATCTTCAGATGTTCATGTAAGATGGTTAGTTGTTTTTTTAATCAATCACAGCATGTAGTTCAACACTTTGATGAGTTCAATAGAATGTTAAGATTTTGCATAATTTCTATATTGAGGTAACTGCAGATTCATATGCATTTTTCAGAAGTCTACAGTGTGATATCATATCCCTGCTGGTATCATCTTGCAAAACCACAGTTCACTATATAGCCAGGGTGACAACACGGTTAAGTTTCAGAACATTCCATCGCCACAGGGCCCCTCATACTGCCCCTTACAGACAAACCCACCTTCCCCCCATTTGCTTCCCATTCAAAATGCTTTCTTTCCACAGTGAGCTCAGTTTTCTTTTTTAATTTTTCTTCTTCTTTTTTTTTTTTTTTTGAGACAGGGTTTCTCTGTTT
This sequence comes from Tokudaia tokunoshimensis, assembly GCA_036184795.1. NCBI lineage: Eukaryota > Metazoa > Chordata > Mammalia > Rodentia > Muridae > Tokudaia > Tokudaia tokunoshimensis. Next base: position 57,364,553 of record BTHU01000013.1, on the reverse strand, counting down.
AGCCCTGGCTATCCTGGAACTCACTCTGTAGACCAGGCTGGCCTTGAACTCAGAAATCCACCTGCCTCTGCCTCCCAAATGCTGGGATTAAAGGTGTGTGCCACCACCGCCCGGCAGAGCTCAGTTTTCAATGTTTGTGGCATTTCAAGGGTGCCACATAAATGGTACCGCTCAGCATTCAAGCCTTTAAAAGTTTTTCACTTAACTTAATTGCTTTATGGTCCGTAAGGCTGTTGTGTGTGCTGACGGTTCATTCCTGTGTTTTGGTGAGCAGTATTCCATGATATATTTGTACAACAATTGATTTAACCATCACCAGCTGAGAACGAGCAGGGTTGTTTCCAGTGTGAGGCTATTGCAACAAAGTTGTGATAAGAGATGGTTCAGTAGTTAAGAGTACTTCCTGCTCTTGCAGAGGACCCAGGTTCAATTCCCAGCACCCACATCAGGTACTTCACAACCACCTGAAACTCCAGATCCAGGAGACCTTATATCACATCTCTCTGGACTTCAGCTACACTCATGTACACACACATACACACACACACACACACACACACACACACACACACACACAAAATAATAAAATGAATTCTAAAAACCAAAACAATGAAAAGGGAGAGGAGCTGAATGAAGCAGGGAAGACTGTGTTTAGGTGCTTGAGGGGAGAGGGGAGGGGAAACTGGGGTATGTGAGATCAAGATACCTTGTTTACATGTATGAAACTGTTCAAGAATAAATTAAAAATAATCTACTAAAATAGAGCAACCTTGTCTGACCATTTCCATTTTCTTTTTTTCTGAGACAGGGTCTGACCGTGGAGGTCAGGTTGCTACAGACTCACAGTACTCTTGCCTCAGTATCTCTAATGCTGAGATTACAAGGATGTGCTTGCCTTCTCCGTATAGTAGTATTTACCTGTTTGTTACTGTGTATATGTGTGTATCTGCACTGCATGTGTGTGTACATGTATTTGTGTGCTTTCATGTATGTATGCCTTTGTGTGTGTGTGTCTGCCATAATGTGTGTGTAGAGGTCAGAGACACCTTTGTGGAGTTGGTTCTCTCTCATAACGTTTATGTGGATTTTTGGGCATTAAACTTAGGCCTTCAAGCTTCTGTGCCAAGTGTTGTAACTGGCTAAGCCGTCTGAAGAGCCCCTGTATAGGTTTTATCAAAACAAATTTCATGATTTTAAAATCTTCCGTTTTTACCAAATAATGGTTTTATTTTTTCTCCTTTCCATGTTATGGCATTTATAGATCTTTATTTATTTATTTGCTATTTTTAAGGATTGTGCTTGCTGGGAAAGCACTCTACCATTCAACTCCATTCTTTGATTTTTTTTTTTTTCCCTTTTTGAGATAGGGTCTCACTTGAATTCACTCTGTCATCCAGGAAGGTCTTTTGATCTTGGCTTCCCTGGTAGTTGGGTTTATAAGCCTGGACCACCAGGCCTTGCTAGCATCTTTTCAAATGGCCATACAGCATTTCATTCTATAGTGGTATCATGATTTGTTTATTGGTGGGTACTTTACTATACTTTTTGGTATTACAAATATTTCTGTAATAGATTTCCTTATACATTGTGTGATTCCTTATACATTGTAGTCTGCATAGTGTTATCTAAAAGTCTTTCATGGTGGCCCAGGCTCAATCCCTCCATTGTAACATCTCAGCTGTTCCTTGTTTTGAGCTTACATCTTTGTGTGCTGAAGAGATGCTCTGTTGACCTTGGACCAGGGCTGGCAGCATAGTGTCTGTTGCTGTGTGGTCTCCTTGCTGTCAACTTCCTGGACAGTCTTCCCTCTGGAATTGTGACCACTTAAAGGGACGACTTAGTTACTCATCCTATTCTGCTCTTGAAGAGTTGGTTATGGGCAATCATATGGTTTCACCCCAAATTTAAGCTTTTTGATTATTCGATTGCAAGGAAAAAACCCTAAATACAATTGTGCTGATTCTAAAAATTATTATTATGATGGTGATTTCTTTGGGAGTTTCAAGTTTTGTACATGTTTTGATCATATTCCGACCCTGGCCCCAAGTCTTCCCAGATCCCTTCATCCTTCTCTACTTTAACAACTCTGTGTCTATTTATTAAAAAAGTATCTTTTGAAACGAATTTGTGCTGTTCAGTATTCCTGGATGAGTGGGTTTTCCCTGGGACATGGTCAGTTCATCAGGGGCTGTGCTCTCGGCCCTTCTCAGAAGCTAACAGTTCATACTCACTGTACAATTGTGTGCCCAACTCTCCTCTCTGTTACTTACTTATTATAATTATTATTATTTACTGTATAAGGTTATTTGTGGACATGGATGCCACAGTGCATGTGTGGAACTCATGTGATATCTCTTCCACTTTTACATGGGTTCTGGGGTTAAACTCAGATCACAAGGTTTGCGCAGCAAGCACCTTTTCTTACTGAGCCATCTTGAATCTTTTTTTTTTTTTTTTAAAAACAAAACAAAACAAAACAGATTCTTTATGTACCAATATCTTACATAATCATGTTACAAATGGATCACTAAACCTTAGATTTAGAAATGTACCCGCTAGGGCTCAAGTTCATTGGTAGAGGGCTTACTGAGCATGCATAGTACCCTGGTTCAAACCCCAGGACCAATAAAAGGAAATAAGACCTCAATGATAACTGTAGCCTTGGGGCAATGGGCTGTCCCTCAGGATCAGCTACATTTTGAGCTTCAGTGTGTCAGCAAAGCAGGGTGACCTGACCCAAGCGCTTCGCCTTACACCTCAGCTCCGCATACATGCCCTTATATGGCAGGTCCCCCAACAACTCTCCATAGGGGATCATTTGCTTGTAAAAAATTCTGTTGTGTTGTGTTGAAGTCCAGCGGTGTGGCTCAGGGATGCACGTCTAGCATGTGAAAGGGTTTATCCCTAGCAGATTTTCTTTTTTTTGAGTTTGGAAAATATGTAGTAGCCATTTTTGTCATTGTCCCACTATGAGAATATGTGATCAGGTGGTTCCTAAGACCCTTTCATGTCCTGTTGTCTGTGGCTGTAGAATAACGCTTTCCTGATGCTACACACAGCTGGCAGCCTTGGTACTTTGCTTCTTATAATTACTTTGTGCCCGGCAGAAGCTCTGTGGTTCTTAGACAGCTCTGCTGTGAATGGCAACAGTGTGACACAGTGTGACACAGTGTGACACAGTGCCAATGGTCCTTTCTGGGAAGACACCTGTAATTACAGCAGTGTCAGACGCTGGTGTTCAAGACTGAGGGATTTCTTGCCATGAAAATAAAATCAAAGAGATTATTTTGTCATTGCTACATGGTACCAACTAAAAGACTAGAAATTGGCTCTTTCTAAGTGTTTACAGATGTTATAAAAGATTGGATAGATTTCTGTGCAAAGTGAAATATGTTTAGGTAAAAGATTGTCAGGAACATGAGTTTTGGGTGTTATAATCTGGAGACTTGTTAAAAAATAATTTCTCCTTAAGATGCCAAGAATCCAACCCAGTACTGTATGTCTGCTAGCCATTCTCCTCCCTGGGCTACCTCACCTCTTCCCATAAACCTTAATATCTGAAGATCACTAGATAGTATAGCAGCCATTTCTACAAACACTGCTTAAAGTATGGCTTCCTTGGATTCTGCACTATAAAGAGTTACATGCACACATTTGCCTGTTTTTATTTTATGTGTATTTTGCCTGCACATAAGTATGTATATGCATTAGGCAGGTGTTTTGGGCAAGTGGAGTTCAGAAGAGGGCATTGGATCCCTTGGAAGTGGAGTTTCAGATGGTTATGAGCCATTTCATGGATTTTGGAAATCAAACCCGTGCCCTATGCAAGAGCAACAAGTATCCCTAGCCATTGAGCCATCTCTCCAGCCCACAGTGTTTCAATCTTTAAGGACTACAGGACATTTAAAAGTTGGAATGTTTTATATTGTTGACACTGATATTAAGATGGTATCTTGGGGACAAAGGAGAAAAGAAGGATTATATTTAACAGTGTGGGACCAGGGGAGCTGTGGGAAGCAGGTCTGGAGTAAGAGTGGGATTGATGCTTGTCCAAACCCCAGAATTCTCATTGTGAGATGGGCAGGAGTAGGATCGCTCCCCTCTGCCCTGGGCCTGCATGTCAGTGCATGTAGATGCTCATCTTTGCCCCACCTGAGGAGATCACATAGCTTGGTAGCCAGGTTACTTCCTTTCCCTTATAAGGTCATGTCCAGCAACACCTGGAATTCCTCCTTATGAAAATGAAGCATCCCCAGCACCCTGGCCAGGACCAAAGATGTACCCTCACCCCATAGCCTCTACCCCCCAAAAGGTTTAAACAGCGTTTGTCCCCCCCCCATTAAATGAACTGCTCAATAAAGCTCCCCCCTCCCCCAGTCTGTTTCTCACAGTGCTTGCCTGAGGTCGCCATCACCCTGACCGGTCCAGCCTCGCTTTCCCTCTCAGGCCCACTGGTCTGATCTCTAATTAATTCCTTCTCTTGAAAACAAAACAAAACGAAATGAAAGACCATGATTTCTGTTAATTATCAAGAAACTTACATCACGAACATTAATGGAGAAAGTAAACATTGATTTCTTACTTTTCATTTTAACAGTAAAATTGTTTTAATTTTATTAGTAGCTGCCTTTCCTCCACGTGTTGGCTGTGGCACACAGCCCTGTCTGTCCCTAGCTTTTCTTGGTCTTGCCTGTCTTGGGAACCATTGGCTACTTCCGTAGCCTGGGTGGTCTGCGGCATTCATGTAGAGGTTCTGGGTTTCCCCAGCGTCACCCAGGAGCAGTTCCAGTCAGCGGGGCAAAGGTGTACAGGCTTCAGTTCCATTTTCCCCTCCCTACAACTCAAGTCTATCTGAGATTCCCAGTAAAGCTGCACTCCTCCCCAAGGCCCAGTGCCCACCATGATCTGGCTCTGGCCTCTGTAACCAGTTCCCCCGACACCTTCCCTGACTGCCTTCACCTTCATGTATGGACTATTCTGTCCCTCAAATAGATTCTGCTTGTTTCATTTGGGACAGAGTCTTGCTATGTAGATCAGGCTAACCCCAAACTCTCAATCCTCCTGTCTCAGCTTCCTGAATGCTGGAATTGCAGCCATGATCTAACATGCTCAACTCTTCAGGGCTCTCATGGGGCTCCACTCTCTGTCTTACTACCTCCATCTCATACCTGAGATCTCATTCTTTCCTTCTAAGGAGCTCCGATCAGTAGACTGAGGTAGATCTCAGCCATGACTCACTTCTTCCACAGACCTGTCTTTCACGGTTCTTACTACATGTTGTGCCAACTAGCACAGCTGCCTAGTAGGAGCCAATCCCCAGCCCCACACCTGCTTTGTTTCCATGGCTACACACACAGTGAGCCCTCAAAAACCATTGCTGAGCCAATAAAAATGGCGGTCACAAATTACTTTAAGCCAAGGGAATTGATGCCCAACTCAAGTTATGAGACAGAAACAAAAAAGTAAAAGTGTACTTACTGAGTTCACCGCTTTCCCTTCAATCAAACCTAGCTTCATGGGCTGAAGAGATGGACTCAGTGACTAAAGTGCTTTCTGCACAAACCTGAAGGCCTTCATGCACCCTCAGCACCCACATAAGCCTGGCATTGTGGTGCACACCTATAAGCCCAGCGCTGGCAGATCCTGGGGCCTGGTAGCCAGTCAATCTAGCCACAATGGCAAGCTGCAGGTCTAGTGAGGGACCCCATATCAAACAATAAGGTGGAGCCCAATAGAGGAAGACATCCCACACCAACCTCAGATCTCCACATGCACATGAGAAAGGGCACTCCCACGAAGGCATACATACCGCTACCACACACATATAAACTAGCTTCCTGTACATATAGTAGCGGTGAGCCCCCTTGAGAGACATCTAGGCATTTCTGATGAAACTCTTCATTGGAATGAGCTGGTGAGGGGTGGGTGGGTAATGAGATGTCTGTCTAAATCACTAAGGATATATAGCCTATGGCCTGGAGAGCTCACTTTCAGGACACATGCTACTTGAACTTTTGCAAAACGATACTGGCAAGCTGCTATCTTTACAATGTTGACTGAAATAGGGAAACCCTCCAAACAGCTTGTATATCCACCAGCAGCTAAAACGCGGCTCATTGGATACAGAATGGAACAAAGAATAGAACAGTGTGTGTCTCAGTGAGAAAGAAGTGCAAGCCAATGAAGAAGCTCCTCAGGAGAGCACCTGCCCTGGAATGCAGGGGCAAAAAGGTGACCAGGTGACCATGGTGGAGAGACGACATCACCAGAGAGGCTTTTAAACCGTGATGATTGTGCAAAAGTAAGTAATCCAGGTGTCAGGCAGTAGTCCCAGCACTACTTCAACAAAATCTAAAGAGTCAAAGTTAGAGCTAAAGGCATTGCTTGATGCCACAGCTGCTTACCTCGAATGCACAAGGTGGTCCAGCCCTTAGCATCACAAGCTAATCACTTAAAGATTTAAAACTCAACAATGTCAAGGAAGAGTTCAACCAAAAATGAGTAATGTCAAATCAATTATGTGCACACTTCCTTTTGTAACTAAGCAGCTAAGCACAGAGAAGATAGATACATTGCTCAGGAAAAGGCTACTTTTCTTGGGGGTATTCTCTGATGTGAAGATTTGGGGGTAGAGTGGATGGGAAGTTAAATAGAAAAATCAACCATTTGAAGAATCCATCATGCTTAAGTTGACAAGATAAACGGAATACCTGTCTAAGAAGGATATGGCGCGAAAATCAGACTCAGGTAACATTTGCACTGGCCTGTGTAGATTCCAGGAGATTGAGGTGATCGCTAAGGAACCTCTGAGGGAGGGCTGACTTCTCTGAGCTTCTAGGCTCAGCACCTCCAAATGCAGCAGGACTGTGTCCTTAGGGCTTTGGATGGAAAAACCGATTGTAACAGCCCTTGTCCAGGATGGGAGGGCACCTGGGCTCAGGAGTGAGTGGGCTCCGTGCAGGATGAGCAGTTCTCATGGCTACCCAGCATCTTGGACCATTTACTGAATTTTCGTCTGAACTCACTGATCTAGCCCAAGAGCAGGGCTGAAGAGAGAGGCTGGGTGTCCTTTATCAGACTTGGACCAGACATGTTTTAGATGTTGGAATGTTCACATTCTGGGTTATCTACATGTACACAGTAGGATATCTTGGAGATAAGAGTTATGTATAAAAACAAGATTCATTTGTTTTTGCTACATCTCACACACAATCCCATATAATACATTTAGTAATTTTTTTTGGCATGAACCAAAATTTCATGATGTGGAATTTTCCACTTGTGGCATCATATGAAAATGGCTTTAAATGTCTCAGACCTGGGATGTTTAGGTTAGTGCTGCCCAGTTTCAAGAAACCTTACTAGGTCATGAGGTAGACAAGAGATGATATGGACCCCGACAGCAGAACAGAGCAGCGTGTACTCATCAGGAAGAGACAGCGGGAGGTGTACACACGCCTAAGCCAAGACTGCGAGTAGCTGCAGCCTAGAACCACACACCTCTTCTAAGCCCAGTCAGATCCCTCTTCCCTGGGCTCCAGAGTGAGGCTGTCTGCACCAAGAATCCCAACTTTAGCAACTACTGTCAATCACTTCTCTGTACCTCAGTTTACCAATCAGGAAAATAAGATAATGTTTATGGTTCCTTCATATGGGGGTGTAGTGCTTACAATCAGTTTTCACGTATCAGAAGCAGTGCACATACATGCACACATGTATGCACTTGAGGGCAGACACACACACACACACACACGCACACACTGAATATTTTAGAAATCATAAAGATGAAGTTTTCTCCCAGGCAAAAGTCAGAACATTTGACTTCACCCCCTCAGTACACTTTCTGAAACATCAGAGGAAGTCAGTGACCTTAGAAACTGGTTTCACAAAAGTTACCTTATGACTTACGACTTACCTTACGACAATGGACTCCAGTCCATTGAGAGCTTGAGGCTGGAGTACATTGAGAGTGTGCAGCGCTCCTGCAGAGGACCTGAGGTCAGGTCCCAGCACCCATATAGCAGCTCACATCTGTGTGTAACTCCGGTTCCAGGGAAATAGGACACTCTCTTCTAGCCTCTGCAGATACCAGGCACGTATGTGGTCCGTGTACATATGCGCAGACAAATACTCCTGTGAATTACAAGAAAAAGCGATTACTTTGTCAATAAGTGACTGGAAAAGATGAGATGGACTCAAAGGGCAGGGCCAGAAGCCAGAGGTTTTCAGAAGGCTTTCTTCAAGTATATTAAAACAATGAAATACTCACACGTCTTATTAATAGGTGGCAAAACCCAATGTGAATATGTTGCCAAATTGCATTCATGAAGCACTGATGAGGACTTACATAGCTCATTCCTAGGGTTCCTTCAGCATCGGATTCTCCTTCTGGGAAGTTATCTTAATGAAATATTCATGAAGATAGAGAAAAATTTAACCATAATGATACTAATTTCTATCCTTAATAAAACAATAAAATATCTACCAACAGGATATAATAAAGGTAAAAGTGTATATATGTGTGTATACTTGCACATGTGTATACATCCCCGTGTACACATGTGTGAACATTTCATGGATGTGTAAGTACAGATGTACTTGTTTGTGTGTAATAACACATGCAGATGTGTGGAGGCCAGAGGTCGACCTCCAGTACCTTCCTCAATCTCTTTATTATTATCATTATTATTATTATTTTGAAACAGAGTCTCCCATTGCAAATGGAGATTACCTTTGTTAAACTGGTCAGTGTGACCCAAGGATCTGCCTGTCTCTGGCTTCAGTAATAGGGATTATACACTCACTGCCAAACCTGGCTTTTATGTGGGCACTGGGGATCCGAATCCTGATTTATGTGGGATCAGGTCCTCATGTTTGCACAATAAGTGCTTTGCCTACAGAGCCAAATCCTTAGCCCTTAAATCTTTCATAAAAGCCACTAATAAAATCATGGGGCTTGCCCGGGTGGTGGTGGCACATGCCTTTTATCCCAGCACTCAGGACACAGAGGCAGGCAGATCTCAAAGTTCTAGGCCACCCTGGTTCCAGGATAGCCAAAGCTACACAAAGAAACCCTGTCTCAGAATAAAACAAACGAACAAACAACCCCAAAACCAAAGGGAGGTAAAATGGGGCTCTAACTTCATGGTGTTAAACAATGCTGGTCACTCTCCTCACAGGAGCTCCAGATAGCAGAATATATAGATAGCTTCAAGGTTAAGCTTTTAACACATGAATTCGAGGGTGTATGCCCATACCATTTGACAGACAGTGTAGGCCCAGGCAGAGCCCGGCTTCAGAGCCAGCCGGGTCCTGTAAACTGTATGCTTGCACTTGTTCTCTCTTTTCTAATGGTGACAGCAGCCTGTGTAAACTGTCCTGGAGAAAGCCACCAAAAGACGGCTGCAGGTTAATTAGTCCCTAGAACAGCCCAGACATGGAGACCTGCTCATTCTCCTGTGGCTACTCTTATAACAAGTATGTTTCAGTTGCTTTTCCCATTTCATGAAAGTTTTACAAAATATAAATGTAAATTAGACTGAGCAAAAATAAGAGGTCTTACACATAAGCTTGAGAAATTGCTGTTGAATTTAAAAGCCAGGAAAGCTGGGCTAAAATGTGAAATCAGCTCAGCTCATTGCTTAAGCTTGAAGGCACAGCAAGCAATTTTGATCTTGATTTCTTCTGGGTTAATATTTGCATCAAAGGAAATACCTGATCATTATGGTAAAATACAGAAGAAGTCAGAGACCAATTTTGAACACACACACACACACACACGCAATATATATATATATAATTATTAATTGCTATAAACATATGTACTTAATTGAGCTTCTTCATATTCTGTTTCTCTTTTTTTGAGCCAACATTTCATTTTGTTGCCCAGGTTGGGATAAAACTCAAAAATCCCCCTGACTCATCTTTCTTACTTTGGGATTTACAATAAATGCACTATGCCTGGCTTATACACTTAAACAAAAACACAGGTTATGTAATTATGAGTTCTTGATTTCCACTAAGGAAAATATTTTTTTCACCATTTTGCAGAGATCTGCATGCCTTATCACTCACTCTAGACTCCCTTACTTTGATGAGGATATTTAGAATTTATCAGTTAAAATTAGTTCGCTAGAATGCTCATCACATTTTTTGAGTGCTTACTGTGCACATGTGTGCTTCCTAAGTGCACACTTTGTCTTGTCTTTTGAGATCCTCACCATCCCATAATGTTTTGCAGACAAGAAACCCAAAGGGATGACCAAAGGGGGACTATGTGGGGTAGACCCAGTGTGCTGAGTTCAGTGTGAACCCTTACTGTACTGTATATGGGTCTATAGTGTCGTTGTACAAGAAGTTAAGGGCCATGGACATAGCTCAGTGGTAGAGGATCCATATGTTTAGTATTCTCAGGGCCCTGGGTTCAATCCTCAGCACCAGCACAAAAGCAACCAAGACCCAATAAACTCAAGGAAAGATGGTAGTAGAGATAAACTAGCACCTCTTCTCATCATTTCGACAATCAGCATTTTCTTATGCATCTCTTAGTTTTTTGAGACTCTCTACCCTATGGATACCAACTTTCTTCCAGCTAGAACATTCTGGAAATGGAGTTCTACCTCGGGTACCACCAAAACAAAGTTTCTAAGAAGTAGCTTTTCTCTTCTCTTGGGAGGGAGCATGTTTCCCTATGCATAATTCCTAGTGGTACCATTGGAAGGTCCTCTGTCCTTGAAGCTTGCTCTCTGTGAGGGGGGTGGGAACGTGTCTGCTTCCTAGCCCTGAGAGTGGGCAACAGAAGTATGGTCTCTGGGAAACTGCTGCTCGATGATCTGTGTTGTGTTGAGAGCAGCTCGTTGGGGGAGATCTGGGGTGGAGGGAAGGAAGCCAACTCTTGAATTTCTATGTCGTCAAAAGCAGCTATAGGACTGACAATCTTGGGCAGCAGGAAATGGAACATTATTTCTGAAGAGAACTTCCTGTCTCCAAAAGCCAAACTTTATCCACTCTGCACACTTCCCTCTTGAGCTGGGGGCTTCCTAGGAACAAAACACCCTTGTATGGTGCAACATGCCCCTCCTCCCTCAGGGGTCTGAGACAGGAACCATTTCTCAGGAAGCTCTCTGGGAGAAGGCACAGGGCAGGACAGGAGGTTATCTTTCTGGGAACTGAACGTTCTTCTCTCTTCACTTTCCTGATCTGTCCTTAAGCTAACTGACTGCTGGTTTTTATTGGGTACTGACTTTTAGGCTTGAACCAAGTCTTCCAAAGTCCACAGACAGTACACCAACTCAGTCATATGCAAACCTTTTTTGAGGTCATTGGTTGATTCAGAGCAAAGGGCAAAGTATAAGGAAAGATAGAAGTGCAGGATATATTAAAATCAACTCTATGAAAAGATATTAAACATTATAAGTATGTATATGTTACCACAAAATACACATTTAAGAAAAAAGAACAAGGAGCCTTGCATACTTTTTCAAGAATTTTATTAGCCTATTCTTTTCTTTTTCTTTGTTTTAAACCATTTCCCCTCAGTCTTTCATAGAGACAGATGGTTTCAGCTATGTTCAGTAGCTTCTAGCCTCTGCGTTGCTATGCAACAGAATGCATCCTATCTGCGTCCTTTCTCTGTTGTATCCAGTTTCCGTTGACGACTCAAAATAACTAGCCAGAGTGCTTCGGCATTCTACTTCCTCCTTGCCACCGAGTTGAATACCTATCAAGTATCTTCCGGGGCTTCCTATCTCTTCCTGTTCCAGCCTTGAAAAAAAAATGTGTTTGCCCCAAATTGATTCTCCTCATTGCTTCCTATTTACATCAGCCCACTCAGCGCTAAGGCAGGCAAAACATACCAGAATGAGTCAGGCAGCTGTCAGCCCACGGGGAGGGAGGGATGTGTCAGTCAATTGTGTGATATTTGAAACCAAGATTTTGGGGTGTGTGTGTGTGTGTGTGTGTGTGTGTGTGTGTGTGTGTGCTTTGTCAGATGTAGAGTTCTTTGAGTTCCTTTTTATCAGGATGTTGTTCCCTAGCAGATACTAGAACGTAAAAAGAAAATATAAAAGCAAGGAGTGTGGAAAAGACTTGTCTCTGGGCTTACGGAAGGGCAATACACTTCTACAGTGAGAAGAGAGCAGAGGTCATGAGAGTGTTTTGCTTTTGAGTCTAGGGAGTGGAGAACAAAAGGGAAAATTTCCTCCAGATGGAAACAAAAGTATGGCTTTAAGACTGTAGATCATTCTGGGATTTTCCCTATGTTTGTTTACCATGAGATGATTAGACCCGTGTATAGATTCTTCTAAACCTCATTTCATGCCTCTTTAATTCACGCCATTTTTCTTAGCTCTAGAAGTCACAAATCTCAAATAATTAGAGCGAAGTCCCAGCTAAGTAATCAGTGGGTGTCCAACGGGCAGATGCTCACACTCCCATTACAGCCGCTGAGGAAAGTCACATCTGTCAAGCCTTACTCTGCAGTGATTCCGAACTCCACTTTCTCAAGGAGAATATGATGTCAAGTGGCAAACACACATGCCTTTGAAAGTCCAGAGAACACGTGATTCATGTGGAAACTCTCAAATCGTGAGAAAACAAAGGCACTGCAGTGTTGTGCATTTGGGATGAAGCAGGTACCACTCAGAGTTCTGATGCTATGGGGTTATCTCACGTTCTGTTTCAGGGACCTTCCATGGAAGTGAGTTGTGTGGGGTGCTCCCTTCAGGTGTGCACACTGACACACTTTACTAGCACTTATCTTGACATCAAGGATTCTACTTTGGAGTTGTAAATCCCTGACACATGGGCTGTGGTGTGGGCACTTTACGATCATTGGTAACACAGTTGGTTTTGCTAATTTTTGCTCGGCCTCTTCTTGCCTAAAGAAGGTTCTAAGGGCATCTATGATGCCAGGACTCTGAGCTGCTGCTCAAAGATGATGAGGGAGCTGAGCCATCTAGTAGACTCAAGTCCTGTAGCACCATGCTCATTTAAGGGTCCCGAGGGCTCTCATTACCAACAGGAGCTTAGTATTGCTGTGACGTCACTCACCGTCTTCCAGCATACTGATCATTTTATGCAGGAGCCAGGACAAAGTGAGACACCAACATATACAGAGAAAGCATTGACCGCTTGAACTAGTGGTCACCAGGCTTCAGGATGGAGAGACACCTCTGCCTTCCTCTTTGACTACTTATGACTGTCTCTCTTTGATGGCGAGATTCTTATATCTCTTACTAGGCAGAAGTGGTGCTCCTTGGTAACAATATGAAAGACTCGAGAGGAGCTTGGGATGTGTTGGTTGTGTTCTTAAATGTTCCTTCCTAGCCACAATTTTGTGGTTCACTTTTTCCATTCAACTATAAGAATATTAAAAAGGGAAGTTTCCAGAGATATGCAACTCATACTTTAAAATGATGTGATGTGAGTCTAACGTGGTGAGATTCCTCGCTGACCTCTGTCCAGCCTAGCATATGAAGAGTACATGAATCTTCCCCTCATCCGTGTGTCCATGCCATAGCCACCAACCCTCTGGTTCTCTAGAACCATCTACATGGTCAGACCTATTGTCATGGTTCACCATGTGCTCTAATAATTATTGCTTATGTACTGATGGCTCCAAATAATCAGAATAGTGACAAGAGGTGACGTCAGAGCACAAGAGATGGGAGTTCAGATCCTCTCAGATTCCATACATAAGGCTGCCGAGAAGATAGAGAAAGGAGGGTATAGCTCAAGTCGGGGCTCAGGACTACTGCTAATTCCAGGCATCCACTGGAAGTGGACTGATCCCCTTTGAATAAGGGACCAATTGTACATGTGTATTATATAAAATATTGAGAGCTAGACACTAAAATTACAAAACCACTCAGTGCAGACATATAGTATAACTTTTCTTTTCACCGTTTATCAGTTTTTCAAAAAAACTACCCAAGGTTCTATAATACTGTCAACTTCATCACTCTCTGGATTTATTCCCCTTTAAAAAAGGTTTTAAAGGGGCTGGAGAGATGCCTCAGTGGTTAAGAGCACTGACTGCTCTTCTAAAGGTCCAGGAACCACATGGAAGCTCACAACCATCTGTAATGGAATCCAATGCCCTCTCCTGGTGTGTCTGAAGACAGAGACAGTATACTTACATAAAACAAATAAAAAAAAAGATTTTTAAATTCATTTGTTCTCTCTCTCTCTCTCTCTCTCTCTCTCTCTCTCTCTCTCTCTCTCTCTCTCTCAGAATGCTCATGGAGGTCAGAGAGAAACTTTGGGACTTGGTTCTCTCCTTCCACCATGTGTGTGCCTGGGGTCTAACTTAGGTCATCATGCTCATTGGTGATTACCTTCATACGTGAACCACATTTGCAGTCCTACATCATTTTCTTATTGTGTGTGAGAGAAGGACTTTGGTTTTCTCAGAAAAATAACAAGAATCAAATGAAAAAGAAATATTCCCTCCCCCCAATCCGCATACTGTCTTAGGAGCCCAGAAAGCCCATTCTTAGAATCTATCTCATCTTATCACCTCAAACCACTAGCTTTGGCAATTCCTTCCCACCTTGAACATGAAGTGAATTCTAGGGTAGCTAATGAGGCCGTACAGCATAAGTCACACATCTCCCATCTCCAAGCCAATACTGGAGAAGCAGCCAGGGACAGGACAGTGATTTGGGGTACAGTAACCCAAATTGTAAAGATCTTCCAGTATAGCATGGTACCGGAATACAATGGTCTATCTCTAAAACTCATGGTAGCCAACAAAAGGGGCTATGCCACAGTGAACTTACAGTGGTTTTGCTGTTGATGTGGTTTTTATGTTGTTTATTTGTTTAGTAGAGGGTTTGGCTATATAGCTGGGGGGGGAACACTGAACTCATGCCTTAGCTTCTGGAGTGCTGGGATTACAGCTGTATTTCATGACTCTCATTTCATTTGTTATTTATGTCCATTTAAAAATATATGTATATATAGATGTATACTTATTAACAATGTAGTGAAGGATGATCATTCTAGAAACTTCCAACACCCAGTCATGTGAGGACACATACCCTCTAGACTACCATCAGCACTGTTTTTGCTGTACTTTACCCCTCTTGTTTTCCTTCCATGGTATCATAACTGTGGTTGCCTGATTTCTCTCCCTACTCACCATGCATGGCTTACATGTCCTTAAATACTTTAGATTCTGCTTGATGGTGAATGTATATATCTTCCAGATATAAATAACTTTGGTTACCTATCCAAAGAGCAACTTCTTGTCTTTTAAATGCAGGTGCAGATATTACTATGAAATAACTCTAAGTTGTCAGCAAGCTATGTTTCCCACCTGGTCTATACCTGATACCCAATCTAGTCCTGGCATGCAGTGTGTATAGTATCCTCATGGGCATCCTATTTAGACTCCCTTCCTGGAGACGACTGTGAAACTTCAGAGCTAAGTTTTCTTCTTGACTCAGCTGAAGTTTATATGTCAGGACTTCCCACCAGAGCATTTTTCCCCCTGGATATTTATACCTCACAGCGTGGCACTGAAAATATGAAGCAAAACTCTCATGCCATCCATCATAGTGTCCTCAAATTATGTGTGACATCTCTGCGAGGTGATGGACAAGTTTGCCAAGGTTTGTGGGCAGGTCTGGTAGGGGTCATGAAGATTTCTCAATTATTTCATAATTTTGAGGCTTCTCTTCTCAGTAATGCCATTCCCCCCATCCCCCCACCCCACCAAAGGAAGGAATCTTTTCCTGTTGTTGCTCAAAGGTAAGCACAGTTCTCAGTGTATTGCAAGCAATGAGTTCAGAGCAGTTTATTTTATTTTGGTGGCTACTCAGGACTCTGAGATCTGAGGTCACAGAATGTGGTTAGTCTCAGAAGTAAAGGGGAATTCTTAGAATGCCACTCCAGGGAATAAGTCCTCCACAGGATGACTGGGAGGAACACCAGGCAGGCTTGTCTGACAAACCACATGTTGAGTGACATGAAGCGGAAAGGCTAGGCTTATGTCTAGGGTTAGAACATTTTGAGTTTGTTAAGTACATTTGAAGATAATGTACCTCGGAGTGATAATATCAGAGTTCTGAATTACCATGGCGTTCTTTTCTGGTGAACCACACGCAGGCAAGCAGATAATCTCAGCCTCCAGAATAACATTTCCATGAGTGGAGGATGAGTAAGACTGTGGGGAGTAACCCCAGGGTCACACCCCGAGGGTGCATGCTTTCGCTACTATTGTTCTTCCCTGAAGTCTCCCATTTCCTGACACACTCTTCCCAGGCTCTCCAGAGTCAACTCAAACCTTTTCAAATGCTTCCTGATGCCTCTATCCTAGCTCTGCCCCAACCTTCTCTTCTAGGCTTTTACCACCTTCTTACTGGGCGTCCATAAATATTCAGTGTTCACATGGAAGCCGTTATCCATTCACCAAATGTCCCTGCACTCCCATGATGCCAGTTTATTTTGCTTCACATTCCACATTCTCAGTCCACTGTTTGTGACAGTCACACACAACATACAATTAAGTGAACCAATAGTGTTTCACAAGTCTTGCAGCAAGTTAGTGAATGAGCCAATAAAACCAAGAGCAGAGATGGACTCTTGCTAGGTTGTCTTTCTCTGCTATATTGATCAAAACACACAGACAAGCTGAGGTGTTCAGCATCTGCACTTGATGGTTGCAGGGTTACTCAGCAAAAGCAAAGCAAAACAAACAAACAAAACATTGATGGACTGCAGGAGAACTTTTCTGAGGAGAAAAAAAGAGGTCATAGACTCTGTGATTCCATTTACTTAAAAGGTTTGGAGCACAATTACATAGGCACAAAGTCATCTTTAAATCAATCTGAATTTGTCTATACTTGTAGCACTTGAAGACCTCCCTGGTGCCAGGAGGAGTGGAGGGAGGGTTCTAGGACAATCTAACTGGGTTCTAGTCTCAGCCTGCTTTCCTGCCCGCCGTGGCTTTGGAGTCAGCAGCTGCTTCTGTGAAATGAGGTGATGAGCTCCAGCTCTGGGTCGTTAGGACACAAATGTAATCCTAGCTGGGTGGATGGACTGTGAGATGCTTGGAATCCCAGAATAGAAGAGGCTGCAGCAGGGGGATTGCAAGTTTGAGATCATGTATATATGTTTTGAATGCATATAATTGACATAAAATTTCTTTGGATCCGCAGGCTGCTAAAGAACCGCATGCAGGAAACACAATCTTTAGTGTGGGAAAAAGAGAAACTGTGTTTGTATTTGGTTCTAATTGCATGGAAAAATCAAACAGATGAGAACTATAGTTTCGGTGAGTCATTGTCTATTTCACCTGGCTCTTGGTTTTTAGGATGGTCACCCTAGATAGAAGGTGGCGCAAGCAGCAAAACATTCCTTCCTGGGAGAAGGTAAGGGTGTGGAGATGAACAGCGAGCGCTCAGTAGCATCATACATGCAAGAAAATGTCATAAGGAAACCCATTACTTTGTTATATTAACTAAAATATAATTAATAAAAATAGTGTTGACTGGGATTGGAGCGATGGCTTAGCGGATAAGAGTGCTTCTCTGTAAGCTGGAGGACTCGAGTCTCCAGCACCCGTAGAAAACACTGGGCAATGCTGACTGTGCCTAGAACTGCAGCATTGCTCGGAGGAGCCGGGACTTCCAGAGAGCTCACCAGCGGCCAGCACAGCCAGAGCACTGAGATTCTAGTTTGTTCTAGTACCTCCAGGGGATATGGTGAAGGAGAAAGACACCTGAGGCTCTGCTCTAGCCTCTGCTATGTGTGCGCGCACAGGCAGGTGCACTTCCGCTCTCTCATGACCCCCTCCCCCAGCCCCAGGCTGATTATCCAAAGAGGCTTGAAGGGTTAGAAGAAAGAAGAGAGAGAGAGAGAGAGAGAGACAGACAGACAGAGACAGAGACAGACAGAGAGAGACAGAGACAGATAGACAGACAGAGACAGAGAGACAGAGACAGACAGAGAGACAGAGAGAGCAAGGCTGGTATAGGTGCTGAACTTTTGGTGTTTTCTGGAACACTGTTATTTAGTCCTGTGAAGTTATTAGTAATTATTTAGACCAGGAAAGAAATAAAAGTTGGAATTACAATAGTTTAAAACTTTGTAGACTTTGCCCCAAACTTTTGCTTAAATTATTAGTTACTGAATTTAGACTGTTCTCCTTATTTTGCTTATTGTGGTAAAGTTTGCATAATGTAAAAGCTGCCATTTTGAGTTGGTCATAGTGGTACATGATTTTAATTTCAGCCCTTGGGAGACAGAGGCATAGGCAGGTGGATTTCTGTGAATCTGAGAATTTGATTATCTTCTCCTAAGAACAGCCAGTCTGGTTTACATAGTAAGTTCCAGGACAGTAAGGGCTACATAGAGAGCTCTTGTCTCAAAGCAACCAACCAACCAACCAACTGACCAACCAACCGACCAACCAACCAACCAACCAACCAGCCAACCAACCAACCAAATAAAATAACTGACAAAAATGTTATTTGACAACTTTAACTAATTGAAAGATATTTATATGATGCCTGGTGGTGCTGGCACACACCTTTAATCTCAGTAGTTGAGACTCAGAGGCAGGTGGATCTCTGAGTTCAAGACCAACCTGGTCTATAGAGTGAGTTGCAGAACAGCCAGGGTCACAGAGAGAAACTCTTGTCTTGAATAAAACTTATATACAGACAGATAGACACATATAAGTGACATAAACATGTGTGTATATGTGTATATATATGTGTGTTTTGCCTACATATATGTCTATATACCATCTGTGTACCTGGTGCCAGTGGAGGTCAGAGAGGGCATCAGATCCTTTGGAACTGGAGTTATAGATGGTTGTGAACCACCATGTGGAGGCTGGGAACTGAACTCAGTTCCTCTACAAGA
The DNA here is from genome assembly GCA_036184795.1 of Tokudaia tokunoshimensis. Taxonomy (NCBI): domain Eukaryota; kingdom Metazoa; phylum Chordata; class Mammalia; order Rodentia; family Muridae; genus Tokudaia; species Tokudaia tokunoshimensis. The sequence goes on along the minus strand of BTHU01000013.1, from coordinate 57,345,680 downwards.
GCTGCAAGTGCTCCTAACTGCTGAGCCGTCGTCTCACTAGCTCCTTTAACCATTTTTAAGAGCGTACCATTTTGAGTAGCATTAAGTACATTGTTGCTGCATGGGATTGTCACCACTGTTCATCTCCAGAACTTCCTCATTTACCTAGAACGAAACCCTGCTAAACAATCACTTCTGAATCTGATCTCCCCCAGGTGCTGGCAGACACTCTCTACCTCCTCTCTCCATGAACTTGGCTACTCTATGCCCTTTATACAAGTGGAAGGATGCAGCATTTGTCCTGTCGTCTGGAACTATATTGTATGAAATAAACAAAAAATGGGAGAAATCCTTTCTAAGATAATGGTTTAGAGTGGCGGTTCTCAACCTGTGGGTCATGACCCCTGCATATCAGATATTTACATTATGATCATAACAGTAGCAAAATTACAGTTACTAAGTAGCAACAGAATAATTCTATGGTTGGGAATCACCATAGCATGAGGACCTATATTAAAGAGTCAGAGCATCACTGAGAATCACTGGTTTAGAAAGACTTCCGAAGAAAAGGCTTTTACTCACATCCCAAGTTGTCTGGTACCATCTAAGTATCTGAATCCTAAGAATCCAGCCTAGTGCTTGGAGTGATGGCTCAGTGGTTAAAAGCACTTACTGCCCTTGCAGGGAACCTGTGTTCAGTTCTCAGCACTCACATAATGGCTCTCAACCATCTGTAATTCTAGTACCAGGGGATCCAGGACCCTCTTCTAACCCCTGTCGGAACCAGGCATACACATGGTGCACATATATGTATGCAGAGAAAACATCTATACATGTAAAATATAAAAGTAAGTGCATTTTAAAAAAAATATTTGGCCTGTCGATATGTCTTAGAGACAGTGTATAATAACATCTAAGTTTAAAAAAGTAAGCACACAGTAGGGATGTTTTCTACTGGACTTTCTTTGAATGGGTACTGTTAGGACCTTCCTTTCTCCTGTCCTGAGTTAGGTCCTCCAAATGGTGGAAATTCAAATAACAGACAGCACTAGCCATTTCCTGTACACACAGCAGACAGCTCGTTCTTGACAGAATCTTTGCCTGATGCTCTGGCACAGATCTGCTATCCTGGCATTTGCCAGGTAGAAGAGGCAGGAGAATTGCTTTGAATTCAAGGCCAGTTTAGGCTGCACAGTGAATTTGAGACTGGCCTGAGACCCAGAGTGAAACTGTGACTCATACATTGAAACCAAGAAAGCAAAGAAGCAGGAGTCTGGTAATTTCCACATGCACCTGAAACAAATGCTAGTCCTGAGCGGACAGAAGCGTTAGCTTCCTGATCAGTTTTTGAAGGTGTTAAGGAGTCCCAGAAAGATGCATACACCCTTGGAAATAGCACCAGCTATATACTAGAGAGAATGCTCCCTAAAAATTCTTACAACCTGGATGGTATGAAGCATCAAAAAACGGATCCTCACAGTCGAGAGGTCAAAGTTTGAAGTAAGGGTGTCAGTAGGGCTGTGCTCTCTCTCCAAGGAGAAACTGCCCCTGTGTCCGTTTAGCTTCTGAGGTTGCCCACAACCTTGGTATTCCTTTGCGTCTTTTCTCTGAAGGGGATACTCACCCCTAGTCCGCTGTGACCTTGTTTTAACTTGTTACATCTGCAAAGACACAGAAGTGCGGGAGTTTAAAGCTTGAAATCTCAACACTTCCGAATCCACGTTGTTTTCTGCAGGAAAACAAATCGGGCAAAGTCTTGGATCAACCTTGAGGCCATAGCTCTGTTTGCTTGTGGTGAGTTAGCTGTTCTGCAAATATGTTTGTCTGCCCACAGGGACATATTGGTGGCCAATTGCTGCTTTGGAGAAACTCCAAGAAACAAACAAAAGTCACCATATATCCCTGGAAAGGAAGGAACACATCTGTATTGTCAAGATTCTTCTCGTTATCTCTGCTGTATCTCCCTTTGCTCTGCTCTTGTGACTGTGACGATAGAAGCCTGCCCTTTGTTACTTAACACAGTCATTTAGTTTAAACTGAGGGAGGATTTCTTTCTCAGATATTATGTATGCATATACACATATACACGAATATATATACACATATATATGTATACACACACACACACACATATATATGTATATACATACAATGATTGCCTATTACTTTATTTCTGAGGGAGTGAAGGCATTCATTTTAGGTGAACATCATCTAAGAAGTGAAAAATGAGAAAGATATATCTTTTACCAGAAGGCTTTAAACTGGAGCAGGAAATCAAATCAAGGACCCCGCTGTGCATTCCTTCTAGAAAATCTGTTAGAGGAAGGAAGTTCCCTGGGGGAGTTTTAACCCTCCTGCATAAGACTTTGTTTTCAGAGGGTCAATTAAAAAAAAAAAGTCTGTACAAAATGCCCTACAGGGCACTCAGGTCTTGCTTGGGAACATTTATAATGATGTAGCTTGGTGTTCAGAGAGAGAATCAGGAGCCAATGTCCTGGCTGAATAAGAAGGGCTGTGGCGGTCATGAAGATCACGGGCGGGGCTGGAGAGACGGCTCAGAGGCTAGAGGCCTTGTGGGCCTTGCAGGTTCTGTCCCCAGCAGCCACCATCTATAACTTAGTTTCAGGAAACCTCAGTTGGCCCCTTTTGGTTTTAGAAGACATGCATATAGGTAGTGTACATACATGCACAGAGGCACATACGCACACATACAATAAAAACAAATAAAAAAAGAGAGCAAGTGGGCTTAGAGTTTTTGTTTTTTTGTTTCTTTTTTTAAGAAAAAGGTAGAACTGGAAAAAGCAACTTAAACAAAAGTTTGAAACTAAGGAAAATGAGGGACAAGACCGGGATTAACCTCTCCTCCTCCTCCTCCTCCTCCCCCTCCTCTTCCTCCTCCTCCCTCCTTCTTATATTTTGGGAACACAGGTATCTGAGAAGTTGGGGCCCTGCTGATGTCTCCCATTGTGGCCCTGCATTCCATCAAAGGAAGAAACTACTCCAGGATCAGTAGCAGAGTTAGCCATTGGTGAGATTAGGAGAGAAAACTTAGATGCCAATCAAAGCAGGACACTCCTAAACTACAGAGGATGTCCTCTAGTCAGCATAGGAGATTTTCACAGTGCCATTGAGGTGAAGAAGGTCTTGGGTCTAGTCTCACAAAGGATCTCATCCTCTTTCTGGAAAGTTTACAAGGCCTTGGCTTTCTCTAGGTTCCATCTTGTTCTGCAAACACTTGGAAGCAATCTGTAATGATTTGAATGCAGTATCTGTGTTCTCCCAAAGGCTCATGTGCTAGGTTTTATCCCCCAGAAGTGATAGGCCTTTACTTTTTTTTTTAATTTCTTTAATGTTTTTTGATTTTCGAAATTCACTTGACTTTAAGTTGAAAAACATTTCTTAAAAGTGCATTTACCACCAATATCCATTTGTTACAAAAATCACCAATATTTTAATACATAAATATTTATGTTAACAAGACTAGTTTTTACCTTGAAATTTTTCTTTAAACAAATTGTGGAGGATGGAGAGTATAAATAGGTTATTTACAGATGTCCACATATGTACTCAGGAATGAACCTGGTGACAGAAAAGAACATTCTGGCATCACAAAAGCGGCCCTTAACGGCTCAGTTTTCTCATATTCTATCAGTGCCCAAGATCCCTTCATCTTTGATCTAGGGAGCCAAAGAGTACTTTGGCAACCATAATCAGGATATATTGTATGGAAAAAACTACTTGTAACAAAAAAGAATAAGTAACTCCAATTAAAAAAATAATGTTACCAATTTTATACTCTGTACCAAGGGGTATATCTGCAGACATACTGAGCGGTAAATGTTAGGAGACAGTGGGGTAACCTTTGAGAAAAATTTTGCATACCTCAGCTCAAAAGTTAGCTGACCCGGCTCATTCGTTGCTATGGCAACAGCTTCCTCCTCTTCATCAGCATTATTCGTTTGTGATGACTTAGTGATTCCATTTCCAAGCTCTCCAGTTGCAGAAGACAGTACTCCACCTCTTGTGCAGGATGTTACAACATCTCCAACATGGCTAAGGTTTTGGCATATATGTGTAGGTTCACCAGAAGGCACAGCTAGCCGTACTCCTCTGGGATCCAGTGCTGGCCACATAAACCGGTTAAGTTCATTTCGTAGCCTAAAAAGTTCTCTAGATTTGCTGCTTCAGATACTATTGCGAGGTATCTGCATTGTCTTCAGCCTTTACTGTGATGCTGTCCTCATTTCCTGTGCATGCAGACGAAGTCCACGCTCATGCCAGTTTGCCACCGTAGTGGTCTGTGTGGAAGCCTTTGGAGTGCAAGGTGAGCTGCACCAGGGAGATTTGCTACCAGTCCATATTCTTCAGGTTCATACAGCCAGCCCTGATGTCTCAGTAAGCCTCATAGTTGATATAGGTCCCTGAGAAACTCCAGCATCTTCTTCAGGATGGAGCCCTGGACCAGGCACAGCTTAAGTATGGCAGTCAGAGTCAAGAGCAGCTAGAGAAGGAGAGTGAGTGAGGCCTGGTGGCTTAGGGTTCCCGGGCTGTAATGTGAAGCAGTGTTGAGGGCCAATAGCTGACTTTAACAAGCTTGCAGCAACCGTTCTACACTGCATGTTCTAGGGCTATGCTCATCCCTGTGTGGAGACGTGGGAGGCCTTTTAACAGAAGCGACTTGTGAGAAATCCTGAGGTCCCTGGGCACGTGAGGCATTCTGGTGTGATCCTTTGGGTTTATGTGGGGAGCTGTTAGGGGCAGGCCTGACTCCTCTACTTTCTGCTCCTGCATTGCTGCCCGAGCCTCTGTCATTGCTATCCATGGGTGAGGCAGCAAGCCACGAACATGGGACCCTGTCATTCGCTTGCACTTCAAATCTCTTGAAATATGAGCTAAGGACACCATTTTTCTTCATAAGTACCTAGGTTCAGGAAATTCACTGTAGCAATGAAAAGCTTTTCATACATGGTCATAGGTCATAGGTCATGGTCATAGGTCATGTAGCTCCTTTCAGAGCTCCTTGAGTGGCTACACAGAATCGTGACCTCTATATCATAAACAGTTACTGACCAACAATTCCATCTAGTATTAAAAATGTAACCAACCATGAAATTCTATAAACAGTATTTACTATTATGAACCCATAGCAACCGTGGTTGACTTCAATGAGCCTGAATAAGACCGGCGCAGTCCCTCTCTGAAGAACTGTTGGTTGTCAATGCACGGCGGGCAATGAGGAGTCATTCTCTTCAGTTTCCATCGGGCTCCAGAGGACAGTTCCAAACCCACAGTCATGGAGATGACCCTGGTTAAACTCAGTGGGCCACAGAGGAAAAGAAAAACCACGAACATGGAAAGGATCTGTTAGGGAGAAGGGGAAATTGTGGGGGTGAGGGAGAAGTAAAGGGTGAATGGGTGAATGAAGTAATCATGTATAAAACTGTCAAATAAAAATGTAATTAATAAGCCAGGCAGTGGTGGCGCACGCCTTTAATCCCAGCACTTGGGAGGCAGAGGCAGGTGGATTTCTGAGTTCAAGGCCAGCCTGGTCTACAGAGTAAGTTCCAGGACAGTCAGGGCTAAACAGAGAAACCCTGTCTCAAAAAAAAAAAAGTAATTAATAAAAAAATGTGTGGTGTGATCATGCATGCCTATACTCCCAGCACGTTAGAGACAGAAGCTGGCATATTGCTATGAGTTTAAGTCCAGCCTGGTCTACTGGGTGAGCTCCAGACCAGCGCAACTACAGAATGAGACCCTGTCTCAAAACAAAAACAGAATAAAGATATGCATAAATTAAGAAGTTTTCCTTAAATGCATAGAATGTTTTCTGTATGGGATCTCTTAGCTTTCCAAAAAGCTTTCTAGTATTTAGTATGGGCTTAATATTTAGGCATCTTATAAAAAAAGATCATTCAATGAATGATTCTATACCAGGTATAGAGTCTCTACTAGGTAGTGTTTTGTGTTACTGTAAAGAAATACCTGAAGCAGACTAGTTTTATAAAGAAAAGAGACTTACTTAGCTCATAGTTCTGGAGATGCAAGGATATGGTACTGTATCAGCTCAACACACACACACACACACACACACACTTTTTGCTTGCTTGAAGTAGGGAATAGCGCTCTATTTATTGTGATCTTGCTACTTCTACCTCAAGGCTATAAATATCATTTACTTTGAAAAACTTTTTTTCTCCCCTAGCACACAGCACTGCCAACAGTACCGGTTGGTACTGCGACTGTGCACCTTATGAATGGGGTTCCGAGTTCTTTTCATCGGACTACAAATCTACATACCACTCAGATCGATGGTTAATTACCAGCAGCTGGCTGTTGCCATTACAGAGTCAATAACCAAGTTAGTGCCCCTTGTGGAACTCTTCAATATAATTGACATCTGTTTTAGAAGCTTGTGGGGCAAACTTCCCTTACTCTCCTATTTATGTTTGGGTTGAAAATAATCAGGGAGATCCTGAAAGTGAACCACCTGTTCGCAGCAAGAAAGGCTCCAAGTGGTCTCCGCGGACACACAGCTCGTTTGAACACAGCAAATATGAATGCAGATTATTGTACAATTTCTGCACAGATAAAAAGATTTGGGGTGTACTTTCTTCTCCCCTCAAATGCATGTCTGGTGTTTATTAATATTTAGACTGAGAGGGAAAGTTCGTGTGTGCTGACTTGGGATTCACAGTGAAGCCAGACAGCAGGTCAAGATCGGAGAAAGATTTATTTCCCCTGCAAACTTACGACATAATTATTCTTGGGTTGTGTTGGAGACAAAGGTCATCCTTGGAAAGTTCTCGTTGTCTCAAATTATGTGAGTTCATGAAAGCATGAAACCAAGGGTGTTCTGGGAAAGGAAGGGCTACAATGGAAAAGGAAAGCCGGCGAGCGAGCGATCCCTGGGATGATGCTCAGATGTCATCGATGGAAAGACGGATCGATGGAGCGGGGTGCACAGGCATGTCTGTCTGTTCTTTGGGTGCCAGTGTATAACAAAAACGGTAGCAGGGAATAACACTCTTCTAACTTATTCTTTCCTCCCTTTTGTGTTTCTTACAATGCTTTAAATATTCAGTTTCAAGTATTTCCACAGTATTCCACAGAATCAGTGCAGTGGAGGGCCTGGTGCCTTCTCTTCATTTTATGTTCGTGCTCTGGATTTCTTCAGAGGTGGCTGACTTATGTGGACACCAACTTGTTATCCTTAGGACATTATAATACAGGTCTCCCCCCCAAGGCGTCGTGTGTATAGGCCGAGCTACTGTGTGACCCATGAACCCATGAAAGAGGGTTTTCCTTTTCCTATGCACCTTTCTCTCTTCGCCGACTTCTTTCCTCATTTCATGTCTTCATTTATCTATCCCTCTTTCATGACATATTCTTTCTTAGTTTAAAATTGTGCTTGTGTGTGTTTACCTCAGGTAAGATGAAGGGCTGTGGTTCTTTTTAAAGGGAGGAACTAGAGAAAGGGAAGGGAGAAGGGAAAGAAGAGAGGGAGGGAAGGAGAGAGACTTTAAGAGATAGCTTTTAAAACTGGCTGTGGAGGCACACACCTATAATCCCAGCAGTTAGGAGATGAGACAAAGGATTCACGGGTTCAGGACCAGTATCAGCTACAAGGTGAGTCTGAGGTCAGCCTTCAGCCTGGATTACATGAAATTGTGTTTAAAGAAGAAAAAGAAGGAGGAGGAGGAGGAAGAGGAAGAAGAGGAGGAGGAGGAAGAAGAGGAGGAGGAGGAGCAGCTTGTTTCTGTTTGAAAAATCTGCTGAGCATTAGTGAGTCAGACCTTGCCTTATGATAGTTTGAAATGTATATTTTATTTTATATTTGAAACCAAGTCCTTCTCTGTAGCCCAGGATGGTCCTAAAGTTGCCATCCTTTTGCCTCTACCTCCCAAGTACTGGAATCACAGTATGTGCCACCATGCCCAGCTCTGAAAAGAATTAAACTTTATATACTTTTTGTTTTAATTTTTAAAATGTACTTATTTACATGTTGTATTTTTCTTGAATGTATGTCTGTGCACTACATGCATTGATACCTTTAGAGGTATCAATCCCCTGGAATTGGGGTTAAAGATTATTTGTGATTTGAACTCAGGTCCCCAGCAATAACAAGTGCTCTTAACTGTTGAGTTATTTCTCCAGCCTCTAGATTTCATTTTTCATTTTGAGGTGATTGTAGATTCACATGCTGTTTCTTTTTCTTTTTTCTTTTTTTTTAAAAGCCATTTAAATGTTTTATCATCTTACATGATTTCTTCAAAATCTGTTCTCAAGGGTACATATAGAAAAGCTTTTTTTTTATAAATAGAAACAAAAGGCATTTTCAGCTTTTATTATAAGATGACATAAAAAGTTTACTCAACAGAAGTAATTTCATTACTATTCAGGGGAGGGAAATCACCAATGTTTCTGTGCAAACAATGCTAGCCTTCTTTAAGCATTAAGAGCATTAAAATAGGCATTTTCTCTGTTTCTATAAAAGATTGTATTTTTTAATTATATGCATCTATGTACTGGTTTGTGCTTCTGAGTGCAGTGCCAGAGGAGGCCAGAAGAGGACATCAGATTTTCTGGAGCTAGCATTACAGGCAATCGTGAGATGCCTTCTGTGGGTGCCGGGAACAGAACTCTGGTCCTCTGGAAGAGCGGTTCACATTCTTAATTATTATGGAGTCATCTCTCCAGCTCAGTCTGAGTAATCTTCACCCAGTCACCCAGTTCCTCTAAACGGAAACATTTTGCAAAACTCAAGTAAAAGTTTACAACCAAGACTCTGACATTTATAGATTCAAGATACTTTATTTCCACCTTCACAAGCCTCCTGCCTCCTTTGTTTTTGTATGGCCAGACTTACTGTCATCCATTTTCAACCCTCCCTAATTCCTGGCAACCACTAATATTTTTCTCCATTTCTGTAGTTTTATATTTTCAAAATGGTCATATAAATGTAACTGCACAGCAGGCATGTAACCTTTTGGGGTTGGGTTTCCTGTTGATGATAGTTTTGTTTTTGTTGTTGTTGTTATTGTTTACCATCCCTCCAGGTTTGTTTCCTTTGATTCCTGACTGGTGTCCCAAGGTGGACTGTACTGCAGTTAAGTGATTGTTCTCCACATTAGGGTATCTGTTTTCCTACTTTGTTTTTCTGTCATATATGAACTGCTATAGGCCTTTGATTATAAATGTCACATAAATAGAGATGTAAATATCTAAGTGTGTAGTTCCTGGGTCACTTTGCGGTTTCATGGTTTGTTGTCTAAGAAACCAGCAAGATGTCTTTCAGAGTGCGTCCATTCCTACTTCCACCAGCGTGGAGGAGGCTTGGAGATGTCATGCATCTAGTAATTCATGGTGGCAGTATCTTTATTTTGGACATTTGTTTTCTTATTTCTTTTTTTTTGGGGGGGGACGTGTAGGCAGGATCTCATTGTATAGTTTTGTTGTGCCCGGAGCTTGCTAGGTAGATCAGGCTAGCCTTAAACTTACAACTTAAAGCAGTTCTCCTTACAGCTGCCTCCTGGATACTGAGATACTAGTATGTGCTACCAGACCGAGCAACATACCTGCCGTGTGTGTGTGTGTGTGTGTGTGTGTGTGTGTGTGTGTGTGTGTGTGGCTAGACTGTCTGGGCAGCAACTTCTGGGTATCTGTCTATCTCTGCTTCTTACCTCTTCCTGGGATTATAGATGCATGTTACCAGCTTTTACATGAACTCTGAGGATTTGAACTGAGAAGCTCATGCTTCCTTGCAGGCACTTTTCCAACAAATCCATCTCCTCAGCCTCAAATATTTCATCCTTGGGAGATAGAAAAAAAATGGTATTTTATTTTATTTTATTTTTTTTTAATTTACATTCCAAATCATTTCCCCTTTCCCGGTTCCTCCCTCCCCGAAAGTCCCATAAGCCCCCTTCCCTCCCTCTTTTCTCCATTCAACCCCCTCTCGTTACTCTGTCCTGGCGTTCCCCTACATCCAGTCTTTCCAGGACCAGGGGTCTCTCCTTCCATCTTCTTAGAAATCTATTGATATGCGGATTGTGTCTAGGGTATTCCGAGATTCTGGGTCAGTGACTGCATACCATGTGTGTTCTTTTGTGATTGGGTTACCTCACTAAGGATGATATTTTCAAGATCTGACCATTTGCCTAGGAATTTCGTGAATTCATTGTTTTTAATTGCAGAGTAGTATTCCATTGTGTAGATATACCACATCTTCTGAATCCATTCCTCCGTTGAGGGACATCTGGGTTCTTTCCAGCTTCTAGCTATTATAAATAAGGCTGCTATGAACATAGTGGAGCATGTGTCCTTATTGCATGCAGGTAAAGCCTCTGGGTATATGCCCAGGAGTGGTATAGCCGAATCCTCCAGGAGTGTCATGTCCAGTTTTCTGAGGAACTGCCAGACTGCTTTCCAGAGTGGTTGTACCAGCTTGCAATTCCACCAGCAGTGGAGGAGTGTTCCTCTTTCTCCACATCCTCGCCAACAACTGCTGTCTCCTGTGTTTTTGATCTTAGCCATCCTGACTGGTGTGAGATGGAATCTCAGGGTTGTTTTGATTTGCATTTCCCTAATGACTAAGGATGATGAACATCTCTTTAGGTGCTTCTCAGCCATTAGATATTCTTCAGGTGAGAACACTTTGTTTAGCTCTGTACCCCCATTTTTTAATAGGGTTACTTGCCTCTCTGGAGTTTAACTTCTTGAGTTCTTTGTATATCTTGGATATTAGCCCTCTGTCGGATGTAAGGTTGGTAAAGATCATTTCCCAGTTACTTGGTTGCCGCTTTGTCTTTTTGACAGTGTCTTTTGCCTTGCAAAAACTTTGTAATTTAATGAGGTCCCATTTGTCTATTCTTGATCTTAGAGCATAAGCTATTGGAGTTCTGTTCAGGAAATTCTCCCCTGTGCCCATATGTTCAAGGTTCTTCCCTAGTTTCCCTTCTATTAGTTTCAGTGTGTCTGGTTTTATGTGGAGATCTTTGATCCACTTAGAATTGAGCTTAGTGCAAGGAGATAAGAATGGGTCAATTTGCATTCTTCTGCATGTTGACCTCCAGCTGAGCCAGCACCATTTGTTGAAAAGGCTATCTTTTTTCCACTGGATGGTTTTAGCTCCTTTGTCAAAGATCAAGTGACCATAGGAGTGTGGATTCATTTCTGGGTCTTCAATTCTGTTCCATTGATCTACATGTCTATCACTGTACCAATACCATGCGGTTTTTAACACTATTGCTCTGTAGTACAGCTTGAGGTCCGGGATACTGATTCCCCCAGAGGTTCTTTTACTCTTGAGAATAGTTTTAGCTGTTCTGGGTTTTCTGTTATTCCAGATGATTTTTTGAATTGCTCTTTCTAACTCTATGAAGAATTGAGTTGGGATTTTGATGGGGATTGCATTGAATCTGTGTATTACTTTTGGTAAGATGCTCATTTTTACTATATTAATCCTGCCAATCCATGAGCATGGCAGATTTTTCCATCTTCTGAGGTCTTCTTCAATTTCTCTCTTCAGAGACTTGAAGTTCTTGTCATACAGATCTTTCACTTGTTTGGTTAGAGTCACGCCAAGATACTTAATATGGTTTGTGGCTATTGTGAAGGGTATTATTTCTCTTACTTCTTTCTCAGCCTGCTTATCCTTTGAGTATAGGAAGGCTTCTGACTTGCTTGAGTTGATTTTATATCCGGCCACTTTGCTGAAGTCGTTTATCAGCTGTAGGAGTTCTCTGGTGGAGTTCTTTGGGTCGCTTAAGTATACTATCATATCGTCTGCAAATAGTGATAGTTTGACTTCTTCCTTTCCAATTTGTATCCCTTTGACCTCTTTTTGTTGTCTAATTGCTCTAGCTAGAACTTCAAGTACTATATTGAAAAGATATGGAGAGAGAGGGCAGCCTTGTCTAGTCCCTGATTTTAGTGGGATTGCTTCAAGTTTCTCTCCATTTAGATTGATGCTGGCTACTGGTTTGCTGTAAATTGCTTTTACTATGTTTAGATATGGGCCCCGAATTCCTGATCTTTCCAAGACCTTTAATATAAGAGGATGCTGAATTTTGTCAAATGCTTTCTCAGCATCTAATGAGATGACCATGTGGTTTTTTTCTTTGAGATTGTTTATGTAGTGGATTACATTGATGGATTTCCTTATATTGAACCATCCCTGCATCCCTGGGATGAAGCCTACTTGATCGTGGTGAATGATCGTTTTGATGTGTTCTTAGATTCGGTTGGCAAGAATTTTATTGAGTATTTTTGCATCGATATTCATAAGAGAGATTGGCCTGAGATTCTCTTTCTTTGTCGGATCTTTGTGTGCTTTTGGTATTAGTGTAATTGTGGCTTCATAGAACGAGTTGGGTAGTGTTCCTTCTGTTTCTATTTTGTGGAACAGTTTGAAGAGTATTGGTGTTAGGTCTTCTTTGAAGGTCTGATAGAATTCTGCACTAAAACCATCTGGACCTGTGCTTTTTTTGGTTGGAAGACTTCCAATGACAACTTCTATTTCTTCAGGGGTTATAGGACGGTTTAGATGGTCTATTTGATCCTGATTTAATTTTGGTACTTGGTATCTGTCAAGGAAATTGTCCATTTCCTCAAGATTTTCTAGTTGTGTTGAATACAGGTTTTTGTAGTAGGATCTGATGATTTTTTGAATTTCCTCAGTTTCTGTTGTTATCTCTCCCTTTTCGTTTCTGATTTTATTAATTTGGATACTATCTCTGTGCCCTCTGGTTAGTCTGGCTAAGGGCTTATCTATCTTGTTGATTTTCTCAAAGAACCAACTCCTCGTTTTGTTGATTCTTTGTATGGTTTTATTTGTTTCTACTTGATTGATTTCAGACCTGAGTTTGATGATTTCCTGTCTTCTACTCCTCTTGGGTGTATTTGCTTCTTTTTGTTCCAGGGCTTTCAGGTGTGCCATTAAGCTATTAGTGTATGCTGTCTCCCGTTTCTTTTTGGCGGCACTCAGGGCTATGAATTTTCCTCTTAGCACTGCTTTCATTGTGTCCCATAAATTAGGGTATGTTGTGCCTTCATTTTCATTAACTTTCAAAAAGTCTTTGATTTCTTTCTTTATTTCCATCTTGACCAAGTTATCATTGAGTAGAGCATTGTTCAGCCTCCATGTGTACGTGGGTTTTCGTTTGTTTTTGTTGCCATTGAAGACCACCCTTATTCCATAGTGATCTGATAGGAGGCATGGGATTATTTCTATCTTCTTATATCTGTTGAGGTCTGATTTGTGACCAATTATATGGTCAATTTTGGAGAAGGTACCATGAGGTGCTGAGAAGAAGGTGTATTCTTTAGCTCTAGGATGAAATGTTCTATATATATCTGTTAGTTCCATTTGGTCCAAGGCTTCAATTAGATTCACTGTGTCCCTGTTTAGTTTCTGCTTTCCTGAACGATCCATTTCAGAGAGCGGGGTGTTGAAGTCACCCACTATTATTGTGTGTGGTGCGATGTGTGCTTTGAGTTTTAGTAAAGTTTCTTTTACGAATGAGGGTGCCCTTGCATTTGGAGCATAGATATTGAGAATTGAGAGTTCTTGATGGTGGATTTTTCCCTTGATCAGTATGTAGTGTCCTTCTGTGTCGTTTTTGATGACTTTAGGTTGAAAATCAATTTTATCTGATATTAGGATGGCTACTCCACCTCGTTTCTTGGGGCCATTTGCTTGTAAAATTGTTTTCCAGCCTTTTACTCTGAGGTAGTGTTTGTCTTTGACACTGAGGTGCGTTTTCTGCATGCAGCAAAATGCTGGGTCCTGTTTACATATCCAGTCTGCTAGTCTATGTCTTTTAATTGGGGAATTGAGACCATTGATATTAAGAGAGATTAAGGCATAGTGATTATTGCCATCTGCCATTCTTGACGCTATCTTTATGTTTGAGTGGTTATCTACTTTTGGGTTTGATTCAAGAAGGTTATTATCTCATTTTTTCCAGGGTGTTGTTTCTCTCCCTGTATTGGAGGTTTCCACCTATTATCCATTGCAGGGCTGGATTTGTGGAAAGATATTGTGAAAATTTGGTTTTATCATGGAATATCTTGGTCTCTCCATCTATGGTGATTGAGAGTTTTGCTGGGTATAGTAGTCTAGGCTGGTATTTGTGCTCTCTTAGCATCTGCATGAGATCTGCCCAGGATCTTCTGGCTTTCATAGTCTCTGGTGAGAAGTCTGATGTGATTCGGATAGGTCTTCCTTTGTATGTTACTTGGCCCTTTTACTGCTTTTAGTATTCTTTCTTTGTTTAGAACATTTGGTGTTTTGATTATTATGTGACGGGAGGTATTTCTGTTCTGGTCCAGTCTGTTTGGAGTTCTGTAGGCTTCTTGTACGTTCATCGGCATCTCTCTCTTTAGGTTAGGGAAGTTTTCCTCCATAATTTTGTTGAAGATGTTTACTGGCCCTTTAAGTTGCAAATCTTCACTCTCATCTATACCTATAATCCTTAGGTTTGGTCTTCTCATTGTGTCCTGGATTTCCTGGATGTTTTGGGTTACACGTTTTTTGCATTTTCTTTGACTGTTGAGTCGATGCTTTCTATGGAATCTTCAGCACCTGAGATTCTTTCTTTCATCTCTTGTATTCTATTGTTGATGTTTGCATCTATGACTCCTGATTTCTTCCCAAGGTTTTCTATCTCCAAAGTTGTCTCCCTTTGTGATTTCTTAGTTGTTTCTATTTCTTTTTTTAGTTCCTGGTGGATTTGCTGAGATCCTTGTATTTTCCTGTATTTCTTTAAGGTATTTTTGCATTACCTCTTTCAGGATTTCTGCCTGTTGACCCATGTTCTCCTGCATTTCTCTGAGCGATTTTTGTGTTTCCTCCTCATGGGAATCCATCTGTTGATCCATCGTCTCCTGCATTTCTTTAAGCAGTTCTCGTGTTTCCTTTGTAAGGGCATCTAACCGTTGATTCATTTCTTTAAGCAATTTTTGTGTTGCCTCCTTATGGGCATCCGTCTGTTGACCCATATTCTTCTGCATTTCTTTATGCAATTTTTGTGATTCCTTTGTGAGAGCATCTACCCGTTGATTCATCTCGTTAAGCGATTTTTGTGTTGTCTCCTTGCGCGCCTCCATCTTTTGATCCATGTTCTCCTGCATTTCGCTAAGCGATTTTTGTGTTTCCTTTGTAAGGGCTTCTAACCGTTGATTCATGGTCTCCTGTAATTCTTTATTAGATTTATTTGTGTCCTTCTTGTGATCCTCTAATAGCATCATGAGAAGTGATTTTAAATCCAGATCTTGTCTTTTGGGTGTGGTGGGGTATCCAGGACTTGCTGCTGTTGGAGAGTTGGGTTCGGATGGTCCCATATTACTTTGATTTCTGTTAGTAACATTCCTACGTTTGCCTTTTGCCATCTGGATACCTCTGATGTTAGTTGGTCCTGCTGTCACTGGCTGTTGGTTGGACCTCCTGTGAGCCTGCAAAGCTATTTCTGCCCCCCCTGGTTTACCAGGATTCCCCTGGCACAGGTTTCTGGGGCCTGCCCTGCTCCTGAGTGACTTTGGAGCCCTGATGTGCCTTGCCCCAAGTGATGTTATATTGGGGAGTCCTTGCACATCCAAAGGCTCAGCGTAGTGGATTCCTGGAGCAGAGGTCGCCAAAGGGAGGCTGGTAGGCTCCTGCCCTGTGCAGGGGTGTGTGATCTCTCCTAGAGTGGGGGGGGGGAGGGGGCGTCCCTCTGCCAGGCAGAAGTCCCACAGCAGAGCTAGCACGCTGGTTACTGCAGATCTGCCCAACTCTTGGGAGCCACGTACACACAATCTGCCGGAGACCCAAGCGATATTATGCCTGTCTGTCTCAGAGCCTGGCGGTCCCAACTTCCCGGCCACTGGAGCAAAGATGGCGGAGTGCACTCTGCACACTCTCCGTGGTGCCACTCACCCTGCAGACGCGATGGCCTGCCGATCTGGCACCCAGACGCCCACAGCGCTGTCCCGTTCTTGGGCGCAGGCGGAAGCCCCAACAGGCCATTTCCCAAGTGATGTTATATTGGGGAGAGCCTGGGTACCTGTCTCTTCAGTGCAGTCTGCGGGAACAGAGGTCGTGGAAGGGAAGCTGGTAGGCTCCCGCCCAGTGCGGGGTCCCTCTGCCAGGCAGAAGTCCCACAGCCGAGCTGGCGTGCTGGTTACTGAAGATCTGCCCAGCACTTGGGAGCCGCATACACACAAGCCGCCCGAGACCCAAGCGATATTATGCCTGTCTGTCTCAGAGCCTGGCTGTCCCAACTTCCCGGCCACTGGAGCAAAGATGGCGGAGTGCGGTATTTTTAATTTAAATGTTCATGTGTCTACTGATAATGTATAGATAAACTGTTTACTTTTTTAAGTAAAAATTACCTTTTTTTTAATGAGAGGTACGTGTTTAGGGTTAGGGTGAATATCAGCGGACAGCTTTAAGGTGACAATTCTCTCCTTCCAGCCTGTGAGTGTGAAAGGTCGTCAGGCTTGGCAGCAAGTGTCCTTCACCTGCTGAGTCATCTCGCTTGCTCACCGTCAGATTGTATACTTATTGTCTATCTGGAAACCTTGCTGAACTCGGTTCAGTAACAGGACTTTTCTCCTAGACGCCCTGAAGCTTTCTGTGTGGAAACCACATTGCTTAGCATCAAGAATGCTTCTCTTGCTTGTCATTTGTTTCTCTTTCTAGGAGCATAGACCACGAGTGCTAGGATGACCCAGGGTTGTGGCTACAGGCTTTCTCTCTTTGTCCCCTCCACCCCCATTTCTTAGCATGAAAACGTTTGGCTTTTCATATCAAAGGCAATGCCCAGCAGTGTGTAGTGTGTGTGTTGCCACATCTGGCTTTCTGTTTGTTTTATGTTCATGCGCATAGCTCTTAGTTATACTTCTTTGTATGTGTGGTTTTATATATGCTTGGGCCAGGGAGTGGCATGATTAGGAGGTGTGGGTTTGTTGGAGTAGGTGTGTCACTGTGGGCATGTGCTATAATACTCTAGTTCTGACTGCCTGTGGGTGAGTATTCTGCCTTCAGATGAAGATGTAGAACTCTCAGCTCCTCTGCACCATGCCTTCCTGGACTCTGCCATGCTCCCGCCTTGATGATAGTGGACTGAACCTCTGAATCTGTAAGCCAGTCCCAATTAAATGTTGTCCTTATGAGAGTTGCCTTGGTCATGGTGTCTGTTCACAGCAGTAAAACCCTAAGACAGTATGTACTGGTGACAGGGAAAACTGGTATATGTTTGTGCCATCTTCAATATCAAAGCCTCCTAAAATGGAAACTTAGTCTGAAGACTCTTTCAATTTTATTTACAACTTCTCCTAGATGCCCAGGAAACAATAGTTTCAAACATTAGAATTTTCCCTTGATTCCTCACTCTCTTTTACACAAGAACACAAACATTTGAAGTGAAATAAAATTTCCAGTATAACTTATAATGATTTTACTATAATATTTTAGGTTGTCTCTATATTCTTTAATACAGCCCTCATTAATTATTAGTTAATTCTGCGAGGGAGGATGGCATTATAAGTAATAACATGGATTTTTGCCTGCCAGGTAATACTTAAGAGTGTTTTGCATCTAAACATTATTGAAGTTGCTCACAAGGGACAGATAACTTAATATTGACACAACTTTAAATAAATTGAAAAGGCATAAATCAGAGTAATGAGATTCAAAAAGCTGTTAATATTAATGGATAAATCTTTGGGGGAAGTATAGAACAAAATCAAAGAATCTAAGAGCCCTAGATGAAAACGATGAGACCAGTTAATGATTAAAAAATTAGTTTTTTCAACTTTCCAAAGTCAGACCATTCTACATTTTTAGAAACAGGACATGTCTTTACAACTGTTATTTGGAAAAATGGAATGGAGAATTTTTAGAGAAAAATGTCAAAATTTGCTAAGAATAAAGTATAGTTCTTCTGGTTTTGCATATAAAGAATTAGGATACAATTATACTTAATTTTTGAAATAAGAACCTGAGACTTTTCTCCAAATAACAATGTTATTAAATAATTAGTAATAAGAAGTATATGTATATCATGGGTGCATACATGTGCAAATGTGAGTGTGTATATAAGTATACATATGTGTTATATCTATGCATGTATGCAATTGAGAATTAATGATATTTGCTATTATCAAATTTTAAGCATACAGGGAAAGGACATAATTTGAATATATTAGGAATTGTGTCTTTAAAATAAAAAAAAGGAAATGAGAAAACTAGAGAGATACAAAGTAGACATGCAAAAAAAAGTGATTTAGTGAGACACATTGACAAAAATCTTGAAATATGTTGTGGGACAATCTTTGGAGAGTTGAAGCTATATTATATTTTTTGGGTGCAGAACTATGTTTTCTTGGGACTGAACAACAACAATAACAACAACAAAAACAAAAACAAAATTCAGCTGCCATTTTTGTTAAGTTCTGTTTCTATCAATGTTTTTAAAGTATTAAGGGTACAATTCAGTTGTATAACTCTTGCATGAATAGTCTTAAATTCAGTCACTGCAAAACACACACACACACACACACACACACACACACACACACATTGCATATACACATGTACTTTGTGAAGAGAAAATAAATTCAGTTAAACCAGTGGGGATTTTGAAGAGTAATCTTCTATAGCATGTTGGTGGCATAAGAATAAACACATCGAACAGTAAAGTGAAATAGAGGGTCCAGTAACAAGCCCATGTGACTACAGCTAGATAACCCTCGAGGAAGGTGCCAAAGACACACAACGGATAACTGAAACTTAAAAATAAAAAATCTGAACCCCTCTGGAAATCAGTCTGGTGGTTCCTCAGAAAATTGGACATCGTACTACCTGAGGACCCAGCTATACCACTCCTGGACATATACCCAGAAGATGTTCCAACATGTAATAAGGACTCATGCTCCATGATATTCATAGCAGCCATATTTATAATAGCCAGAAGATGGAAACAACCCAGATGTCCCTCAACAGAGGAATGGATACAGAAAATGTGGTACATTTACACAATGGAGTACTACTCAGCTATTAAAAACAATGACTTCATGAAATTCACAGGCAAATGGATGGAACATGGAAATATCATCCTGAGGGAGGTAACACAATCACAAAAGGACACACATGGTATGTACTCATTGATAAACGGATATTAGCCCAAAAGTTCTGAATACCCAAGATTCAATTCACAGACCATATGAAACCTAAGAAGGAAGACCAAAGTGTGGATGGTTCGGTCCTTCTTAAAAGGGGGAACAAAATACTCACAGGAGGAAATATGGAGACAAAGTGTGGAGCAGAGACTGAAGGAAAGGTCATCCAGAGACTGCATCTCCTGGGGATCCATCCCATATACAGTCACCAAACCTGGATGCTATTGTGGACGCCTCAAAGTGCTTGCTGATGGAAGCCTGAAATAGCTGTCTCCTGAGAGGCTCTGACAGAGCCTGACAAATACAGAAGTGGATGCTCGCAGCCAACCATTGGACTGAGTGTGGGGGTCCCAGATGGAGGAATTGGAGAAAAGATTGAAGGAGCTGAGGGGGTTTGCAGCCCCATGGGGGGAGCAACAGTATCAACAGTCCAGACCCCCTGGAGCTCCCGAGAACTGACCACCAACCAAAGAGTACACATGGAGGGACCTATGGAGCTGACTGCATGTGTGGCAGAGGATGGCCTTGTTGGACATCAGTGGGAGGAGAGGACCTTGGGCCTGAGGGTGTTCGATGCCCCAAAGTAAGGGAATGCCAGTGTGGGTTGTAAAGTGAATAAATAAATAAATTTAATAATAAAACAAAGGTAAACACCACAGCTATGTAAAAACAACAACAAAGAACGAATGCCACTGTCTTATATTTTACAGCTGAACAAACACATTCACAGAAATTAAGCTGCTTATGTAAGACAAACATTTTGAGTATCAGACCAGCAGTTTCTATTTCAAAATTAAATCATAGTGGTAAAGTCAGAGAAAATCTATGGAAACTGGTAAAGAGAAGATACTCACCACGGCACTCCACCTGATGTATCACTTGCACATAATTAAAAGTATTCACTGGACGTGTACAGTTTTCAGCCTTTTTAGTAGATTCCTTCAGCTGAAGCGCTACCACCATGATCTAGTGTTATAATGTTTTATTATTCTGAAGAGATCTCCCATGTCCATTGGCTACCAACCACCGCCCTAAACCGTCCCAGGCAACTCTTGCGTTTGCTCTCTTGTCCAGAGCTTTGTGCTTTAGTGGAGTCACATGCCAACAGAAGGGTTTGGGAAGCTTGACTTTTTAAACAGCTTGTATGGCATTTCTGCTGTGTCTTCTTCATACAGTTCTAAAAATTCCCAATGATGCCTGAGTGGTTGGAATATGTCAATTATTAATTATTTCTTCCTATTGGCACACTCATATTTTCTATTTATTCTTGAGATGATTTTTTTGTAACTATTTTTCCAGAACATAGGATTGTTTAACTAGTTGACATAAAATTGTTCATAATGTTCTCTTATAACTAAAAACATCTGGATGCCTACTGTGGTACCACATATGCGTAATTCACATGTGGTATATATTCATAATCCCAGCACCCAGAAAGCTGAGGCAGGAGAATTTCTATAACTTAAAGGTCAACCTAGGATACAGAATAAGACCCTGTTTTAACCACTTCCCTTTCCCCCAGACTTGAAGAGCCAGAAATGATATCTAAGAGGGGATTATTTTTAATAGAAAGAATGAAAACAACTGTTGTCCTGTCTTTCAGTTTACTGACTTTGGATATGTGCACATGGGCATAAAAATGAGCTAATGAGATAAGGAATAAGTAGTTGTCTCTAATTTACAGCAAAGCTCTTCTGTGCTATTTAATATATGTGGCATTTGGTGGATTCCCAGGAAGGCTTTTCCTTACTGATGTGTGTGGTAGAGGCCCTTTGCTCCTGTAGGGCATAGTCCTTGCTTTCAGCCATCCTGCCTTTGAGTTTACTTTCCTGACACTCTGCAGCCACCCCATGTTTTCTTAAGGAATGTACAATCATCTCTATTTTCCACTGCCGCTCCATACACCCTCCTACAGCACCATCTAAAATCACACACATATTTAGAACAATTTTTGGCCATTTTCTGGTTATCTACTATATGGTAGGAAATTTGCAAATAGTATGAGAGAGAGAGAGAGAGAGAGAGAGAGAGAGAGAGAGAGAGAGAGAGAACATTAGAGGGCAAAAGAGAGCAAGGCAAAGTTGTCCAACTTCCTCCAGAGAAGGGCTAGATTAGATAGGCCGCTGGGTGGGGTAGGGGCAGTGTAGCAACTGAATTAGGTTTTAAAAGATGAGTTGGATATAATTATGGTTGGAAAGTGTTTTCTTCTTGAGGAGGAACAAAGAACAGACACACACTGACACTGTGAGCTATGGAACAAAAGAGATGAAGCCATGCTGTCTGTGTTGCTTTGTTAAGGTTTTATAATGATCAGAGCCCTGACCTGACTGGTAGCTGGGGATGGGGATGGGGATGGGGGTGAGTGTGGAGGTGGGGATGGGGGTGGGGATGGGGATGGGGTGGGGGTGAGTGTGGGGTGGGGGTGGGGATGGCGTGTGGGTGGGGATGGGCTGGGGGTGGAGCTCGGGGTGAGCGTGGGGGTGGGGATGGGGATGGGGATGGGAAGGTGAGTGTTGGGATAGGAGATGGAAAAGCATACAGGAAGAGTCAGTTGTAGGGGTGGAAAGGCAGAGTTCAAATTTACACATGTGGAATTTGTGATGCCTGTTAAACTCTCTGGGTAAAGTTAGGGTTAGTTAGTTAATTAATTAGTTTTTTGTTGTTGTTGTTTGATTTTTGAGACAGAATCTCACTATGTAGCCCTGGCTAGCCTAGAACTCACTATATAGATTAGGCTGGCCTTGAACTCACAGAGATCCACCTGCTTCTGCCACCCAAGTGCTGGTATTAAAGGCAGGAACTCTGGGTAGAAATCAAAGAGGACTTGGATATCGGATGAGAATTTGGGAAAGCTTTTAGAGTGGAGACACACGTTTTAAATCTTGGGCAACTAAGAAAGTCTTTAATCATCACTGGGCTGGAGAAATATAAAACAACAGAATGTATGTGGACAGAACAAAAGCTAACGGGAAGGCGTGGGCTTGTGAACGTAGAGCACGCCTGTGCTTAACAAGATGGAGACGATGGTGGTTGCTTTGGTCTGGGACACTGAACTCTAACCCGTGGTTGGGCAGTGTGAGCATGTGGGTCAGGAGCGGAGGAGACAGGGACGATGAGAGGCTGGTGCGGAAGACACATTGTTATGAACCTCTCAGCTGAGCAAACAAACAGGGTGCCAAAGATCCTCGGAAGGCTGCAGTGGGGGAGCTGTTGTCCAGGGTGGTGTGGTAGAATAAGACAGGAAGCTAATGGGGGCTCCAAGTGCTTTGCTGATGAGGAAAGGGCGTCCCATCAACATGAAGGGAATCCCCTGGTGTCACAGTGGGTGGTGGCACTACACACAAACACAGCCTTGCTTGGTCTTAACAGCACAGAGTCTGAACGATTCCATCCCAATCTCTTTTGTGAGACAAGGAGTAAATTACGTAGGCCAGGTTAGTCTAGAACTTGCTATGTATCCCAGGCTGGCCTGAAACGGTATTTCTGTGTCAGTCTCAGAAATGCTGAGATTATAAGCATGCATGACCATGTCTGCTTCATTATTTTTTTTTGTAAGAGGTCAATCAATCGGGTAATATATTTAGTTGTCTCACAAGGCAGCTCTCAGGCCATGTTATCTGATTGTCTGATGTTGATTCTACTAGAACAGAATATTAACAAAACCTCAATAAAAATACACTAAGCTAATCCATGATGCCTGTGCCCTGCCTGGCTCCTCATAGCCCCTCTAATATAACACAAAGAGAAATAAGCAAGGGATGTCTCAGTTAGAGTGTCTCTTTTGAGACTGAGATAGGGTTTCTTTTTGTAACCGTGAATGCCCTGGAACTCACCCTGTGCATCATGCTGGCCTTAGACTCACAGAGATCTGCTTGCCTTTGCCTCCTGAGTCCTGTATGTATGTGCCGCCTCCTGACATAGTTAGGGTTTCTATTGCTGTGACAAAAAACCATAACCAAAACACGTTAAGGAGGAAAGAATTTATTTGGATTACACTTCCACATTGCTGTTCATCATCAAAGGAAGTCAGCACAGGAGCCCAAACAGGGTAGAAACTGGAGGCAGGAGCTGATGCAGAGACCATGGAGGGGTGCTGCTTGCTGGCTTGCTCCTCCTGGCTTGCTCAGCCTGCTTTCTTACAGAATGAAGGACCAACCACCAGTCCAAGGATGGCATCATCCACAATAGCCTGAGCCCTCCCCATCGATCACTAAGAAAATGCCTTACAGACGGATCTTCTGGAGGCATTTTTTTCCTCTATTGAAGTTCCCTCCCCTCAGATAAGTCTGTGTGTTATCTTGTGTCAAGTTCAAGTAAGACAAGCTAGCACAAAGGGTTTCTAGGCTTTTGCTAACTCAGTGTTTTCTTAATCTGGATGAGAGGCTAAATAGTCTGCAGCTGTTTTAAGTTTCCAAAGACTACTGTCCACTTGGTACCGTACTTGTCAGTACATCTGTGAAAATTGCCAACATTTCTAGTCCTATGTTGGCAATTTATTCATGATTGAGTTATTAGTGGCCTGGAAATCTGCAGAACACAGATAATGCCCTGCCCTACTGTTGCCACTTTAGGTCAAGAAGTTGGTACTGTTAGGGAGGTTTAAGCTCACCTTTCTAGTTTTGCCAGATTCTTCCTCCAAAACCACTTGCTAGGGTCTTACTTGGTCTCTGAACATCTATTCACACCCACAGTAAAAACCCTGGCTATGTATCACAACACTCTGTGAATCTTTAGCTGTGAGTTAGGAGCTAGCATCTTTATTAACAATCTAACAGAGCACTCAAAAGCCATTAGGGTGCAGAGTTGAATAATATTCATACACTTCGAGAGAAGTGCACTTCAGCCTGACATATTCATTTGGGAGTTTTCTTTTAAAATTCACCACAAGTGATCTCAATTTTGCTTGGCTGATCTAATCAATTCTACAACAATATATTTACATATTTTTTTTTTTTTAGGAGCTTAAGCTACATCCTACACAGAGATTTTGCTAATCTCTACAACACACTTTGGAGCCTAGGGGTCAAGCACCTGGCTTATGGATTTCTTCACAAGAAAAGCTCAAAGGAATAGTTTCTTAGCTCAGATCGGAACTGGTCCTTTGCTTCACATTTATTGTTTATAAGAACATGTTTGCGATCTTGCTTTGTAGCTATTTATATTGCAGAAAACACTTGCTTCTCTAGTATCTTGGTATCTCTGAAAGATCCATGTAGTGGATGGGGGTGGGGATGCAGGTAGAAGATTTAATGACACTGTATCTTTGTAATTTACAAGCAAGCCCCACTGCCTCTCCTTTAAGTTTAATCTATTGACAGTTAGCCTTAATATATTGACAATTATTTTCTCTCCAAGCATTCTTCCTTGCTTAAAGTGCCTTAGTTGGGAGAGACATTACCTATTTAGCAATGGAAAATCAGCACTTTTGCTGGAGTCAGGACATAAAGGAGTTATCATGGAGTTTCTGTCTCTTCTTTTTGGCCATTGGTGTTACGGGAAGGTGGTGTTCAAAGTGACTGATGCGGTGATTTTCCTTGGACATTGTCTCCCTGTGAACCAGCCAGGATACTAGCTATGTCCTTAGTAACATTAGAGGGAGGAAGTGCTTAGTTTCACCTTATTTCAGAATGATCACCTGTAACATTTGAAACCTGAGTGTAATGTCTCTGTTTTGAATTATTATTATTATTATTATTATTATTATTATTATTATTATTATTATTTTGGTTTAAAGATTAATAAGATTAATAGTAAATCTGTGATATGCAGTCTAATTTGCTTGGATAGCTAAATGAATAAATGAATGAATGAATGAATGAATGAATAAATAAATAAGTAAATAAATAGATAAATAGCTCTGTCTTTAGCCAGAACATAGTAGTATTGAAAGACAACCTCTGACATCACAAACCCTGGATGACGTTGGTAGGATGTCCTCATCCTTCTCATCACTAACTGTGTTACTAAAACAACTGTAAAAATTACCAAGAGCTGTAAGCAGAAATTTAGCTACACAGTAATTGAGCTAAACAAGGTTGTTTTTACAGTATCTTTGCAGATGGTTTGAGAGTTGAACATAGAGAATTTGAAGGTCGGATAACATGTTTAAATAAGTTGAGTTAATTTTTTTTCTTCTGAGACAGGGTTTCTCTGAATAGCCCTGGTTGTCCTAGAACTCACTCTGTAGACCAGGCGGTCCTTGAACTCAGAAATCTGCTTGCCTCTGCCTCCAAAATGCTGGGATTAAAGGCGTGTGCCACTACTGCACGACTGAATTAAATTGTTTTTGATAACAGCTAATTATGTGAGTTAAACTTTTTCCACAGGAAGAGAAACACTTCAGTCCTCAGTAGTACCTTTTTTCTTTTGCTCTTCTCTGAAAATATATCGCCTTTTTAACATGCATTTGCCTTAACTGTCACTGTTACGAGTTATCTTGTAGCGTTAGTTACTTTTTATTTCTGTGATAAACACTATGCCCAAAAGTAATTTATGAAGGAAAGCGTTTGTTTTACTTTACACTTCCAGGTAACAGTTCCTCCCTGAGGGAACTCGGCAGGATATCAAGGCTCAGGATATCAAGGCGGGAGCCTGGAGGCAGGAACTGAAGCAGAGACTATGGAGGAGTGCTGCTTACAGGCTTGTTCAGCTACTTTTCTTATACAGTGTCACCTGCCTAGGGATGGTGCTGCCCACAGTGGGCTGGGACGTCCCCCATCAAGGAAGAATTAAATGGACTCCCAGACACAGACCACAGTGATCTAGGTACCTTCTCAACTGAGGATCCCTCTTCAAGGTGACTCTGGGTTGTGCCAAGTTGAAGCAGAAGCCAAGACATTCATCTATCATTCAAATATCCTTCATGTTGCTTTCCTGGACCTTCTCAACTACTTGCAGTGGCTACCATCTTTCTTTTCAGTTCCTAATCCATTTCTTTCACAGTCTTGAAATAAAGATGTCAGGGTTAAAAAATAGAAAGCAACACCACAGGTGCAGTGTTAGTGTGGATCCAGGGACTGAAACAAATGGGAGAGGATTGAGCTGTGAAGCATTCTGCTGATATAGTTTACATGGGCTGCTAATAATGGACAGTGTACAAAGAGTGAGGAAGAAAAGAATTCCAGAATAAGTCCCAGGATTCTGATATTTGAGCTCAAGTAGAAGAAAGTGCCATTCCTTCAAGGAAGGAAGGAAGGAGAGAAGGAAGAAAAGGAGGAAGGAAGGAAAGAAGGCAGGCAGATGACCACGGATTTAGATGTAAGTTACTTGAAGTTTGGGATGCCTTCAAGGCATCTGTGTCAGTTTGGAGGGTTATCTGTCTTTCTAAATAACTAGGAAATAGTTCTAAAACCTTATTTTAGGTTAGGGAATAATTTTGGAGTTGTAGCTTATAGGTAAATGGACTAACCATGCTTTTTTTCCTGTGGCTGGCTCAGCCCTGATGATCAGAGAGACCAGATGGGATTTGTGAGAGAGAAAAGGACACATGGCTGAGCACTGAATTTGAGCTTCTTTAATTTTTTGTTTGTTTGTTAGTTTGTTTCTGAGACAGGCTTTCTCTATGTAGCAGCGCTGACTGTTCTGAAACTTGGTTTGTAGATCAGGCTTGCCTTGAACTCCCATAGATCCACCTGTCTCTGCCTCCTGAGTGCTGAGAATAAAGGCATGCACCATCATGACTAGCTAAGCATTTTGACTTTTTAGGAACAGGAGAGGAAAGAGGACAAGCGGAACTATTTTTGAGCTATCTGCTTTAGAGTAGGAGTTCTTGCTCAGATTATTGGATTCTTATATTGTTCCTGTGAAAAACAAGGATAATGCCAATACTTTGCTTCTAAGATGATGGGACTGAAAAAAGCAGGAAATGAAAAATAGCACAATGCTCATCCCATGGCAGGGCCCAAATGGTCTCAGTTCTTGTCCATGTCTTACCTAAGAAGCATCTTTGTACATGGGCACACACACCAACGGTGTCCCATAAATGTTTGTTAAATAAATGAATGAATGAATACCATAGAATGAATGTAGATAGTCCTCCTAACACTAGTAGAGATTATAACTATTAACCTTCAAAGGAATAAATGTCATCTGAAGAATATTGCAGCCTTTAGTTTCAGGAATGAAAACCACTATTTCAATATGTTAGTGCATTCAATCAAAATTTTAAGGCATTTCACAAAATTATCCTGATAATGTTTGATTCTGGAAGCTCTGGGTTTGTAGGAAGTTTTATATCATGTGAATCCTTTTATAATAAAATTCTTGGAGATAGTTCCTATTTTTCCTAGTTAAAAATTCTGCAATTAATTCTTATTCAAGTATAACCAACTACTGTACATCAATACTATTTTCAATTCTCAAATCAATAACCTGTGTGTTTTTTTTGGGGGGGGGTAAATCTAATTAGTCTCACTGAGGGGTTACTTTCTAACTCAGGGGAACAGCCCTCATGTTCCCTCATGTTCCTGATGTATTGACTGGGAGGTGAGCGGGATGGAAATGCTCTTTAACGGCCCCCTATGAGGTCAATTTAAGTGCTCTTGGCAGTTCGTGGGAATGAGTGTAGATATGAGGCAACCTGTGCTCTTTTGCTCCACAGTTAGTCTCGCTCTCTCTACAGTTGGTAAGACAAGCATTTCATACAGGGCGTCAGTTCTGTGTCGGCGGGATATGTTGCCTAAATGAAGGGGAATCATCAAAGGACAAAACCAAAGTGTCTCAGCATAAGTTCTGGGACATTATTGGGTCTTTGACAGTTATTTCGAAATATCGCTGAAGCAGAACGAGAAGCAGTGATAACGTCCACCAATCTGAAACAGAGCTGTCCGCAGTGGCCATCCCTCCGGTCCCCTCCACACTCCTTGTTCCCTCTGCACATGCGCTACTTGGAACGAATGCCAGGCTCCCACTCCTTCACGTGGTGTGTTCATAACTCTCAGAATTCAAGCTTTCACCGTGGCCCCTTTTCTCTCTCTTATCGTTCTCTGTCTTGCCATCAGAGCCTTGTGTTTTTGCTGAGATCATAACCCATGACATGGTATATTAGAATTCTATACGTCTCTGATAGATTCTAGACCTTAAAGATTCAGTCCATAAATTGCTCTTTTTTTCTATCCCAGTGCTTAGCACAAGTTGTGTGCTACTATTTATTGGGAGATATCACACACACACACACACACACACACACACACACACACACACACACACACACACACACACCCAAATAAAAAGAAAGGTGCATTCAATTTTGCCCTGAAGGCCAGGGGTGCTGCCACAGCTTGGTGAAGCCATACTTTTCTGAGTTATTCATTCTCTGGAGCTGCTGTTTCCCATCTCTCTCTATACCATAGGCAGCCTTCTCCAGGGCGTACATGGTGACAGTGTATGGGATATATGTGGGAGCCTAGCTTTTTGGCTTGTTCTAAAGTCAGGAATTAAAATTTTAAATCAATTTTTCGATTTTTCTGAAGTCGTTAAAGATATACTGAAGCGAACAAGGAAAAGTTATCTGGATATTATCCTTGAAGCAACACTCAGAAATAGGGGATATAATAAGGAGGAATGTAGTAACTAGGACGTTCTGTCAGACACTACAGCATACGCCCCTGGCTCACAGACACCGATGGCTGTGGAGGCTCCCAGGTCTGTGTACCAGTTGGAAGTTATTTTCCAAACCATCGGAGAGAGCACGGTGCTGGTTTCCTCTCCTTCTGCCAGGTGAGTTTTACTGTGCTGTGGCTGTTTGAGCACTGGTGGTGTTCGCCTGTGCACATGATTCTGCACTTAGCAGATTTTTAGATGAATTAGAACATCTCCAGTGGGATCCTCCTTCCCTCAAGTTCTGCAGCTCCACTCTCATTAAAACGCTCTCCCGACACAGCCTCAGATCAGAGCTATTTAAACACATGCCCCCTTTCCCTGACTCGGTTGTTCGCTTTTAGGAAACAGGCCAGGCTTTTTACCCACACACATTTTTTTTTTCCTTTTTCTTTTTTTTCTGATGATTGAACCCAAGGTTGCACGTGGGGTCTTTGAACGTTTATTATTTTTTGTATCACTTGGCACAAGCCTTGGCCCATGGTTTGTTTGGTAAATATTGGTTCACACCAGTGTTTACAAACTGAATTTACTAGGTCAGGAAAATTAATCGCCTGTCACCTCCATAACAGCATTTAGTTTTGTCTCCTGTGTCAATCTACATGGAATACTATATGTATGTATGTATGTATATATATATGTATGGAAAAGTTCAAAGTTACATTGAAGTATTCCCACAACTGCATGGCTAATTTCTGAAATCCAGGCATTGATCTTTCATTTTTTTTTGGCATGGATTCAAAAGCAAATACGTTTAAGAGTGTGATACTTTAGCCAGGAGTTGGTGGCGCACATCTTTGATCCCAGAACTGGAGAGGCAGAGGCAGGTGGATTTCTGTCAGTTTGAGGTCAGCCTGGTTTGCATAGTGAGTTCCAGGACTGGCAGGGGCTACATTAGAGAGACCCTGTCTCAAAAAAAAAAGTGAGATAAACTTTAAGAGAACCTGGGGTCCTTTATTTACATCCAGTAGAGATGAAATGTCTAAGCCTTTACTTTACATCATAGAGCAGAAACACTCAGAATGGAAAAGAGCTGTGACAGACTGGAATCTGGAGTCCAGAAAAGCACGACCACTAGGCATGATGGACACGATTTGCTCAACAGCTTCAGCCAGTGAATCTTACAGTTCTAAAACAGCATCCATGAGGGGGATTCCAAGGAGCCTCGGTAGTACCTGCATTCTTCTCCCATTTGGCAAAGCCACTCCAGTTCATAACAGAGACACACCCCCCCCCAATCCCCAGGACTGGAACATGTGGATAAAGAGTTCTACAATGGAGTCCCTCCAGGCATTCCTCTTCAGGGTGTGCCTGTGCCGCCCGCTGCCATCTCTACCACTCCGAGGTTTGTTTTCAGCCGGCTTCTTTGCAGGATCCCTTCAACTTCCGGAGCTTAGAACGGCCTGACCCTCCAGTGATTGTAAGTTTACTAGAAATATTTTCCATGTAAATCTTCAATTTTATCAGACAATGTCTATAATTTTACTTTCAATCAACTTAGGAACATTTTTATACCTTCCATTTTATCTGTATAATTTTCCATGAAATAGTCCGTTTTAACATGTTTTTCTATATATTTCTTGAATTTTTTCAGAAATATTTTCCTTGTAGATCTTCAATTTTATCAGAAAATGTTTATAATTCTACTTTCAAAAAACTTAGGAATATTTTTATGCCTACCATTTTATCTGTATAATTTTTCTATGAAAAACTCAATCTTCACGTGTTTTTTTATATATTTCTTCAATTTTATCAGAAATATTTTCCATGTAAATCTTCAATTTTATCAGAAAATGTTTTTACTTCTACTTTCAATCAATTTAGGAATATTTTTATGCCTACCATCTTATCTGTATAATTTTTAATGAAATAGTAAGTTTTAACGTGTTTTTCTATATATTTCTTGAGTTGTATCAGAAATATTTTCCTTGTAGATTTTCAGTTTTATCAGAAAATGTTTATAATTCCACTTTCAATCAACTTAGGAATATTTTTATGCCTAACATTTTATCTGTATAATTTTTCCATGAAATAGTCAATCTTAATGTGGTTTTCTATATATTTCTTCAATTTTATCAGAGATATTTTCCATGTATATTTACACAATGGAATACTACTCAGCAATGAAAAACAATGAATTCATGAAATTCTTAGGCAAATGGGGAACAGGGGGAGGGAAGAGGGCTTATGGGACTTTTGGGGAGAGGGGGGGAACTGGGAAAGGGGAAATCATTTGGAATGTAAATAAAGAATATAGAAAATAAAAAAATATATGATAAATAAAAAAAAGAGAGATGTGGTTTCACAGTCTCTTGTGTACTATTGATGATAAAGTTAATGTGGTATTGCTAAGTCAAAACTAGGTGAAATTATCTGCTTTTGCCTGCTATGGAGAGGCAAAAGTGGAAGTTAGGGGACTCCCTAGGAAGCGACTGCAAACATTCAGATGATAGATCATGGCGGCATAGTTACAATGAAGGTCATGGGACTGGTAGGGATGGATGTAGGCCAGAGAACATGTTGAATGGAGATGAGTAGGGTTTGGAAAAATAAGAGGTAAAGTGGAATTCAGGGCAGACTTTGGACTTGGGACTGATGGAGCCTTTTACCAACCTGGAAATTTGCTTGAAGAAGCAGACAAAAAAATATCTTCCAGATGTTAGGTATTTGCAAGTCCTAGCAGTTATCCAGGGGTATTGTTAAATACAGGTCAGTATATAAAATTCTATTTCATAAGGGAAAACAGGCTCATCTCTGGGCAGATCTGTCTGGGAGTCTTTGAGAGAGTGTATTTAAGGGGATCAGACAGGATCCTCCAGGAAGAGTGGTGGAGAAAGACAGGTGGAGAAGCTCAACTGGTTCTATACCTGTTAGTCTCTTCTCACATGCCGTAGCCCATGGAGAAAGGGACCCTGGGGCCTGGGTTTGTGTGGCTTTATTTCTTTACATTTCAAAAGCTTATAAAGAAGAACCCATAATAATATACATTGCCACAAAATCCAAGATACTTCTGATCTAGCATTTTAGATAAAAGACTTAGAGATCCCAAAAGTATAGGATCTGAAACAGGAAGAGGACTGACTAGAGGCAGGAGGGTCCAGAAGGGTCTGGTATCATGGGGGCTGTGGGAAGAAAGTGTTTGACTAACTCTCTGGAGAACACAAAGCTATGTCCCCAGCCAAGCATTTGGATTCCAATGACTACAGTACTCCCTGCCCCAGAAGGCTCAATGGGAGGAGTGTCTAATGGAAAGAGGCTGAAGGACCCAGAGCCAAAGACTAGAATAGTGATTGGGAAGATGGAGATTATAAGCAGAGACATCTCTTTCAATAAATACAACTTTGAAGAGGAATGTGGCCATAGAGATGAGATAGAGTGGAGCAGGGTCTCCCAGAGGCTCTCATTGTGGAGTGGGAGTGCTGAGAAAGATCATGGAGCCAGTAGGGGGTATCCCTTCTATAGCACTAATCAGGTAGTAGATATGGTCCAGAACACTGTGAATTCATGTCATCTCTCCTGCTCGTCAGTAGGTAGTTATGTTACTCCTACTGTAAGAGGAATGGAGAAACAAAGACATTACATAAATAGTCCAAATGTCACTTAGTTCTCAATAGGGCTGGGATGCAAGACAGGTAGAACAATTCCTTAGTTCATGCTAATTGTAATTTGGGGGAGAATAACTTTCAAAATCAAGTGGCCTTGAGTTTTCATTCTTGACCCATTTCTTACTGACCCTGTGACCTTGGGAAAGGCTTCTCATCTGTGAAAGGAAGATGGCATCTGCTGCAGTGCTGCTGGAGTTAGTATAGTAAAGCACAGGTCTTCACACGGAATGCTTGAGGACACTGTCATGAAAGCACGCTATTCTGATTCCGAATGTTCTTTTTTCGTTTGATGTTTCTTCTCCATTTAAAAAACTTGGTTTGCAGGTTTTAAGAATTTGTTGCTATTTGAGTGCAGAGGAAACAAGTCAAAATATATCTATACGCCACTGTATAGATATATTTATGAGGCTCATCACTGGAAATCAAGTTGTGCATGACTTTAAATGTGTGCACTGCTTTCCAGTCTCTGCAACACCTTGGCAGAAAGTCTCAAGATTGCTTTCTGATAGTGAATGGTGTCATGTGCGTTTATTGCCGTTTATCCTCCTATCTCAAATAAATAGGTATTTGCATTAAAAATGCTAGATACAGGAGGCTAATCTATTAAGAGAGCTCACCTCCTTCACATTAAAAAAAATTCCTCATTTTTAAAAATTATAATCACACTGGTATATTACTCAGTCAGAGGATGCTTCACCTATCAAGCCAGGACCTCTACCTAAAGAAATACAATACCTCTAGAATTCTCCAGGCTCTTCCCAGTGAGGTGACCCAGAGAAAGGGCAGGAAATGCTGTTAAGTGGTACAGAAATGTAAGTGATACTTGCCAGAGAGCAAAAACCTTTTTTCTCACCTTAAGATATCTTTCGATGAGGCCTAGGGAGGCAGCTCAGAGGATAAAGGACTTGAATTTGACTCTCCAGATCCTACAGAAAAGCCAAGCACATGGGGGAGTGAACATACCTCTAATCTTAGTACTTCTATGGGACTCCTACAGAAAATGGAGACAAGATAACTTCTAGAAGCTTTCAGGCCATTCATCCCAGGTGTGCATAAGGTGCGAGGTGAGGGCCAAAACACAAGGTTGTCCTGTGACCATCACATGCACACATAACACACATTAATGCTTTAGATAGATTTTGATTAGTGGTATTTATAAGGAATCTGTCTTTAAATCAAGACAGTTTTATTCTTGAAAGCAAAGGAACTTGGTGTAAGATGATTATTTGACAGACACTGAGCTAGAGTCTTGCACAGCATATCATGTTACCAAAGACTGTAAGTTGTCCATGCTTCTATGAAGAATGGTGCATCTCCTTGGCTCTATCCTACTTTGACAAATTCACAAGCCTTCAGAAGGGCATATAGACAGAGATGCACACATTCACCTCTCTGTGTTATCCTGTTTTGTGCAGAAGTCTGGACCAACTTTAACCAATGTGCACATATGACCCTTTCTGAATTGTCCAGGTTGTTGGTTTCTGTATTTCTATCCCATTAGTATCCACTGTTGCCATAAAGCATAAGTTAAAAATAGCCATTGATTGAAGGAATGAATGGGTCAGTATGATTGGAAACCAAATAAGAACCAGAGTGTACTTTCAAGAGATAATTTCTGGACAGAACCTGCAACTGTTGATCCTAAGCCTGTTTTGCCCATTACAAAACCCAAGTGATCCCAGAAGATTTGTTTTTTATTGACATAAAAGTTTTTCCCATTATTCTTTAATCAGCGTTGAATGGCTAAAGCTTGTGCTATTTTGTCTATTTCCTTGTACAATAGATATGGATTCTCTTCTGGGTCTCCCTAAAGTGAACAATAGCATGTAAAACTCCCAGAGCTTCAATATATTGATTGAAAATGTGGCTTTATGTCCTTTTCTACTCATATCATCTGATAGTTATATTTCTATGTGGGTTATATTTGTAAAAGTGTTGAACAGTGGGATTCTTGAGTGAGGATGGAGGAATGAGGACTTTCTTCATCCTCCAGGAACTAATAGAAAAGAGAGTATTTTAACTGCCATAGATAATTGTCTAATGTTATTGTAGTCAACATTTTGACTTAAAAATGATTACATCACAAGGTTAAAATATTCTAAATATAAAAAGATTGAGAACAAAAGGAATCAAAGAGAGTACATTCAGAAAATTTACAGAGGGATTTTAGTGATACTTTTTAATAGATGAGTTATTAGTTTTTTATGAATGAAAGAACAGACAGTTACTAAATATCCCTAAGGAGAACAATCCAATTTCAAATTAGAAAGTATAATTTTATGTTGAAATACTTTCAATCATTTTAAAGAAGGAAATTCCTAAAGTACATTTCAAAATACAAGTTGCAAAGAAAGAAAATTATAAGAGACATAAAGCAGTGGAAATTGCTCATTACCCCCTTAATATTAAACTTGAAAGTGCAAGGGTTTTAAACATCTTTGAATCTTTAGTGGACTTGTAATAAAATAGTGACTGTTTCAAGACATTAAAGGAGGGAATACAAAGATCACATAAAATCAAACAACTCTTACACCCTGTGGAACAGAAAACCTTTTTATATTATAGTGCCATGATTTTATTAGTATATTTGAAACATTTAAGTTGACATATAAAATTATATATGTCTATTAGCTATGATATGATGTTTTAATATATGTATAATTATATAATGTTTAATTAAGATAAGAATGTCCATCTCCTCAAACATTGATTATTTAATTATGGTGAAAGAATATAAAATCCCTTTTCTAGTTTTTGGGAAAAGTTAGTTATTTCTATCTATTGACATCTATAGTTGTACAGTAGAACACTAGAACTTAGTTCCAGTGTATCCTTTTAAATTGGTACCCAAATACATTGATATTACAAGTTAATATGCTTTACGCTCTTCAACTTTTGTGAGTCAAGAAATGTCAGCAAGCCAAAGGAAGCTGCCTTGAGTGGGGTGGGTAAAAGATGCTGATGGTGATCAATGATAGATGAGGTTCAGCTCACCACAGCTAGGCTAGAAAGTTCAGGGTAGACTCTTTGATGAAATCCCAAGAGTAGAGTGTGCTGCTGACTGGCCAATGAAGAAACCATGTAATTCAATACAACTTTAAGAAACCCCCTCCCTTCCCTACTAATTTTTTAAGACAATTAACAAAGTGATCCTTATGCTTTGGGAAACAAATGGGTCACGGTGGTCTTCCTTAACTCATCAGTTATTTAGTCACACTGAACTCTCTCTTGCCGCATTCTACAATCCCTTTTGGCTGCCTACAGGGAAAAGATGAGAGTTAAAATTCTTGCTTTGTGTCTAGAAAACATACAGCTGGTGTCAAACTGACAAAAATCAGCTAGCTGTTTGTTTGATTGTTTTGTCTAGGATAGGAGGAATCCAAAGTGTTGCCTGGTGAGCAGGTGGTCTACACACTGGTGACACGAAAGGGCAAGGTCTAGCCTGAGGTATAGGCAGTCCTAGTGTTTGAAAGGCAAGACCATGGATCAAATATTCATGGCGATATTTTTGGGCAGAATAGAAAGAATTAAGAGCTCTGGAGTTTGTGTGTTTTGTGTGTATTAGGATAGGCTTATCTGTCTGTCAGTCTGTCTTTGGGGTGGAGTTCGACTCGAGGGCTTTGTGTATGTTAGGCAAGCACTCTATCACTGGGCTATAGCTCCAGTTTCAGAGTGTGACTGGGGGTGGGGGGGCTCATTGTTTTCTTCTCACGTCCTTTAAAATGTCTCCTACTGATAAGCCAAAGGAAAGACAGAGATTATTAAGAAAATATTACTTATAGGCTACTTTATTTCACATACAAGAGATTTGTAGGCTCGAAGGGAGTGGGGAAGGAAGGCATGGGAAAACATATTATCTTGTGTGACTCCAGAATTATTTGTTTGTTTGCTAATTTATTATTATTTTTGAAACAGGGTCTCACTTTACAAAGCCTGGTTGGCCTGGAAGTCAACTATATAGACTAGGGCTGACCTTGAACTCACAGAGATCTGCCTGCCTTTGCCTCTCAAGTGTTGGCATTAAAGGCATGGGGCAGTACATCCTGAAACTCCAGATTTATTAACTGCCACTTCCACTGCAGAATCAATTGAAAACTTCAGAACTGTATATAAAAGAAACTCTGTAATACTCATTTGGATTTATGTTTTGTTTTATAGTTTTCAGTAGTAATTACTGGGAGCAACTTCTGGTGTAAGTCCAGAAGGAAAGGTGTTGTTTTTGAGCCTGTGCTCTTGGCTCTTAATTTTCTTTGAATTGTTAATGAGGTGTTCTGAGGAAAGTATCTTTACCCTGGTACATGCTTTCTTCATTTTCAAAGTGTGATAATGTACTACATGACATCTAAGGTCTTTTCAACTGCCTGTCAGCCTATATGATTTGACTAAATTGAATTTTCTACCATTCTCTTGTTAAACCCACCATTGAGCAGAAGGAAGGCAGCAGTATTTATTTGGTAGAGAAACGAGATGTTTGAAGACAAAACAAGTCACAAAACTGAAAACTAAAATAACCTGAGACTGTTCCCTATTCTTTCTTTAGCTGCTTCGACTCTCTTGTTTTGTCATCAGTGAGCACATCACTTCCTAACTCAGTCGAGGGGAGGATGCTGGGAAATAAGACCCAGAGCATTGCTGTAGTCAGTTGCTTATAGACTGCAGATGAGGAGCTTCAGGATACGATTCCTACCAATGCCATATTATCTTTATTTATAAGTATGTATGTGGAAATAGTTCTTCAGTCTGGAAGCTGCCCACCACTTTTAAGAGCAAGGAGGGCTATGCCTACAAATTCCCTCCTAATGGTACCTAGTACTTAACCTCAGTCAGTCAAAACATGGGTCAATGCCACAGAGAGACTTTTTATTATTCTTATTATTATTATTAGTGTTCTGTAAATCAAACACCATGATGATAATAGACAATATGACACTGCATTACCAGTGCAAATCCTCCTGCATCAAAGACAGTAAGCTTTAAAGGAAAACAAAGGCAGTATGATGTTTCAACAAATTGACTTTTGTAATGCAAAATACAGCTGTGAATTAGTTCCTTGTTCCTTTTTAGTTCAATTTTAGTTGTTGGTATATGTGACTAGCATTATTATTATTATTATTATTATTATTGACTTTTAGACAGAGGAATAGCATGTTAATAATAAGGGTAGTTTGGGAAACACAGAGAGAAGAAAAAAGCTTTCTTTAATAGCGAAACACAGAGAAAATACATCCTGGGCTTAATTCTCAAATAAGGAGAAAAAGTGATATAATGAGTGGCCCACACTGCGTATACTGATCAGAGGAGAAAAGAAACATGGCTGCTGGGTTGGGTAGATTAAGGACTTCCTCTCAGAATGTTGAAGGCTCAGAGTGGTAATCACTGAACACAAAACACTTTCATTGTAAACCACTCTTTAAACGAATGTGAATAACCAGGAAGGAGTGAAGAGAGGACATCAGAGTAAAGGCCGTTTAGCCCATACAGCTGCTCTTCAGAGGAACTGACCACCTTAGAGTCAAGTCCGGGTCTGTAGGGTTGAAGTGGGTCTGTGGGGAGGAAGTGGGTCTGTAGGGTGGAAGTGGGTCTGTGGGGAGGAAGTGGGTCTGTGGGGAGGAAGTGGGTCTGTAGGGAGGAAGTGGGTCGGGAGGGTGGAAGTGGGTCTGTGGGGAGGAAGTGGGTCTGTAGGGTGGAAGTGGGTTTGTAGGGTGGAAGTGGGTCTGTGGGGAGGAAGTGGGTCTGTAGGGAGGAAGTGGGTCAGGAGGGTGGAAGTGGGTCTGTAGGGAGGAAGTGGGTCAGGAGGGTGGAAGTGGGTCAGGAGGGCGGAAGTGGGTCTGTAGGGAGGAAGTGGGTCAGGAGGGCGGAAGTGGGTCTGTAGGGAGGAAGTGGGTCAGGAGGGTGGAAGTGGGTCAGGAGGGTGGAAGTGGGTCTGTAGGGCGGAAGTGGGTCTGGAGGGAGGAAGTGGGTCAGGAGGGTGGAAGTGGGCCTGTTAGAGAGGAAGTCGTCTACAGAGTGGAAGAAGGTCTGTAGTACTCAAACTGGTGTGTCCCACCTCAGCAGGTAGCTGGTGCTTAGTGTGCCCCTGGTGCTGGTGATTGTGTGGTGGATTGTTGAGCTTGTTCGCTGAAACTAAGGAAGAACTGAATATCTGGGAGAGGTAGAAGATGGGAGAAGAAATGATTGAAAGTCACAGAAGGCTGAGCTGAAGAGAAATTGAAGTGTAACAGCTTTACCCCTCCCGAGTGGGAGGGTCCTGACTCTCTTGAGTCTCAGTTGACTTGGGTATAGTATAGAACCTCTGGGCCTCTCCCCTCCCACCCTCCTACCTTTTGTTGGCCTTGTTTGGATACCTACCCCCAGGCCTTCATGCCATTTCTCCTCCCAGTATCTCCTGGGAACAAGAAGCTGCTCTCTCAGGGAATTGTGTTTGCTTTCCTTGTTTACCACCCTCCTTTAACTCTCACTGGGTTGTGCTAATAACATAATAGTGTCTTTATATATATATATATATTTTATTTACATTCAAAATCATTTCCCCTTTCCCGTTTCCCCCCCTCCCCGAAAGTCCCATAAGCCCCCTTCCCTCCCTCTTTTCCCCATTCAACCCCTTCTAGCTTCTCTGTCTCAGCATTCCCCTACATCCAGTCTTTCCAGGACCAGGGGTCTCTCCTTCCATCTTCTTGGAAATCTATTGATATGCGTATTGTGTCTAGGGTATTCTGAGATTCTGGGTTAATATCCCCTTATCAGTGACTGCATACTATGTGTGTTCTTTTGTGATTGGGTTACCTCACTAAGGATGATATTTTCTTTCTTTTTTTTTTTAAACCGTCCTATAACCCCTGAAGAAATAGAAGTTGTCATTGGAAGTCTTCCAACCAAAAAAAGCACAGGTCCAGATGGTTTTAGTGCAGAATTCTATCAGACCTTCAAAGAAGACCTAACACCAATACTCTTCAAACTGTTCCACAAAATAGAAACAGAAGGAACACTACCCAACTCGTTCTATGAAGCCACAATTACACTAATACCAAAAGCACACAAAGATCCGACAAAGAAAGAGAATCTCAGGCCAATCTCTCTTATGAATATCGATGCAAAAATACTCAATAAAATTCTTGCCAACCGAATCCAAGAACACATCAAAACGATCATTCACCACGATCAAGTAGGCTTCATCCCAGGGATGCAGGGATGGTTCAATATAAGGAAATCCATCAATGTAATCCACTACATAAACAATCTCAAAGAAAAAAAAACCACATGGTCATCTCATTAGATGCTGAGAAAGCATTTGACAAAATTCAGCATCCTTTTATATTAAAGGTCTTGGAAAGATCAGGAATTCGGGGCCCATATCTAAACATAGTAAAAGCAATTTACAGCAAACCAGTAGCCAGCATCAATCTAAACGGAGAGAAACTTGAAGCAATCCCACTAAAATCAGGGACTAGACAAGGCTGCCCTCTCTCTCCATATCTTTTCAATATAGTACTTGAAGTTCTAGCTAGAGCAATTAGACAACAAAAAGAGGTCAAAGGGATACAAATTGGAAAGGAAGAAGTCAAACTATCACTATTTGCAGACGATATGATAGTATACATAAGCGACCCAAAGAACTCCACCAGAGAACTCCTACAGCTGATAAACGACTTCAGCAAAGTGGCCGGATATAAAATCAACTCAAGCAAGTCAGAAGCCTTCCTATACTCAAAGGATAAGCAGGCTGAGAAAGAAGTAAGAGAAATAATACCCTTTACGATAGCCACAAACCATATTAAGTATCTTGGCGTGACGCTAACCAAACAAGTGAAAGATCTGTATGACAAGAACTTCAAGTCTCTGAAGAAAGAAATTGAAGAAGACCTCGGAAGATGGAAAAATCTGCCATGCTCATGGATTGGCAGGATTAATATAGTAA
This sequence comes from Tokudaia tokunoshimensis, assembly GCA_036184795.1. Classification (NCBI taxonomy): domain Eukaryota; kingdom Metazoa; phylum Chordata; class Mammalia; order Rodentia; family Muridae; genus Tokudaia; species Tokudaia tokunoshimensis. Next base: position 57,305,420 of record BTHU01000013.1, on the reverse strand, counting down.
AAATGAGCATCTTACCAAAAGTAATACACAGATTCAATGCAATCCCCATCAAAATCCCAACTCAATTCTTCATAGAGTTAGAAAGAGCAATTCAAAAATTCAAACCCAGAATAGCTAAAACTATTCTCAAGAGTAAAAGAACCTCTGGGGGAATCAGTATCCCGGACCTCAAGCTGTACTACAGAGCAATAGTGTTAAAAACTGCATGGTATTGGTACAGTAACAGACATGTAGATCAATGGAACAGAATTGAAGACCCAGAAATGAATCCACACTCCTATGGTCACTTGATCTTTGACAAAGGAGCTAAAACCATCCAGTGGAAAAAAGATAGCCTTTTCAACAAATGGTGCTGGCTCAGCTGGAGGTCAACATGCAGAAGAATGCAAATTGACCCATTCTTATCTCCTTGCACTAAGCTCAATTCTAAGTGGATCAAAGATCTCCACATAAACCAGACACACTGAAACTAATAGAAGGGAAACTAGGGAAGAACCTTGAACATATGGGCACAGGGGAGAATTTCCTGAACAGAACTCCAATAGCTTATGCTCTAAGATCAAGAATAGACAAATGGGACCTCATTAAATTACAAAGTTTTTGCAAGGCAAAAGACACCGTCAAAAAGACAAAGCGGCAACCAACTAACTGGGAAATGATCTTTACCAACCTTACATCCGACAGAGGGCTAATATCCAAGATATACAAAGAACTCAAGAAGTTAAACTCCAGAGAGGCAAGTAACCCTATTAAAAAATAGGATGATATTTTCAAGTTCTGACCATTTGCCTAGGAATTTCGTGAATTCGTTGTTTTTAATTGCAGAGTAGTATTCCATTGTGTAAATATACCACATCTTCTGAATCCATTCCTCCATTGAGGGACATCTGGGTTCTTTCCAGCTTCTGGCTATTATAAATAAGGCTGCTATGAACATAGTGGAGCATGTGTCCTTATTGCATGCAGGAAAAGCCTCTGAGTATATGCCCAGGAGTGGTATAACCGGATCCTCCAGGAGTGTCATGCCCAGTTTTCTGAGGAACCGCCAGACTGCTTTCCAGAGTGGTTGTACCAGCCTGCAATTCCACCAGCAGTGGAGGAGTGTTCCTCTTTCTCCACATCCTCCCCAACAACTGCTGTCTCCTGTGTTTTTGATCTTAGCCATTCTGACTGGTGTGAGATGGAATCTCAGGGTTGTTTTGATTTGCATTTCCCTAATGACTAAGGATGATGAACATCTCTTTAGGTGCTTCTCATCCATTAGATATTCTTCAGGTGAGAACTCTTTGTGTAGCTCTGTACCCCATTTTTTAATAGGGTTACTTGCCTCTCTGGAGTTTAACTTCTTGAGTTCTTTGTATATATTGTATATTAACCCTCTGTTGGATGTAGGGTTGGTAAAGATCATTTCCCAGTTAGTTGGCTGCCGCTTTGTCTTTTTGACATAATAGTTTCTTAATTAAGGAGATTGTGGATTATGCTGAGGGGATACAGCAGTGGTTCTCAACCTGTGGGTTGGGACCCCTCAGAGGCAGGGCAAATGTCCCTTTCACAGGAGTCACCAAAGACTATTAGTATTCATAAGAGTAGCAAAATTACAGTTATGAAGTAGCAACAAAAATTGTTTTATGGTTGGGGGTCACTACAACATAAGCGTTATCAGGGAAGAGGTGACCTCAATTAAGAAAATGTCTCCATCAGACTGTCCTGAAGGAAAGTTTTTTGGGGCATTTCCTTGATTAATGATTGATGTGGGAGGGCCGAGTCCAGGGTGGGCAATGCTACTTCTGGGTAGATAGTCCTGGGAAGTATAAGAAAGGTCACTGAACATGATCCTCGAGAGCGAGACAGTAAGCAGTATTCTTCCAGGGTGGCTGCCAGAGTTCCGGCTCTAACTTCCCTCGCTACAGGAAGTTGTTTTTCATGGTGTTTTATCACAGTGACAGAAAGCTAATGGGGACAAAGCACCTGCAGCGACATAGATTTGGGGCGTGACTTCTCAGCTTCACCTTCTCTCAACTCTCAGAAGGTGGGAAGAGACACAGAAAACAAACTGTGAACTTCTCATTGGTGAGGTTAGTCAGATAACTGTCAAAACACTTTGATGTTCACGGAAGAACATTTTGCCTGGAGTCAATACTAATGGGGCCATGAAATCTCCAGGGCACAGCCAGGAAAACCTCTCCTGTGGACCACAGAAGGATCTGGGGTCATTTAAATATCCCCATTGTGAAGAAAAGCATGGGGCTTTATATGGGAGGGGGGAGGAAGAATTTATTAGAATCTGAGAGAAAGCTGATTACAGATGAATGTCGAGAAGGGTCATATTAAGAAGATTAAGGATGCTGGGCCCCATTTTCCACAGGGATATACTAATACCGACTCCATCCCAATCAGTAGTACCCAAAGGCGATCCTTCCCTTGCCGTGCCTCTCCTGCTAAAGAGTAAACTCAGGCATTGGCCAAAGGTAACAATAAATATTCAAACCTTTATTATCAATGTTTGATAGCTGTATAAAACATTTATATTCATGCGCTATTTCATTTGCTGAAAAGATGCAGGTGGTTTTAAAGGTGCTATTGGTAGATCGTTTTTAAAAAGATCTAATTATCTTCTTACCAATTTCCCTTTGTTAAAGCTGAGCAGGGTGGACTACACAACAAAAAATTATGCTGGGAGAAGGGCTGGGCAAGGCGTGCTTACCTTTAAATAATTTGTTCTGCATCAAGGTCGGCAGTTGTGTTCTGCCTCTTGCTTAATTTTCTATTTAACTTCCTTCACAATCTTTCTGTGATTTAGAAGCAAATGTGCACAGACATTTTGGCAATTACAAAAGCTATTTTCAAATGATAGAAAACATTAACACAGGAACTAGGACATTAATAATTTCTTCTGCACCGATGCAATGAGACCTTGTTCTTTATGTAGATGTCTTTGTGTGGTATAAAAATAAGGGACTGGAGCCTTCCATTTGCCACACTCATTTGTACTGACATCACTATGCTGGTGCTTTAACAATTTTATAATTAACATTGGTCATTCATGAGTATTTAAAAAATTATACAATAATGGTATTGGTAAAAAAAAAAGTACTTTGTGACTCTTTGTAATTTTAAATTTTTCAAGGGGGCCTGAAGAGGTGGTCTGAACGTAAGAGGATCGGTTTTGGGGTACAACCCATCTGGGTTTGAATTCTCTCTTTGATTACTTACTACATGGATGACCTTAGGCACACTAGCTTCTGAGTTTTAATTTCCCTTTCTATAGAATAGCACCAACAATGCCTATTTTCATGGTGATTGTGAAGATGAAACTGAGATAACATTGATAGAAATTTTAGTATGGTGGGTGGACAGCAGGTGTTGTCCCCCATGAACAATAGTCTATGCTAGTTTTCAAGGTAGAAATAGTAAGTCACCATTGTCACATTCATATAGTCATTTTGTCTGGTCATTTCATTATTTTTAAATTTATTCCTGGCACATAAAGGTTATTTTGCTTTTTGAAAATGTTCAGCTGTTTTCAAAAACTAGTAATTTAACTCTAATGCCTCTGTAATTCTAGTCTGTCTTAAAGATCTGGCATAGAAAAATTGCATGAATGCACAATTTTAAACTGTCTAGGATAGCAAAGTAGACAATTGGGAGGGGCAAAAAGGGAGAAGGTACAGAAGTTTGTGGAGGAGTATACTCAAGGATATTATAAACTTGCATACAAGCATGTCCTTATGTGTTCCAGACCATAACCAATGAAAATACACCAATGAAAAAGTTTCAGGGGATGTTTGGATGAGAGAGGAGGACACATGCACGACTGTGTCTGACTTCTAACGGAGCCTTCTTTTATATAACTACTTCTGTTATTTAGCAATGCTTCAGTTAAAGCATACATGGACAGTTTTACATGTCCCCTCCTGAGTGCCTGGAGGTCTGACACAATGTGAACCAGGCCTGTAATAAATTATTAAATATATGTCTTTAAGGAAGCCAAAAATAATACTCTTGATAATGATTCCTCAAAGTTCAAAGGGCTGTTCAGCCACCCAGTTGAGACACATGATAATTAAAAATTGAAAGTCATAAGTAATTGAATATTGATTCAGAGTTCCTGCCCTGAAAGGTGAGTTGAAGATGTGTAAATCTGTGCAGGAAAGAAAAGTACACTGCAGGTATCTGGAAAGATCAAGCCTAGATAGATAGCCCTTGGAAAGCTAGCAGTTGTGGTTGGAAGGATCACTTGCCACCAAGAGCACTGGCAGACTGTCCATCTGCATGCGGCCCTGTTCTCGTCCTGTGTGCAGTATACAGTGGGACAGATACATGCCATACGAGGAGGGCAGCATGACGATCTTGAAGGGTTGGAGATGAGGCTGCCGGCAGGATGAGATGTTATAAAGTATCTCTATCACATATGCAAAGTATTGGCATTATGCTTATCGAAACAGAACAAATACTGTCTAAAGAATTCACATTGATTTTGATGATTTCTAAAGATGTGCTCATTACTTTAAATTTGGCAAAATCCACTCCTGGATCCTCCCAGACCCTCTGAGGGAAGAAGCCCCTCTAGAGTGGGAAGGCAGGGCTATCATCTCAACCCAGGCTGAGGAGGGGTGGGAGTGAATGTGTCTGTGAGTGTCTGTGAGTGTGTGTGAGTGTGTGTGTGTGTGTGTATTTTGTGACATGTTAAGAGTTGGTGTTGCAGAGTAGTTTACATCTTCACCTTCTGAAGACCCTTGAATTTAGGACTGATATATCTGTGACAAGTATGCCAGGAGTGGAGGTGGGGCCACCGGAGCAAGCCACTTCCCCATCACCATCTTCCCATGGGATCCAAGACCTAAGACAGACAGCCTGTCAAATGGAACCGCCTTCACCCTCTGCCTGGGCAGGGCTGGTCATCCACCTGGCCGCGCCAAGGGGCAGATTGTGGTTTGCCCTCTGAGCCTCAGAGCACATTTGCTACTTGAAGAGAAGCTGCCTGGCCCAGCTCCAGGCTGGACCCCAGGTTCAGACAGAGGTGCTGAGCCCCACGTCAAGTTGTTCAATGTTTTTGTTCTGTAGTTCCTTCCCACTCCTTTTTGATGACATTTACAAAAGAAAGCAAGCTGCTTGGAAGGCCTGGACATGAGGGAAAGGGCATGAAGACAAGGCTAATGGTGGGAGTGCTAGAGGCTCTGGTTACCTGGTCCCCTGGATGGGACCCCAGAGTCTGTTAAAGGGCCCCTAGGTTCTCCCCAGCTCCTACCCTCTCCTCCAGCCCTGGTGATGGCAGAGGCAGAAGAAAACTTTGAGCCCAGCTCTCACAGGAAAGGAAAACTCTCATGGGCTTTGCAGAGAAGGTTCCACCGTATGCTCATACATTGTCTTTGCCATGTGCTAGGATATCACATCAACAGGACAAAAAATATGTAAAATACTTGAATGAGCTTGTATTATCACATTAATATTATTGGGAGTGTGTTCCAGGCTGAAGTGATTCATTCAGTATTTTGGTCCTGTTCTAGTCCTTTGTAATTGGTGGTAATTATTATGCTTTTCTTTTTAATACAAAAAATGTATAAAAATAAAAACTTGAAAAGGCAAAAAAAAATTGGCAAAAATCAAAGAAGATCAAAGGAGATCACTAATTATATTTTAAGTAGTGACATTAATTTTGGTGAATTTCCTTCTAGTCTTTTTTTTTCTCTCCTTTGCTAATAACTTTACACAACATTTAGGGCATCAAATAACAGAAGAAGATGTGAGAATAAAATTAGTTGAAGGACACAGATAATGAAAATAAACAAATTAAAACCTTCATACAAATAATTATGCATTCAAACAACCATGTTCTCCACCTAGTAGGTTAGCAAGTAGGAGGGAAAAGGTAACACTGGCTACAAGTGAAAACTTAGGCAAAGGCATTCTTCCAGTGCTGGGGGCCATGGAGAGTGGCCCAGTCTCCCTGGTGCTGACACAAAGTACAATAAAAGAAGTTTTTAGCAAATACTCAAGTCCCAACAACCAGTTTGTCTGCCAGTAATTCAAGGTACAAATAAGGTTCCTTTGGAATAAAAACAGTTCATTCATCTCTCGCCCAAAACAGCTGCACTAATGCCTTCTCTAGCAATAATTATGTGAACGTTTTCTATTGTCAATGAAAACACACACACACACACACACACACACACACACACACACAAAGATTTATTACTCAGAATGTAATAAATTTGAAGGGTATTCATAAGTAGACCTGGCTTCCCTTGAGCAATGAAGTACACATGGTCTCAACCCACCTTGGAACCAGTTCTATACACTATTGCTTTTGTATCATCAATAGAAATGCTAATCCAATGGCATAGCACGCACAGGGCTGTTATCCCAAAGAGGGCTTGAGAACCCCATGGGTCTTTGTACAAGATAGGAAACTGTTCTAAATTGTTCTAAAACTTCTAATACGTTATAGTTAACCTAGCCATCACCTTAAACCCTTAACACTCCTTCCTCTTAGCTGTTCTCCCTATTCTACCTAGCCTCTGCTAATGGCCACTCGATTCCAGCCTCTGTGGTCCTATCTCAAATTACTTTGTGGTCCTATCTCAAAGACCTTTGATATTTCTATGCCTGGCATATTGCACTCAATATAATGTCATTCAGGTTCATCCTCATTGCTGGAAATGACAGAGTTTCTTCCTAGTGGTGTCATATATGCGTATGGTGTACGAGGGGTGGCCTTGACACATGTGGATACTAGGAGGACAGCCATCTAACTGTACTTTATCACTCTCTGCCTTATTACTTTGAGACAGGGTCTTTCAAAGAGCACAAAGATAGAGTGGCAACCAGCAAGCCTCCCCTGACTCCCAGCACTGGCGTTATAAGCAGATGTGTAGCTATGTCAGGCTTTGTATGTGGGTGCTGGGATCTGAACTAAAGCTGTCAATTCCAGCAAGCATTCTTACCCAACTGAGCCATCTCTCTAACTATGGATTTCCCCCCTTTTAAACGATGGTTTTCCACTGGGTATGCATGTTCCATTTCCTTTACCCAGTTATTCCTGAACCTGGACTAGCTAAGGAAGTTATAGGAAGTAGAGACATGTTGGTGCCATTTCTTCCTAGCTTTTATCTTTAAGGATAGTTTTCCAATCACACAAACCCTGTCCATGAGATAGTTCAGAAATAGACATATCTTTGTATTCAGGTCCTTATAGAATCTCTTTCTTTAAAATGAAAAATAGCCTATAGAAATTATGATAGCCCCCAGCCCCATAACCTTACTGCCTTGATGCAGCTCATGTTGGCTTGCTTCGTTTATTTCCTCAGTGAGGACACTTCCTGTATTTTAAGTATAGGCATGTTCTGCCTATACTTACTCTGGACCCAGGTTCAGTTTCTAGCATCTGCATGGTGGCTAACAACCCTCCATGATTCTAGTTCCTGGGGCTCCATTGCCCTCTTCTGGCATCGTGGGTACTGCACATGTGTGGTGCACAGACACATCACCCATATAAATAAATGAAATCTTAAAAATCTAAACCAACCAAATAAACCTTTAGACTTCTATAAGGGCTTCTCTCAAACGATCTAGTTGTCTACTTGTGGTCTTTATCACTGACAGAAAAGGTTGGGCTGGCTGCACAGAAAGCAGTGAAGACCCTCGTAAATTCACAGGTTTGTGGCTGGGTAGGTGTTTATGTTTCTTCTTTAGTAGTGTGAAGAGTATCTTCCTGTTACCAATGATGCTAGCCCGTAGAGGTGAAGGCTCTAGGTAGGCACCAGTTTGACTTCTCTATGTTCAATGAGTTGTCTTCAGCAAAGGGCCTTGCTGTAGGTTGTGGAGAGAAACCTACAGTCTTGGCAGCGTCTTTGGGTTGTTTGGAGATTTCCATAAGGTAATCTTTGGCAAATGCTTGGCAAACAACTCAATTAGATGTAGTCGAATCCTAATACTAGAAGCTTTGGTGACAAGAGATGGCTAGTTGTGACTCTGTCTCTACAATTAATCTAGTTATTTCATTTAGATCATCTTCATATATATACACATATATATATGCATTGTGATGCTTGTACTGTACTAAATTTCCCTACTATCCCTCAAATGGTCCCTAATTCTGTCTCTCATATTCCTTCCCTCATGCCCCCTTGCCTCCCCATCTCCTCTTGGTTTTCCCATTCAGTCCACCCCGTGGCTATCCATCCATAACTATTTTATCTCCCTTTCCTAGGGAGGTTTATCTGTACCACCTCCCCTAGTCTCTTAACTTTGTATCTGACCTCTGTGACTATATGGATTGTAGCTTAGTTATCATCGACCTAACAAGTAATAGCTGTATATAAGCGAATGGTTTTTTTTTTCTAGTTCTACTCATTTACCTGCAAATGTCATTTTGTTTTAAGGACCGAATAATATTGCACTGTGTAAATGTACCACATTCCCTTTATCCACTCATCTGTTGAAGGTTATCTAGGTTGTTTCTAATATTCCAGTCATTTCTATTCATGAATAGAGTAGCAGTGTACTTAGTTGAGCAAGTTTCTCTGTGGTAGGATGAGCGGTCCTTTCCCCTGCCCCTAAGAATGGTATAGCTGCATCTTGAGGTAGATTAATTCCTATCATCCTGAGGAACTGTCACACTGATTTCCATAATGGATGTACAAACTGTTACCCCCACCAGCAATGGATGGTTCCCTGTACTCTACATCCTCAATAGCATGAGCTGTCACTTGTTTTATTGATCTTGGCCATTCTAACAGGTGTAAGATGAAATCACAAAGTAGTTTGGATTTGCATTTCCCTGATGGCTAGGGATGTTGAACATTTCTTTATTTCTCAGCCATTTGAGTTTCCGTTTTTGCAAATTCTACTTAGATCTGGACCCATTTTTTTAACTGGTTTATTTATTTTCTTAGTATGTAGTTTTTTTTAAAAGTTCCTTTTATATTTTGGATACCCTCTATTGGATGTGTAGTATTAAAAAAAAATCTTTTCCCATTCTGTAGGCTACTGTTTTGTCTGAATGACAGTGTCTTTTGTCTTTCAGAAGCTTTTCAGTTTCATGAAGTCCCATTTATTAATTGTTGATCTTAGTGCCTGTGCTATCAGTGTTCTGTTAGGAAATCCCCTCCTTTTGCCAATGTGTTCAAGGCTATCTCCACACTTTCTCTTTTATCAGGTTCAGTGTATCTTGTTTTATATTGAGGTGTTTGATCCATTTGGATTTAAGTTTTTTGCAGGGTGATAAATTGTGTATCTCTTTGCACTCTTCTACATATAAACATCCAGTTAGTCAGCACCATCTGTTGAAGGTGCCATTTTTCAATCCAGTATGTATTCCTGGCTTCTTCCTCAAGAGGTAAGTGTCCATAGCTGTGTAGATTTATGCCTGGATTTTCAGATCCTATTCCATTGATCCCTATGTCTGGTTTTGTGCCAGCACCATGCAGTTTTAATTACTATGGCTCTGTAGTACAACTTGAAATAAGAGAATCGAAAAGCAATTCTTTTATTATTTAGTATTCAGTATTTATTCTTCAGTTTTAGTTCTCCTGTTTTTTTTTTGTTTGTTTGTTTTCATATGAAAAGCTGAAACGTGTCCTTTCAAGATCTGTGAAGAATTGTGTTGGAGTTTTGATGGGGATCACATTGAATCTGTAGATTGTTTTTGGGAGGACAGTCATTTTTACTTTGTTGGTTTTGGGAGGACAACCATTTTAACTCTGTTAATCCTACTGATCCTTGAGTATGGTAGAGTTTTCCACCTTCTGATGTCATCTTCAGTTTCTTTCTTTAATATTTTAAAGTTTTTCTTTTTTTACAAGATAGGGCTTTCATTTGCTTCATTAGAGTTACCCCAGATGTTTTATATTATCTGAAGCTATTGTGAAACGTACTTTTCCCCTGATTTTTTCCTCAGTCCACTTGTCATTTGTATATGTGAAGGCTATTGAATTTTTTTTGAGTTAATTTTGTATCTAGCTACTTTGCTGAAAGTGTTTATCAGTTGTAGGAGTTTCCTGGTATTATTTTTAGGGCCACTTGTATATACTATCATATCTGCAGATAAAGATACTTCAACCTCTTCCTTTCAAATGTTTATCGCCTTGATCTCCCTCAGTTTTTTTATTGCTCTAGCTAAAACTTCAAATGCTAGATTGAATAGGTATGTAGAGTGTGGGAAACTTTGTCTTGTCCCTAATTTTAGTGGAATTGCTTGGTGTTTCTCTCCATTTAAGTTGACATTTGTGGTTATTTTCGTCAAAAGTTCCATGAAGTGCTGAGGAGTTACTTTCTTTTGTGTTAGGGTGAACTGTTCTGTAAGTATCTGTTAGGTCCACTTGGCTCATAATATCAGTTAGCACCAGCATTTCTCTATTTGGTTTTTGTCTAGATGGCCTCTCTATTGGTCAGAGTTGGGTGTTGAAGTCTGCCTCTATCAGTGTATGAGGGTCAATGTATCATTTGAGCTGTAGTGTTTCTTTTGTGAACCTGGGTGCTTTGGTGTTTGGACATTCAATGTGAAGCATTGTAAGTCCTCTTGGTGGATTTTTCCTTTTGAGGAGATAGTGTTCTTTTCTGTCTCTTCTGATTGATTTTGGTTTAGAGTCTATTTTTGTGAGGTATTAAAATAGCTACACTACCTGGCTTCTTAGGTCCATTTGATTGAAATATATTTTTCTATCCTTTTACCCCTAGGTAGTATCTTTCTTTGACATTTAGTTGTATTTCTTAGATGCAATAGAAGGATGAATCTTGCTTTTCTACCCATTCTTTTAGTATGTGACTTTTTATTGGGAAATTAAGAGATACATGTTGAGAGATATAAATGACCAAAGATTGTTGATTCCTGTTACTTTGTTGTTGTGGTGGTGGTAGTGGTGGTGGTGGTGGTTTGTGTGCACATGTGTGTGTGCGTGTGTTTGTGTGTGTGTGTGTTTCTTCTCCTTTATTTGCTGTCCTGCGATTATATATTTCTTGTGTTTTCTTGGATGTGCTTGTGGAGTTTTCCTATTAGTGTCTTCTATAGATTAATTTGTAGATAGATATTGCTTATATTTGTTTTTTTTATCATGGGATGTCTTATTTTTTTCCATTTATAGTGATTGAAAGTTTTGCCGGGTATAGTAGTCTGGGCTGGCATCTATGGTCTCTTAGAGTCTATAGAACTCCTGTCCAGGTCCTTTAGAATCTCTGTTGTGATGTCAGGTGTTATTCTAATAGGTCTGCCTTTATGTGTTACTTGGCCTTTTCCCTTGTAGCTTTTAATAAACATTCTTTCTCTGTTCTATGCATTTAGTATTTTGATTATTATACAGCAGGGACGTTTTTTTTGGTCCAGTCTATTTGGTATTCCACATGCTTCTTGTATATTGATAGGTATCTCCTTCTCTAGGGAAATTGTCTATGGTTTTGTTGAAACTATTTTCTGTGGTTTTTGACCTGGATTTCTTCTCCTTCTTCTATACCTATTACTCTTAGATTTCATCTTTTCATAGTGTTCCAGACTTCCTGGGTGTTTTATGCCAGGGGAATTTTAGATTTAACATTTTTGTTTAAACCAGTATATCCATTTTTTTTTCTATTGTGCCTTCAATTCCTGGGATTCTCTCTTCCATCTCTTGTACTATGTTGGTAAACTTGCCTCTAAAATGTAAAACTGTTTGAGATTTACATTTTTAATTTTCAGATTTCCACCTCCTCCTTTTAAAGGGATTTATTAATTTCTTCTTTAAGGACCTTTATTATATTTATAAAGGCCTTTAAAGGTCCTTTTCCTGTGTTTTAGCTATGCTGGGGCTGCTACAGTTGGGGTTGCTGGGCTCTAGTGGGGACATAGTGTCCTACTGTCGTGGATCGTGTGTCTATGCTGATATCTAGGCATCTGGGTTTGGGAAGACTGTGATTCTAGGTGTTGATTCTGTCTGGTCTTTGTTGGTTGAGTGTTTGTTCCTTGGTTTCTATTGCCTTCTCTGATTCTTAGGAGAGTATGGTAGCTGTGTATTTCCTGGTAGGAAATTCTTCTGGGGTCCTGATAGGTATGGTTACTGGGGATTCCAAATAAGATGTGTTTCTAGGTATTGGGAGCTAAGATATAAGAATAAGGAAGACCTGTAATGGGGATTCTAAGGGGAACATCGAGATCTGGAGCTCCGCTTAGTCCCCTGGGAATGGAGGCAGATGTGAGCAGAGGCCAGAACAGGTAGTCTGCCATAGAGCTGAGGACGAGACTGAGAATTTAATATGGAGAGGAGGGAGAGTGAAGATTTGAAGCTTGTCTACCTGCTTCGCTGGCCTACTTACTTCTCTGGAAGGCTTGGCAGGGTAGAGTCCCAGAGAATGACTGCTGGAGTTTGGGGCTTGGGTAACAGGGTAAATAAGGAGGAAGGTGTGTCCGGGGGAAAGATCTGTGTGATCCACTGGAGATGGGGGAAGAGAGGAAGGAGAAGCCATAGCAGGTGGTTGGCTACAGAGATAGGGGATGAGACTGAGGGTTTGAATTTGGAGAAGAGGAGGGAGAGGTGACGATCTGCAGCTAGGCTACCTGCTTCCCTGACCAGAGTGGCTTGTGGGATCCCAGGAAATGACTGGTGGAGTTGGGGACTGGGGTAATCTGCTTGGATTTATGAAAATGGCAATACTTTGGAAAGTAGTGGTAAAAATCTTGGGATAGAGGAAACTGTTGTTGGTGTTCAGTTTGATCAAAACAAAAATACAAGCATGTCTCATAGCTTTTTTGACAATTTGTTAGTTTTTGGCAATTAATAGATGAGGAATGTAAAAGTTGATTTCAGTTGCAGCTCTAAAGGAGACGAGAATGAATGTTTTCTCCTCCAATTAGCTCGTGTGTTTGTGAATAAATTTCAGATTTGCTGGATGAGCCAAGATTGAAGGTAAAAAAAAAATTGCCATCAAAGGAAGACAAGTGCTGTGCTTTGAAAGGGCACATTGAAGAGGGCTCTCAGAGCAGCTGTCCCATTTGGAGCCACTACATCTTGTTGAGTTCATTTCAAGTAAATATGCACAAGGGAGGAGTGAATATATGGCCAGAGTAAGGGCTGGGAACATGATGGGGACGGGGGGAGGGGAGGGGAGGGGAAGGGGGAATGAGAAAGCGCTTCCTTTCAGAAGCTGAGTATGTGGCCTCAGAAATGTCACCCTGGCACGTGCTCCTTCTACCCTAGATGCAATGCTGAGCTGCCAGAGTTCATTATGACACTCTTCACCACCTTGAAAACACGCAATATCCACAATTGAGAGGCAAAGTCATGACTTGATTAATCAATCCACCGGATACCATATCTCAGACTGTCCCTCTGCCATCTCAAGATTTTACACCTTATGGGAATGCAGCACAGTAAGACTTGAAAGAGACAGGAAGTAGGTCATTCTTTGTAAAGGGGGCAAAGGGAAGTGGTAAAGGAAGAGGTGAGGGTCTCTGAACACAATTTGTTCTCAAAGGGCATAGTTCCAGAGGGTGTGTGTTGAAGGGTGGATCTGGTAGTTGATTACTTTGAAATGAAAGGAAATTGCTCTGTGTTACTTTAAATATGCACTTTGCTAGTTATTGCTGTCCATTTAGAAACACATAGAAAAGCTCTTCAAAGATATGTGTGTGTGTGTGTGTGTGTGTGTGTGTGTGTTTTGCCTGCATTGATTGCTATGTACCATGTGTATTTCTGGTACCTATGGTGGCCAGAAAAGGGCATCAGCCACGTGGATGCTAATAATCAAATCTAGTTTCTCTGCAAGAGCAGCCAGTGCTCATCACTGCTGGGCCTTTTTCCCAGCACCCAGTGCTCTTCTCTGCACTCATATTTTAACATCTTCGGACCCTCTCAGGCTTCCTGTCTAATCCATCTCCATTCCTTTATGTCAGCCGCTGCTGTGCGCAAACATTGTCTAACAGGGGTCACACTAGGTTTTTGACTCAGATCAGTACCTTGCTAAGCCACACCAGAAAAGCGTCCTCTCGCAGTAGATGGAAACTAACACAGAGACCCACAACTGGACACTGTGCAGAGAGTGAGAGACTCTGGAGCACTCAGTCCTAAATGGGATGTTTTCATCAAGTTCCTCCTCTCAGGGTTTTAGCAGAAGAGGAGGCAGAACGACTGTAAAAGCCAGAGGGATAAATGAGTTCAAGGAAACAGTGTTTGCTAAACAAAACAGGACTGATGCACATATGAACCCATAGGGACTTGGCCTGCAAAGGTCAAAGCTAGAAGAGGTCCCAGTGCTGAGAGGGTTAAGTGGATATGCCTCCGCCCGCCCACCAAGAAGCCATCTGCAATTGATACCTACTTGCAAAGAAAAAAAATTAGTTTTCTCCAATGGAGAATGTGGAATATTCTCCAATGGGAATATTACCCATGCTTCAAGGTAGGCTACATGGCCAGGAGTAGCTGCCTAGCACAAAATGAACTCAATGGTATTTTTGTAGACTTTCTGTCTCATACAGCTTTGTCTGCCTCTCTCTCTCTCTCTCTCTCTCTCTCTCTCTCTCTCTCTCTCTCTCTCTCTCTGTCTGTCTTATTCATCTTTTGTTTGTGTATTTTGGTTTCTGTTTCTTGTATGTTTCTTGTTTTGTTGCTGTAGTGTTTTTCTTTTTTTTTTTTTAAAGAGGTAGAGAAAGAAAGGACATGCGTTCTGTTGGGTGGGGATGTGTAATATCTGGGAGGAATTGGGTGAGGGAAGAAGCATGATCAGAATATACTGTATGAAAACATTCAATATAAATCAAATGGCAGTAAGATTAAATTAGCATTTCTCTTCTCACTTAAATTCATATTTTATCTCTTGTATTTGATATACATATCAAATATATATATATATTTATATATATATATTTATATATATATTTATATATATTATATATATATTTATATATATTTTAATATATATATATTAAAATCACCTTTCAGTGACCTCTCTTGGGAGTACCTGCAAGACTATATCTAGACCTCACAAGCTCATAGTAGGAATGTAAACAGTACATAGAGGGCATCAGGCTTTCCTGACACCTGCTTGAGGGCTGAAGAGCATTGTCTGGGATTCATTAACTTTGCTTTTATTGTTATCAGGCTTCTTACTTCTAGAATGAAGGCTGGTTAAGGAATACTTATAACTTTGTGTAAATTCCCTTTATTTTGAGTTTTAGTTGAGATAGTGTGGGCAGATGCTTTTGTTTCTCCTCTTGTATAATTTTAATGGTGATGGTGATGGGTATGAACTCAGCTTGCATATGAGTAGATTGATCCCACCAGGAATAATATAAAATGTGGGCAAGAGATTTGAAGATTTCAAGATTCTTAACCCCCCACATTTTCTTATTGGAACTAGAGTGCCTAAATCCCTCATCAATGTATGGATTGCTGAAGATGAACAAACACATTGCAAATTCTTTTACTGTGTCAGTCAGCTACACCAGTGTGAGTTCACCCAGCACAGCTGCACGTGGAGTGCCTGCAGAAACCTTTAACAGAGAGAGCTTAAGAAGGGCAGGGACACCAGAAAAATCTGCACAATTTCCCCTTCAAATAACTTCTAAGGGGTTCATCACAAACCAACTGAGTGCTAGAGTTCAGTTTTTGTTGGGGATGACAGAGGAAAGGAAGAGTCAGTGGGCAAAAACATGGAAGGAAATTTGGGGTGTGATTCCAGAGCTCTGAAAACCAGTTTCTGTTAAGTCCTTACATGAACATATCTGAGTAGGAACTGCTATATCCAATCTAAGAGGTCCCTTCGGTTCCTTTTGTCATTGCTATGACAATATTATCTGATATGAGAAATCTAAGGGAGGAAAGACTTATTTTGAATCAGTTTGGGGGGATAACTCATCATGAGGAGAAGGTACGGCGGCTGGAATAGTCTCACTCTGTGTCAGCAGGCATGTGAGGCTGCTTGCTTACATCATTGCGAATCAGTACACAGAGAGGCTCGTCTGGAAGCTGAGCCTCAGGATCTACTTCTTCCAGTCAGGAGTTAAACCTCATTAACAGTTAGTCTCTGCTAATTGGGAACCGAGCGTTTAAGTACGTGAGCCTGTTGGAGACATTTCACATCCAAACCATATTACTATCTTGATGTTGAAAGATTTCATTGACAAGTTAGAAAAGTTAGTGCGAGATGACAAGCTTTAATAATGCTTCCCCTCTGAGAGGTACTTTTTCTGTTGTCTCTGTCATTTTTATCGATCATTTGGTAACACACAGATATTACTGTAAGACAAACACATGTTCTAAACTGCTAAGCCTATGGTAGAATTTATTTTGATTCACAGTATGGTAAGTGGTGATCGGTATGTACATACAGGTGCATGTGTATATGTGTGGAGATTGGAGAACAACCTTGGGTGTTGTTCCTCAGAACAGCCATCCCCGTTGCATTCTGAGGCATTGTCTTTTCCTGGGACCTGGGACTTGACCTTTTAGCTAGGTTAGTTGGCCAGCGATCCTCAGGACTCTCCTGTACCTGACCGCCACACCACAATTCACTGTTTTTTATATGGGTTCCAGGGACTGAATTCAGGTTCCCATGCTTGTGTGGTAAGCTAAGAGAGCTAGTTCTCTAGCCCTGGAAATTTTTGAAAGTGAGGTGGATTACTCATAACATTTTTTTTTGCTAGGGCAGTGGTTCTCAGCCTTCCTAACGCTATGACACTTTAATACAGCTCCCCATGCTGTGGTGACCCCAACCATTAAGCTGTTTTTGTTGCTGCCTCATAACTGTAATTTTGCTACTATTATGAATCATAGTGTAAAAAATCTGTGTTTCCTGATGGTCATAGGCACCCCCTAAAGGGAAATTTGACTTTCCTGAAGGGGTCACGACTCTCAGGTTGAGAACCGCTGTGCTAAAGTATTAAAATCATAGGATTTTTAGGCCTCCAAGAAGGCTGAGGTATGTTCTAGTATTGTATTTCTGTGGGATAGAAATAAAACACAGTTGTCAAGTTATATCAAATGACATCAAATATATCAAGTTTGTAATGCTATTGAATATTATAGAGTATAATAAAAAATAGGCACTTGCTTTGTGGGTTTTGAAGTTGTAAGTCTGAATTCTGGTTATGCCACTTGACCTAGAATTTTGAAAAAAAATGACTTAAATTTTTCAGTTCACTTATTTATAAAATGAGGCTAATAGAAATATCTCATAGAAACATTGTAAGAATGAAAAATATATAACACAAATGAAGCTGTTTGTATAATATTCAACAGTCTAAGTTTCTAATGCTATCTAGATGGCGATTTTCATGTGTAAAATAAAAACTTTGAAACAAATCGCTTAATTCCCTTTTGTGTGGAATACATGCTTGAGTAACACAGAGAGACACTGAAGTGTTTTTTTAATTTATTTTTATTTTTATTTTTTATCTCTTCTGTTGATGCCAAGGGTAAGGGAACACATTTATGTTCTATTATGTCTAAGCAAATGGGTCATCGTAAACCAGAACTCAGCTGCTATGTATTAACCTGGTGTAGCAATGCATTTGTGTGCCGGAGCGAGGCCAGGACTTACTGAGTCTAAATTAAGTCTTCCAGTAGTGGGCTTTCAACTCATAGTCTATGCTGTGACTAAACCTTCATGTTACATCAAAACCTAAAGGTATTTTTTTTTAAAATTTAATATGAGTCCATCACCTTTTATTTTTGTTATACATGAGGAAATACTACAATCGTTCTCCATAGAGCGCTGCATTGTAAGAACTCTGTAAAGGTCCACAGGCAGCTTCGGATGAGACTGAATCTGTCTGAATAAAGCCTGCGATCTGAAGTTAATTAGTTTTGTAAGGTGCAATAAACATCCATTGTTGGGTCTACAGAGCAGTAGTTTGTGCTACTGTAAAGAAGATGTCTTTTTAGTCCCCTAGCTGTTATGAAAAATTTCAGAGCCCACAGTCTGAATTAAAAAAAGCAAGGACAAGATAATGACGGAAGACACAACTAATCCTGGTGCTACCGCCTGGCACAGACTGTTACAATAATCACAGAGAAAGCTGTTCATAGCAAGAGAAGTTTCTGCGAGGTGTTACAAAACCACGAAGCTAAATGAATGGAATGAGCTATCGCTGAGAAAGTGAAACAGCCTAAGACCCTGTGTTATAAAGAAAAGGGCGAACAGATTTAACATGTTTGTAGGAAATGCAAAGGAAGATGTGTGTAGAACCATGAAATTGCACTTAGGTAGACAGGTTTCTTTCCTTAGGCATGACTTCAGCTTGTGTGTAGTTAAGATCTGAAACTCTGGTAGAAAATGTCAAGCACCCCTGACTCAGAACCCGCTTTGGGCTACTGAGGCTGTGCTCTAGAAGGAGACTGGGAGACTGCTGCAGAGGACTCTGAAGATCAGGTTTTATCTGGCAGTCATTTGTAGCTCTCAACTTTTCAAACTCCCTTTACGGCGATCTTTTTATGAGGATGAGCCAAAAACAAGACCCTTCTGGGCCTCGTTACTACCGAAGGGACTTCCCCATATCATGCCTGATGCTAAATCTCACCTCGGAAATGGGAAGCAGTAGCCTTTCTTCGCCCAGGAGCTGAAGACTCAGGCAGAGAGATTTCTGCTGTCTCCGTTTCTTATTCTCTTTTCTGAGAAACAGATTCGGCCAACATCTTAACAGAAATCTCTTTTTTAAATCAGTGGCCATTTCACACAAGGTTACAAAATATAACACGGGAGTTCTCAGCTTCCGTGACCGCTTCCAGCTCCCAGCCCACTTGAATCTCACACGTGTGCGAAGCATCCTCTTGGCTCCGTGTTAAGTGGGGGTGGAGACATTTGGATGGAACTGGGCTCAGTTAAAGCTCTTCTTGTCTGAGTTGTATGACGTGGATACACTGATCCAAGTCATCCTGAGGAATCACAAAGTGTTACCCAGAGACCACAGTTCAGTATCTCAGGAAGCCTCTGTCCTCACTGCATAGCGTATAGAAGCACCCAGGGTTGAGACTGCTCACAGCGGTGAGCCATGAGGACCTGGGTGAATCACACACAGATCTAAAGTAGGCAAGAGTCATTCATCAGAATGGCCCATGATGTGGAAATTCCATTCCTATGCACTGTAGTCCCTTTCACACGAACGCTTCTCAAAATGAGTCTCTGGTTTCTCAGTCACTAGGAACTTTTCACTAAGGTAACAGTGAGTCTGAACTGAAGTTGTCATGTCTGCATCTCTTGGAATATCACCTTCCTTCAGGGACAGCAACAGACAAGTAGGCAAGCAAGCAAGCAAGCCAGCCAGCCAGCCAGCCAGCCAGCCAGCCAGCCAGCCAGCCAGCCAGCCAGCCAGCCAGCCAGCCAGCCAGCCAGCCAGCCAGCCAGCCAGCAAGCCAGCAAGCCAGCCAGCCAGCCAGCCAGCAAGCAAGCCAGCAAGCAAACCAGCAAGCCAGCTAGCTGGCAAGCACTAACAACATAGGATGCCTGCTTATATTTAAATGGGTAGACAGTGATTGTCACCAGTTTGTACCAGGCAATATCAGGGACATACTTACTATTTATCCAAAATTCAAACTTGGCTGGGTATCTCATTGCAAATCTATTTTCAAAACATCACTGATACCAGGTAATCTCCCTCTTTATTTACACCCAGAGTGGTGAGATAGCTTGTTTGCAGCTTTGAGGAATCACTATCTTTTGCAGGTTTTGTCTCTCGGATCCTTTCAACACAGCCGAGAGCGGCAAGAGAGTCAAGCACTCCACACCCCTCTATCTCCGGGGAGAGGGAGGCATTGCCCTCTGATTTTCTGTTCTCTGCTTGGCATATTCTCCTTAAAGCACATTCAAATAGCTACCAGAAAGGCTCAGCTTTGCTATTTTTAGATTTCAAATAGATTACCTACTTGCCAAAATTTCAGGCATCAATTCATGATTGTTGAGGAAAAAAAAAAACATTGAGAGAAGGGTATAGATTCTCAAAACTATATTACATGTTCTACTAAGGCCTAAATATTCACACAAACTATATAGAAACTCAGTTGGCAAGATTATCAAAATATTAGGAGGTTTTCTCCTTGCTCAGCTCCCCTCCGGGGACCCTGGAATAGGAGATTCAGAATACTGTTTACTCTCATTATTATATTATGAAAACATCAGGAGCAAGGTTGAAAGAGTTCCTCAGCACCTGCCCACATGCCTACCGTGTCAAGTCTGCAGCCGACACCTCACTCCATGTGCTTTATCATGTGTCCACTCACCGTCTTGTTTAAATGCAGTTCAAACTAAGTAAAAAGCATCAGCCTGTTTCATCCCTAAACGGTCCAGGTGATAAATTATTAATTAAAATTCAGTATTTGTCTGTGATTTTAAGGTAATTATACATGCAGTGAATTGTACATTTATTTGTATATTTGTCTATTGTGTGTTACTTCTTGGTATGGGTATGCTATGTGTATATATGTGTATGTGTATGTGTGTGTGAGTGTGTATGTGTGTGTATGTGTATGTGTGTGAGTGTGTATGTGTGTGTATGTGTATGTGTGTGAGTGTGTATGTGTGTATGTGTGTGTGAGTGTGTATGTGTGTGTGTGTATGTGTGTATATATGTGTGTGTGTGTTCCTGTGCATGCGCACACAGAAAGAGTCTATTTTGTATTGCTTACCATCTTTATCTTTTTGAGTCAGGGTGTCTCTCACTGAACACGAATCGCATCAGTTCCACTAGACTGGCTTGCCAAGGAGCTTCAAGGATCTTTCTGTCTCTGAATCCCCAGTGCTGGAGTTACAGGCACATACCTGGCTTTTTACATGGATCCTGGGGTTCCAAACCCAGGTCCTTGGGATTGTGCAGCAGATACTGTGCGGGTTGAGCCGCCTCCTCAGCCACTACATATATCATCTTGACAAACACATGCTGTGTAGGGCTATCACCCCAGAAGTTCTCCTTACACTCTACTTCAGGACTGTTGAGTGCCGCTGTGATTTTCCTGTTCACTATAGACTGCATGGCCTGTCCCTAAGCATCATGAATGTAGCACTTGCTTTTGCAAGCTTGGCTCACGGAGCCTGCGGTTCTTCTACGCTTTATCTAGTTTGCTTCATGACGATGCCACAAAGTGCTTAGCCATTTTCCTGTTGGGGACTGTGAGACGTTTCCAATTTCTGGCTATTATAAGTACTACTGCTGTGATGTCCATAGGATATTTTTATGGACAGGTTTCTTCCCCTCCCCCACAAGTTCCTTCCCTAGGTCCCTCCCGGAACCCATCTCTGAAGTAAACAGGAGTGGAATCAGCCTGGACTTGGGAAGCACTAGTTTCTATTAGTGATACCTATCAGGTTTTCTTCTTGGGCATAACTATAAACATTGTAGTTCTTCTTCTTGGCTCCTCGCTTGACCCCCAAAGCTCGAAAGGTCTAGATTTTCTGTGAAGTGTTAGGACCTGCCTAGAACATTCTGGAATATGGGACACCTCTTACTGGGTCTTGCTCACTCCCAGTCAGTTATATCACAAGGACGAGAGTGCCATAGACTTATGCTTTTCCTTCACTGAGCATGTGTGTGGTGGGTGCTGCATATGTGGGGGTATAAAGATACATTGAGGCTCTCAGATTGTAGAGAAATGGACAAGCAACGGCCATTTGCACATTCATAGTGAACATTCTGGCGGAGACACACTCAAGATGCTGAGAGAGTCCTTTAAATAGCACCAGGCCCAAGACAGAAGCACCAAAAACTACTTTCCAGCGGCAATGTCCTCAGGAGCAGATAAGTCAGCAGGCAGGAGGAGGAAGGGTGTCAGTCACATGGTCTCCCATGAGGGCCAGGAGTGAGAGACCTGAAGTGATTCTTTGAGAATCTCAGTGGCAAGTGGTGAACAGGAGAGGATGCCAAAGGGGGACTGTGATGGACTTTATTAAGGATTTTTATTTCTCAGTGTTTCTATGTACCAGTTTTTGTCCATGTGACGAACAGACTTCCAGCTATTTTTGTATTTATTCTGATAAGTTGGGAAGAACCCAGTGTTGCATGTTAGTCTGTGTTTGCTCACGGAAGGTTCTCAGTGAGTGTATTATGTCCACTTGCTGATGCTGAGTGATGTTAAAGATTTTCATTACATTTAAATTTATTTAAGGTGTGTATACATGCATGTGCAAGCATGTACATAGATGTACTCAGGCCACAGTATGTGTGTGAAGGTCAGGAGACAGTTTGCAGGAGTTGGTTCTCTCCTTTTGTTATGTGGACTCTGGCATTGAACTGAGGTTATCACGCTTGGCAGCAAGCACCTTTACCCATTTTGTTGGCCCCTGATTGATATGTGTATGTTTTATATATATATACACTTTTGTGTGGCTCAGCATCAGGACATATTTGAAGGGAAATGTCAGAATCTTCCCTGGAACTGGATTACTGCTGACCTTAGCATCCTTAAATTAACCATTCAGGAAATGCAAGATTTATAAGTTGGGGGCTTTTTTTTTTCTTTTGAAAAAAGGTCTTAATAATTCAAAGAACTTTGTAATGATTTTGAAAGTGCATGCTAAGTACTTGATGGATTGGATCAATTCAGTCTTTGTACTGCTCCGTGTCGACATCCTCCTCTCCACATATGGAAATTCGACAGATGTACAGAAAATGCCACGAGGGGCGGGCTGCTGCCTTATGGCATTTCCTTGTGCATTTCATTGGAGGAAAGACGTGTCTGTGCACTTTATAGTGAGTCATTAACTATAAAAACAAGCTAATTCACAATCCCGCTTTGATCTGGATTTCCTGTGATTTATCTTTGCTGTCTTAGCATCCCCTGAATTCCTGATCGTCATTAACTCCCCAAATATTTACATCACTCCAGATAATCAATGCTTATCACAGTCAATACAGATGTTACAAGACCCTAGAAGAAAGATGGTGTCAGCATAATAACATTTTAATTATTACAGCATGTGTTTTTCAACAGTATCTTTTGTTTGCAGCATCAGCGAACATAGCCACAGTGCATATGTAATTCACAGAAAATATTAAAATGGTTGAATATTTAAATTATAGCATTTCCCAATCCAAAGATTTAAAGCAAGAGTGTGTAACTGCGTGAAGGTACTAATGTGTGTTTAATTAATTTTAATCATGCTGATGAGGCTATTAGCTTCAGTTTCTGTTCCCTCTGCAGGGTTACACAACTGTTATGCAAAACAAATTTGTGTGTGGATGTTTTAATGATGTAAAATACCCAATTTAAACTTACCTATTAGTCCTGTTAAAGAAGTCACAAGAGTTATTCTAGGGGAACCCAAGCTCTATTCTGTTTCTTGGTATGCTTTCATTTGGCTTGCAGGCTTTATTTTCAAGCATTGTGAACCTCACTTTTATCTGTGTGGAGGACGAAGACCACAACGTGCTGTGAGACCTGAAACAGTCAGTTTTTGATTTCCTGCCGTGTATCTCAGGCACCAGAGTGCCGGGGTAACCTTGGCTAGTGTTTCTGTTGTAGTGTCTCCCCTACACCTTCCTTGTAAACGGCATAGTTCCTCTGCAGGCCTGACCTCTCTGCTTCCCGAGAGCACTGTGTTCTTGCAAGTTGTTGCCTTAAAGGGAACAGCACAAGGGTTTGTGACATGTACGGTAGAATACACGATCAGTCAGTCACTCACCACCATCCGTTCAGCTTCACCTGACAAGAGGCAGCCAAGCCCCTGACTTCCTGCTCTTTTTTTTTTTTTTCTGAGACAGGGTTTCTCTGTGTAGCCCTGGCTGTCCTGGAACTCACTCTGTAGACCAGGCTGGCCTTGAACTCAGAAATCCTCTTGCCTCTGCCTCCCAAGTGCTGGGATCAAAGGCGTGCGCCACCACCGCCCGGCATGACTTCCCACTCTTGATAATTTTAGCGACTTTCACTAGGATACATTTGGATACTTATGTCTTTGTCCTTTCCCTCATGTGAAGCTGAGTGAACTCCAAAGCACAAAGCACAATATTGATAAATAAGATATTAGAGAGTCTCAGGTTTTTGATTTTTTTTTTTTTTTGGTGAGACATCAGGAAATGGCATTAATAACATTCCAGTTATAATAGGAGGAGGTTTGTGACGTGGCTAGAGATTTCTTGGTTTTTTGGTTTTGCTTTTATAACTTCAATGAAATAGAACTCATGGAAGCAGTCTGTGGCTCTGGTGACAGTGTAGAGGTCCATACCCAGCAAGCCTTAGTGCATCTCTTTTCTGCCTGTGGGTTGCGAACTCTTTTGTGGGATTCTAATGACCCTTTCACAGGGCTTGTCAAGACAGTCAGAAAACACAGATATTTGCATTATAACTCATAACAGTAGCAAATTTACAGTTATGAAGTAGCAATGAAAATAATTTTAAGGTTGGGGATCACCACAAAATGAGGAACTGTATCAAAGGGCTGCAGTATCAGGAAGGCTGAGAGCCGTCTCTTAGTGGAATTTGAGAAGGGAGAGAGAGCTCTGAGAAGGATATTCCATCACCAAGAAAGATGAGCTTCCCCCTCTGCCTCCTGTGATCTCCAGGGGCCAAGGATGGGGATCCTCCCCAAGCCGACTAAGTTTATAGATGTTTTTATTTCCCGTCTGACTAAATGGGCCTCTTCACAAGGACTATGAGGAGAGGACCTGGGGTATCCGCTGGGCTGTCACTTTGTAGAGGGATTAGAATGGCAATCACCTTGTTTCTTCCTCCTGGGAAAGTTATAAAGTAAAGGAACAGGTCTCACGTGCTGAGGGGACACGGAACCAAGTACTAGGACGGCTCACGGCAAGCCGGGGAAATTAAAACAAAGTTATTTACTTTAAAAGAATTTGTACCGGTGTGGTGGGTTTCATAGTGACATTTTTGTACAGGAGTGTCACCTATTTTGACTATATTCACTCCCATTTCTGTGTGTGTGTGTGTGTGTGTGTGTGTACATACAAGAATATTTATCTTTTCCTAGATTCTGATATATGGGAGAACAGGGTGTTCGTGTTTCTAGGTCTGGCTTATCTTCTCAGTGTGATGATCACCAGTTTCATTCATTTGGCTCTAAATGACATGATTTTGTTCTTACTTGTGGCAGAATAAAAATTCCTTGTGTTTATATATCACCTTTTAAAAAGCCATTCATCTGTTGAAGCTGAGTTTATAGGCCGTCTCTTGTGAGCCTGTCTTTATGCAGTAAGCGTAGATTGGGCCGGCGTCTCTGTGCTGTGCTGAATCAGAATGCTTTGGAGTGCTTGGGAGTGGTACAGCTGGGTAATCTCCCAGTTCCCTTTTGCGTGTTTTGAAGGATGTGCATACTGGTTTCCATAGTGTCTGGTCTACTTCACGTTCTCGCCAGTAAGGAGCTAACTCCCCCTCCCCACTCCCTATCTCCCCAGCGTTTGCTTCCGTTTTCTCAATGATAGCTATTCTGACAGGAGTAGGTTAGATTCTCAATGTAGTTTTGATTTCCCACATCCTGACGGCAAAGGATGTTCAGTCTTTTTTTTTTCCAGTATCCATTGATCATTTATTTGTGCTTCATCTTTTGTGAACTGCCTCATTTCATTTGCCCACTTACTGAATGGATGACTTAGATTGCTGGTGTTTGATTTTTTTAATCGATTAAGTAAATTTTTATGGAAAATAGACTCTTCTCTCATACATTCTGTCCCGATGACGGTTTTCTCTCCCTCCTCTCCTTCCAGTTCCCAGCCACCTCCCCTCTCCCCCAGATCTACTCCCTCTCTGTTTCCCTTTAGAGCAGGTCTCCGAGAGATGACAACCCAACACAACAAAACAAGGCAAAAGCCCTCACACGGAGGCCAGACAAGGCAATCTAGTAGGAGGAAAAGAGTCTCAAGAGTGGGCAAAAGAATCAGAGATACACCCCATTGTTAGGAGTCAAACACCAAGCTAACAGCTGTAACATTCACAGAGAGCCTGGTAAATGCCCATGCAGGCCCCGTGCTCACTGATTCCGTCTCTAAGAACCCATGTGAGCCCGGCTTAGTTGATTCTGTGGGCCACGTTCTCCTGGTGTCTTCTATCCCTTCTGATCCTACAGCCTTTCTTCCCCCTCTCCCACCCAATTCCACGAGTGACCTGATGAAGACCTCCAACTTAGACTTTCTACATAATGTCCAGCTGTGGATCTCTGCACCCCACTCCCATCTACTGTTTATAGATCTAGATATTAATCACCCCTAGCTAGATTTGTCCCTGGCAAAGATCTCCCTTCATTCTGTAGGCTGTCTCTTCCTTGTTTTTTCCCTTTGCTTTGCTGAAGCTTTCTCATTTTACAGAATCCTCCCTCCCTCCCTCCCTCCCTCCCTCCTTCCTTCCTTCTTTCCTTCCTTCCACGTATCTATCTGCATGTATACTTGCATGCCAGAAGAGGGCATCGGATCTTGTTACAGATGGTTGTGAGCCATCATATGGTTGCTGGGAATTGATCTCAAGACTCCTGGAAGAGCAGCCAGTGCTCTTAACTGCTGAGTCATCTCTCCAGCCTCATGCAATTCTTTTTTTCAATCCTTAGAATTATTTTTGGAACTGTTGGAGTCTTTTCTAGAAAGTCCTTGTATATTCCTGTATCTTGAAGTGTTTCCAAGAAGTTTCAGAATTCTTGTCTTAGTTAAGATCTCAGATGCATTTTTAAATAATTGGGTTTTTTTTTTTTTGTACAGGGTGAAAGACATAGATCTAGTTCCAATGCTACAGGCATGTTCCTAGCACCATTTATTGAAGAAGCTATCATTCCTTTAATTTTTTTTTATTTAACCATCACATGGAAATTTATATATTTGTGGGCCATATTTTACTATTTCAAAACATGTAAGCAAATTCAGATGTGGTGGCATACACAGATAATCCCAGCATTTGGAAGACTGAAACAGAAGAATCATGATTTGAAGCCAAACTGAGCTACATAGTGAGACCATGTCTCAAAATAAAACAACAAAGAAAACCAAAAGCCTTTTCTTCCCAATAAAATAAACAAATCAATGACATAAAGCCCAGTACTTGTAGATAATGTGCAGATTGGAGTAAATTTTATATTATTCTAAAAATGTATTACTTCTTCATATGAGAAATATTAAAAACCCTATGTCCTAGCTCTCTTGAAATAATCATTTAATTGCTATTACTCATAATTATTCTGCTGTTTAGTAGAACATTAGAAATTACTCCTTACATCCAACTGTGATTTATCAACTGTTAAGAATCTTCTCTGAAATATGAACAATATTATCCAACTCATATATTCGACTTAAATTATAAATAATATAAACCATTCTGGAAAAATAAATGGTCATAGCACACACATACTTTTAAAAATAGAAAAGAACTATTTTTCAAAAAAAAACAAAAACAAAAAACAAACCATCATTTCCATGTCTTTTCTGAAAGGCTGTTCCATCCTTTAAAAAAAAGTTGTCATCTCTGAGTTCCTATATCTTTCCCAATCAAGGGAATGACATGTTAATGTCACATTCTAGAATGTGGCCATATGTTTAATCACTCATTACCCACAATTTTGAGCTCCCGCAGATGAACGAATAAAGAGATAATTATGGTAGCATGTGGGAAGTAAAATAATAGATTTGCTTGGGATGTTCCTGAGGTCCAGAGTTAGGATGCCTGACCAGTTTAGAGAAGAATTCACCAGAGGTTCCCTTGTGCTAGTTTGGCTGGAGGATAAAGGGATCAAAGAGGGAGCAGAGGTTAATCCAACTTTGCAGAAATCCCCCCCCACACACAGGCAGTCTCAAAGACACCACCTGTAGTCATTTTCATGGATATCACACTAGACTCTGAATACATTTCAGAACTGTATATGTTGCAGTGAAGGAAACGTTACAGTAGCTTGACAGGATCGAGACTGAAATATGTTGGATAACTACAAGTTTTCCTTTTAAAAATAATCAATCTTCATTTTCTAGAAGGGCTTTGCTGTATGCTACTGA
Organism: Tokudaia tokunoshimensis; assembly: GCA_036184795.1. Classification (NCBI taxonomy): domain Eukaryota; kingdom Metazoa; phylum Chordata; class Mammalia; order Rodentia; family Muridae; genus Tokudaia; species Tokudaia tokunoshimensis. The sequence goes on along the minus strand of BTHU01000013.1, from coordinate 57,277,555 downwards.
AAGGGCTTCTGTTTGTATTAGAAAAGCAATTCATCAATGATCAAAGGAAGCTAGGGCATAAGGATCAATTTGGCTAAAAAATGATTTAAGTGACTTATAAGTGCCCTGTTTCTCTTTAACCTGTGTTTGGATCAAGTTCTCAAGATATGCTAAATTTTTTATCATTTTGGATCATGCTAATCCTTGGAAACAATTGAATCAGGACATTTTTATTATTAAGTATTTTTTTTAAAGATCATAATGTAATTATTCCATTTCTCCCTCCCCCTTTTCTTCTTTCAAACCCTCTCATATACCCCTTCTTGGTCTCTATCAAATTCATGGCCTCTTTTTCTTTAATTGTTGTTGTATCATATTTAACCCCCCCCCATACACACATCTCTAAACACATAAACATAACCCAATCAGTCCGTATAATATTACTTGTATGTATGTTTTCAGGGCTGACCATTTGGTACATTTGGCATGGGCAGACTATTTCTCTTCCTCTCAGCATCCTTAGCTGCCTCTATTCTTGGTTGAGGCCTCATGAGCATCACCCAGCACTCTATCCATGCTAACATGTACTGGGGTCATCCTTGTTCATCCTATGTTTAAGCAGCCATATTGATGAGACTTGATGGATGTAGCTTCTGACATTCCTAGGAGACACGATCTCAGAGCAAACTTCCTGTTCCCCTGTCTCTGGTTCTTAAATCTTTCTTCCCCTTCTTCAACAGTCAGGTACAGGAGTTCTGATGTAGATACATCATTTGGGTATGGGCTCCACAACTCTGCATTTTGACTGGCTGTTTTCTGTTATGGCCTATGTTTGTTGAAAGGAGAAGTTTCACGGATAAAAGATGAGGAATACTCATATGTGTGGGTGTAGGGCAGCAGGCTCAGTAGTTAAGAGCATGTATGTACTTCTGTTGCAGAGGATCTGTGTTCTGTCCCCAGCATCTATATCAGGTGGCCTGTCATCTCCTGTAACTCCAATTCCAGGGGATTTGATTCTCTCTACTTGCCTCTTTAGGCACCTGCATTCACATTCAACCCCCTAATCTATGGGTGTAAAGATAAGAACTTTGTTTTATTGTTGCATAGATAAATAATTTTTCACGCAATCTTAGTGGCTAGTTAAGGATAAACCATTTCTTACCATTTAAAGTATCACACAAAATTAACAGGTTTCTGAATTGATTTTCCTTGACATTGTGAAACGAGAACTCACATATTTTTTGGAATTGTACAACAAACTATTACAAAAATGAAGCGTTAGAAATCAATTCAAATGTTAAGTACAAAGGCCATCTTGGCTCATTAAGTAAAAATATCTCATTTAATGAGCATGAAAGCACTGAGCACACTGAACCCTGACACAAAGCAAATTATTTTAGTGATAAATTATATTTTATGGGGAGTGTAAAAGTTAATAATACTCAAGGGGATGGTAATAAATGCAGAGGTGTAACTAACGTCACTGACTGCTTTACTTACAAACATGCCTTGGGGACTTACTTCAGAGGAGTCTAAACAGACAGAACAGAAACCACACAGAGACATGCGGCTACCTCGGCATAGATAGGTGCTGGGACGTCTTTTAGATTTTTAGATTGCCCTTTTTTTTTCCTGTTTTTCTTTGTTTGCAGTATTCTGCTCCCTTTGGTTTTGTTTTGAGTCTTGACCTTGCACCAGTTGAAGCCGCAGCTGGTTCCTTATCTCCAGACAGGACTATAAAACTAGGCAAGCGTTCACCCCCTCCCTCGTCCCACGGATGACCTCCCTTCAAGAGGACCAACATGTCTATGAGAAATGGGTGGATTAGTCTTCCTGTTGGCAAAGTCCTAGCTTGTCTCTAAGCAAAAGTTTCTGAGTAGTGTTGAACAGATCCAGGAGCAGGTGTGTTCCACAGCCTTGGGCTGTGGTGGCCCTGTACATATCTGCTCGGCAGGTCCCTGCACTCCAGGAGGGCCAGGAAGAGTGTCAGCTATGGTTCGTCTAATTCCAGGTTCATACTGAGAATAGAATTGAAAGAAATAACTTAAAATCTTTTCAATTCAAACGATGATGTTTTTGTTGTTTGAATTTTAACTCCTTTTTGAAATAAAATTTGTTCATCTTTCATAAAAAACTTGATCTCAAAAGCAAAGCTATTACACTGTTTTTGAAATTCACAATAATTAAGTTTCTAGATAGATTTAATAGGAAGCATTTAGAAAAAAACTAAAGATAATTTCTACATGGTCATTTTTGCTGGATGCAAGTTACTTGTTTTGTTTTCCTCGTGTTATCTGTCAATCTATCTATCATCTACCATCTATCTCTATCATCTATTATCTATCTGTCTATCTATCTATCTATCTATCTATCTATCTATCTATCTAATTATTATTATTATTATTTATTTGTCATCTATTTATTGTGTACTCGAGTGTGCGCGTGCGCGCACACACACACACACACACACACACACATACACATACACATACACACACACATGTGTATGTTGCCTTTAGATAGATATCTGCCTTTGTAACAGTTGGAGCTGCAGTTGGTTCCTGATCGCCTAGTAGGTCTTGTAAAATTAGGCAAGTATATAGTCTTTCTTTAAAAATGCTCGTCTTTGATTCCATGACAAAATGTGTCATCTGAACTTGTCACCTTAAAAGAGGGACGGTTTCCTATTGGCTTGTAATGTCAGAAGTTTCAGTACATGGCCACTGAGCTCTGCTGCTCACAGGGCTGTGGTGAGGAAGAGCATCATGGTGGGAGCAGGTGGCAGCCAACAGCCCAGAGAGATGAAGCTAGAGTCAGTCCTACTCTCTCCTTTGGGGACATGTCCCTTCCTTGCGGACTTCCTTTCAGTAAACTGTGCCTCCTCTAGTCCAGGCATATTCCAGTAGGGCCAGAGGTTTTACATTTGGAGACATAAAGACCCAGACAGTAGGAGAATGGCATGGTTGTTTGCTCCAGTCTCATGACCTGTGTCCTTGCTGTTGTGGGCTCTGCCTACAAGATACCCACAGCTGGATGGGTGTGTGCTGTGCCTACTGACTGAAGCTGTCCTCTAAAATGTTAATGACTGTCTATTGAGAAGCCCTGTGCCTCACCTTCTCACAGGTAGCCCTCAGGCCACCTTTCTGCTATTTTCTGCCTTAGTCACTTTCTCTCACACCACATTTTGTGTATACGTGTTCCAGCAAACATTTATTTCAGAGATTGTCCACAAATCAAGCTAACCCCAAGACTTGACCATTAAGGTTTTGTTTGTGAGATTCTTGGACTCTTACTCTTGATAGAGAGAGAGTAAATCAGAATGAAGGATGGATTGTATCTTAAGACTTCTTTCACAAAGCTATGGTAAGCATTGAGACTAATTGGTTAGTTGTGTGGGGTGGTGGGTTTTTTTTCCTGTATGATGTCTGGAATTCCCAACTTTTATCTCATTTTTGTTCTTGAAGTGTATTTGTAATGGCTGGTTTTGTGTGTAAAGTTGTCACAAGCTAGAGTCATCTCAGAAAAGAGCCTCAGCTGAGGAAATGTCTCCATGAGATCCAACTCTAGGGCTTTTTCTCAGTTAGTGATCAATGGGGAAAAGTCCAGGCCATTGTGGGTTCTATAGGAAGGTAGGCTGAGCAAGTCAGTAAGCAGCATCCCTCTATGGCCTATGCATTAGCTCCCACCTCTAGGTTCCTGCCCTGTTCGAGTTCCTGTCCTGACTTCCTTTAGTGATGGATAGCAATTATGTAAGCTGAATAAACTTTCTCCTCTCCAACTTGCTTTTTGGTCATGGTGTTCCATTGCAGTAATAGAAACCCTGACTAATGCACAGCTCAGTGATCTGTTGTCACTAAGTTATTTTTTGTTGTAGTGACTGATGCCAGTCTGAAAGCATCATCAGGATTCCCCACCTAGTCCAGTATTGTGGGAGGTAAAGGATGAATTGTTTAGTCCATGTGCTGCAGTTTGGTCCTTATCCTGATCATAGTTTCAGAGTGTTAGTCCATTTCCATCATGACAGGAAGCAGGCAGGCTTGATGCTCAGAGCTTATCCTGATCTGCAAGCAGCAATCAGAGAGATACATATTTTTTGATTATTTTCTGAGTGAGGCTGACAATCCATGAAATCAGGGATATTTTAAAAGATACAGTCATTGATTTTTGTTTATATGTATGTAAGGCCTTTATGTGTACCACGTGTGTGCAGGTGACCTCAGGTCAGAAGGCATCAGAGCTCCTGGAACTGGAGTTACAGGGGGCTTTGGGCTACCTAAGGTAGGTGCTGGGTACCAAACCTGCATCCTTAGCAAGAGCAATAAGCACCTTTAATCTTTTCATTATCTCTTTAGCTCCCCAAAGCAAGGATCTTACCTGTTCTATTTTCTTATTGCGATACCAACCACGGCTAAAACAATGAGTGGCATATGATAATGTTGGTGTGTTGAATGAACAATGTAGAGGAAGACTACAGAAAAGCATCTTGTAGAAGAGAGAAAAGCAACCATTAACGAATCTCCTGAGTACATCAAGAAAGCAACACTTTGTCATATTGATTGACTTAATAGTTTTAGATTCATACTTTTTAACTTACTTGAGATCAGGTAGCACATTAGCTTGAGTTTTGAAAATAAATAATATCCTATTGTTTTGACTCAGCGTAATAAAGCAATTCTAAATGGTTGAACTTGGACAAAATCATTATATTTTCTCAGGTTGATTGGGATTCAGGATTTTTTTTCTTCTAGTTTTGGATATTTAAATTGATGTTTAGAGTAATATAATTATTCATGAACCTTTGCCAGGGCTTTGGAGTTTAAAAAGTATTTCTAAAAGCAAAACTACTACAGTTTTGATGAATGGTGCATGTTGTGACATGATCCTCAAAGAGATGACATCATACTACCCCCCTTGCCAAATCACATGAAAACATTCCCTTCATCTCATCACTTCTGCAAAGACTCATTGGATATAGTGTTAGAAAAACTGCAATTACGTTGTTTTCTTTGCATCCTGTTGGCAGGAGAAAGAAGGCCAATAGTACAAAGTGAGGTAAAGAGAGATATTTTGTCCTAGTATCCCAGTCAGGGCAAAGGGAAACAGTGGTTCTGAGAGCCCCATCCAATCATACTTAGGAGTGTTCAGGTCCTTTGCGTAGAGCTATGAACTCTTTCCATATAACCTATGAATATCTCCTGTATATTATATTCAGTTCATCTCAACACTACCTTTAATGCCCAATGTAATCTAAATTGTTGTGCTACTGACTGTACTATATTGGCAACAATGACTAAAATATGTTGCTGTTCAGTGAAGTAAATTCTGCTTAATGTTTTTCAATCCATGGTTGGGTCCGTAGGTGTGGAAGTCAAGTGACAAATGCTAGTTTGGTAGAACAGAGGAACCATGAAGAAAAGGTTGGCGAATTCCAAATGTGAGACTTTGAGAAGAGAGTATACCATAGACAGCCTCAGCAGCAAACTGGTGACAACATATCAGAGGAAACATCAAAGGGTGAGATGGCCCTGTAGATGACAGGTGCTGTCTTAGGGTTTCTATCACTGTGAAGAGACACCGTGACTACCACAGCAACTCTTATAAATGGAAACATTTAATTGGACTGACTTACAGGTTAAGAGGGTTAGTTCATTATTGTCATGAGAGAAGGATGGCATATATGGTGCTGGATGAGGTTGTGAGAATTTATAGGTGCATCCTACTTCCTATCTCGGGCTCTGCTTCTGGGGAATCTTATTAAGAATGCTTTTATTGGGTTGGCAACCCAGTTGAGAGGAGAGGAGTGCAACAGAGAATGAAGGAATATGGGCCTAGGAGATGGCTCACTGGGTAAAGTCACTCGTGCAAGCACGAGGGACCAAAGTGTGATTCCTGCATCCCATGTAAAAGTGGTAGGAGAGAACTAGCTCCATAGAATTGCATCTTCTGACTGCCACATGCAACCCCCCATCATCATACACCAAGAAACAAACAAATAAACAATTAAACAACTGCATTTTAATTGAACAAGAGAAAAGTAAAACTGGTCAGGAAACACATCTTAAAAATAGATGGAGACATCATTATCTTGTGTATGAATAACTTGAGTCATCAGAGTAAAACCAAGGGAGTCAAGAATCAGCTAGGTTGTTGGTGAGTCACAGTGTGGTTTGACGAACCAAGAGGGGAAGATCAGGGAGCAGTGGGAGGCAGACACCAGTTCTTACATCAATTCTTAGTCTCTTAGCTTCATTGTTCATATCCTAAGTTGTATTTTCCCTGGTGTGTTTATGCATAGCTGGTTTTTCTACACACACTAGAAGCTCCAGGAGAGTGAAGTGCTTGTGCTTTATTCTCTATGGAACTTAAGAGCCAACCAGTGGGTCTCCAAGAAGTCTTTGCTGAGTAAGTACAAAAGCAAGCAATCAAGGAAGCAAGCAAGCAAGCACGCAAACAAACAAACAAACCTGCCCACAGGCAGGTAGAGTGTCTTAGGGTTCTATTGCTGTGAAGAGACATATGACCATGGAAACTCTTATAAAGGAAAACATCTAGTTGGGGCTGGCTTCAGTTCAGATGTTTAGTTCATTATCATCATGGTGAGAGTGTGTGGTGACATGTAGGTAGATGTGGTGTTGGAGAATAAGATGCTAAGAGTTCTACATCTGAATCAGCAGGCAACAGGAAGAGAATGAGACACTAGGCCTGGCTTGAGCTTCTGAGACCTCAAAAGCCCACCCTTAGTATCACAATTCCTCCAACAAGGTCACACCTCCCAACAGTGCAAGTGCCTATGAGTCTATGGAGCCATTTTATTCAAACTACCACATGAAGTAATACAAAGTATTTTTAGGTTAACCTATTAAGTGATTTTATTTTTTAAAGAAAGCAACTTAAAGCTGAGAGGGGAAGCCTTCAACATTTATCCTGATATTTTCTATCTAGTGTTCCCTGCTCTTTCGACTGTTTTTAGAATGTACTCTTTTCTGCTTCTTCCTCTTTCTTACAGTGCAGATCTGTTGATATTCATGTTCTTCAGCTGTCACACATCTGAATGTACCACTCTTTCTGTCCGTATGAACTAATGTATTGTAGTTTTCTCATATAAGCAGAGTTACGCAGGGCATACCCTTTTGTGCCTAGCTGATTTCACTATGTAGAATGTTTTGTGTTCCATTTTGGGACACTGATAAAAATTCTCTTTCTTTTTATAGCTATATGTAGCACTGTATTTTCATCTGTGTACATACTATCAATCCTCATGTGCCTACTTTTTGGCCTTTATAAAAACTATTGCTATTGATACTCATGTACAAAGAACTCTACCTTTAACTCTTGGGTAAATATGACAGAGATTCCTGGGTGCACAGGAATTCTGTTAACCATCTTAGATACCACCCTATTACTTCACAGTTATGACTTCCTGTTTCTCTCCATTTTTTTCCCAGAACCTTTTGTTCATTTAGTCTCTTCACATCTTTTCTTTCTCTTCTTTTCTTTCCTCCTTTTCCTCCTCTGTATCACCCTGTTTTTTATCTCCTCCTTCTCCTCCTCTTCCTCCTCCTTCTCCTCCTCTTCCTCCTCCTCCTCCTCCTCCTCCTCCTCCTTCTTCTTCTTCTTCTTCTTCTTCTTCTTCTTCTTCTTCTTCTTCTTCTTCTCCTCCTCCTCCTCCTTCTTCTTCTTCCTCCTCCTCCTCCTCCTCCCCCTCCTCCTCCTCCTCCTCCTCCTCCTCCTCTTCTTCTTCTTCTTCTTCTCCTTCTTCTCCTTCTTCTCCTTCTTCTCCTTCTTCTCCTTCTTCTTCTTCCTCTTCTTCTTCTTCTTCTTCTTCTTCATTTTACACATTCCTCATTCTCCATGTCTTCCTTTCGGTTATGGCCATCCTGGTAGCTGTGAAGTGATATTTTGCAAGGTTTTAGTTAGCATTTCCCTAACAATGCTGACTAACAATGCAGAACATTTGGTTATATGTTTATTAGCTAATTTGAATATTTTTTATTGGAAAATGACTAACATCTATTTAGTTTTTGGCTAATTTAATATTGTAAATAACATTTCCTGTTAGCCTTCACTTCTGAGAGTATTCTCTGGTGGACACAGAATCTTAGGCATTCTCCACCTACCCCCTTCTCTACTACACTGAATACATTGTTCAGATGTTCTATTGCTTGGACTATTTTCCTCCTTTTTTTCTTTATGAGACAATGTTTTGTGCATTTAGGGTTGGCCTTAAACTCTCTATGTGGCTGAAGACAATCTTGAACTTCAGGTCTTTGCCTCCCACATATTGGGAATACAGGCCCATCTAGGGGCTAAAGAGATGGCTCTGTAGTTACAATTACTGGCTGTTTTTCCAGAGGACCTGAGTTTCTTTCCCAGTATCCACACAGCAACTCACAAATGTCTATAGCTCTAGTCCAGGGAGTCTAACACCCTACCTGGCCTCTGTGGACACCAAACACATACACAGTATACACACACACACACACACACACACACACACACACACACACACACACAGGCAAAACACGTATACACTCAATATCAAAGCACATGTTTAGAATTTATCACATGGGAATATTATGACTTTGCATTCATTTAAGAGTCAATTTCCAGATAGTTTAGTTTCATTATCATATCTGAATGTGACTGAGTAATATTTCCAACTGTGTTCACATTTTACCTCACTTGTTTCTTTTATTAGTCCAGTAAGTCAGGAGGGTGTTTTTCTTCTCTGGAAAAAGCTAGGCCTTCAGAGAAGATACGTGACTTCTCCTTAGTCACGAGGCACTTGAGCCCAAACATTTTTTACTCACTGTCTGTTCTTTTGCTCAATATGAAAGTTATATTAGTTGGTGAGCATGCTGATTTTTACAATCAATAGCTGGTTCTCTCAGTATCTACAAAACATCATGACTTCAAGTTTGACTTCACCCTCCTAGTTCCTACGCCTCATGCGGGGGGAACTTCGATTCATGTCAGATGCTTAAAATAATGGTACACTCATATTTTATTTAATAAATAATAATGGTTGGATCTGGCAGAGGGCAAGGTGCTATTTTAGACCTTTACTGTAAAGAAGACCATTATCACACCCCCAAATTTGATTTCTAGAGTGCATCTTTATCAATATTTATCAGACACTTGGGTGGGTTCTAATTACGTTTCCTGGATCACCCTGCAGGACACCTCTCAGACAGTGCCGCTTCCACTAAGTATGTTCCAGAGCTTACGTGTTCGCTTCTTTTGCCCTTCGGTGATGACCTGCTCTATTTTTGAGACATAATGCCACCATTATTTGTTGTATTCCATCGGCACATGATACAACTGAAATCCTAAATCAATAACACTTTTTATTTTTACACAGTTGATGCAGAGCCGGCCTCTCCACATGAAGGTTTAATGTGTTGTAAATTAATTATCTGAAATGAATGCAGGGTCAATGGACCTTGGCGTGATGTTAAAATGTTCTCTTCCCCTGACTGCTTGTGAGCATCCTTCCTCTGGCTTCGTGTGCACGTCGCTTACAGAGCCTTCCCCAGTCTTAGGAGTAGGCAGTCCCCCACACAGCCAAGATTGATCCATAGCAGAAAATGCTGACCATAGACTTTTTTTATTCCTCCTAGGCAAAAAGTAGGGGAGGCATTTTTCATTTTCATTTGTAATATATCCAGTGGCCCTTTTCTTTCTAAAAACATTTAATTGGAATTTGAAATTGGCAATGCGGATTACCTATTTTCCTTTAATTCAGAGGGTCTGAAAACACTTGTACAGACACACATAGGGTTTATTATCTGCTCTGTTCTTTTGGTGATAAAGACGGCTGTTTATTTTCCAGGTTCGGTTCAGTAAAGAAAACTTTACCTGACCCATAATCTAAATGCGTATGTGATGGCAATCCCGCTCCAAACAAGCTGAAATCAGGTTCAGCAAAGTGGGTTTTCCACCAGAGGCATAGCAATTAAAAAGCAGAAATTCACTAAGTTTTAAAGGACTCAATTTTCTATTTTCTTTAAAATAAGAATAGAAGAGGCAAACTCCATTACAGTTTCGAGGGTAGCTCTGCTATTAGTAGCTATAGAAACAAGATAACTAGGTAGTGGATAAGAGAAAGGGGGAGGGGGAGGGAAAAGGGGAGGAGGGGAAGGAGGGAAAGAGGGAGGATGGGAAGGAGAATGGAACAGACTAGGGATAGAGGAAATAACTATAAACCAGTAACACTTCAGTGCTGGTGCTATAAATTAGGAACTAGCCCCACATTATCAGGACTGTCTTTTCTAGTAATGTCACTTCATCCTTACACCTGGTTTTCTCTAACATTCAGATGCACAGAGTTGTCCCCAAACAAAACCAACGTGCATCTTCAAAGAAGAGCTAATAAAGAATAGGGATTTCAATAGACAAGCACCACATTGCAGGAAGTGCATAGGGTCAGGTTCCTAATGTTTTTATGAAGTGATATTACTCCATCAAGTTGAGGGATGGAGAGTGGGACCAAATCTACTGTACTTCCCTTGACAACTAGGTCAACACCACTTGTAAACCACCTCCCATCACCCCGCCTCCCCAGCTATAAGTGTCACAGGTGGAGAGTTCAGTGGGAAGCTGAAACCATATAAGACAGAACACATTTTCCAATCTTCCGCTTGCCACATGCCTGCTGGAAAGGCTTCTGATCTTAGTTTAAGTTCCCCGGTAATATTTTCAATCTAGATGTGATCTCCACATCTGTCTGGAATTATCACAATGTGTTACATTGTTTCCGGACGGTTGGAAACAAAGATCCTCACAACCAATGTGGATGCTCTGCCGGGGCATGGGTGGAGTGGGGTGGGGGTTGAGAGGGCTTTTACTTACTCCAGAGCCACAGAGGTCTGAGCTTCTGTTTATGAATTATGAGATACCTTTGCAGGTACATCTGCCAAAATCTAAGTGTTTATAAAGAGAGTTATTTATTTTCAGTGTGTTATTATCTAACAGTTAACCCAAAAAGGAAGTCAGCAGGAGCCAAATTGTCATGAATACACAGAGGCAACAGCATCTTTTTAGGTTTTCACTATGAAATTGTGTGTAACAGTTAACAGGTTTCACACTAGAGTCAAATCCGGTTAGCTTCCTACCTCACTTTGTAAATGTTTCATTAGCTTAGCCTCACATATTCATTTAACATTGTCTGTGTCTGCCTTCCCACTGCTATAGTAATGGATCAGGCATTCATCCTGTGTCAGGCTACCAATCTATAAAATGGGCGCATGGTAGCAGTTTCATTCTATGTTGCTATAGAGATTTCATGAGAATATCAGCCCATGATAATATGTATCTTTTTAGGAATTGGCTTGCTCTAGTCATTTACTCTCTTCAGCGGCCACATAATCCCAGTCTTTTCTGGAAGGGTAGATTCCTGCTCAAATCATGTTTGTTTTGTGTTGATTATGTAGGGGACTTTATTTTTTCTAAGAATTTGAAGTTTGTAGGTTTAAGAGTCTTAATAGTTGCACAAGACTCCTCAAGACTTCATGTCAAAACAAAATGACAGCACCAGAAATCTCCCCAAAGCAAAACAACAACAAAACCTCCCAAACAAAACAAAACAAAAACAAACAACTCAAAGCAAAGCAATTGGCAACAAAACCCTCCACACACCTCGGTCAGAGATGTTCCACAAAGGAGAGGACGACAGACTCAGCCTGTGCTAGATTTCTCTTTTATTATTTTAAATATCTATTGGTGCCAGATTTTGACAGCAAACTTAATTCACAGACAAATGTTCTTATCACACACAGTAATAGAGACGGATCAGGTCTTAACCATTTAATCCACAGAGGAATAGAGAGGAGGCACCCTAGAGAGGAGGCAGCCGAAAACCAAAATCAAAACTGCAACAGTAACAAAACATAGTCAGTGAACTTCTCCTTCTGAGAACACAAGTCTACATCTTCAGATTCCTGCAGTTGGTATCCTTGGAGCAGGAATCAGCATCCAGACATACACCTGAGCCAGGGGTGTCTTGGGGAATGATGACCTGTGGGCTCTGGCCAGTAAAGATATAAAATCCCTCCAGGTTGATGGCACAAATCTGTCCTGGCCGGACGTCTGCTTCCTTTCCTCCTGCCGCATCTTCTGCTGCCCTTGGTGCTCTCCAATGCCTCATGTATCACGCCCCTAGATTGGCCAGCCTTCACCCTGAGTGAATCCTGTTCCAAATGATCCTTCCTCCTCTCATGAGTTTCTCAGTCCCTGAGCAAAAACGCTTGTCAGTCTCAAAACTTTCTATGCCAAGCTATTCCTTCCTAAGGTTTGTATTTAAAAAGGAGAATGTTTAATGCAAAAGAAATTCTAGGTAGTGTCTCTTGCTTTCTTAAGTTGATTCCCTTTTATCTCTAGTGCCAGAGATGTGTTTAAGGTCAGCTTGTGCTACACAAGACCCTACGTCAAAACTAAATGACAGCCAGTGAAATGCTATGTTTCTTTCTGAATAATTGCTTTATGTGGCACTAAATCAGATTGTATTATACTATTACAATTAAGAAGTACAGTTGACTAGTTGACGTATCTCTTTGACTAAACATTTCCTTCCTTCTCCCCCACCCTTTTGTCTTCTCTTTGCTGTTGTTGAGATAGGATCTTACTAGTTAATACTAGCTTGGAACTCATGATATAGACCAGGTTAGTCTAAAACTTAAAAAGATCAGTTGCCCTGTCTGAATACTGAGACTTTCATGTTTTTTGAGACAGGGTCTGAACTCTTTTCCAACTAGTCTAGAATTCATTGTGTAGTCTAAGGTGGCCTTGAGTCCATGATTCTCCTCATGCCTTGGTTTCCTCTCTTAGTCAATGTTCTATTGCTGTGAAGAGATACCATCACCATGGCAACTCTCATGATAAAGGAAAGTATTGGGACTAACTTACAGTTCAGAGGTTTAGTCCATCATCATCATGTCAGGGAGCATGGTAGCATGCAGGCAGACATGGTGTTGGAGATGGAGGTGAGAGTTCTATATCTGAGTCCACAGGCAGAAGGAAGAAAAAGTTACTGGGACTATTTTGAGCTTTTGAAACCTCAAAGCCCACCCCCAGTGACATACTCCAACAAAGCCATACCTACTTACTTCAACAAGGCCACACCTACTTCAACAAGGCCACACCTCCTAATCCTTCTCAAATAATGACATTCTCTGATGACTCATAATTCAATGCCTGAGCCTATGGGGGCCATTCTCATTCAAACCACTACACCTCCTAAGTGCTGAGATTATAGGTCTGAGCCACCATGCTTGGCTTAGAAGTGTTTCTAACCTCAGAGTATAGTATTTTGGTGGAGCATCCCCAAGAAAAGAAATCAGAAATGGAAATACACCAAAATCTGGAACTTAGATTTTGGGTTTTCAGATTAAAGGTCTTCAACTAGGATGTCCAGAAGAAGTACATGCATGGGAACTTCCTTTATGCTGTGCTAGACCAAATGTGGACGTGTGTTAGCTGCATGGGAACTTCCTTTATGCTGTGCTAGACCAAATGTGGACGTGTGTTAGCTTGAGTGAGCCCTTTCTCAATCTCTTTAGCAAGCACAGGAACTAAAAACCATTCACAGAGAATAGGGAAATTAAATGTGAACTGAGTTCCTGGTTGATTCCCCCTCTAGATATGGAGAATGTTCTACTAAGCATCCAGAGGCCAAAGTCTTCCTGGGTATGATTGGCCTATACTGGCAACCATGTATAAAGTAAAATAAAAATCAGGATGAAAGAGGAAAAAAAAGAGTCTTCCCGCCTTTAATCCCAGCACTTGGGAGGCAGAGGCAGGTGGATTTCTGAGTTCAAGGCCAGAACTCAGAAATGGTTTACAGAGTGAGTTCCAGGACAGCCAGGGCTATACAGAGAAACCCTGTCTTGAAGGAGAGAAAAAAAAAAAAAGAGTCTTCCCATGTGGTTCAAATCAGTCTTGTGTTTAGCCAGCTTTACATTTGAGATATTTCTTTGATGATAAAGTTTATCATGACAGTCCACAAACAAGGTATTTCAATAAAGAAAATATAATAAAAGAGGAATTCTTTTTGTCACAGGAATCATTGGGAAGACTTGTGCATAATATAGTAATCATGGATGATAGAGGAGAATGGGTTCAGAGGTGACTAAACAAGAAACAGAAAATATTATTAAACAGTTGTGAAAATAGCATTTGGTTCCAGGAGTGTGTGGATGAACCAGGGATACCTGGAGTCTGCTCTCCTTACTTCCCTGCCTTGAATGCAGCAGTAGATTAATTCTCCCCTTTCTGCCTCTTAACATGATAGTGATTCAGCGTGCACCTGAATGATTCTAAGACGGCATATTGAACAGAACACTCCAGGCTTTATGGGAGAAAACGAAGTACTCCAAATACCTATAGACGAAATTTTCTTTTCTATTTTGCGGAAGAGATAACCAAAATTTTGAGCAGCTAAGGAGAATACCTAAAAATCACCTGGCTACAAACAGGGACTCTGGGATCAGGAGGGAGTGGGCTGGAGGACTTTCTTACCTTTTGTATTGTACCTTGTGTGAGGGCAGGAAGGTGAGGCAGTGGGAGGGGCTTATAGATCACAGTAGGGAAGGAAAACAAGCTAATATCAGAGACCCTGGGGAAATAGGCTTCCAAACTCTGCAAATAAAGCAATTTATTTACAAACGCGTAGAAATGACCACTGTGAAGAATGGGGACATTTTTGAAGGGAACAAGGATGTACATAAATACTTATTACCACTACAAAGCTAACTACATTTGTATGTATTTATCTAACTTAAAAACAAAAGCTTCTCCTTTACAGTTTTGCTTTCCAATGAGTCCTAGCTTTAGGTTAAAGATAGATGTGAGAAATGAACAACGGGAAATTTCTCCTCAAGTGCGTAATTCCCCTCATTCTTTAGCCTTTGCGCATCCGCCCCTTCTCAGGAACTCCCAGCTGGAACTTAGAGGCTATGACTGTTTCTTATAGCTGTTCTTTTCTCATCTCCTTTTTGAACACTCCGTGCTGTGGTTTGAACTTATCCACAAAGGGGTCCTGTGTTGGGAATTCTGTGTGGGAATGCTGGAAAATGGGACCTTGAAGACACAATGGGAGCACAAGGTAAGCGGGGACCTTTCTGTCAGAGGGATTGGGAGACCTCAGCCTCTCTGCCTTCCTACTGAAGGGTGGTCTCTTTTCATCCACACTTCTGCCACTGTAGTGTCAACTGCCATCAGTCCTCACTGAAGACCTGACCTATGGCTCTGGCAGAGTTTAAACTTTGAACCTTGAACTTTGAGCTAAATTGTTCATATTGTCTCATAAAATTAGGTACTTTGAAATAACAATAGAAAATTTATATAAAAATTAGTCTTAAATTAATTGTTATGATAACTGAGCCCACAAATGTGGGGGGAAAGGTAGATATTGAAAGGACTGGGACTACAGGAAGGCTGTGAGTGTGATAAAAAATTCTCTGAGACTCCAGAGGACCGAAAACTAGGGAACACAGAGAGGACCCAGGGCTATTGGAAGGACATAGGGGGAACGGGAAGGGCATGGGGTGCATGAGAAGGATCCAGGAGGTGTGGAAGAAGATCCAGTGGCATGGGAGAATAGGCTATCCTTGTCAAGAAGGGCCCTGTTTGTATTGTGAGCATGCCCTAAGACTTTGTGGAAGGCCCTACTGAAGGATGGAATCATTTGTTTGGTGGGGGATATTTCAACTCAACAAAGCACTTAGATCGTGAATTAGACATTATTAGTCACATTTCACCAGCTTGCTAAGGGAGGCAGAGGCTAAAGGAAACTGAGTGGAGAGATTTGGAAACATGAAGCCTGGTCAGTAGAGGGACAGTAAGAAATCATGGAAGGAGAAAGTCACATCCGGGAGGCCGTCAGAGAAACCACTGCTCGATGAAAGACTTGATGCTTGGCAGCTCACTTGGGAAAATCTTCCGGGACATCTCAGAAATCTGTAAGGCTGTCTGTCTCATTGCATCTCCAGAGGAATTCCAGGGCAGAGTCTCCCAGGGACCTTAACCCCAACATGCATACTCCTTAGGCAGGAGAAGCTGGCCGTGGCTTGTCCAGGTGCTGCTTGGGCTGGTAGATGTCCCTGGCATTCATGTGGAAGAGCTGATAGCAATCACTAGGCTCTCCTGAGTTCCAGTGCTGCAGTGGCGTCCACCCAGACTTCAAACATAAGCCTAACAGACGGCAGACATTTGCCACATAGTGTCTGAGCATGGTGTTCATGGACGGAGCTGTGGGAATACAGCTGTCGCAGGGACCACAGAAAGCTATAGCTGTCAGCATGTTGTCACACACCTGCTAGAGGGAGCAGTAGACAGCGCCCAAGTAGCCAGGAACTGACCAAGCCATCCAGGTGGGGCCACCCAAATCCTGCCACTATATTTTGGAAGATGTAACTTGTTTTTCGATTTTATGGAGGCTCGTAGCTCAAAGAGTTCACCTTGAGTGCCAGGGAGCACTGAGTGTTTGAATTAATGTTGGAACAAGTTAAGAGTTTGTGGCTTTGGAATATCTGCATTTTTTTTTTTAATTGACAGGACATGCAACTTGTAGTCCAGGAACAAAATTCTATGGTTTAAGTGTATCTCCCAAAGTTGCTGTGTTGAAATTTAATCCTTATTGTAAGGAATCAAGAGTATACAATCTTAATATGATTATAGTGTCTAGGGATCAGCCTTTTGGACCTTATCAGAATTAGATAAGGTTATCAGTCCTTATGATTGAACCTGGAAACTTCATTAGGAAAGGGAGTGAGACAAGGAGACAGACACACCCTTGTTTCCTGACTCTTCCCATCTGATGTCTCATAACACCTTGGGACACTTCTAGAAAAGAAGGTCTTCACCAGTTGCATGGCTGTGACCTTGGACCTTCAGAACTATGAGCCAAAAGAAACCTCTTTTCCTTATAAAGCCACTTGCCCTCAAGTATCATTATCAGGAATGTCAGCTAACAAATTAGTGTTCAAAATGCAGTACTACTAAATACACCAGTGTAATATCTCTAAGCACTTTAAATACTTGGTAATCTAGAAAATACAGAATTTTGTATACTCCTTAAAAATTGGCCTAAAGTATTTGCTACACAAAGAGAAAGCAAGTTAATAATTAGCTCTATGTGTCTTAGTTAGGACTTCGATTGCTGCGATAAAACAGCATGACCAACAGCAACTTGGGGAGGAGAGGGTTTAGTTTAGCTTATAGTCTATCATGAAGGGGAGTCAGAGCAGGAATTCAAGGCAGGACCCAAAGCAGAAAGGCACAGAGGAATGTTCCTCACTGGCTTGCCTCTCATGTTTTGCTAGGCCTGCTTTAGTTCTTTTTCTTTTTTCTTTTCTTTTCTTCCTTTTTGGGGGAGGCGGGGAAAGGGGGAAGGCGGACAGGATGTCTTAAGATCTGCCTGCTTCTATCTCTGGCTCACAAATGGTGGGATTAAGGGTATGAGCTACCACCACCAGGCTCAGCCTCTTTCCTTTTTCTTTTTCTTTTTACTTCCTTCCTCCCTCTTTTTTTCCTTCTTTCTTTCTTTCATTTTAAATTTTATTTTATTTATTTTTGAGACAAGTTTTCTTAAGATCTGTCTGCTTCTGCCTCCAGAATGCTGGCATGCACTAACACCACCAGGCTAGCCTGCTTTCTTATAGCATCCAGGTCTACATGCCCAAGTGTGGTAGTACCTTCAATGGACTGGGCCATCCCACAACAAGAAAATGTCCTATGGGCTTGCCTATGGGCCAATATGGTCAGAACAATTTTTTAGTTGAGGGTTCTTCTCAAATAACTCTAGTTTGCGTCACATTCACATAAAACTAGCCAGCACACTGTGTCTTCTCAGATGAAGTCATCTTGGTAAAATATATGTATGAATTAATAAATCCATGTGTCTCCAGTATATGATACACATAAGAAAAGTTGGGCTTTCTTAAACTCTGTCATAGTAGAAAGAGCAAATGATGTAACAGTGACCAAGGCTTCGTGTGTGTGCTGGCTTTCCATCGCTGTGACAATACCTGAAATAAGTTAAAGGGAGATCCAGCTCAGCTCCAGAAACTTCATCACGTGCTCAGTTGGCCCTGTGGTGGCACAGTGTGTACAGGCTAGAGCAGTGGCTCTAAGCCTTTTTAATGCTGTGAACTTTAATACAATTCCACATGGTGTGGTGACCCCAGCCATAAAATATGTTTGTTACTACCTCATAACTATAATTTTGCTACTGTTATGAATCATAATGTAAATGTCTGTATTTTCTGACAGTCTTGGGTGACCCCTGTGAAAAGGTTGTTCAATCACCAAAGGGGTTGCAACCAACAGGTTGAGAACCACTGGTGTAGGGGGACCAGTTCTTCTTATTTCAGAGCTGTTGGGAAGGAACAAGAAAGGTAGCAGGATCAGGAATCTTAAATTCCCTTCAAGGGCACAGCCCCAGTGACCTAATTTCCTCCCACAAGGTCCCACACACTTTCCTATAGCAGTGTAGGCTGGTGACTTATCCTTTAGCACATGAGCCTTGACAGAAAGTATACCTCCAATTACATATTTTCAATTATATGAAAAACCATAATGAGCTACTTAATTATTAGTAACCTTGTCTAAAGTATCCTGTCAAAATGCTAAGAGAAATTTTAATTTACAATGTTTCTGACATTATGTCTATTACCGTGATACAATACCATGACCAAAAGCAACTTGGGGAAGAAAGAGTTTATTTCATCTTAAAACTCTCAGATCTCTGCCACAGAAGAAAGCCAGGGCAGGAACTCAAGGCAGGAAGAGAACTGTGAACAGACTCTTTAGATTTCTTCGGCTTAGGTTTTTGCAAAGTTTCATGATTTCAATACATGATGAGATCTGTGTTTTTCCCAGTATGAAAGAGAAATATGTTAAAGAAAGTCTTGCAAGTATCCTGGCATGTGGACTTGTATCTAAAATAAAATAAATAAAAATAGAAAACAGTTAATTACTAAACTTACATATGTCTGGCTGATAGATTATTTTAAATTCAGTTTATTTATTTATTATAAATTTATGTATTTATTAATTAATAATGTATTTAATATAAATTTAAAATATATTTATTTTTTCAGTGTGTGGACTAGATCCAGAGAGAGGCAAACATTCATCTTCAGTGGACATACATGGAAGTGTATGTTCTGGGCAGTGGGACTGTCTGTAGCCCAGCCTGGAATCTGCCTGCTGATGTGGTAGACTGTTGGAGGCAGCTGGAGAAAAGTCCACAAAACTTAGTGAGAAGGCCACTTCTGTTGAATTATACCTGTCAGTTTTTAAGCATTTAGAGATGGACCAGCTTATAGTTTTGAGAGGAGATATAGGTCAAACTCCGGCTAAACACTCGGCTAATTGTTGAGGTCCTTCTCCTTTATTGCCTTTGTCTTTCTTTCTTTCCTTTTCTCTTTGTCTCCCAGCTCTTCCCACTATGATATTGTAGGCTTAGATATTTCAAAACTTATTTTAATAAGAGTTCTTAAATGCTTCGACCCCCTTTTAGCCCATCATCCAAAGGTTGGGGAGAAAAAAATGGTAAATAGAACAAAAGGATATAGACCTGTTTAGATGTAGTTCTCAGGGTGATTCCAGTCTCTGTTGTCAGGATACCAACAGTCCAGTTCTTCAAATGTGAATCAGCAGCAGTGGCATGTTCCAGTAGAAACAGCCAGGCCTCCGCCGTATCATGAGACAGTAGGAACAACCAGAACTAGCAGAAATTCAAGGAGAAGTTCTCTGCCATACCTCTTTCAATGAAGTAGAGACAAGTGAAGAAAAAGACCAATGAAATGTTTTGCAGGGCTAGCAATGCAAGTGCTCTGTCACTGTCTCTTGAGTCATACTTATACTTTCTCCAAACATCATGTGTCCTCTCAGGGGTCTTGATTCAGCAAAACCTCAGTGAGTTTGCTTCAGCAAAACATCACATCAATCTGCATCACATGACACAACCAGAAATTTCCACTTCATGATAGAGTGAGCAAACTTGAGCCTGCATATCCTCAAGCTTATGGATTATCTGTGCGCACTGATCAGTTAGCTTGCCAACACCTCTTAGAGGGAGGCACATTTTTGTTGCTTGGGAGTGTTTGTCGTATGGTCCATGTTTTACAATTCATAGCTACCTCCCATATCCTGCATTTATATGGCAAGCAGGCTGAGAGCTGGTGGAGGGCGTTGGCCTCCCAAAGTTCAAATGTTGAAACTCAATGCCCACTGGGAAGCACTAATGTGGTAGGAAACTTAATCCACCTATGGTGTTTAGAGGTGAGTCTTTGAGGAAGTGACTAGATTGGAAATATGAATCCCAGTGGCCTTATTGGAAGAGAATCAGAAGACAGACATGATATGCATGCACATGCATTTCCCCATCTCTTCCCCTGTAATGCTCTGAATCATGTTGTGTCTCTGCCAGCAAGTAGGCCATCACTAGACAAGGCCCTCAGATCTTGGACCTTCAGAACCCTGAGCTAGAACATTGTATCATGTTATTGGCAACAGAAAGTAGATGAATATATATGACCTGATCAAAGTCCTGTGAGGACTGAGGCAGTATAGGGGCTTTCTGATGCCTTATTGTGGAAGCACAGGGTTCACAGTGATGTTGTGAGTGAAACCAGCTCAAGGCACAGAGAGGTAGCCTCGCTCTGTGGGAAGCATGTGATACTAAAAGTTGATTCTTGGTTTCTAGACCTGCTGGGACAAGATGTCCCAGGGTGGGGTAGTACCCAAGGGAGGGCTTCCCCTTCTTTCAGGCACACATACTACTGAGCTTACTAACATCAGTTTTGATTAGTGTTAGCCTGACAGGTATGGAAGTGACTCTACTTCTTTTCCTAGTGTCATTTACTTCCATGGAAAGTTTGCCTCAATTTTGACCCTTCTGTGACTTAAATGTCATGTATGCTGTGTATTAGAACAGTCTTGGGAATCATTAAATACAATGGTCACAAAGTATGGTAAATACTTGATAAAACCTTGGACAACTGGAGTGAAGCAGAATCTGACATCATTATCTGAGCGAACTTGCCTCTCTTTTATTTTATATTATCTCCTATAGTTTTGGTAATAAGTACACAGCTAGAGGTTGACCAGAAGACACAGATAGAAAGGTTATCAAATTGAATGCATCATACATATTTGTGGGATGGGTTGACTCCTTTTACATACATTTTAAGCAGTATCTAAGCTTTATTATAGAGAAAAAAGATAGCAATATAACTTTTTGTTAAAGCTTACCAATGAGTATTTCTCACTGGAGGAAATCAGTTAAATATTAACTTTGATTAAAAAAATAGCATGTGACCAAGAAAAAATTATCTTCATTATTCTTCAGCTTCTAGAAAGGTGTTGGTATTTAAGAAGATTAATATGCTCAATTTCAAAAGTATAGTTGGTAAGATCACACACTGTGGAGCCTGCAAGCTGGAGTTTGAACACCAGTTCTGTTGCTTGCAAGTTGCATGAATTTGAGTGAGATGCTTAAGACAGTCTCTGGAAGGCTCTCTCCTTATCTGAGACATAAAGAACAAAAACACATGTGCTGGACAGATGAGTAAGATGTCCTACATGAAGTGCTGGACAAAGCTCTTGGCAATAGTAGTGCCACACAAGGCTGGGTATTGCTGCCCTCTCACACCTGACGTGAGGTTTGCCTCTTAAACTCTGGTCTTTAGATCCTTAAGCTCTTTAGGGACTGACTGGTGCTTCTGAGCCATGGTAACAGGAGACCCTGCATAGAGTTCCCTGGTTAAAAAGAAGTGTCTGCCATGATGGCAAAGTTTTCATAGGGTGTGAGAAGACACCACCATACTGCTCATTTGTAAAAATGGGCTAACCTACCATCAAGGTTTTATTTTCTTGTCCAGATATTCCTTGTCGACGAGTGTGAGTATATCTTATCTTTCTCTCTCTCTCTCTCTCCCTCTCTCTCTCTCTCTCTCTCTCTCTCCCCCCCCAGTTTATTATTTTAGTGTGGAAGGTTGAAACAGAATCATTCCATGTAGTTTAGAGAGCTTGGAAGTTCAGCATTCTTCTGCCTTTATCCCCTGAGTGCTGAGATTACAACTGTACATTGATTACCACACAAAGCAAAAAAATTTTTTAAAGCATCACACCCACCAGTGTTGGTTGTTCATCTTTTTTTTTTGACATCTCTCTGACTCTCAAAAGATGGTAATTAAATTCTCTGTCCACAGGACTTCTAGTCTGAGTGTTCTTCTGCACTCCTACACTGATGCACCAATTCACGTGTTTAACTTAAGGTGGGTGTCTTAGGTTTTCATTTCTTCGAATAGACACCATGACCAAGGCAACTGTTATAAGGACAACATTGAATTGGGGCTGGCTTACAGGTTCAGAGGTTCAGTCCATTATCATCAAGGTGGGAGCATGGCAGCATCCAGGCAGGCATGGTGCAGGAGGAGCTGAGAGTTCTACATCTTCATCTGAAGGCTGCTAGCAAAATACTGGCTTCCAGACAGCTGGGAGGAGGGTCTTTAAGACCATCCTTACAGTGACACACTTCCTCCAACAAGGCCACACCCATTCCAACAAGGCCACACCCATTCCAACAAGGCTACACCCATTCCAACAAGGCCACACCTCCTAATAGTCCCACTCCCGGGGCCAAGCATATTCAACCCACCACAGCAGGCCTCCTCCCATTCACCAGGTTTCTGCATCAGGCATCCCAGCAACCCACTCTGGGGTGCCCGGTCCTTACCAAGCTTCTCCCTATTTATTTCATTGTGCACTCTGCTAATGTGTCTCTGAGACTCTCAGGTTTGGCTAGCTTTGCTCCTGTCACTCTTCACCCATTTCCCATCTTCTCACTGCTTCTTTCTCTAAGTTGACAGGCACGTTGGAAAATATCAACCCTTCCATGGAGTTCATTTAGAAAGATGTGCAAGGTGCCTTTTGATAACAATGAAGGACACTGTAAAGAAGAATCACAGAAGAGTCTGAAATGTATGGAAATTCACATTCTTTTTATTAAAAAAAAATCTAATTTACAATTGACTACTTTTGTGTCTGTGCGGGTGTGTGCATAGCACAGCACACTCAGGGCAGTCAGATAACAATGGTTTTGGAGTCCGATCTCCACATTCACCTTTATGTAGGTCTTGGGGACTGGATTCCAGTACTTAGACTTGCCCAGGCAGAGCCGCAGTGAAGGTCCCCAAAATCTTGTTCTTCAAGAAAGAGTAACATGAGGTGGGAGCGCCAGTGGAGGACAGCTGCTGGAGGCAAAGGGGCGCTTTCTTTTGTTCAGCTGTTTTAATGATGAATAGTTAGCATAAGCTAATGTAGCCTAAGTGCTAAGAGTTTGAAGCACTCTCCCCCTCCCCAAAAGACATCGATCCTGCCCCCAGGGCACTCCTGCTAAATGGAAATCACTCGGACAGCCTTGGCCCTCCAGGGAAAGCTGGGCTAAACCTGAAGCAAGGAAGCTTGGCCATTCACAAAAACCAGACATGAATGAGTTTCCAGGACCCGAAAGACACAGAACTGATTTTTCCAGTCATTTGTTTCCTCCCACAAGTATCTATATATACATTTAAACAATAATTTGTGCATTCACTAGACTTCCATAGAGATGGGCCTACTGTTATGATGTTTTCTTCACTGATAATAAATCTGTGGCAGAAGCCCTTTGAAGGGTTTCAGGCTGAATAAAAACCTATATTACATGTTGGCCAAATTGATGCATCTAAAGAGTCTGTGTCCAAAAGGGTGTGGCTAGGGGGTCTACACCGGTAGCCACTGCATTTCTTTCTGGGTTGTTTCTCCACCAGGTCTGCCTCCTCAGTGGAGCAGTGATGAAGTCACCCAGCAGTTGGCTAATGTGTTCACAGACCGCCGGAGAACTGGTCTGAACCAGCAGAATTGTGTTTACTCTCCACCTCCTCAGTGATGGAGGGCGGAAGCAGCTACACGGCCTAAGCCAAGAGAAATGTCTTTTGCGTTGTGTACTGCAGAAAGAACCTAAAACACGGGGGAAGGAAAGTTGGAGAAAGCAGGGGGCGGTCCGGAGAGGCACAGGCAGTGGCCCATCCGACGGTTTGCTTCCGGGGGCTGGCGGCAGAGCCACCCTGATATCTTTCTTAGCTAGCTCCATTTGAATGCAAGCACATATGAAAGTCCAAGAAGAATCAGCATCAAAATAGGTTGCTGCCATTTATAACGGGGCATGTGCTTGTCGTGTGTCAAGAGCAGGGGGGAGATGCTTGATTTCCGCTCAGGACAGTGCTGCCTGAGGAGAGGCTGAGACTCCATCTGTCAGGCTGCGTGAGGTCCTTAACATTGGCACTGGAACCATCTGAGCTAGACTGATGGTACAGGCCTCCGAGTCTCAATGAGTGTGTACCCTTTGTAGAGTGGCCTTCGGATGCAACTTCCATGAGTAGTCTTCTGGATGGAGGTAGGTGCTGTTAGGCAAAGATAAATGACTCTGGAAATAGAGTTTGTACACCATGGAAAGATTCACAGAGGTAAGGCAGAGTTGATCTAAGATTTACTCAGAAGGAAAAGAAATGCCCCCCCCTTTCCCCCTCCCTCCTTCCCTCCCTGCTTGCCTACCTCCAAGAACATGAATTTGTCAATAATAAATTAAAAACCTCCTGTAAGAGAGTTGTCAATATGAGAGGCTGAATTTCCCATGTTCAGTAATCAGCTATCTATTATTTTGGTAAGAGATGC
Organism: Tokudaia tokunoshimensis; assembly: GCA_036184795.1. Taxonomy (NCBI): domain Eukaryota; kingdom Metazoa; phylum Chordata; class Mammalia; order Rodentia; family Muridae; genus Tokudaia; species Tokudaia tokunoshimensis. The sequence goes on along the minus strand of BTHU01000013.1, from coordinate 57,252,859 downwards.
CTAAATTGAAATTCCAAAGGGCATTATAAACCTGAATTAAAAAGGTAATGGATTTTTTAATAAGTTCTGGGTCAAGATGTATTGTCAAACTATTTTCCATAGGGCATAGAATATACAGCCCATCCTTTTAATAATACCAGATCTAGTCTTACTTCCAGCAGCCAGCTGAGACTGCTTCTCCATTGTAGTGTCTCCCACCATGCCTAACAATGAGCAAATAACTAGATGGCCTATGAACCGTTTTAAATAGAACCGTTTCCCAGAGAAACTGTTACTGGCAGAGACAGGTTCGATCCAGACCTGGATAACCTGCATTGGGAAAGCACTGATCGATACTGTTTGGGAGCAAGTAGTAGAGTAAATATTACGATGAATTAAGTAAATCATAAAACAAAAGATCTATGCGCTCAGGTGCAGCCTTGTTCTACCTGATTGCTCTGAGTCGGGCCTCAGGAAAGGATGTTTCTATGCGCCCTGAGATTCAAAGAGCTTTCAAAAAGCAATTTTAATTATACAAACCATATATTAGTCATGAAAGCACTGCTTCGGCAACTCCTTAAAGACTGGTAAAGAACTTGACCATGCGTTTTAAAAGCGGACTGTGTGTTCTAAGTTGCTGGAGATGAGTTTTCTTTCCTGTTTTATGGCTTGGGTCCAAAGCCCTAGTTACATCGTAAAGCCATCCTGTCTGTCATTGTTGTCAGACTTTGCTAGACTCCATAACCTTGCTTCCTTCTGGGTTCTGTGTTAACTGTTCCTCCTTTCCATCTTTGCTGGGTGCTGCAGATGTGGCCATTTCTGTGTACTACAGTGGAGTAAGAGGGAGCCGAAAGCAACAGAAACAGTTCCTTTATCTTCAATGAAAAGCAAAACATCGAGCCCTAGAAGCAGGAAAGGCTGGCTGCTTTGCTACATTTTACATATCTCGGGTTTAGGGTTAAGCTGGTATATTAATTTTGCAGTTGCGTTTGCTTTGGATGGTTTCTGATCAAAGCATAAATTTGCTTTATAATGTAACTTAATATTGGAAGCAGTGCATGAGTTGTTACAAATTGTCTTCTGTTTTCCCTATCGTCTGTGAGACACAGATCTGGGTAAGTAAGATAAAAGAATCCATGCCTCTTTCATCATGGACATGTGTGGAGAGAGAATGGGGGATCTGGAAAACAAATTTATATTTTTTTTTCTGGAAATGGGAACCACTCATAAAACATTTAATGAGTTCAAGGCCTCCTTGCTCTCCTACCCTGCACCCCATCCACAAAGCTCATTGGCAACCCCGAGGTGGTTGTGGATACTGGCACATTGTTGAAGGCATCTGCTTCAGATGCGAAGATTTATCAAAACCTCAATGACAGACAAAAAAAAAGAAGGCACTTCCCTTTCAAAAAAGGGTGAGGCTATTTATTCAGCAGTCATGATATATATATATATATAATTAAATTATATTATATTAATTTTATATATATAATTAAAGAGAAAATGAAATGGACTTTTTATTTAGGCAAAAAGACTTGGTTTTGTATCACAATAGAAGCTGAAGGTATGTGGCAAAATGCTAAAATCTTGCCCTGGGATTTGAAGCTTCTCTGAGGTATTCTCGAAACTGTACCTCCACCAGCATCTTTATGCATGTCGAGGACTTGTTTACCAGCTGCGTTCATACGCGATCTCAGATATCTGTCTCCCGGTGCCTCTCGCCCCCTCCGAGCATATTTGTGTACTATATGCTCTCATTAATTTTGGAGAGAATTTTAAAGAGTTCTCAAATAACGCTTCCAATTAGTTGCCGGTACGTCGGTATGTCTGTGTGTATATGTTGCTCACTCAAACAACCCCAGGGGGCCAAATTTTATTCTAAAAACCGTCCCAGGTAAGAAAAAGACTAAATGATATCTAGGGGGTCTCACCGAATCTTCTGACATGCTTAAAATTCTGTTCTTGTTCTCTTCCCATCAGTGCCGCGTCCCACTTACGAGTTCTGGTCTTTGCCTCTAAACTTTAGACCTTGAGCAAGCCTACTTCATTTTCTCCGAAACCTCATCAATCTTTGTCTTATTTCGGGGGTCTAGTAGCCTAGGTGAATTTGTATCAAATCTTTCTGGCCTGTTAAGTAATGCCTATGGTAATTTTGTGGAATTTCGTAGGGGTTGCGTCGAGATGGGCTTCAGTTTTGTTACAGAGTGTAGAATGTTTCTGAGGAGGGTGAAGGAACCAAAGGACACAAGAGGAATATGGCAGGGTGGGGGTGGGGGCAGCATGGGGTGGGGGGTATCAATTGCAATCGCCTTTGCATCTCCAAGAGAGTGGGGTTTGGTTAGGCAAGGCCAACCAACAGGGTTTCTTGGTCTCCGTATGCAATGAAGTTACATGGATTGAGTTGCTGAGGGGCTGGGGTGTGCAGAGGTGCCTGAGAGGTAGGAGAAGGACCACAGGGACAGTGGGAGTGGTTAGAAGCTGGGTGGGAGTGGCTATTTTTCCCTTTACCCGATGATTGGCCTGATTTTATCATCAAGTCTTCGCTTAGCCTTCTGGGTCTCTCCCAGGTTTGCAGTAGTCTTCTGTCCCCTAGTCCCAGGCAGCCTTGTGTAAGGCACCTCAAGATTCCTCTCATTGTGACTGCTCCCGGAGTGGTTGGTCACCTGCCCCACCACACTGCCAAACACAGAGGGAGTATCCCTTTCATTTTCATGGTTATGTGGCTGATGCCTTTGTTTTCCTTAAAAAGGACCATGGCACTACAAGCAGACTATACTTCAGGTTATCAGGAAAATTTGGGAAGCCTCAAAGGCTATTTTCTCCACTCTAAGAAAAGATTATTTTGACAAAAACTAATACACAGCATTACCATTTAACTATTCTCATACTTCTGTTTAAATATTCTCATATTTAGTACTTCTGTTTATCATGTATTGCTTTTTTAAATTCATTTTAAGTTAATTTTGTAAGTTTACTACATGTTCAATAGTAAAATGGAAGCTTGCCTTACTATAATCTTGTTACATTCTTGGTTGCTATAATGTGGGTAATTTATAAAGAATGGAGTTTAGTTTGGCTCATGGTTCTGGAGTCTGGAAAGCCTAAAAGTTTGGTGCTGTTGAAGTCTTCATGCTATTTCAGTTCAGGGAAGGGAAGGAAACAGGGCCCGAGGGCAAGCCTCCCTTTAAAATAGTGGCTCTCAAACTTCCTAAGCATATGACCCTTTAATACAGTTCCTCATGGTGTGGTGACCCCCCAACCATAACATTATTTTTGTTGCTACTTTAGAACTGTAATTTTGCTGTTAAGAATAGTCATGTAAATATCTGATATGCAGGATGTCTGATATGTGTGACCCCTGTGGAAGGGTTGTTTGACAACCCCTCCCCAAAGGAGTCTCAACCCACAGTTTGAGAACCACTGTTTCAAAACAACCTGCTCTTGAGGTAATAAATCCAGCCTTGTGAGGACAAGTAGGCATTTATATTGCCAGAGGTATTTAAGCCGTCTGTGACCAAAATACTACCCACTAGGGCTTACTTCCTAACACTGTCACAGGGAGGAATTGAGACTAACATGGATTTCGGGGCACATCTTCAAACTGTAGCCATTATTACAAATGTGAAATCAACATCATCTTAAAAACAGTATAGGCAGCCAATGAGCAGAAATACATCACTGAGTTCCAACTAGTTCACTGCTGTGAACTGCTAATAGCGTTGAGCCTGAGAATTATTCTTTTTGTGAATGCTTCTTTATTTATTTGTTTATTGTGTATGTGCCTGAGTGTATGCATGCATACCGTGTGTGTGCAGGAGCCGGCAGAGTTCAGAAGAGGGAGGTGGGAGTCCCTGGACCTGGAGTTCCAGGCTTTTGAGAGCCGCCATGTGTGAACTGGTAACAAGACTAAACTCTGGAGTCCTCTGCAGGAGCAGCGGCTACTTTCTGCTGCCGAGTCTTCTCTCCATCCTGAAGTCTACTCCTTCCAGTGAAGAATTTGAGGTGTCGTTATTTTTGCAGCAAATTGGAATCTTTCTCCGACTAACCTTTAAGCAGTAGCAGACCTGCAAAAAAGGTGAATCCCTCTGAGTACAGAGTCTGAGATCAATTTTGTGCCCCTGGGTCACTGGCAACACCCTCTTTATTCGGGCCCATCCCAAGGTGAGTTTGAATTGTATAAATTTTAAGTAAGAGATGAGGAACGATCTTTCCCCTTTGCATGAGGGTAAGTCCAGGTGGGGAGAGCTGTAGAGAGAGCGGCCTCTTGGAGTCCTTTGTATTAATACTTCATCTTTTTTCTCAGCCAATGGGAGGTTTGAGGAGAAGGGCTAGCAAGGAAACAGGGAGCCTTGCAAAGTTTGCACTCTGATGACCAGCAGCAAAGCACTGTGTGTGTGCTGAACAGAGGTTATCTCACAGAGCACCAGAAGGGTATCTGTGCGGGCTTCTTTATGTGGGTGTAGAAGTTGTTGACATGAAATCATTTTCCCTCCTGAAATTCCATAGAAATCATTAACACACAGACCATGACCAAAAAAAGATGTCTTCAGGGATATACAATTTAAGAAGGTACAGAATTCTCAATTTTAGATGTCAGGGCATTTGGTTCATTCCTGTTAAACTCTGGATTCAACAAATAAAATCCAGACTGACTGACTAGATAATCTTATAAAATCCAGATGCTCTCTGCAGTTCTTCCAAACAAAAAAAAAAATCTTTTAAAACAACTAAAATTCCCTCTAGTTTTTGACGTTAGATAAAATGCAAAGGGGCCATCCAGGTTCCAGGACCCACTCTGTATATAAATGTTAAATTTATAACAACTTTATGATGTGGGTGAATAATGCAGTTTAGGGTCTCTGGATTTGTGAATGAACAGGCAGCTATGGCAGCTATGAACTCTGTGGGAAGAGGCGCCACATGCCATTCAAAGGTAATTCCCCTTAGATTTACATTTCATTTATTCATCTTGCACCTCCAATGCCAAGTGCTGTGTCGGTCCTTGAAAGGAAACATAACTGCAAATGGCACTCCACAGAACGAACGAGAAAACTGACAAACGGTAGCTTCTTCAGTAAATCATGGGTGCCACGGAGGGCAGCCGACTGTTCGGCGAGGGAGGGCAAGTCGGCTGTTCAGCGATTCGTTAGAAAACAGAAATGTAGAAGGAGAGAAAGAAAACACTAGAAAGTGCTTTGCCACGGCTTTGTGAATGAGGAACAGGATCCAAGGAAACCTTTCTAAAGATTAAAAAGTGTTCTATTCTGTGAAGCAAAACCTTTGAGAACTGGTTGCTAAGCATCTCTGGAAAAAAAGAAAGCATGTGAGTAAGTTTTATGTATAATGATAAGGAAAGAGACAAAACCAGTCTGTTTTTAAAAAGTTAAGGTCAGGTCAGTGAAGACAGCGGGGCTGCGTAGAGATGAGAGCACACAGTGACTGGAGCGGTGGGAGATAAGGAAGGGACCTGCTCATGTACACACCAAAGGCATGATGGGAATCTGCCTTCTCCCATTTGCCTCGGGAGAATTCCCCGTTCATGCAGGTTTTCTGGGGCATCTCAGTTAAAAGGTTTACTGCAGATGTCTATAAGGAAAAACAAGAAATTATTAATGGACAGCTGAGCTGCTGATCTCAGAAGATGTCCGTGTTCACAGGAACTCTACTTCTGGTCCCTTTGAGATCCACACCCCATGTGGCAAAATGATTAGGTGGACTTTGCGCTGCAGCACAGAGCAAGTGACTTCCTTCAGATTAGTTTTCTTGTATGAACGACTTGGTTACTCTATCCTTGTCATTGGAACAGAAGGTGAAATAGAGAGACCGTGGTTAGTGAAAGTGTAAAATAGCCTGCCTATTTCTGTATTATCCTTTGTCTCAACATTGTAAAAGGATCAGTGAAACCTCTTTTTCTGCCTTTAAAAAAGAAGATTGCCAGGTTTATCTATGCTCTGGGCATAGAGTTTACAAAGAAGATGAAGGATGGGATGAAGGGGGCCTGGAATCTGCTCTCATTGCCCGCGACTCTGGGTGTGAGGGACCGGAGGCAGGAGACTGGATTATCTCATCAAAGAACAGACTAGCATATTCACTCGTCCAACAAACGTGTTTTGAGTGCTACCGTGTAGGAAGAGCTAGGGAGACAGCAGCAAATGAGAGATCCAGTGCCAGCCCAGATGGAGCTCGTATTCTAGCGGCTCAGAACAGGGGGCAGCTAAACACGTTATGGATATAGGTATAAATATGCTCACACACATGCCTATGTGGACCTGTGTGGTGATCGAGAGTAAAATAGAGTACATCACAGAGGAAGAGTCAGCTCTCGTCTGTCTGTCTGTCTGTCTCTGGAGCTGTGTGATGGTTAACGATACTTTTAACTGTCACTATAATGTAGTTAGAATTACACAGGAAGGGAGGATTTGTGTCTACCAGGGTGGCCTGTGGACATACCCGTGGAGCACTGTCTGGATTATGGATTAATAGATGTAAGAAGTCCCAGCCTAGGAATTTCGTGAATTCATTGTTTTTAATTGCAGAGTAGTATTCCATTGTGTAGATATACCACAACTTCTGAATCCATTCCTCCGTTGAGGGACATCTGGGTTCTTTCCAGCTTCTGGCTATTATAAATAAGGCTGCTATGAACATAGTGGAGCATGTGTCCTTATTGCATGCAGGGAAAGCCTCTGGGTATATGCCCAGGAGTGGTATAGCCGGATCCTCCGGGAGTGTCATGCCCAGTTTTCTGAGGAACCGCCAGACTGCTTTCCAGAGTGGTTGTACCAGCCTGCAATTCCACCAGCAGTGGAGGAGTTCCTCTTTCTCCACATCCTTGCCAACAACTGCTGTCTCCTGAGTTTTTGATCTTAGCCATTCTGACTGGTGTGAGGTGGAATCTCAGGGTTGTTTTGATTTGCATTTCCCTAATGACTAAGGATGATGAACATCTCTTTAGGTGCTTCTCAGCCATTAGATATTCTTCAGGTGAGAACTCTTTGTTTAGCTCTGTACCCCATTTTTTAATAGAGTTACTTGCCTCTCTGGAGTTTAACTTCTTGAGTTCTTTGTATATATTGGATATTAGCCCTCTGTCGGATGTAAGGTTGGTAAAGATCATTTCCCAGTTAGTTGGTTGCCACTTTGTCTTTTTGACAGTGTCTTTTGCCTTGCAAAAGATTTGTAATTTAATGAGGTCCCATTTGTCTATTCTTGATCTTAGAGCATAAGCTATTGGAGTTCTGTTTAGGAAATTCTCCCCTGTGCCCATATGTTCAAGGTTCTTCCCTAGTTTCCTTTCTATTAGTTTCAGTGTGTCTGGTTTTATGTGGAGGTCCTTGATGGTCAGAACTTGAAAATATCATCCTTAGTGAGGTAACCCAATCACAAAAGAACACACATGGTATGCAGTCACTGATAAGGAGATATTAACCCAGAATTTCGGAATACCCTAGACACAATTCGCATATCAATAGATTTCCAAGAAGATGGAAGGAGAGACCCCTGGTCCTGGAAAGACTGGATGTAGGGGAATGCCAGGACAGAGAAACGAGAGGGGGTTGAATGGGGAAAAGAGGGAGGGAAGGGGGCTTATGGGACTTTCGGGGAGGGAGGAAACGGGAAAGGGGAAATGATTTGGAATGTAAATAAAAAAAACTTAGAAAAAAAAAAAGTCCCAGCCTGCTGGGCCAGGCTTTCCCAATCCTAGACAGTGTCAGTGTAGAGAGAGAGAGAGATTCCTAAGCACAAGCAAGCATGCCTGCATTCATTTCTCTCTGCTCTTGGGATGATGTGCTGTGACCTGCTGCGTAGGTTCCTACGCTTTGTCCTTCTCTGCAGTAAAGGACCAAAATCAGAAACTGTCAGTCAAGCTTCTCTCTTAAATCACTTTTTTTGTTGTTGTTGAAGGTATCACTGCCTCAATAGAAGTGAAACTAGGACAAGCTGGTATTTATTTATTTATTTACATTTGAAACAGAATTTCATAGTCTGGGCCATCCTCAAACTATGTAGCTGAGGCTAACCTTCAACTTCCGATCCTCCTGCCAAGTGCCAGGGTTACAGCACCACCACACCCTGCTCGATGCTGTTTTCTATAAAGTGACCAAGAAGACCCCAGAGATAAGATTTCACAGAGACTTGACAGAAGCTAGGACAAGAGCACCATGGGGAGAGATGCCGCAGGATGGCTATGGCACGCATCTTGAAGTGTCAATGTGCATGAGGCGTCTGAGGAAGAGCAGGAATGGGCAAGGTAGATATGTGTTAGAGAGGGCCAGCTCAGGGCACAGGAAGAGCTCTTCTCCCAGTGAGATGGGGAGCAGTTGTCAGGAGACATGTGGAGAGTTCTCACAAGGGCATACCTGCATACCGGGAGCTCAGGGGGAAAGGACAGTCAGTGAGAAGCTGGTGGCTGATGATAGTTGCTTGCTCTGTAGCAGTAATGTTGGTGATGAGACTCTCTCTCTCTCTCTCTCTCTCTCTCTCTCTCTCTCTCTCTCTCTCTCTCTCTCTCTCTTTTCTCTGTGTAGCCCTGGTTGTCCTGGAAATCACTCTGTAGACCAGGCTGGACTCGAGCTCAGAAATCTGCCTGCCTCTGCCTCCTAAGTGCTGGGATTACAGGCGTGCGCCACCACTGCCTGGCTGAGACACTGTTTCTGATTATATTTTAAGAAGAACTTTAAATTTCCTGACACATCAGATAAGATGACAAAGACTATGGTTGGTATTGAGGCACTAGGAGGTTAGAGTTGTAACTGAATGAGGTAGAAATGAGGATAGCTTCTGGGGATTTTACTCTGAGCCTTTGTTCATGGTCTCCATTATTAGAACCTAACTGGAGATGCTAAAGGGGAGGATATGGGAGTTCAGGAGGTGGAATAAGGTTGGAGAGAAAGTGTGGCTCAAGGTGGTAGCATTTAAAGTCATAAGATTAGATAAGATCACTGAGGGAAATAAGTGTTAGTAGAAAAAAAATATGGTGTTTTGTTTTATTTTGTTTTTCCTTGAGTTTTGGATGCCGCTATCCCTGTGGCTCTAGGTGGGGCCAGGTGTTTAAAAGCCTGTATCTGTGTTTTTACTCCCTATTTATAACAAGATTATATTTTCAGTATTCCATGCAGAGCTATTCATAGCTGGACATATAGTCCCTTTCTGGAGTTTTACTTCTCCAAACAAGAACCCCAGGTTGTTTCATGCCTCCGTGTGCATTTTGCTTACACAGATCTTTGTGGAAAGTCTACTTGGCCCCCATCCTAGCACACACATGTACATGCTACACGTGTGCTTCTGATTGCTTCCTCACACAGGTACCATACACTTCTGGTAATTCCTCTTTATTTTAAAGATTCAGACCCCATGTCGTGTCCTCTGGAAATCCTTCCTGACATTTCCTTCTGGGCAGGCTAAGACAGGTTCTGTATTCTATCTGTCATTGCAAGGCTGGGAAGAATTCCTTATCATTTCTCTTTTAGAATGATTTTCTCTTATTTCTGGCCAATCTTTGCTATGGAGAATCCTCACAGTATTTTTTTTTTTAAAAAAAGTCCAAATGGAAATAGAAAAAAATGAGACAAGTGATAAGTGGCGTTAAGTCCTTCAACCCCACCACAGCAGCTACATCACTAAATCCTCCACGGTCCCCCATAGGAGGTGCTTCCATGGCCTGGCCTTAACGCATGTGGAAGAACAGGTCTTGAGTGATCACTTTTGGAGAAAAGAAGAAACAAATTAAAAAATAAAAATTCTCAGGAAGGAGGAAGAAAAGGAAAAGGAAAGAGAGGGTTTCGTCCTGAGGTCAGACTAGAGCACTGCAATCCAAACCCGCCTCCCATCTGAGTGATGAGAACAAGTGTTCTGACCAGTGACGCTCTCAGCTTGAAAATAGCTGGGCAGGGGTGATATACACCTTTAACTCCAGCACAAAGGAGTCAGATCTCTGTGAGTTTGAGGCCAGTCTGGGAAAAACAAAACAAAACAAACAAACAAACAAAAAACTTGAAAATTGACACTACCTGAGCCAAAGAGATAATTAAGCATTTTAAAAATAAATCTGGTAAACTGTTTAAATTCTACTATCTAATGTCATTGGATATTTAATTTCATAATTTAAATACCATTTAAAAGAGTTGCTGCTTATCTATCTATCTATCTATCTATCTATCTATCTATCTATCTATCTATCCATCCATTGATCCATCCATCATCTATTGATCTACCTATCTGTCTGTCCGTCCGTCCGTCTGTCCATCTGTCTGTCTGTCCGTCCATCTGTCTGCCTGTCTGTCCATCTGTCCGTGCGTCTGTCCATCCATCTACTGATCTATTTATCTATCTATCTATCTATCTATCTATCTATCTATCTATCTATCTATCTATCTATCTATCATCTATCTATTCATCCATCCAACTATCCATCCATCTATCTCTATTCATTGATCTATCTATCTCTCTCTCTCTCTCTCTATCCATCCATCCATCCATCCATCCATCCATCCATCCATCCATCCATCCACCCACCCACCCACCCACTGGCCTACCTATCTGTCTGTCTGTCCGTCCATCCATCCATCTTCTGATCTATCTATCTATCTATCTATCTATCTATCTATCTATCTATCTATCTATCTATCTATCTATCTATCTATCTATCTATCTATCTATCTATCTATCATCCATCCAGTTTTAGCATTGTTGATATTTTCCCTTCCTCACAAAGCTTTCCTCTATAGACTGTGGCCAGACCACTTGCCACCTGGATGGCACTGTGAGCATCACTTTCTTTTGTCCTGTAGTTTGGCCTGTTTATCGTGTTGCTCAGTCATAAATTCTTAGAAGCAGCAAGCACGTGATGCAAGTACACTTAAAGTTGAGAATATGTCTGTATGACTTCAGCACATTCTTGGTGTCTTGTTTGGAAAGTGTACGTGATTCGTTACAATATGCTCTAAAGTTAGCACATTCACATCAAACCAGCATTGATGGGGTACACCTACTTCATCTCACTTTGCCTTTATTAAATCCCTGAGGGAAAACCGGTTTTCGGTTAACAGAATCTGACCTCAGGGGATCTAAAACAATTCATTCAGACTGGGAAACTAATTTTATCTAAAAATACCTTAAGCATTTTTTTTTACTACACTTGACACATGGAAACACATATGTATCTTTGTCTTACAAACATTCAAGCATGCCATTAATTAGGGAAGCCTGAGCCCATAAGTGGATTTGAAAGTCATTATTAAAATCTTCAGAATACTTTCTGAAGCAGACTGCTGTTCTGTCCCCATTCCAAACCCATGGGAACTTACAGATACTGACAGCAATTTTCATCGGTAGTTCTTGCTGAGTTCATATGTGTGGTGATAGATGCTGAATTCTAGCCTAACAGATGCTGCCAACCAGGTAAAATCTATTTACCAGCTCAGCAAATTGGAATAATTCTTTTCATGTCTATGATGTTAGTTTGCTTTTCTTTTTGCTTTTTGCTTTGGGATGTGTGTGTGTGTGTGTGTGTGTGTGTGTGCATGCACAGAGACCAGAGCAGAGTTCCTTGAGTCTTCTTCAATCACTTTCCACACTATTGTTTTCAAAGACAGAGCAAGGTTGGCTGACCCACCAGCAAGCTCTTGGGATGTGCCTCTCTGTTTCCCAATGCTAGTATCTCAGGTACATGCAACTATCCATCTTTTTTATTTACAAAGGCACTAAGAATTTAGATAAAGCTCCCCAGTGTTTAGTCGACTGGCATTCTTACCCATTGAACCATCACAGCAACCCCTATAACTTAGTTTTCTATGGCACTTGAGATAATTTATGATATAACTTTGTGGTTGCTAGTGTATATTTAACAAAGTACATGATTTTCATGAAGTTTTTGGTGGCAAAATAGTGATAGTAGCAAACTCAACTCCATCTCTCCAGCTTCTGTGTAGAAAAGTTAGTATTTGGGGATGGCTGATCTAAAAGTCCAGTTCATCGACTGAAGCTGTGAAGCAAATCTACCTAAAGTTTAGAGGTCCCAAATTTCTCTTGAGAATCAGAGGAAAATATGTACAGTGTCTCCCCACAACAATATTTACTGTGAAGCTAATTAATTTTAAACATGCCTCCTTAGGAATCAGTGAGTAGGGGTGGCTCCTATAGCCAGAGCATCCTATAGCCCGAGCCTCCACATTCTGTATGTGTGATGGCCACAGGATTTGTCGCTTCCCTTGTGGTTCAAGATTTATGAGTCTTCCAGGATACTTACTAGGTCCTCTCCAGCCAAATTATGATTATTAAGTACTTACAACTTTAATCACATGATATATTTCCTCTTTATAAAGGGAGATGTTATCTGAGTGAATTCTGACTGCCGGAGGCCGAGGAAGATCAGGGACTTCATGGAGTTTTGTTTTTTCCCCCATGAAGTATGAACATTTAAAACATTACATCTCTCAAAGAGAAAAATCACCATTAATCAGAAAGTCCTTTGGTCTTCCTATCCAGCGAGCGATCTCAGTTGTATCCTGGAGAGTCCCCGTTCATCTTATTTATTTGTCTAAATGCCTCTCGATGATAAAGCTGGTAACTCCTCTGTCTCTATTATTTCCTGTTTCCTACGGTACGGAGTCTCTATATCATTCTGCGGAGTCAGGTGGAAGGAAAGGGAAACATTGTTAAACGATCTGCAGAAAGCCAGGGACAAGAGTGCTTGCTTTATAGAGAAACCAGCTAATCAGCGTCAAACTTCTAAGTTTTGCAGCATTTTGTAATTATGCTCTTAGAATACGTGATGCGTTTTTATTTTCATAATTAACAGGAAGTACATGTTATACATTAAATGTGACACAAGAGATATGAATTATGCAGTGAACTTGGTGTGTGCCGATGAGGCCAAAGCCCAAGGCACGCTCAGGCCAGCTCCTATGAAGATCTATAATGAGCTTCAAGTACATCGTTTCCTGGCGGAGGAGAAGAAAACATCCATCAATGCAAATTTCAGCACTTTTTTTTTCAGTCCTTATGAATAGTTTACAACTTCTAAAAAGAGTGTATTTCCAATATGCAACTTGAAGACGGTTTCCTAGTAAGTTTGTGTTAGACGGTGTAAGTTCATCTAGTGCACACATATATCTAAACATATTATGGAGCTATCCCTGAGGACCCATAGACAATCTAAACTTTTTACGTTTCATGTTGGCATTTAGACTCACCATGGAACAAAGGAAACTCCCATTTGCACAGCCTCTGTATTCAGAATTACAGTTCTAGGACACACATGACCAGCCGTCATGCAGCGCAGACTTTGTGGTTCATTTTGTTTTGGAAGAGTTGGAATTATGATACAGGTTTTGATTTAAATTTTGCCCAAAATTTTATTTTCTATGAGAATAGTATTCAAGTGCATAACACTGATCAACGGAAGAGTGGTAAGAAGTTGGATCCCAAAGAAACATTACAAATCACAGCATTGTGCAAATGTGGATTCTCAAGGCTCTGGAGGCTAAGATAGGAGGAGCTCAAATTTAGAGCCAGCCTGGGCTACATAGTGAGATTCTGAAGACAGGCAGGCAGGCAGGCTGGCAAACAGTGAAGCACTCTGTGATCTGTGGAGATTTTTAATTTTTTTTTTTAAGAATTAAAGTATAATTCTATCATTTCTCCTTTTCATTTCCTCCCTCAAGCCTTTCTTATGTAGCCTACCTTGCTATTTCTTAAATTCAAGGCCTCTATTTCCTTAATCATTACACACAAACACATACATAGACACACACACAGACACACACAGAGACAAACACACACAAACACACAGACACACACATACACAAACATACACACAGACACACACACAAGCACACATAGACACACACACAAACACACACAGACACACACAGACACACACATACACCCAGCTCAGTCTATATGTTGTTACTTACATGTGTATGATCTCACACTGACCATTTGGTATTGGACAACCAGTGTGGGGGCCTCCTATTCTCATGCTCTCAGAACTCCTTAGCTCTCTGTAGTTCTTTGTCTAGGCTTGAGACTCCATGAGAATTTCCCCTTACATGTTAGCATGTCTATTGATATCATCCTTATTCAGGTCTTGTTTAGGCAGCCATGATGATGAGACTTCATGGGTATAATAACTTCTCTGACATTTCTGTGGGATGAAACCTCACAGCAAACTTCCAGTTCCTTCGGCTGTTCCCACCCCTTCTGCTCTCACCCCTGGGCTTTACGTGCAGGAATTGTGTCGTAGGTGTCTCAGTTGGAGCTGGCCATTACACTCTCACTCGTTCTCGGCTTTTGGTCTAGTTATGGTCTTCTGTAATGGTTCCTGTCTATTGCAAGAAGACATTTCTTTGATGAGGGTGAGACTACACACTCTTCCATGAGTATAAGGATCAATATTTAGAATACAGATAGGTATTGTGCTGATTTTATAAAGTGGTGATTGCAGGTTCTCCCCAAAGATCCATGACCTCATTGACCCTAGGTAGTTGGCTATGTGTCCAATAATGGGTATGATCTCTATCTTCTTGAGTGGGTCTTATGTCCTATTAGAGACCCATTGGTTACCACTAAGGCATGTATGCCAGTCATGCATGCTTAAGGAATATCATACCATGCTGCTTGTTTTGGTTCATAAATGTCATTATCTGGGTAGGATTTTGGTAATTTCTCTCCCTTAGAAGCTTGCATGACCCTCTTATACTACAAAAGCTAGTTCTCAGGGAGGAAGCCTTCAGATCAGATACAGCTTGGATCCTTCAGGCCCTATGTCCAGAGTGTGTGGTGTCTTCAGCAATAGGGAATTACCTTTACTTTAGGAGGCAGCAATGGGTAAGAGCAATAGTTCATAATATTTGGGGAGTCTTTTCAAAAGCTTCATGACTGGTGCTGGAGGTTTAGCTCTTGTAGGGAGCATTGTCAGCCCAAATGGGGAAATTACATTTAAACTATTTGTGTATACACATACTAAGGTATATATCTAGATATACTTAGGTATATAATTTTAGGTAGATAAGTAGTAATGAGACTCCTTTTGACTTTTTCAGATATCCTATCCCTATAGATTTAACATTAGTATATGGTTTTAGTGCAGAATTCTATCAGACCTTCAAAGAAGACCTAACACCAATACTCTTCAAACTATTCCACAAAATAGAAACAGAAGGAACACTACCCAACTCGTTCTATGAAGCCACAATTATGCTAATACCAAAATCACACAAAGATCCGACAAAGAAAGAGAATCTCAGGCCAATCTCTCTTATGAATATCGATGCAAAAATACTCAATAAAATTCTTGCCAACCGAATCCAAGAACACATCAAAACGATCATTCACCACGATCAAGTAGGCTTCATCTCAGGGATGCAGAGATGGTTCAATATAAGGAAGTCCATCAATGTAATCCACTACATAAACAATCTCAAAGAAAAAAACCACATGGTCATTTCATTAGATGCTGAGAAAGTATTTGACAAAATTCAGCATCCTTTTATATTAAAGGTCTTGGAAAGATCAGGAATTCGGGGCCCATATCTAAACATAGTAAAAGCAATTTACAGCAAACCGATAGCCAGCATCAATCTAAATGGAGAGAAACTTGAAGCAATCCCACTAAAATCAGGGACTAGACAAGGCTGCCCTCTCTCTCCATATCTTTTCAATATAGTACTTGAAGTTCTAGCTAGAGCAATTAGACAACAAAAAGAGGTCAAAGGGATACAAATTGGAAAGGAAGAAGTCAAACTATCACTATTTGCAGATGATATGATAGTATATTTAAGTGACCCAAAGAACTCCACCAGAGAACTCCTACAGCTGATAAACAACTTCAGCAAAGTGGCCGAATATAAAATCAACTCAAGCAAGTCAGTAGCCTTCCTATACTCAAAGGATAAGCAGGCTGAGAAAGAAGTAAGAGAAATGATACCCTTCACAATAGCCACAAACAATATAAAGTATCTTGGTGTGACTCTAACCAAACAACTGAAAGATCTGTAAGACAAGAACTTCAAGTCTCTGAAGAAAGAAATTGAAGAAGACCTCAGAAGATGGAAAAATCTGCCATGCTCATGGATTGGCAAGATTAATATAGTAAAAATGACCATCTTGCCAAAAGCAATATACAGATTCAATGTAATCCCCATCAAAATCCCAACTCAATTCTTCATAGAGTTAGAAAGAGCAATTCAAAAATTCATCTGGAATAACAGAAAACCCAGGAGAGCTAAAACTATCATCAAGAATAAAAGAACTTCTGGGGGAATCAGTATCCCGGACCTCAAGCTGTAACTACAAGAGCAATAGTGTTAAAAACTGCATGGTATTGGTACAGTGACAGACATGTAGATCAATGGAACAGAATTGAAGACCCAGAAATGAATCCACACTCCTATGGTCACTTGATCTTTGACAAAGGAGCTAAAACCATCCAGTGGAAAAACGATAGCCTTTTCAACAAATGGTGCTGGTTCAACTGGAGGTCAACATGCAGAAGAATGCAAATTGATCCATTCTTATCTCCTTGCACTAAGCTCAATTCCAAGTGGATCAAGGACCTCCACATAAAACCAGACGCACTGAAACTAATAGAAAGGAAACTAGGGAAGAACCTTGAACATATGGGCACAGGGGAGAATTTCCTGAACAGAACTCCAATAGCTTAGGCTCTAAGATCAAGAATTGACAAATGTGATCTCATTAAATTACAAAGTTTCTGTAAGGCAAAAGACACTGTCAAAAAGACAAAGCGGCAACCAACTAACTGGGAAATGATCTTTATCAACCCTACATCCGACAGAGGGCTAATATCCAATATATACAAAGAACTCAAGAAGTTAAACTCCAGAGAGGCAAGTAACCCTATTAAAAAATGGGGTACAGAGCTAAACAAAGAGTTCTCACCTGAAGAATATCTAATGGCTGAGAAGCACCTAAAGAGATGTTCATCATCCTTAGTCATTAGGGAAATGCAAATCAAAACAACCCTGAGATTCCATCTCACACCAGTCAGAATGGCTAAGATCAAAAACTCAGGAGACAGCAGTTGTTGGCGAGGATGTGGAGAAAGAGGAACACTCCTCCACTGCTGGTGGGATTGCAAGCTGGTACAACCACTCTGGAAAGCAGTCTGGCGGTTCCTCAGAAAACTGGGCATGACACTCCAGGAGGATCCAGCTATACCACTCCTGGGCATATACCCAGAGACTTTACCTGCATGCAATAAGGACACATGCTCCACTATGTTCATAGCAGCCTTATTTATAATAGCCAGAAGCTGGAAAGAACCCAGATGTCCCTCAACGGAGGAATGGATTCAGAAGATGTGGCATATTTACACAATGGAATACTACTCTGCAATTAAAAACAATGAATTCACGAAATTCCTAGGCCAATGGTCAGAAGTTGAAAATATCATCCTTAGTGAGGTAACCCAGTCACAAAAGAACACACATGGTATGCAGTCACTGATAAGGGGATATTAACCCAGAATCTCCGAATACCCTAGACACAATTCGCATATCAATAGATTTCCAAGAAGATGGAAGGAGAGACCCCTGGTCCTGGAAAGACTGGAGGTAGGGGAACGCCAGGACAGAGAAGCGAGAGGGGGTTGAATGGAGAAAAGAGGGAGGGAAGGGGGCTTATGGGACTTTCGGGGAGGGAGGAACCGGGAAAGGGGAAATGATTTGGAATGTAAATAAAAAAACGTAGAAAAAAAAATCAGTAAAACAAAAACTTCTCAAATGGTTTCCTTAACATCTCCTTATCTCACACCAGTTTCTCTAATAAAGGGCTGCCATCCTAAAAGCTGGTCTGATCACATGTCCTGGCTGGCTCTGTAGCCTAGAGAAGGCTTGCTAGCTCTGTCAGCCTCATTCCTGAGATGCCTTCCCTGACTTAACCCTGGGTCCCTGAATTGAAAGGCTGGCTGGAGGCAGAGTCAGCTCTTACTTTTTCACACCCAGCATGATGTAAACTTTCCCTGCCCATTTTTCTTACACATCTTTTATGTTGAGCATTCTCTAGTTTCTCCATTACAAAGAGACAGCTGCCCAAGGGTCTCTTAACACAATGAAAGACAAACAGAACACACACCATCACTGCCTTCTCTTGTAAATTTTGTCATGTGTGGAATGACACATACCAACCATGTGCTGGCAGAGGCAGGACATCTGTCAGGTGGAGCTCATCTTGACAGTCCTTGAGCCAGAGAGAATACGCGCCCCCCCACCCCCATCTACAAGGCACAGTGATAGATAGGATCTCATGGTGCTGAATTTGGCGCATTAGTGCTCTGTAGATGTTTGCTGAAGTCAATTTTGTTGTCTCATAGATCTTAATACTTAATAGGCTAAAGGATATAGTGTTATTTTAATATTACCATTTTATATTTACCTTGAGTCCTCTCCCCCTTCTCTTTCCCTCAGAATGTCAATACCTTGCGCAATATAGAATTGAATATTTGGTTTTATTGAAAACCAAATGGTTTGGTTTTATTGAAAAATTCTCATTTAAGGGTAGTTACTCAGTAGCAATTACTATAAATTAGTAAGGGCTCAAATGTGGTGGGCACTTCATAGCCTATGGTCATTTTCTTGCTCATGCCTCTGGATGACATCAGATCTTTATTTTGTACCCTGATGGATGGAGTAATAACTCCCAAGGTACATGATGCATCAAGCAGTTCTCTGAGGAGTTGAGCCCAGGTTTGTCTGATCTAAAGGATTCGCTCTTCCGATGTGCTATAGAATCTAGATCCCCCTCTCCCAGTCTAGGAAGTCACCAATATGAGTCATCATTCCCACAACACATTATTTCTCAGTTCTCTGGAGTTTAATGGTAGGGGTCATGATTTGAGTTGTTTATGACATGGGCAAGGGAAAATGACTTTCTGCGAAGTCTACACAGGCTCTACTGCCGGTTAGAAACTAGTAATGTTTGAATCTTCGATTTCAACTCCTGTAACAGAAATGTTGCAGAAGTATTTTCATACTAAATGATACAGACACAAATCAAATTCCCACACATCACTTCTATTGTATATGTAAGGTATGGCGCTTCACAAACTATTAAACCCAACCTTGAAGGAGTACAGAGGAGTCTGTACTCCAAGTGCTTGGTAGGAAGTTATTTGATGCTAACAAGCCTCAAGCTTGTCAACACCCAGAGTTAAGAATTCCTTGTCTTTGATCATCCAAAAAGGTTTCCAACCCTGTAGGTGGTCCTAATTAACAGGGAGCTGTGATCTTTCTCTGAATCTCCCAAGGCAGACAGTAGACCACATTCTATTAATGCTTCCTGATGCTGTACTAGTCAAATGACAGTATCTTCCCAGACACACAACTGCTTACAAATGTGTGTTTGCTGTTTGTTTTCTAAACATCCTCAGGGTTCCTGTAGTCAATTATATTTTCTTGTCACAAACTAAGAGTGTTCCACACTTAGAGTAAGTTCCCAGTCTCAGTAATCCATATCTGAATTATGATCTGTCCTTGGTTGAATTTACATAATCTCTGGGGGTTGGAGATAAGGGTGTGTGTGTGTGTGTGTGCGCGCGCGCGTGCATGTGCATGTGTGATGTAACCTGTATATTAGTTACTTTTCTATTGGTGTGATAAAACATCATTGTTGGGATTGTAGGGCGGCAGCGGCTCCAGAAAGACCACACCCGGCCAAACAGTTCCACGAGAGGTTTATTGAGAGGGGAAAGGGCACAGGTACAGAAAGAGAAGAGGGGAGGAAGAGAGAGGGGGGGAGGGGTATTCCTCTTATGTATACGGATGGTGAAGTGGTCACAGGTAAAGGTGAGCCCAATGGATTCTGGGAATATGGTGGCCGTTGCCTTGGCAACAGGTGTGTAGGTTTCACTGTTGCTATGTGATATCACAGGTTTCCGAGGTCCTGGTACCAACATTCCTCCTTTCTTATTATAAATAGAAGAAAAAGAGGAGGGGGAAGCCGATGGTGAAAAGGAAATGAGAGTGTTGTGTCTCTTAGGCTGCTTCCTGCTGTCTAGAGGTGTCGTCAATTTTGGGGTGTAGCTGACTTTCACCATTGGGATCCACTTGGTAACGTTCACATCATGTACCTCTGTGGACAGCGGCTCTTCTGTGGGCAGGGGCTGGTAATCCTGTAACAGGAACTGATTGATAGTTTGGTTAGAAATTTTTTGTATTTGTCTTTGGAGGAATGTAGAAACAAGATTAATGTGGCAGGGAGCAAATAATAACACCAGGAAAATGACTAGGAGAGGTGTTATGAAAGGGAGTATCTACTTCCATATAGGGTTTTTGAAAATCCCAGAATGGGAGGTCTCATAATCCCTGAAATTCTTTATGTCTGACTGTAGCTCCTGGATTTTATTTCTCACTTTCCTGGATTGGTTGATGTAGAAACAGCCTTCTTCTTGAAGGAACAGGCAAAGACCACCTTCTTTAGCTGTCAGGACATCTAGACCCCGTCAGTTCTGAAGCACCACGGCTTCCAAAGAATCAGTCTGTTTCTGGATAGTAAGCACAGTTTCAGTCATTTCGTGGAGATTGCTTTTAAACTGGGAAGTGAATGTATCATATTGGGTCATGGAAGTTGTTATCCCTGTAATTCCAGTACCAACATCTATGGCTATTCCTGTAGTGACCAGGAGTGGCACAACCCGGGCAGCATCATATCTACAACTGGGATTGGCAGGGGTTCATTTCCCTGGATTACTCCCAGTTCAAGGAAAAAGAGTACCAAAGTGCAAACTCCTGACAAACTGGGGTAGGTGATGATATACCTGAGCACCACAAAGAATTGATGTGTTTTGGACTGCAGGGCATTGTGGCAGAGATGATATATCAAGGGTTATGGTCCTATTACAGTCTAGGGAGCTTAGTGTTCCTACAGAACATGTCCCGGAGGTCTTAAAACAGTTTGCCATGCCAAAGAGAGGGATATAGGTAATGTATTGAGTCATAGCAACATTGGAGTCCAGGCAGCTGACAAAAGGTGAGGTAAGGTCACTTAGCAGTATCACCGGAGAGACTGTAAGTGACAATTGTGAGTCAATTCCAGGGGGTACGCATTACCAGCAATCTTTAAAGCGACCAGGCCTGGTGACATTAAGGAGTTGGTACACCAAGGTCAAGGTCTGAAGCAAAAGGCAAAATGACAAGTTAGTGCCATTTATGAGGGGTGCTTTCAAAGAGGTTAAGACCTTGGAGGAGTGTTTGATTATCTCCCCTAATTTTCCAATATCTAGGGGTTGGGCAAATGAGACATATTTTCTCTGAATATGGATAGTATTTACTGGGGAACTGGGCTGATTTTTAGAGCTTACCAAAAACTCCTGTCTCCCACCTGGAATCCCATGGGTCTTGTATGTAGAAGAAAAGTATCTTGTGGTGTTGATAGAAGAAATGATTGATTCGTGATCCTAGCATATGTATCTGACAAGACCAGTATGGGCAGCCCCCATATTTGTGTGGCCATTTTCTACAATAATCTTTTGTCTGGTCAAAGAGAAAGCAAGTATAGAGATCATAATATTTAGATGGGATAACAGATACAGGGATGACAGTGATTTGGATCGGTTCCTGGCATCTGGCTATGGAGCACTTTCCTGACCCTATTTGGAAAGACTCTTATCTGTGTTATCTGGGGTTTCTTGAACCTTGCATCTCCAGATATAAGGACTGCCCTGTCTAATCCAGTGAGATCAAGCTCGGCTGCCAGAATGGAGTCTTATTTTCTGGGACTGGGGACAAGGTGGGTGATCTCAATGTTCTCTGGAGCTTAACAGAGTACTGTTAGGGTTGACGTGTACTAAGAAGAGTTATTTTTAGGTGGAGGGATAAAAGGTTTGAGGTGAGACAGGTGGACCCAATGAGAGAGTCCTTCAAGTTTAGCAGCTATAGGGGTCACGAGAATTACCTTAAAAGGTCCCTGCCATTTGGGAGAGAGCGGTGAGGGCCGGTGAACTGGAGGGGATAGAAGGACTTGGTTTCCAATGTTGACAGGCAGTGGACAGGAGATGTGGTGTGGCCACGGTAGGTGGTGGTCAGCAAAGTTCCATAGCAGAGAACGGGGGTGGCAAAGTAGTGGGTTGAGTAGATGGTCTGGGAGGGGAGAGCATTTAGGTGAAAGACCAGGAGTTAAGATTGGACGTCCATAAATGAGTTCAAAGGGTGAGATGAGGAGAGGTTGCTTTGGGAGAGCTCGGAGCCTGAAAAGAGCTAGAGGTAGGAGTTTTTCCCAGTTGAGGTGAAGTTCCTGTGACAGCTTAGCAAGACTGGTTTTTAAAGAGTGGTTGGTTCTTTCTACCTTACCTGAAGATTGAGGGTGGTAGGGAATGTGAAAATGCCAGGGAATCTCTAGGGCCTTAGATAGAATTTGAGAAATCTGGGAAGTAAATTCAGGACCATTGTCTGACTGGAGAGAGGCTGGGACACCAAACCATGGGAAGATCTCTCAGAGGAGGAGATCAGAGACTGTCTGAGCCCTTTCATTAGTTGTGGGAAATGCCTCCACCCACCCCGAGAAGGTGTACACCAAGACCAGGAGGTGCTTGGCATGTGTCTGACAGTGGGTAAAGTCAAGTTGCCAGTCAGTTCCAGGAAGGGAACCTCTAGCCTGATGAGTAGGAAAAGGGGTGCTACAATATCTTAAGTTGGAGTTTGATGTCTGACAGATTTTACAGGAAGCAATGATAGATTTTAAGAAACTTAAGTCCTCAGGAGTAGACTGTAGGTGGGTCTTAACAAAAGAAGACAATGCTAGCTGTTAGGATGAAAGAGTTGGTGAAGATAGGGCAGAGTTTGTGGAATGTCAGGGGGTGAAGGTAGAGATGTGGGTTACAGTGTAAGGATGTCCTGTGGAGGGTGAGATGAGTCCAGGCCCCTAAGGGCCGCAGCTCTAGCTACCTCATCAGCTTGGTTGTTTCCCTTGGAGACAATACAGCCATCCATTTGGTGGGATCTACAGTGGACAATCCCAATAGCTGTGGGGAGATGGGAGGCCTTTAGTATGACCAGAATGTGGTTTGCATTAGTTACTGATGCTCCTTTTATGGTAAGTAACCCTCACTCCTTCCAGATAGTGGTGTGGGGCAGGAGGATATGGAAAGCATATTTGGAAACTGTGTAGATGTTGAGGTAATTGCGGGGTGGAGCTTAGACAGAATCCTAACAACCATGACCAAGGCAACTTATTTAAACAAACAAAACTTGGGTTTATTGTTCCAGAGAGTTAGAGTCTGTGATAGTTGGGCAATGGCTTGGTGGCAGGAACAACTGAGAGCTCACATCTCAAACTGAAAGCAGGAGGCAGAGGGCACACTGTGAATGGCATGAGTCTTTTGAAACCTCAAAGCCCTGTCCCTCCCCCTCCCAGTGACACGCCTCATTAAACAAGGCCACACCTGCTAATCCTTCCCAAATAGTTTCATCAATTGAAGATCATATGTTCAAACATATGAGCTTAGAGGGGCCATTCTTATCCAACTACCACAACCTGCATTTGAGCACTTCTATATTTATAGCCTGAAGAAAGATGCTTTTTTGCTTTAAACACAAAAATCATCTTTGATAATTTTATCAATCCAAGAAGATAGTCTCATATTTTAGACTTTGTTGATTTTTGTCACAACTCTTCAAATTTGTGAGAAAATACCTTCACATGGTGGGCATGGATGAGTTTCAACACTAGTGACAATAATTAGATTGTAGATGGCACTTGGCCTAAGAGGCTTAGTTTGTGGACCCTTATTTTAGACATGTCTTAAAAATGGAATCTTGGCAGTGAGGTAAATCAAACCAAAACAGCCCATAAAGTATTTGCCCTAATTTAGATTCCCACAAGCAATGTGTAAAAGCAATCCTTGTCTGGCATATTGATATTTTTGTATTTTCTTGTTAGAAATTCTAACTATTCTGCTAGACTTGTATTGGGATCTGATTTTGAGTTTAAGCCCAAGTTCTCTGGCCAGTTATGATGTTTCACATGAATGAAATTGGATGTATTCATAATATTTATTACATATATTCAGAGAGAAGAGAGAGAGAGAGAGAGAGAGAGAGAGAGAGAGGGGGGGGGGCATGCCTGTCCTAGTTTCTCTTTGTTGTATTGATTTTTATATAAGAGTTTCTGTTATTTTTTTAATAATTTAGTTTTAGGTGTGTGTGTGTATGTGTGTATGTGTTGTCCATGTGTGTATGTATGAGTGTTCACTTGTATGTGGGCACCTGAGTATGTGGGGGTTGTGGGCCTGTGTGAGCATGCTTACAGAAGCCTGAAGTTGACATCAAGTATCTTCCCTGATAACCCTCTGCATTATTTATTGCGGTGTGGTCTCTCTAGAAACTAGAGAGCTCTCTGGTTCCTGCTGATCTAGCTGGTCAGCTTGCCTTAGACATCCCATCTGTGCATCCTGAGTGGAGATGGCTGCTGGCTGCTGGCCTAGCTGGCTTTCATATGGATTCTTCGGTTCTGATTTCTGTTTTCTATCCTGTAGGGCAACTGCTCTAGCCACTGAACAATCTCCTGAGCCCCTTTCTTTCAGATTTCAAACATTTTTTTAAGGTTAATATTAAAGCTATTAGCTTTATTTATTTTTTATTTTTTATTAGATAGTTGTTTATTTACATTTCAAATGGTATCCCTTTTCCTTGTTACCCCTCCAAAAACCCCCATCCCATCCCCCCTTCCCCTACTTACTAACCCCCCTCTCATTTTCCTGTCCTGACATTCCCCTACACCGGGGCATCAAACCTTTACAGGACCAATGGCCTTTCCTCTCATTGATGTCTGAAAAGGCCATCCTCTACTACATATGTAGCTGGAGCCATGGATCCCTCCATGTATACACTTTGGTTGGTGGTTTAGTCCCTGGGAGCTCTGGGGGTACTGGTTGGTATATATTATTGTTCCTCCTATGGGGCTGCAAACCCCTTCAGCTCCTTGGGTCCTTTCTCTAGCTCCTCCAATGGGGACCCTATGCTCAGTCCATTGGTTGGCTGTGAGCCATGGGTATTTTGATTCCCCTTCTAAGAAGGACCAAAGTATCCTCGCTTTTGGTCTTCCTTCTTCTTGAGCTTTGTGTGGTCTGTGATGTCCTTCCACAGAGGAATTGATACAGAAAATGTGGTACATTTACACAATGGAGTACTACTCAGCTATTAAAAACAACAAATTCATGAAATTCTTAGGCAAATGGATGGAACTAGAAAATATCATCCTCAGTGAGGATCACAAAAGAACACACATGTTATGCACTCGCTGATAAGTGGATATTAGCCCAAAAGCTCAGAATACCCAAGATGCGGATTTTAAACTTTTATTTAAGGATTCTGGATACAAACCTGTGAAGCTGTTTGTGTTCGTAAATATTGCTCCACATTTTAGGATCAGTTTTCATACTTTGAAATACAGTTTTGAAAGGACAGACAGATGCTTTCTACTCAGTGGTTTCTCAGAGCACTAGAAGGCCTGTGCTCTACTTTTTCTTTTTAAAATTTTCTACTCTAAAAATCTATATTTTATTTTAAATCCTTCATAGGTTTATCCTTCAAATGAACATTTACAATCTACTTGAAATTACATTTTAAAACATAGTTAGTTGTTCTGTCAACCTTTAATTGTTTTGTGTATGAATAAATGATTGACCCAGCTTCAGGGGTAAGAGACACCATTCTCTCCACGCCTCGCTGTAATACTGATTTTATAATGAAGCAGGGCATCTATATGTAGCTGTTGTTCTTTCTGATTTCTCTTCATGCTTTGTGAGTCTGTCCTTGCTCCAATTAAAAGGAAGGCTCATTTTTTAAACATATGGTTTTATTGTTTTCAAATTACATGTAGGTATGTGTATGTGTGTGCTTGCATGCATGTGTGCATCTGGTTATGTACATGAGAGTGCCGGTGCCTAAAGAGACCGACTGGCTGTGTTGGATCACCTGGTGGTGGAGTTGGCACCAGGAACTAAACTTAGTTCCTCTGGAAGAGAAATAGATGATTTAAATGCCCTGGAGCCATCCTCCAGCCCTACTATTTCTGGTTTTTGAAAAGATTATTTTTAAAATAGTTAGATGTTGTGTTTGTGTGTGTTTATGGCATATTGTGATGGCTAATCTTGGTTGCCAACTTGATCACACTGGAATCAAACTAAAACCCAAGTAGCTGGGCATGCCTGACAGCAATTTTGTTGAATGGAACATTTGATGTAGGAAGACTTACCCTAAATCTGAATCATTCTCTCTGATGGTAGCCCATATAAAGGGACTAGAAGAAAGAAAGTTTGCTTTTGACCAATTGCTCTCACTCTTGCTGGCAAGTTCATCCACTCTGCTGCTGAGGTATTCCTTCATTGGAATTAGCATCTACTGTTTTGGGATTCCCACATACTCTGAAGACCAGTGGCTCTCCAGAACTTTCCTGAGACTCCAACACTAGACTGTGACTGCTGAGACATTGGTATCATGAACTGAACATTTGCTGAATTCCTGGTCCTTTGGCCAGAAGATGGCCATTGTTGCACTATTCAGACCATGTCCTGTAAGCTATTCTAATAAACCCTATGTGATATAAATATATGAATTATATTTGAATATATATGAATTATATAATATATATGTATACCTTATTATATCACACATACACACACACACACACACACACACACACACACTTACTTTATTCTATCCAGTTTGTTCTTTAAAGAACTCTAACTAATCAAAGTATAATATGATGTTTTGAAATTTATACATGTTGTGAGATGCAACAGCTCACATACTTGTGTTTTTTGTGGTTAGAACACATTAAAAAGCTCCCATCTTAGCAATTTTCAAGAATATCATTCACATTAACGTCAATAGTCACTGTATTATACTTTGTATGTCTTGATACCATGATAGCTTTACTCGATCTCTGTGTGTACTAGACTCCTCAATCCCTTGGTGTCACTGCCGTCTGCCCTTCTGAGAAGCAAACATGGACACAGTCAGCTCAGAGGCAGACAATACCAGGAGTGTATCATTTTATAACTTTGCCAGATAGCTAGAACTTGACCCATAGAGATGCTGTCCTTGCTGGATTCCTGGTTCCAAGGGAGGGTTTTGCCTTGTGACTAGCCATAGCCTTGCCCAAAGATGTTCCCTGGAAGACTCTTATAGGTGAGCAACAATGGATCTAGGGTAGGTTAGCTTGTACTTCCCTAGGAATCTTTAATAGTGCTGGTATAACCTTGTATAGCTTGTGTACTTGATCCCTGGTTCTTATATTACTCACATTAATGCTCATTTAACATAGGAGTATTTCCCTTACAATAATTCAGATACATTCACAATAATGAGCATCATCTTTTGGTGTTTTGACCTGCTTTAATATAAGTAAAACCCTTGGTGTTAGAAGCAATGCCCTCAGGCACAGAGACAACATGACAGAGGTTGGCCACTAGAAGTTAGTCAGTATACAGAAAAGGACCCTGGGAATGAGCAGTCACCGGTGTCTGCTACCTTGGACATGCCTGAAAAGTCATACACTTGCTGCTGTGGTTTTTGTTAATAAAACAATGATGTTGTTAAGTCATACTTTTCTTTACACATAAGTCAAGTTTTGCTTGAATTCTTCACTTTACTTTTTCTGTTTGTCTTATTCTCCTGTTTGGTGTTGGTTAGGAATCATAATGTATCCTTTTTTTTATCTTTTATTTTTATTTTTTTCTATTGTTTTTCCACCATTCACTTCCAGTTTGTTGCGCTTTCACGACTAGCTAGTGGCACCGTTGCTGGGGACTAAACCCAGCCAATGCTCTCAGCCTAACATGCTTTGCATGTGGCTGTGCAATAGTTCCTCACATAAACTTTCACACACACACACACACACACACACACACACACACACACGCACGCACGCACGCACGCACGCGCGCACACGCACACGCACACATGCACACACTGCAGATGGAAACATGGATCTTGTGTATACTAAGCATGTGTTCTAGCACTGGGCTACTCTAGATCTTTTTTTTTTTTTTTGGTTAAAAATATCCTGTCCTTGGTCCAGGCTGGTGAGATGGGTCAGCCATCTTGCTTTTCCATGGGACCCAGGTTCATTTCCTAGCACCCACATGGGCATCTCACAACTGTCTTTAACTCCAGTTTCAGGGGTCCATGCCATCTTCTGATCTACCCAGGCACCCAGGCACACACGTGGTATGTATATATGCATATGTGTATGTGTATATGATGTATATGATGCAAATGATGTATATGATGTATATGTTTATGTATACACACACATATGGCAGGAAAATGTACTTACATAAGATAAAGCAAAAAAATCTTTAGAAAGGTTTGTCTTCTTTGCAGCCTGTTTTATATGATGCACATTTTGCTTACTTCAATCAGGACTTCCATTTATCTGATTTCCCTGCCCACTTCCCACCCCCTCCCGGCTCTAACTCCCTTGTTTCATTTTCTTTGTCCCCTACTTTAATTCTTACAATAATAACCTCTTTTGTTTTACCTTGGTTTTAGTTTCTATGTTAAATAATTAAATAGTTTTAATTATGAGTGTGTGCTTGCCCATGTCGCTTTGGAAGCGCATGCTACAAGTGGGTAGGTGCCTATGGAGGGCACTGGATTCCCTGAGCTAGAGTCACAGAAGGTTGTGATCCAGCTGGTGTGGGTGCTGGGAACGGAACTCAGGTAAGCAAGCAGTCAGCACTCTGGGCTACTGAGATGCCCACCCTGGCCCCTCATTTCACTTGTATAGAAGGGCACCGTGTCTCAGCTTTCACTGGCCACATGTTCTGGTGAATTTTATTTTAATACCGTTTGTTTTCTTGTGTCTTTTCTTCTTTGTTTTTCTGTAGCATCTCTAGGCAGCTCTGTGCTTGTTCTATTAATATTAATAAATATTTAAATGAGACAAGATCTCTCTGGGCTGTGTCTTCTCGGCTTTGTGGGGAGCACCCTCAGTATGAGTAGGGTGTTCTAGGCTGCCACTACACACGTTTTTAGGACATATCCTTATAACAGAAGTGTGTAGAGTCAAGGGAGTTCTTGTGACCCTTTTCTCCACAGTGAGGTAGAGGTACAGGGACAGAGGCCCTGTATCTGCAGTGCCTGCCCCATCACTGTGTGCTGGGAGATGTCTCTGGGCCAAGATCGCTTACCTCTGTGCTCTGTCCCTCATTCATTTTCATAT
Source organism: Tokudaia tokunoshimensis (assembly GCA_036184795.1). Lineage (NCBI taxonomy): Eukaryota > Metazoa > Chordata > Mammalia > Rodentia > Muridae > Tokudaia > Tokudaia tokunoshimensis. Next base: position 57,223,696 of record BTHU01000013.1, on the reverse strand, counting down.
TCTGATTCTTCACTTTGCAAAAGCAGTCCTAGGCAGTTTGCTCCATGAGACCCTCTGAATCCTTAAATTTAAATCTAGGCCTTGAAGGACTCTCTCTTCAGCTTTAAACCTGAAGTTTGAGAACAAGCCCGTGTAGAGTTTTCTGGAATCTAGTTTCAGTTGTCTTCCTTTGGTATCTTCACACACCTCTGCTAGATTCTTGCCAGCTTTCCTCATTTGGGGGTGCACAACATCGTAGAGCTTCAGTTGTGGTAGAATTGACATTTCAGTCCATCATTTTTGTTGCCTTAAGACCATGGAGGGAAGAAGGCACACAGATAGTCTTTTCCTGCCACTCCTGTCAACATAGAAGCTGATCGTTTATGGGAGAAAGTCTTAGTCTCACCTTTGTCAGTGACTAGTATTTTGACTTGTTCTAGTCTAGCACCTTCCGATGTAGCTTGTGTGATTATGGAAGCATCACATATGTGAGTCATCCAACATAGCCAAGCTGTCGCCACTTGTAGCCGCTGAACCCGTGGAGTATATGAAACTAATTTTTAATTTTTACTCACTTATTTAAAATTGAATTCAATTGTCCAAATGCTAGTTCCTTCAGGCCTCCTTAAAGAAGGGCATTTTTAGGTTTCCTTTTTCATGCTCTCTCTTGTAGTAGAGATGGAAATGAGGAAAAGGCTGGGGAAACAGATGAATAAATACGTCAGAGATCTTACCCCTTTGTGGGCGGTGAGTCTTGGAGCTAGAGGCCAGAGATAACGCTCACCCCCCCCCCCCCCCCCCCCCCCCCGTCCCCAGCAGCTCTTCTGGAGACGGTGCCCAGCCACAGCTTATGTCTTCCACAGGTATGTTGGCACCTAAAGCAAACAATGGTGTTTCAGTCTTTGAGCGTTTGAGCAGGCTTAATGAAAACAGCCCTCTGGCTACTGAGTGCAAAGGAGAATAGTAACACAAAGAGACACAGTGTAAAGGCAAGTGTGTCCTGCCTCCCAGGGAGCTGGTGTCTCACAAGCTGGACACTTATCAATTCTTGGGTCTGTAGTACTTTCTCGAAACTTTGTGTCTTGTTCTCCTAGCTCCAGTGTCCTTTCAGACTCAGAGAGTACAACCATGCTCTCCCCTGAACTTTGCGTAATTTTGCTTCTATGTCCAGGAATCCCCACCAGCCCTCCGCTGTATTTTACCTTAACACCCACTAACTTTGCACACTGTGGTCAGCATTGCCCAGGGAAGATTTCCTTTACTCCTCAGCTTACGTCACTCACAGTTTGCTGAGGCAATCTGTCCCATACCCTCTGTGAGGAGGGCCACATTGTTTCCAAATTGGAGCCAAGGCTGGGAACACATTTCAATCTTGGATGTTCTCCGAAGGATGGTGCTTACATTTTATGGTGCTTGAATGATGTGATTATGGCTTTAGAGGGGTTATCTAAGCAAAGAACATAAGATTTCCTGGTTCTACCCCATGCTGTAAATTGTTATTCACCTGTAAGCATATTGTTCTATCCCTTTCCCCACACATCAGTAGAACAAAGAGTGTGTTAGGTCACCTGAAACTAGACTCTTTAGCCCTAATTTAACAAGACATATTTTCATTCATAGAACTCACAAAAATGGGGTACTTGTAAAGATGTATATTTTCTCACTCTGCAGGTGGGATAAATTATGGGACAATCTATCAAACTAGGAAGGCTGGTGCTCTCCCAAATACACCCATGTGCTTTCCAGTGTGCTCTCCTTGCTCCATACTATTATATAGGGGCAGGGCTGGATAATGGGTGCATAAAGCAGCAGGACAGCGAAGACAAGGGAAAATGAGAGGAAGATTGGCTTAGGGTGTAGAGAAGGAAGTTGCAAAGACCAATTCTCTCTATGTGAGAGAGCTTGGAAAAGCAATTTATCCCTTTCAAAACCACACTGGTTGTGCTGAGTTGGCAAATGTTGGGTTAATGTCTAACGGTCTGTTTTGCTATCTGCAATGCTTTTCTGATTATTCATTGACAAGGGAGACTTGCTGACCAAATAAGATGGACTTCTGTGAGTCTCCCATTGTGTTTGGAGTAAGTTGTTCGTTACTAACTATATGAAAGGACACATTCTGTTTCCTAATTGGGGTTAACTTGGGTTGGATTGCAAGAAAACAGACTAGGTAGAGAAGGCAGCAGGCCATTTCTAAATGGTCTGAATCCAGGGAAGCGTATTTGTTCTCTACAGACTCAATTTAGCTTTAAACTTATAAGTGCACCAACATTTCTTATACTTTGTTATGCCACAATTTACTTAGCTTGTTGGGAACAGATCCACAGGTCTCTACAGGTACCAAAGGTCAATTGAGTCAGCAGAACACTTCCGCCATCCCCCGCCTTCCATTCCACCCAAGCAGGGGACTAGATTATAGGTGGGAACTTTGCTTGAGGCCTTTCAGAAATGACTATTATAAATTAGTCATGTGACCATTTCAAAATAGTATGAAACAACTTGGCCTGAGGCTAAGAAAATATTCTGTTTGTATTTAATCAAAAATGTATTGATTAGTTGTGAATAAATCTTCAGGATTATTTACCTTTTCTTACTTAGAACCTGGGAGGCTATTTGTGAGCGGATCAACTAGTGTCCTGTACAACTGTTAGCCCTAGAGGCTTTTGTATCTTCAGCTCTCTGAGCACTTTGCAGCACTGTACTCTTCAATAGAGGATAACTACTGCTCTGGCTGTGTGGGTGGTTTGAATAAGAATGGCCCCCATAGGCCCATGTATTCACATGCTTAGTCATCAGAGTCAGTCACTGCTTGAGAAGGATTAGGAGATGTGACCTTGTTAGGTGTGGCCTTGTTGGAGGAAGTGGGCTCTGAGATTTCAAAAGCCAGGCTCAGGATTGTTCTCTCTTCTGCTGCCTGTGGATCCAGATGTAGAACTCTCAGCTCCCTCTCCAGTACCATGTCTGCCTGCATTCTGCCATGTTCCCTGCCATGATGATAATGGACTAAACCCCTGAACCTACAAGCCACAACTAAATGCTTTCTTTTATAAGAGTTTCTGTGGTCATGGTGTCTCTCCACAGCAATAGAACAGTGACCAAGATGGGCTGACTGTGGACTTTTGTTTGGATGATCTGTGGCTTCTTTGCCAAAAGGGACACAGCAGAGGAGAGACTCTGGGTCTCAAGGTACTAGAAGAAAACTCAGTCTTACAGAAGCTGCTTCCTACAGAGTCTTCAAAATACAAATGTATTTATTGATCCGGACACAAAGTCATTAACGTGTTGATTAGATAGAATTATCCATAGGGTAGGATTTACTTCATTTTGGTTGTGAATTTTTCTACATGAGTAGATAACTATGCTCAAAATAACAACAACCCTAAACTGTGAAGATTTTTGTTTCTTATATTGACCTCAAATTTGCATAAGTTCTAGCCAATACCTCAGGAATTTTCCAGGCATGGCTGTTGTTTTCTATATGTAAATGTTGGCTGAATTTTGTGTCTATCCAGTCTCCAAATAACAGAGCTGGCTGGGTTAAAGTCGTGCTGGATTTCTTGGTTTGGCATTTCTCAAAACAAAGGCTTTCTTTCTTTCTTTTTTTTCACTTTCAATGTTTTCATTAAGAAAAACCTGGAGATAAAAATTTCCATTTTCAGTAAAACAGATACATTGTATCTTCCAGTCAATTGCTATAATGTATAGCAATGAGAACAACAGTAAAACACAAATTATAGCTGCATGTAGCAGCAAAGAAGTTATGCAAACATCTCCTTGATCATAGTAAGCCCATAAAGAGCATATTGTGTATTATTTTATGCATACGAAATTCAAACTCAGGCTCAGGAAAAACTAGATGAGTTAACCTCTCTAACCAATTGGAGAAGTGGACTAAGGTAAGGGGAAGAAGGAAATGCTGTTCCAGGAAAGGACTCAGGGGGCTTCTTCTATGATTCCATTCCTCCAGTTCCTTAAAAATGTGTGGACTCAATAGCTTATGCTCTGAGATCAAGAATAGACAAATGGGACCTCATTAAATTACAAAGTTTTTGCAAGGCAAAAGACACTGTCAAAAAGACAAAGCGGCAACCAACTAACTGGGAAATGATCTTTACCAACCTTACATCTGACAGAGGGCTAATATCCAATATATACAAAGAACTCAAGAAGTTAAACTCCAGAGAGGCAAGTAACCCTATTAAAAATGGGGTACAGAGCTAAACAAAGAGTTCTCACCTGAAGAATATCTAATGGCTGAGAAGCACCTAAAGAGATGTTCATCATCCTTAGTCATTAGGGAAATGCAAATCAAAACAACCCTAAGATTCCATCTCACACCAGTCAGAATGGCTAAGATCAAAAACTCAGGAGACAGCAGTTGTTGGTGAGGACGTGGAGAAAGAGGAACACTCCTCCACTGCTGGTGGAATTGCAAGCTGGTACAACCACTCTGGAAAGCAGTCTGGCGGTTCCTCCGAAAACTGGGCATGACACTCCTGGAGGATCCGGCTATACCACTCCTGGGCATATACCCAGAGGCTTTCCCTGTATGCAATAAGGACACATGCTCCACTATGTTCATAGCAGCCTTATTTATAATAGCCAGAAGCTGGAAAGAACCCAGATGTCCCTCAACGGAGGAATGGATTCAGAAGATGTGGTATATCTACACAATGGGTACTCTGCAATTAAAAACAATGAATTCACGAAATTCCTAGGCAAATGGTCAGAACTTGAAAATATCATCCTTAGTGAGATAACCCAATCACAAAAGAACACACATGGTATGCAGTCACTGATAAGGGGATATTAACCCAGAATCTCGGAATACCCTAGACACATTTCGCATATCAATAGATTTCTAAGAAGATGGAAGGAGAGACCCCTGGTCCTGGAAAGACTGGATGTAGGGGAACGCCAGGACAGAGAAACGAGAGGGGGTTGAATGGAGAAAAGAGGGAGGAAACGGGAAAGGGGAAGTGATTTGGAATGTAAATTAAAAAAAAATTAAAAAAAACCAAAATAACAAAAAAAAATGTGTGGACTCAGAACAAAAATACCTTCTTTCTCAATGCCCCCCACCCCCTCTCTCTCCCTCTCCCTCTCCTTCTCCCTCTCTCTTTCTCCCCCCCCCCACACACACACTCACATTTAAAAGAAAGTGAAAATGTTTGCTCTTGCAGGATTAGAAGCCATCACCTGCCAGGATTCCTTGTATAGAGCACAGTAGGTCAGTAAATACAGGTAGGGGATCCTCCCTGATTCTGGAGATGGGCAAGGCTCTCTGACAGCAGAAATGCTTACATTTCTCCAAGGGAAGGCAGAGTGACATTCTGGTCAGATGGTGTAGAAGAGTAAGACAGAGCCCTCTAAGGCAAGCCTCCTGAATTTATGACTTGATTGAGCAGTCTTACTGTATTTGGTTGGGTACAAATGAATATAGTTGTGTGCAAAGGATTGATGTCTCTGGCCCTTTGTAAATATTCTTATCTCAGCGAGACCCACGGAGCCCCGTGGAACACCCTTCACATTATACAACCTTGCAAAATGATCTTTATAGTTTTTTTCTTTCCTTTTTCAAAATCCAGCCTTCCTCGGTCATCCCTCACTCTCAGACATCCTGGAGCAGATGGCTCAAGATTCTGACTTGAGCAGTCTCCCTGTGAAGATTTGTTTTCTAAGACTGACCACCAGCCAGCTCAGTCAACCACAGGGTGGAAGTCTGTCATACTAGCACAGGTGTGTGACCTCAGATTAAGAGAGTTTCTTCATCTAGCTAATAAATAATCTCTTGCTCCTTTTATGATGCAACATTACCCAGGAGCTTTAAGCTAATGATAGAATTAGGGTTTTGTAGGATTTAAATATGATGAATGTGGTGTGAACCACAGGATGGGGAGATAGGCAATTTAGATCTGAAACAGACAAAAATACAAGCAAAAATACATTTTTTGTTAAACTTTTATTTTTTAATGCTTTTATTGTTTGACATTTGACATTTTTATACTTCTGTACAATGAAAAGAGAGACCAAGTTACCAAGAAGGGTGTGTGTGTGTGTGTGTGTGTGTGCCTGTGTCTGTGTCTGTGTGTCTAGGTATGTCTATGTATGTGTATCTCTGTGTGTGCCTGTGTTGTGCATTTGAATGCATATGTGTATGTGTGTGTGTTTGTGTCTGTGTTTGTATCTCTTTCTGTCTTTGTCTTTATCTCTGTCTCTCTATCTCTCTCTGTCTCTTTCTCTCTCTCTCTCTCTCTCTCTCTCTCTCTGTGTGTGTGTGTGTGTGTGTGTGTGTGTGATTGCATGCACAGACTAACTTCTCCAATTCTGCTTGTTTGCAAGCAAGTCAGCTTCTGGTTTGTTTCCTTGACGTTATTTACTTAAGAAATTCAGTGTGGACACTGCTTACTGTAGGATTCCTTTCTACATCCTTTAGACCAGCTGCCATATGCTGAACTCTCGCTTCTCTTCTGGACTCTTGGATAAGTAGGAAAGGGGGCTGCATCTTCCTACTGTATTCTCAGGCTGTCACCAGGTCAGGGAAGGTCAGGATGATGAATGAATCATGATTGTTTTGTTCATGATCAGCCTATATCCCTTTGTTATATGATTCAGAGAGCTGATGGCTTAAGCCACTTCCCCACTTATTTTCCAGTGTCTAGGAATCAGTTTTCTAGAAATCTTCTCTTGTTAGCAACATTTCGACTACAATTTGGACCAACCTATTCCAAAATAGCTCCCTCTTCACCTCCTCACTGTGAGGCTGGACACTTTCTACTTTTCAGTGTCGAGAATGAGAATTTATTTCTGCCTAAGACTCTTTTCTAGAGAAAACATCCATTGAAAATCTCTAAGTTATTCATTATCAGGACAAGATAATTTTGAAGACATGACACGCATACAAACAACTTCAATCCTTTCCTTAACAATGATTGTCACTTACCAAGCTCCTAGCCTATGTCAGGTGATTTCATTCTCGTTTATTCCACAAATACCTACTTAGCATATAATGATGGTAGTGTTTTAGGTACAGTGGCTTTGTAATTTCATGTGTTTGGCACACATTGAGTGAGCCCTACAGTTAGAGTGCTGTTCTTGGTCCCTCCAGGCGGTTGTTCTCAATGCTGGGGAAGAGGACACAGCATCCCGAGTTAGGTCTCACTTGCACTCTCATGGTTGGTGAGTTTCAAACTGGGATTTGGATTCTGGAAGGTCTTTCTTCACAGTTAGTGGATTCTTGACTCTTCCACATTCTTCTGTGTAGGACACCATGGAGAACGTCTGGACTCCTCGTTAAAAGACCTTAGTGGGACAATGAAGGAACCTCAACTCACTAAATTGCTATACTTGTGAGTTTTGATGTCTTCCTGGATTTGATCAGATTTTGGTTTCCCCTTCTGAATAATAAGAAGACTGAGTCACAGTGTTACTGTGATGAAATGAAATATTTTTATATTTTATTTTATTGTTATGTATGTGTATGTGTGTGTGCATGTTTCTGTGTGCATGTATGTGTACCTGAGTGTAGGTGCTTCCAGAGACCAGGAGGGAGTGCTAGATCCCATGAAGCTAGAGTTTCATGAAGTTGTGAGTCACCAGACATGGGTTCTGGGAATCAAATAGCCTTCTGAAAGAGCAGCAAGTGCTCTTAAATGCTGAACCATCTCTCTAACCCTATAAGAGAATCTTCTAAGTGAAAAGGCCCCGAGCTTATACAGCTGCTAGTATAAGGTGGTTGTTAAGGAAATGTTGGCTTCATCTGAATTACAAATTAAAAAGGACCATTTTTTTGTCCCATGTTTAAGTTTTTGTTTTAAGAGTATCATGATTAGTCATTTATAGAATCTATAGAGTGTGTTCAATTGCCCAGGTGATCTCTGATATTTTGTTTTCTGAACAAGACTTGGTTTGGGTTCCTTGGATGAACAAATAAGGAGTTCACAAAGAGGACAAGAAGATATAAACAACAACAACAACATAAACATCACAGGCGCTGGGTGTTGAAGTAGCTGTAAATGTGTCCTGTGTCTTTAAAGTACTTGTCAAGGTGGGGAGGGGAAAGCAGGAATTGGGTAGGAACCTGGAGGCAGGAGCTGATGCAGAGGTCATAGAGGGATGCTGCTTACTGTCTTGCTCCCCATGGCTTGCTCAGCCTACTTTCTCATAAAACCCAGGACCACCTGACCAAGGATGGCACCACCCAAAAAGGGCTGGGCCCCATGCCATCAATCACTAATTAAGAAAAAGCCTCATAGGTTTGTCTACTTAGAGCCCCATCTTCTGGAAGCATTTTAGCAATTGAGGTTTCCCCCTCCTGGGCGGCTATAGTTTGTGTCAAAACTCGTCAGCCCCGGGGTAGGAGGAGAACAGATACCTGCACAGACGGCCTGGCTCTCTGATCTTAGGATTCTTCTCTCATCGATAGCTCTTTAGTTTGATGCATTCTCCAGCCGGCTTTGGTGGCTTATGGTTTCACTGAGGCTGAGTTTTCTTAAGATCTGACTTTGAATGTCTCTCTTCAGAATTTTAAATATCCTGACATCACCCTGATGTAGCTGTGAAGCCAGGGGCTTAGGGTTGGATTAGTCACAAAGGACTGCTGGTGGGTTGGGAGTGGGGGCTTGTGGACAGTGATAGTTCGGTTAGAACCAGCTCTAAAAAGACGAAGTCTGCTCCTCTCGATGCTGACTGCAGCAGACAATTTTTCAGAACATTTTTTCAGGTATTTTATTTTACCTTACAGAATTAATATGGAGGAAAGTGAAAGGCACAATGAATGTGAAATTTCCCAAAGAATCATAAGGCATCATCTTTTCTGGATGAATTTTAAAGCTGCCCACAGGCTCTCTTCTCAAGTGGGTAGCTCAGCCTACTGGTCTCAACCAATTTTTAAAAACATTGAAATGACTTTTAAAAACTTTACCCTGCACAACATAAGAAGCTATCTGATTTATAGATTATTGTTGATTTTTTTCATCTTCAATTAGTATGTTGTGAATTTTTCTTTAAGATTAGCTGGCCAAGTATACATGAATAGGAACAGATTTGGCTCATAAAAGCCAATGTCTGTCTTTGACTGTAAGCATATAGGTGTTGACAAAAGATCTTGACTGTCAAGGATCATTTAGAATCAATGAATTAAAAACCAGGAGGTCAGGGAGAGCCGCCCGGTGATGATATGGCTTTTTGTATTTGTCTTAACAAAGGACGTGTTAACTAGAGTGATTTTCATCTCCGCTCTTTTTTTTCCTCACCAGGGAGAAATGTGCAGCTCAATTTTACCCTTGGTTGAGAAGGTGCTAATTTGCCTGACAAGCTGTTGGAACCTGTGATGCTCAAGGTATCCTTGATGTCTCAGACCTTCATGCTGAGTGAAGCACACCTCGATTGTATCAATGTTTAGGAGGTATTCTATATCCCATTAGGTAAGGACAATATAAACCACATGAATGCAAATGTAATGGGAATGTGTCCCATGCCAAAGAGAAAAACCTTCATCTTGTTATAACTAAGGCAATTTAGAATCACCTTTATGCAACTAAATATTTCATTAGTCTTCAACTTTAGTCTTTTGTATTGTAGGAAACTTAAATGACCTTTCCCCTACTTGCTGCCCAGTTCTTGGGAGAAGTGATCTTCAAATCCTGTCTTTTATTGATTGTAGTACCAATGAGCCTGTATCAAGAAGGGTCCAAAGAGAGATGGCAACATAAATATGAAAACCCTAATTCCTTTTCTTTTTAATTGCATATTTATTGATTTTTTCATGTGCTTTCTAAAGCCAAGAATTAACTGTATGAATGACCTTTGCATATTAACTAAACCCTAGTTGGTAAACTGATGCATCATTGAGAAAAAAAAAGTACCATCAGAGAAAAACACTTCTTCGCAGCACATGATTCTTGCTAAGTTTCACAGTTCATAATATCAGCAAACCTTTGTAACCTTTCCTATGGGCCAGGCGCTGTTTGAAGTGCTTTTGTCCATATTAATGCAGGAAATCCTCTTAATTAATTTATTAACTTAATTAATCCTGCTGGCTATTACTATTTCAGCCCTGTACTCTTTGGAAATGGTTGTCAACTGTCACAGAGCTATAAGAAGTGAGTTTGCTCCAACTCAAACTCACAGAGTCTGACTGCCAAGTTTCTCTCCTAACTCACATCCTGTGCTGCTCTTTCTCATATGTGGAACATCTTCCAGGAGAGAAGAAATATGCCAGAGAGGACTATCTTGTGCCCTGTAGGGGAATGTCACCGTAGTCAATATCTCCCATGAGATAGATCTGCTTGCATCTATTTTCTAAAAAATCCCAAATTATGGAACTAGTCTTTAATATCTACAATATCATTTTGGGTTTTTGGTGCAAGTATTATATATATATACATATATATATTATATATAATATATATTCTCTTAACATATATTCTTTTAAAATATATAAAATATATATATTCTCTTTATATAAGACTGTATAAAAATGTAATATACACAGACACACACACACAGACACACAGACACAGACACACACACACACACACACACACACACACACACGGTGGCCTTTCATTTCATAATTCAGTTGGGCCATCATTGTTAACCATCATTGTTTTGCTATGTCGTCAACTGTATTTACTAGATTTTGAAGAGAACGAATGTCAGTTTGAGTTAACTGGAACAGTTAGATCATATTGTAAAAGTCTAATGAAAGGGGGTCATGGTTGTAGAGTAAATCAATGTCCTCCCGTTTTGATTGTATTATCGGACCCTGCCAGAGACTGTGATGTGAATCAGATTGAACAGACATTTCTGGGTGGGCTTGTCAAAGCTTTCTAGGTGGTTTCTATATGAATTCAATTTTATAAATGGGATTTAAAAGTCATTTTTTTTAAAAAATATTCTCCCTTGACTATTTCATGTCTGTATATAATACTTCCTGGTTACTTTCACCCCCTTCCTTCCTATGCCCCTCCCCCTGTCCACATCCCCTTACAAGCCACCCTCTCACATTCACGTCTGTGTGTTTTACTTTGTCACCCACTGAATGTAACCAGGGCTATCCATATAACCACTGGCTTTGAGCTATCTGTCGGAGTCTGCTTGGCTCACCTGTGGGGATCTAAGTGAAGACAGTAAGTGACTCCTCCCAGAATCCAGTAGCCAGTAGTTCAGCGAGGTGAGAATAGTCCTTCGAGTGTCTTGCTGACAAGCACGACTGATGACAAGCTAGTGCTAGGAAACTAGCTTAGCCTAGCATTGGCTGTGTCATATTGGAAGACTGCATTTTGTAGCCCTTCTCCATCTTTCGGCTTTTGCATGCTTTCGAGCCCTCTTCCCCAAGGCTCCCTCAGCCTTACATGGGGTGATGTAAGTGTCTGTTTAGTGATGAACACACAACCTTCGCTTCTTTACAGCACCTAAAGCAGTCACAAGTCTCCTCGTTCGCCAGAGTTTATTTCAAAGAGTAGTGACTCTTTGAATTTTTTAGTTAAAGCTGCGTGAAGCAATAACACATGGCAAAAAATTATGCAAAACTCTATATCTAGTCAGAAAACCCAGTAAATATTAAATGCTTTTTTTTTCTTGGAGTTTCTTTTGTCTGAATAAGGAGTTGCAACATAATTACTTGAATATCCTAGTACCTGGCAGACAGATTTAGTTTGAAAGCATAAGAGGTAATTTGCTAAGGTTTTTTTCTTTTTAACTAAATACAAGCAATCCTACATAGCAATCAAGAGTCAATATAAGACAGAAGCATTTTTTGATAATTTTCCATTATTCTTGAAAATTCGGCAATGATTGCACATCTACAGTGAACATTTTTATGCACGTCCTGGTGGCCTCCATTTTCACAAAGAGTCCCTGACACCCTGTCTATTTGCTGGCCTGCATGACCTTGCTGTTCATGTGCTCTGATTCTTACTTAGCGCAGTCCCCCAAGACCCACCCCGAAAGGGTGGGAGATAAATGAGACTTTATCTCATTCCCTGGGTTCCTTTCAAGGTTTTCTCAAACTGAGGGCAGAACAGCGCTGCCTTCAAGGTCACTTTCCCACAGGCTGTGCCATATTTGGGGTTCTTTATCTCCCCTCTTCCTCACGCTTTTATGATCGCACCATCACTAGGCATTATTTCTATACAGTTCACACCCTACCATAGCTTCTGTGGAAGAACCCACCTCAAACCATCCCATTTTCGACCATGCAGTTACTTTTTTTTTTTCTAAGTTTTTTTATTTACATTCCAAATCATTTTCCCTTTCCCGTTTCCTCCCTCCCCGAAAGTCCCATAAGCCCCCTTCCCTCCCTCTTTTCTCCATTCAACCCCCTCTCGTTACTCTGTCCTGGCATTCCCCTACATCCAGTCTTTCCAGGACCAGGGGTCTCTCCTTCCATCTTCTTAGAAATCTATTGATATGCGGATTGTGTCTAGGGTATTCCGAGATTCTGGGTTAATATCCCCTTATCAGTGACTGCATACCATGTGTGTTCTTTTGTGATTGGGTTACCTCACTAAGGATGATATTTTCCAGTTCTGACCATTTGCCTAGGAATTTTGTGGATTCATTGTTTTTAATTGCAGAGTAGTATTCCATTGTGTAGATATACCACATCTTCTGAATCCATTCCTCTGTTGAGGGACATCTGGGTTCTTTCCAGCTTCTGGCTATTATAAATAAGGCTGCTATGAACATAGTGGAGCATGTGTCCTTATTGCATGCTGGGGAAACCTCTGGGTATATGCCCAGGAGTGGTATAGCCAGATCCTCCGGGAGTGTCATGCCCAGTTTTCTGAGGAACCGCCAGACTGCTTTGCAGTTAGTTTCTTACTGGGACTCACTGATACAGTACATGATAACAACTGAGCCTGCTCTGCCCAACAACAACCAGAAGATTCTGAATTGGCATCCCCAGCGCCATGTCTATCAGAGGCAGCGTCTAGTGTGGAAAATGTATTGGAACTGTTTTTTTTTAGAAACATGTTTGTCTCTGTTGTCATAGGTGAATTACAAGTTAAACTCTCTTGTGCATTGGCAACCATGCTACGTACAAGTAGCAACTCAAGACTACCGCAAACACAGGTGTCTGCATAGCATAGCCTTTATTAATTAATTGTGTGGCTAATCAGTTGCCTTCAAACTCTTTGATATTTTTTGCCTGTGTTTTTACTACCCTTGCTTATCCTACTAACTCCTTAGACTCCAAGGCCTAGATCAAATGCCACTTATGTCAGGAAGTTCTTCATGATTTTTCTCAGCTCGAAGGATTCAGGTACCTGTATGATCCATCTTACTATATGCAGACAGTACTTTACTGTATGCAGATATGTGGCACTTTTTACCTTGACTTGCATCTCAGAAGTTTTCTGTCATAGCTGGCAGGCTCTGTCCAGGTAGCTGCTATTTCCCATGGTCTTCGTTTCTTAGCATTTAAGAGCGGATAGCAAGTAGTTCTTGCTGAGTTCTGAGGTTTGTATTATATAAGGTAGGCAGAGTATTTCAAATAGCATCTGGCCCATGATGAATAATCAATACTATGTATTTTATTATAGTTATATCATTGTCTTGAAACTATGTATACTCTATTATCACTCTAACTTACTTCAAAGTTGCAAGAGTAAGAGAGTATGCCCAGACACGGCACTGGCTTGTAGAAAGTTGTGGATTCTGCACTTCTTGGCTGGTACAGCTACTGAGCAGACAGCCCAGAGATATCTGGGTTCAGGTATGATTTCTGTCACCTGGCAGTAGGCAAATCTTTCCATCTTAGTTAGTCTCAGCCGTCTCCTCTAGGAATGGAGGCAATATTTCTGTTCTTTCTCAACATCATTGAGGTATTGATGAGATTGTTACGTAAATCACCTAATAGTGCCTACCAACAATGAATAATACTAAGAGCATTATGAACAACAGCAAATAATAAAAAACATTATTAAAGGAGTCACAAGATAACAAAGAAAGTAGTCCAGGGGAGGAAGGAAAATACCCACAATGCAAAAAAGATTGTGATTTAATGAGTACCGAATTGAAGGACTAAAAATTACAGCAAAAACATATATCTGCTAGATAAGAGAGCATCCGATGTTGAGAATTATGTCAGGACAGGGTATCCTTGTACAAAACTGCTCTAGTGATGGAAAAAAGATTCATAAAGTCTATATCTTGCCAAAGGGTATGTCAAGTGTGAGATTTACACTCCCCGAGAGTTGTGGATTGTGATACGTGCCATTTATTTGCGTGTCAGTGACTCCATAATCATTCCTATCTGGGGTCCATTTGTGTCTCGCTGACCTCCTCTTTCCACTCCGTTCATTCCTCATTACATACCAGATGTGTACTCTGATGAATGACCAAAAATCTAGGTGAATCAAGAGTGCCAGTCTAGAATAGACAGGAGCCGTATCCTGCAGTGATTCATTCTAATTACACCCAAATCCAACTAATGGGGAAGTCAGTGCAGTCGGAGAGGGAGAGGAATGTGGCTGTGCTCTCTGCCATTTTCTCTTCCCAGAGTCTGACCCCAGCGAACTGTTGGAACTTGATAGCCATAATCAATAGCTTGGAAAGCAATAAGGTCAGCACTGGGAAGATTCAGGTTTTCTACCTCCAAATGTAGTGGAGACGAGACTGGTGTGCTGAGCCATTGAGGTGAGTCTGACCTTAGCTGACTGACTGATGGAAGCCCGAGGCGGAGATAAAGGGGAGCAGAGGGAAGACATAGCTGTAAATATGCTCCCAGCGTGATCCCTGAGCCTAAGCTGCAGGCCTGCTGACTCCTGACTTTGCTATTGTATAGTAGACAATTTGAGTTCAGCTAAGACTATACTAGTTTTTAAAAACTCTTTGCAGGAGTAGTGTCTACATGCATGTAGGGCTGACCCTCACCTGTTTCCAAGGTCTCTGTACACCTGGGCTCATTCTGTTAGTTTGCTTTTTTTTTTTTTTTTTTCTTTTTTTTTTTTTTAATTTAATTTTATTTTATTTTTTTAATTTACATTCCAAATCACTTCCCCTTTCCCGTTTCCTCCCTCCCCGAAAGTCCCATAAGCCCCCTTCCCTCCCTCTTTTCTCCGTTCAACCCCCTCTCATTACTCTGTCCTGGCGTTCCCCTACATCCAGTCTTTCCAGGACCAGGGGTCTCTCCTTCCATCTTTTTAGAAATCTATTGATATGCTGATTGTGTCTAGGGTATTCTGAGATTCTGGGTCAATATCCCCTTATCAGTGACTTCATACCATGTGTGATCTTTTGTGATTGGGTTACCTCACTAAGGATGATATTTTCAAGTTCTGACCATTTGCCTAGGAATTTCGTGAATTCATTGTTTTTAATTGCAGAGTAGTATTCCATTGTGTAAATATACCACATCTTCTGAATCCATTCCTCCGTTGAGGGACATCTGGGTTCTTTCCAGCTTCTGGCTATTATAAATAAGGCTGCTATGAACATAGTGGAGCATGTGTCCTTATTGCATGCAGGTAAAGTCTCTGGGTATATGCCCAGGAGTGGTATAGCCGGATCCTCCGGAAGTGTCATGCCCAGTTTTCTGAGGAGCCGCCAGACTGCTTTCCAGAGTGGTTGTACCAGCCTGCAATTCCACCAGCAGTGGAGGAGTGTTCCTCTTTCTCCACATCCTCGCCAACAACTGCTGTCTCCTGTGTTTTTGATCTTAGCCATCCTGACTGGTGTGAGATGGAATCTCAGGGTTGTTTTGATTTGCATTTCCCTAATGACTAAGGATGATGAACATCTCTTTAGGTGCTTCTCAGCCATTAGATATTCTTCAGGTGAGAACTCTTTGTGGAGCTCTGTGCCCCATTTTTTAATAGGGTTACTTGCCTCTCTGGAGTTTAACTTCTTGAGTTCTTTGTATATCTTGGATATTAGCCCTCTGTCGGATGTAAGGTTGGTAAAGATCATTTCCCAGTTAGTTGGTTGCCGCTTTGTCTTTTTGACGGTGTCTTTTGCCTTGCAAAAACTTTGTAATTTAATGAGGTCCCATTTGTCTATTCTTGATCTTAGAGTATAAGCTATTGGAGTTCTGTTCAGGAAATTCTCCCCCTGTGCCCATATGTTCAAGGTTCTTCCCTAGTTTCCCTTCTATTAGTTTCAGTGTGTCTGGTTTTATGTGGAGATCTTTGATCCACTTAGAATTGAGCTTAGTGCAAGGAGATAAGGATGGGTCAATTTGCATTCTTCTGCATGTTGACCTCCAGCTGAGCCAGCACCATTTGTTGAAAAGGCTATCTTTTTTCCACTGGATGGTTTTAGCTCCTTTGTCAAAGATCAAGTGACCATAGGAGTGTGGATTCATTTCTGGGTCTTCAATTCTGTTCCATTGATCTACATGTCTGTTACTGTACCAATACCATGCAGTTTTTAACACTATTGCTCTGTAGTACAGCTTGAGGTCCGGGATACTGATTCCCCCAGAGGTTCTTTTACTCTTGAGAATAGTTTTAGCTATTCTGGGTTTTCTGTTATTCCAGATGAATTTTTGAATTGCTCTTTCTAACTCTATGAAGAATTGAGTTGGGATTTTGATGGGGATTGCATTGAATCTGTGTATTACTTTTGGTAAGATGCTCATTTTTACTATATTAATCCTGCCAATCCATGAGCATGGCAGATTTTCCCATCTTCCGAGGTCTTCTTCAATTTCTTTCTTCAGAGACTTGAAGTTCTTGTCATACAGATCTTTCACTTGTTTGGTTAGCGTCACGCCAAGATACTTAATATGGTTTGTGGCTATCGTAAAGGGTATTATTTCTCTTACTTCTTTCTCAGCCTGCTTATCCTTTGAGTATAGGAAGGCTTCTGACTTGCTTGAGTTGATTTTATATCCGGCCACTTTGCTGAAGTCGTTTATCAGCTGTAGGAGTTCTCTGGTGGAGTTCTTTGGGTCGCTTATGTATACTATCATATCGTCTGCAAATAGTGATAGTTTGACTTCTTCCTTTCCAATTTGTATCCCTTTGACCTCTTTTTCTTGTCTAATTGCTCTAGCTAGAACTTCAAGTACTATATTGAAAAGATATGGAGAGAGAGGGCAGCCTTGTCTAGTCCCTGATTTTAGTGGGATTGCTTCAAGTTTCTCTCCGTTTAGATTGATGCTGGCTACTGGTTTGCTGTAAATTGCTTTTACTATGTTTAGATATGGGCCTTGAATTCCTGATCTTTCCAAGACCTTTAGCATGAAAGGATGCTGAATTTTGTCAAATGCTTTCTCAGCATCTAATGAGATGACCATGTGGTTTTTTTCTTTGAGATTGTTTATGTAGTGGATTACATTGATGGATTTCCTTATATTGAACCATCCCTGCATCCCTGGGATGAAGCCTACTTGATCGTGGTGAATGATCGTTTTGATGTGTTCTTGGATTCGGTTGGCAAGAATTTTATTGAGTATTTTTGCATCGATATTCATAAGAGAGATTGGCCTGAGATTCTCTTTCTTTGTCGGATCTTTGTGTGCTTTTGGTATTAGTGTAATTGTGGCTTCATAGAACGAGTTGGGTAGTGTTCCTTCTGTTTCTATTTTGTGGAACAGTTTGAAGAGTATTGGTGTTAGGTCTTCTTTGAAGGTCTGATAGAATTCTGCACTAAAACCATCTGGACCTGTGCTTTTTTTGGTTGGAAGACTTCCAATGACAATTTCTATTTCTTCAGGGGTTATAGGACGGTTTAGATGGTCTATTTGATCCTGATTTAATTTTGGTACTTGGTATCTGTCAAGGAAATTGTCCATTTCCTCAAGATTTTCTAGTTGTGTTGAATACAGGTTTTTGTAGTAGGATCTGATGATTTTTTGAATTTCCTCAGTTTCTGTTGTTATCTCTCCCTTTTCGTTTCTGATTTTATTAATTTGGATACTATCTCTGTGCCCTCTGGTTAGTCTGGCTAAGGGCTTATCTATCTTGTTGATTTTCTCAAAGAACCAACTCCTCGTTTTGTTGATTCTTTGTATGGTTTTATTTGTTTCTACTTGATTGATTTCAGCCCTGAGTTTGATGATTTCCTGCCTTCTACTCCTCTTTGGTGTATTTGCTTCTTTTTGTTCCAGGGCTTTCAGGTGTGCCATTAAGCTGTTAGTGTATGCTGTCTCCCGTTTCTTTTTGGCGGCACTCAGGGCTATGAATTTTCCTCTTAGCACTGCTTTCATTGTGTCCCATAAGTTAGGGTATGTTGTGCCTTCATTTTCATTAACTTTCAAAAAGTCTTTGATTTCTTTCTTTATTTCCACCTTGACCAAGTTATCATTGAGTAGAGCATTGTTCAGCCTCCATGTGTACGTGGGTTTTCTTTTGTTTTTGTTGCCATTGAAGACCACCCTTATTCCATAGTGATCTGATAGGAGGCATGGGATTATTTCTATCTTCTTGTATCTGTTGAGGTCTGATTTGTGACCAATTATATGGTCAATTTTGGAGAAGGTACCATGAGGAGCTGAGAAGAAGGTGTATTCTTTAGCTCTAGGATGAAATGTTCTATATATATCAGTTAGTTCCATTTGGTCCAAGGCTTCAATTAGATTCACTGTGTCCCTGTTTAGTTTCTGCTTTCCTGAACGATCCATTTCAGAGAGCGGGGTGTTGAAGTCACCCACTATTATTGTGTGCGGTGCGATGTGTGCTTTGAGTTTTAGTAAAGTTTCTTTTACGAATGAGGGTGCCCTTGCATTTGGAGCATAGATATTCAGGATTGAGAGTTCTTGATGGTGGATTTTTCCCTTGATCAGTATGTAGTGTCCTTCTGTGTCTTTTTTGATGACTTTGGGTTGAAAATCAATTTTATCCGATATTAGGATGGCTACTCCACCTCGTTTCTTGGGGCCATTTGCTTGTAAAATTGTTTTCCAGCCTTTTACTCTGAGGTAGTGTTTGTCTTTGACACTGAGGTGCGTTTCCTGCATGCAGCAAAATGCTGGGTCCTGTTTACGTATCCAGTCTGCTAGTCTATGTCTTTTAATTGGGGAATTGAGACCATTGATATTAAGAGAGATTAAGGCATAGTGATTATTGCCATCTGCCATTCTTGACGCTATCTTTATGTTTGAGTGGTTACCTACTTTTGGGTTTGATTCAAGAAGGTTATTATCTCATTTTTTCCAGGGTGTTGTTTCTCTCCCTGTATTGGAGGTTTCCACCTATTATCCGTTGCAGGGCTGGATTTGTGGAAAGATATTGTGAAAATTTGGTTTTATCATGGAATATCTTGGTCTCTCCATCTATGGTGATTGAGAGTTTTGCTGGGTATAGTAGTCTAGGCTGGCATTTGTGCTGTCTTAGTGTCTGCATGAGATCTGCCCAGGATCTTCTGGCTTTCATAGTCTCTGGTGAGAAGTCTGATGTGATTCGGATAGGTCTTCCTTTGTATGTTACTTGGCCCTTTTCTCTTACTGCATTTAGTATTCTTTCTTTGTTTAGAACATTCGGTGTTTTGATTATTATGTGACGGGAGGTATTTCTGTTCTGGTCCAGTCTGTTTGGAGTTCTGTAGGCTTCTTGTATGTTCATCGGCATCTCTCTCTTTAAGTTAGGGAAGTTTTCCTCCATAATTTTGTTGAAGATGTTTACTGGCCCTTTAAGTTGCAAATCTTCACTCTCATCTATACCTATAATCCTTAGGTTTGGTCTTCTCATTGTGTCCTGGATTTCCTGGATGTTTTGGGTTACGCGTTTTTTGCATTTTGCATTTTCTTTGACTGTTGAGTCGATGCTTTCTATGGAATCTTCAGCACCTGAGATTCTTTCTTCCATCTCTTGTATTCTATTGTTGATGTTTGCATCTATGACTCCTGATTTCTTCCCAAGGTTTTCTATCTCCAAAGTTGTCTCCCTTTGTGATTTCTTAGTTGTTTCTACTTCCTTTTTTAGTTCCTGGATGGATTTGCTGAGATCCTTCACTTGTTTGTTTGTATTTTCCTGTATTTCTTTAAGGTATTTTTGCATTACCTCTTTCAGGATTTCTTCCTGATGACCCACGTTCTCCTGCATTTCTCTGAGCGATTTTTGTGTTTCCTCCTCATGGGATTCCATCTGTTGATCCATCGTCTCCTGCATTTCTTTAAGCAGTTCTCGTGTTTCCTTTGTAAGGGCATCTAACCGTTGATTCATTTCTTTAAGCAATTTTTGTGTTGCCTCCTTATGGGCATCCGTCTGTTGACCCATATTCTTCTGCATTTCTTTATGCAAATTTTGTGATTCCTTTGTGAGTGCATCTACCCGTTGATTCATCTCGTTAAGCGATTTTTGTGTTGTCTCCTTGTGCGCCTCCATCTTTTGATCCATGTTCTCCCGCATTTCTCTAAGCGATTTTTGTGTTTCCTTTGTAAGGGCTTCTAACCGTTGATTCATGGTCTCCTGTAACTCTTTATGAGATTTATTTGTGTCCTTCTTGTGATCCTCTAATAGCATCATGAGAAGTGATTTTAAATCCAGATCTTGTCTTTCGGGTGTGGTGGGGTATCCAGGACTTGCTGCTGTTGGAGAGTTGGGTTCGGATGGTCCCACATTACTTTGATTACTGTTAGTAACATTCCTACGTTTGCCTTTTGCCATCTGGATACCTCTGGTGTTAGTTGGTCCTGCTGCCACTGGCTGTTGGTTGGACCTCCTGTGAGCCTGCAAAGCTATTTCTGCCCCCCCTGGATTACCAGGATTCCCCTGGCACCGATTACTGGGGCCTGCCTGCTCCTGAGTGACTTTGGAGCCCTAATGTGCTTTGCCCCAAGTGATCTTATATTGGGGAGGCCTTGCACATCTAAAGGCTCAGCCTAGTGGATTCCTGGAGCAGAGGTCGCCAAAGGGAGGCTGGCAGGCTCCTGCCCTGTGCAGGGGTGTGTGATCTCTCCTGGGGGGGGGAGGGGGCGTCCCTCTGCCAGGCAGAAGTCCCACAGCAGATCTGGCGCGCTGGTCACTGCAGATCAGCCCAGCACCTGGGAGCAGGTTACACACAAGCTGCCTGAACCCGAAGAGATATTATGCCTGTCTGTCTCTGAGCCTGGCGGTCCCAACTACCTGGTCACTGGAGCAAAGATGGCGGAGGGCACTCTCCGTGGCGCTGCTCACCCTGTGGTCACGATGGCCCGCCGATCTGGCACCCAGACGACCACAGCGCCAACCCGCCCTCGGGCACAGAAGGAAGCCCCAACAGGCCGTGTCCCAAGTGATGTTATATTGGGGGGAGAGCCTGGGTACCGGTCTCTCCAGCGCAGTCCGCGGGAACAGAGGTCGCGGCAGGGAAGCTGGCAGGCTCCCTCCCTGCGCGGGGTCCCTCCACCAGGCAGAAGGTCCCACCGCGGAACTGGCGCGCTGGTTACTACAGATCAGCCCAGCACCTGGGAGCAGGTTACACACAAGCTGCCTGAAACCGAAGCGATATTATGCCTGTCTGTCTCTGAGCCTGGCGGTCCCAACTACCTGGTCACTGGAGCAAAGATGGCGGAGGGCAGTCTCCGTGGCGCCGCTCACCCTGTGGTCACGATGGCCCGCCGATCTGGCACCCAGACGACCACAGCGCCAACCCGCCCTCGGGCACAGAAGGAAGCCCCAACAGGCCGTGTCCCAAGTGATGTTATATTGGGGGGAGAGCCTGGGTACCGGTCTCTCCAGCGCAGTCCGCGGGAACAGAGGTCGCGGCAGGGAAGCTGGCAGGCTCCCTCCCTGCGCGGGGTCCCTCTTAGTTTGCTTTTATTTCCTAAATAATAGTGTCCCTTAAGATTCTGTTCGAAAGCAAGGGATTATTGTATCTCAAAACTTCCACCCAAACACGGGCCTTGGAAGTCAGGGTTTTCTACATGGTAAAAAGCATATCTATGGGGTATTATAGGCCCACATGTTTGTTGAATGGGGTTGCTCTCAAAACAGCAAATTGTTTGTCCCATTAAATCTCTGCAAACTGCTTTAGGATCTGATTAGAAAATGTGGAGGCAAAAACCAGACTTGGTTGTTAAATTGATGCTGTCTCCAAGTTTGGAGATGATTTCAAAGGCTGATGTATCTAAACTGAGAGCTGAAGTTACAGGACAGCTACAGACCAGGTGAAAAGCCATTTCCTGTGTTAGAAATATCTTTGTTTTTTTTTTTTTTACTTTTTGTTTTTTATTAGATATTTGCTTTATTTACATTTCAAATGTTATCCCCTTTCTTCATTATTCCTCTGAAAACCCCCCCATCCCATTCCCCTTCCCCCTTCTTACCAAGCCCCCTCCTACTTTCCTGACCTGGCATTCCCCTACACTGGGGCATCAAGCCTTCACAGGGCTAATGGCCTCTCCTCTCATTGATGTCTGAAAAGGCCATCCTCTGCTGCATATATAGCTGGAATCATGGGTCCCTCCATGTGTAGTCTTTGGTTGGTGATTTAGTCCCTAGGAGCTCTGGGGAGTACTGGTTGGTACATATTCCTCCTATGGGGCTGCAAACCTCTTCAGCTCCTTGGGGTCTTAGAAATATCTTTAAATTTTTCTGAAAAATATATGAATGGCTTCAAAAGCTTTCTGATAAGCAAATAATGCTCATTTATTTCAAATAAACAGTTAAGCATTTGAGAGTGTATAGACCTTCTAAGCATGAATTGGGTATTTGTCAAAGGCAGCTCACTCACAAAAAAGTGGTGATGATGTTGTCTGAGCCATTTTGTGGTGAAAGACTGTCGAGCATATTCTACCTCGGGAGCACAGGCCCTGGTTTAGGTGGAAGTCAAGCCAACAATGTAGGATGTGAAACCAAACTGAATCTTGAGTTGAATACAATTAGAATTAAATTTATAATAAAATCTTAGCACTAAATGACTGGAGTTTAATTTTATGAATATGTAAGACCCTATCTATGTCTACAAGAACAAATGTAGTAGGGAGAGGCCAGAAGTTTGGATTTCAACGAAGTGTTGAGTGTTAGGTGCATTGGCATACCTCAGTGTGCTCAGCATTTGGGTGGCTGAAGAGAGAGGACCTCTTAGATCCAAGAGCTCAAGGCCAGCCCAGGATCGTTTAGGATTCAATCTCAAGAAACAAAAACATAAAAGGTCAGAAGAACAACAACCTAGAGTGTTTGTACACTGCACTACTCATTAGAGTAATTTTAACAACCATATTGTTTCCAGTCGCACTATTAAACTATCGTGAATGTTGATAGGAAGCCGGAGCCGGGGACTTGCATGTTATTCTGTAAGTACAGTTAGGTAGAGTATAAGATGCTAACCATTCACTTGTATTGTCTCCAAGGGACTCTTTCAGACACACTAAAGAGTGAATTTCTCAGAACACTGAGACCCCACTGGTGCTCAAAGCTGGATTGTAAAAAATATCATGTGACTTTCAAAGTGGAGCATGTCCTCTGTTCTTTAATGCAGTAGGCAAAAAGCCCTTTGAGAGACACAGAGAGAAGCTATGCCAAAGCATTTCACGTATGTCATTTGAAAAAGCCCAATTTTAGGAAACTCTCAGATTTCCCAAGTTCTTGACTACTCTTCTGAAGTGTGCGTGGTTTCCAGGGCAGGGTGACAGATCAATATTTATCTCTCTGAATTTGGCTTTTATTCCAATTCATTTGAAATGGAAATACTTCATTTATTCTTAAAACAAAAATGTAGGAAATCATGTACTCAAGACAAACTTTGTTTGGAACAAGCTCATGGGTCAATAGGATGCCTGCCTCAGCAGAGAAAGCTGGTGAACACGGAATCAGACCAAGTAAAGAATCTGACTGGAGTCTTTTAATTTTTATTTCAAAGAAAACTTACTATTGTAGGATACTTGCAAAAAGTAGTGTCATGGGGTTGGCTGGAGAGATGACCCAGTGCAATTAAGAGCATTGGCTGATCCTGCAGAGGACCCAGTTTGATTCCCAGTACCCACACGGTGGTTCACAACCATCTGGAACTCCAGTTCCTGGGGGATCTGATGCTATCTTCTGTCCTTTGTGGGTGGTGCACTCATAATGGTGCATGGACATAGATGCACATAAATACACATAAAATAAAGAAATCATTAAATAAATACTTCTTTTTAAAAAAAAGTGTTGCTGAAAGCTTGCAGTCTATAGGTGCTTATGTATTTCCATAGCAACTTCTCTACACATTATACATTGATTTAGTAAAAAAAAAAAATCACCATTAGCACAATATTGTTAGCTATTTCTAAAATGAAATTAGATTTGTAGAATGGATGAACTTAAAACATATAATATTAAATGAGATCACTCTAAAAAACTCAGAAAAAAGCCCACATTCTACCTCATATGTGGTACTAACCAATGGTGTGTACATGAGTGTATATAAACAGCCCTAAGTATTGGCATAGTATAACATTTAGAAAGGAGACAAAGGAAGGTAATATTAGGCGGTGGGGGATGGATTGCAGGTAAGGGATACACGAATCATAAAAGAGAATATAAACTAACTGGCTTTCTAGTTTAAATTCTATCATAGTTTTTTTTTTTCTTTATGGTAGATAAGCATAAAAATGCAATGGACGGAGAGAGTATAAAACCTGAGGGGACGTTCCCAGAATGTGCATTCTAACTAGGGAGAAGTTCTGAGATGCATAGAGTGTCAAACTGGGCAAGTATGTACTCAAGTGGCTTCCTTGATTTAGCTATGTGATGTTTTCATTTGTGAGTTCATTATAATAAAGCTATTTCAAAAATAAAATAAAACCAGAAAGTCCAGAGATACAAAATGCAAAGTCATTGCCACTAACTGGTTTACCTATTCTAGTTTATATGTACTTGTATATCTAAAACATGGGCCAATATGGTGGTGTGGGGCCTCTGAGTAGTACTTGAATAATCGTATTTATAAATAGTTCTGTTCAAATTGTATATGTAATAAAATCTCATTAAATTAAAATATCATTTTGAAGTAGGAATCGTTGATGACAGTAGCTAACAGATAATACAGCATGAAGCAGGACTGTCCTGAGTATCGAGTATTCAGGAGAACTCTGTGATATTGGTACTGCTTTCTTCCTGGGAGGCAAAGAGAGGAGCCAAGGCACAGAGGAATTAGGGCCAATTCCTGAAAGCCATGTGATTACAGGAGAGTGGGTGTGTCTTGGCTGTCAGTCTATTTTCAGAATGTTCGCCCTTCCTTCCTTCCTTCCTTCCTTCCTTCCTTCCTTCCTTCCTTCCTTCTTTCCTTCCTTTCTTATTTTGGTAATACAACAAACACAATCTTCATTTCTTTAAAAAATCTGTTGCATCATTTATTTATTTAAGTGTGTGTGTGTGTGTGTGTGTGTGTGTGTGTGTGTGTGTAGTGTCTGTATGCCAGCACCTGTGGAGGTCAGAGGACAAATTGTTAGAAGTCAGCTCTCTCTTACCTTGTGGATTCTGTCATGGGTTCAGGTCATCAGGCTTGGTAGCAAGTGCTGTCACTGAGCCTTCTGGCTCTCTCAGTATATGCAACTTGAGTCATCAGCGTCTATGTTGACATAAGGACAGACTGCCTGACAGATAGCATCAGGTTGGTATCTATTGTGTACCTTGCAGATCCCTCTCTCTCCTCTTCCGTGTCATGCCTATACATTTTATGAATGTGCATGTTTTTAGTCACAAAATGTGACTATACATTCACCCTTGTAGGTAGTTGTCTTTTAAGAAATTAAAAATAAAACGTTTTTATTTCTTTTTATTCTGTTTTATTCTGTATCTAGCACTCCTTGCATATCTGTCTGGTATTGTGGTCCTTTCATCTAAAGGAATTTCTAATGCCTTCCCTACAGGGTGTATCCCTGGAGATAGACTCAGTTTTCACTTGTTTGTGGGAATTACCCCTCCCCCATTTTTTTCCTTTGGGACAGCGTGTCGCTGTGTATCCACGCTGGCCTTGAACTACATCAACAATTGTTCGGTCTCAGCCTCCCAGGGGCTAGGCCTACAGGTGTGCACCACCACACTAAGCCAAACAGTTTATATTTCCACTTGATTGCTGAAAAAATATTTTGGCTCTGCAGGGATTTCAGGTCTTATCACCAGTTTCACTCCTGTGCTTTAAAAACATTTCTGGCTTGCACTGTTTCTGAGATTTGTGCAGTTATTCTCTTTCCTTCCCTGCGTAGTTAATACAATCTCTGTCTACATATTTTGAATGCTCATCTCCCTCCTCCAAGCAGCTCTGAAGACAGTCCCCTCCTCCTGGTTTTTAGCCATTGCGCACGCTCTATAGAATGGATAGCATTTTTTAAAAAGATTTATTTATTATGATATCTAAATACACTGTAGTTGTCTTCAGACAGCACCAGAAGAGGGTGTCAGATCTCTTTATGGATGATTGTGAACCACCACGTAGTTCTGTTGGGATTTGAACTCAGGACCTTTGAAAGAGCAGTCAGTGCTCTTAACCGCTGAGCTATCTCTCCAGCCCAATGGATAGCATTTTGTACTTACACCAAGTTTTGTTTTTGTATCTGTGTCTTACTGCCTGCCATTAACTGAAGAAAATTCCTAGTTATTGTTTTCTTAGGGAATTTTTTTTTCTGGTTCACTACTCTGTCTTCTCACTCAGGGATTCAAAGTTCACACGTGCTATGTATGATCAACATAAATACTCAGACAATATCAAGATACTGTTTCTATATTTTTATTATCTGATTTAACAATCTGCAGTTTAGAACTTAAAACAATTTTTAAAAAATTACTAAAATATTTAAGAGACCTTTCCTATTATTGCCTCTAAAAATTCCCTAAGTATTTTGTGTATATCATTTTCAAGGCAGAAAAAAAATTAAATATATCTTCTTCCCATTCACACATACACGTGTATAATTAAAATCATGTATGGCTAGCAATATACTTCTTATTTCACTTTACACAGGTCTTCTTGTCATGTAGGGGTATATATTTACACCAATCTTCTTCATAGGGAATTATATTCTAGTGTATGGATGAAACTCTATTTGAGGGATAAGTCCACTATTTATGGGACGCTTGTGGAATTTTGATTTACAACCAATGAACCGTATTGCAACTGGCAAGGGCTACATAGATTTGTGCTGTAAATATTATATTGACATTTCCAGATGAGAGTCTACTGAGCCACCGTCTTGAAAGGTGGGGTTTACAACGGAAGAGGACATGGAAGGGAGGAAGGACAAGAAGAGCAATTGGCACTGGGAATGCTGTGAAATCCTAAGCGCGAATGCATCTGCAGGCGGCTCACTGTGAGTGCTGGAGGAGCAGAGAGCACGAGCTGGGACAGATGCCATGCTGGACTCAATTCTGTGCTTCAATAGTGGTTGGTGCTTCTGCTTTCTCCCAAATTCTGCAGCCTGAAATGCCCAGGTTGGGTTTTCTCCAGTGGATCCTCTGTTTTTCTTGTTTCTTATAACTGTCCACAGACACATAGTTATAACCTTGAGATGATTTGAAGCTAAATCATGATTTGAGAAACTGTATCCGTGGTTCACATTGACCTTGGAATCAACACAATAATAGTTGGACCCAAAGTGTTGGGTTTGATGCTCTGGTCAAGGAGAGATCTTCTGACCCTTGCTAACTGATACATTCAAAAGAAGCATGGGAAATAAAACTTCTACAAGCTAACCCTTGGAAAGGAACGCATAGGGACCCAAGGATACAACTCAGCAGCAACACACTTGTGTGTCAGAGGCCCCAGGGGGTCATCCTGACACCTCAAAACCAACAACCAGCAAACCCAATAGTGCAACTCCCCTCAAGCACAGTTAACCTGGTGCGTGTTAAACTGTAACCCACTGAAGCCTGAGGCATTTGACATACCCAGCACATGCTATGTGGTTATGTCCTTCAGTGGAGTGCCTTAGAGCTAACAGGCACTCAGAGCAAAGGGAACTCTTCTAGTCTTTAGCATAACTGGGTCATTAGCTGGCCTTTGCTCTGGTGCCACAGTTTTTGGGGCCCACAACCCTTTCCCTGTCTCTGTCTAAATGATTCATTACTTTTCTTATTATCTGCATTCCTTTAACTTGCTTATGGCTTCCTTCTTTCCTTCCTTCCTTCCTTCCCTCCTTCCTCTACCTACCTACCTTCCTTCCTTCCTTTTCCTTTTTTTTTCCTTTTAAACATGGAACACTTCATAAGTTTGTGTGTCTTCTTGTGCAGGGACCATGCCGATCTTCTCTGTATTATTGCAATTTTAGTGTATCTGCTGCTGAGGTGGGCATGTGCCCCATTTCTGATAACTCAGGGTTGTTGTAAATTTATTCTTTTACCCAGTAGAAATTCAGTTGGCACTTGTGTAAATTATTATAAATGACATCATTATATATACATACACTTATACGTATGTATACATACACTGCTCACGTATAGTATGATTCCAGCTCCATACCAACACCTCTCCATCAAATACATTTGAATTAACTAAAATGTAATTCATGCTTGAACCGTTATCAGTTTACACTACGATATCTTTAGATATGGTAACCTTTTCTGGTAAACATCCTAAATCACCACTGCTATGTTTCAACTACTGACTCTCCCAGGGTGCCCTCTTTCTGGACTAATGTCAAGCTTGGTTGGTGGTTGCATGCTTTTCTCAAGTCCTGCATTGCTCTGGACTTGGACGTGGAAGCAAAACTAAAATTGCTTTGCGTCAAGTGTGAGGCCTATGCCCTTGTCTGAAATGCTGCAGACTTCAAGTCTGCTCCCTGGTCAGTTGACATCCTTTCTCTCCTGGTTTCTCACTAAGTAGCTGTACTGGATAGTTTTGTGTGTCAACTTGACACAAGCTGGAGTTATCACAGAGAAAGGAGCTTCAGGTGAGGAAATGCCTCCATGAGATCCAGCTGTGGGGCATTTTCTCAATTAGTGATCAAGGGGGTAGGGCCTCTTATGGGTGCCATCCCTGGGCTGGTAGTCCTGGGTTCTATAAGAGAGCAGGCTGAGCAAGCCAGGGGACGAAAGCCAGTAAGTAACATCCCTCCATGGCCTCTGCATCAGTTCCTGCTTTCTGACCTGCTTGAGTTCCAGTCCTGACTTCCTTTGGTGATGAACAACAGTGTGGAAGTGTAAGCTGAATAAACCCTTTCCTCTCCAACTTGCTTCTTGGTCATGATGTTTGTGCAGGAATAGAAACTCTGACTAAGACAGTAGCCAAGGGTGGCCTCCTTGAGGTCCTCCTGCCTCATCTTCCTGAGTCTTTGGAGTATAGCCATATGCGACCACCACAGTCAAATTCTTCTCGTTGCTGCCAATCTCCACAGAAGATAGGCAATGGGTGCTTGCCAAAGGTGAGCATTCCATCAGAGTCCCACAACTGTGCCTGAGGTCACACATTGTAAAGTCAGCTGTCTATTGAGTCAGCCTAACCAGACACCCCCCCCCCCAAGCTGCTCATGGAGCCTACTCCCTCAAATTCCCTCTCAAGAGCTTCACTTCGTCACCTGCCTCAGGGCTTATCCAGTCTTATTCTCAGGGATGTCACCTTGAGAACTTCATCCAAAATAATTTTATACCTTTCTAGAGTCTTTGTTTCTGCCTCACATTTCCATTTATTTTTGGCATTTAGCTGACGTCATATTTGCTTGTTGGTTGTTGCACAGACTATTTACTGTGAGCCTCAGGTAAGACTTTCTTCAGTTCTCTGGTTCTGGCGCTGACTCGTGTTTGAGACGTACAGGGCAGACTCTTCAGTCCTGTATTGTGAGCGAATGGATGAATTAAGCTGCTACCTCAGTCTTCTGTCTGCTTTTCCTTCCTTCTCAGGGATCCGTTTCTGCGTTTGCACATCTAGTATAGAGCCAGATCTTCAGGCTCCACAGTAAAATTCCATTCGCATTCAGAAGCTGCAGTTTCTCAGTCTCAGTCTCAAATTCCCAGGTGTTAAGAATCAGCATCATCTTTAGGTATGTGTCCAAGCTCCATCTTTGGTGGCCAGGGGAGCGGAGGAAACAAACAACCATTCAGGTTGTCGTTAGGCAGGATCTGGGTATTAGTCAGGATTCTCTAGGGTCACAGAACTTAAGAAATGCCTCTGGGTATTAAGGGAATTTATTGTGACGACTTGCAGTCTTCAGTCCAACTAACCCAACAATAGGCAGCTGTGAATGGGAAGTCCAAGAATCTAGTAGTTGCCTGTCCCATGAGGCTAGATGTTTCAGTTGATCTTCTGTATAAGTTAGAATCCTGAAGAAGTAGGTTCCAACAGATGTGCTGGCAAGTAAGTGAAAGCAGGTGAAGAAGAGTAAGCCTTCCTTCTTTCAATGTCTTTATGAAGGCCTCCAGCAGAAGGTATGGCCCAGATTAAAGGTGTATACCACCATGCCTGGGTTTGGAACTTGCTCTGTCCCAGGCTGGCCTTGGACTCAGAGATCTGCTTTCCTCAGTCTCCTGGGAATAAAGGTGTATACATGGTTGCATGGTCCTAAGCTTTTCATGACCACTATGCCTCAAGGTTTGGATCAAAAGTGTGTATCATCCCATGTTAAGATCAGAGTCGGAAGCCTGTGTCTTCCAGCCTCAAGATCTGGACTACAGGTGTGCCTTCCGTTTCTGGATTGTAGTTCATTCCAGATGCAGTCAAGCTGATAACCAGGAAGAGCCATCGCAGTCTGTTTTTCTGGGGATGGAGGTGACACCAAGGAAAACCTCACTGTGCATTTGATAGGCATTATGCTTCCGGTTCTAGACTGACACAGTTTTCCAAGTTATCTAAATGTACTGGATTATGTCAACTCAATACAAACTAGAGTTATCTGAAAGAAGTGAACCTCAGTTGAGAAAATGCCTCCATAAAATCTGATTGTAGGGCATTATCTTACTTAGTGATTGATAGAAGAGAGTCCAGCCCATTGTGGGTGGTGCCATCTCTGGGCTGGTGGTCCTTGGTTCTATAGCAGGCTGAACAAGTTAGTGTAAGCAAGCAGTAAACAATACCTCTCTATGACCTGCTTTAGCACCTACTTCCAGGTTCCTGCTCTGTTTGAGTTCCTGTCATGAGTTCCTTTAATAATGAACAGTGGTATAGATGTGTAAGCCAAGTAAATCTTTTTCTTAACATTCTTGAACTTAACTTTTTTTTTATCATAGCAACAGTAACCCTAACTAAAACACTAAAACTCTCAAACATTTTAATTATTATTTTTATTTTATGTTGTTTTGTTTTGCCTGCATGTACTTAAATTGTATTACCTACATGCAGTGCCTACAGAGGCCAGAAGAGGGCGTCAGAGATTATAGAACTGTAGTTTCAGATCGTTATAAACTGCCTGGTGGGTGCTGAGAACGAACCCAGGTTGTCTGTAAGAGCAGTAAGTGTTCTTACCCACTGAGCTATCTTGGCAACCCTGTTCCTGAACACTTGAAAAGGGTTTATAAATAGATGTTTCATTCTTGTTTTCCTCAGCACTTAGCACTGTTTATTAATGTCTTTGTTCTACTGAGAAATAACGGAGAAAATCTGGAAACTGATCGCATAATAGTGATGTAACAAAAAAAAGAAAGCTAAGCCAGGACAATCAGGGGAAGGTCGTTTTAAAAGGTGTTGCTCTCACGAAGAGGTTTAGCATTTGACCTCAGAAGGAGCCACCCTATTTTGAAATGCACAAATGCACTGCGAGCTAATGTTTTTGATGCAAGGCTGGACTGCCGGATAATAGCTTACAAGTTGTCCCTTGTTGTTTGGTAATGTTAATGCACAGGAAGTGGGTAATGATTTATAAAGTGGTGTTGGACTGTAGTTAACAAGCCTCCCTGACCACAGTGTGGAACAGCGGCAGCTGCTCACGGCAGAGGGAAGGGGCTTTCCATGTTTGTCCGTTCCTTTCTCATGCAGGATTCAGCTTCTGAGCTTCTGCACCATTTCCCCTCTCCCGGTACCCATGATAGTATAGTGGCCATGGGAGATCTTTGAGGAATCTTCTAGAATGGGGAGACGGAAGTTCTTTGTTATTGGAATCTCAGCTAAAGGAGAAATTGTATTTGATTTTATATTTTCATTGTAAGTGTATCCCAAGCCTTGGGGGTAAATGTATCTGAAATTCAAACTATCTGTCATCTTGTCCTGGGCCGGCTAGCTCCGCTCACTCCCTGAGCCTTGGTCCCTCACGCAGGTGATCTGGTTCTACTATTCACCCCCAACAATACGGAAATGACAGGCCTGCAGGGGAACACAGGCTGAAGCCAGTCTGGACACAGGCTGACGTTGGAATAATCTGTGTTTCTGAACTATGCTGACTTGACATGTGCTGAGACTGGCCCCATTTTTTATTTTTTTGTGAAAATCTTCCTTTTCTTTTCATGTGAATGTGCACATGTGTACAGTACCCAATGAGTCTACAAAATGTCGGGGTCAGAGATGGCTGTGAGCCACCTGACGTAGGAACTGAACTCCTGTCCTCTGAAAGAACAGTTTACCCTCCTAAATGCTGTGCCATCTTTTCAGTCCGTGAGTGGCATTATGAATGTGGCTATTTAAAAATAAAAGAAAAAATTCATTTTACATTTAGACGAGGAAGCCTGGTAAATCACAGATAAACCAACCAGAGAGAATTAAAGATGCACACTTAGTTTCACTTTACAGAAAAGGGACTGGAAGGGCCAGAGTGGAAGGAAAGTGTAGGGTTTTGACCTAAGGAATCCAGGCTGCATCCTTTAGAGGCCAGAACCTTCACTCACCACATTAGAGAAACCCTCGGAGGACTAGCCTACAGGACTACTTTCTAAGTATTGAGGTATCTTGCTGGTGCCTGGCCTGCCAATGCCTGGCTGGCCACACCTGTGGCCTGGTGAGTCCCATTTCTGCTGTCCTATTGTCAGATGGCAGCTTGAGTCACCACTGTCTGCTATTTCCAAAGCAGGGTACAGAGAGTCTACTGCAGTGGATATACTGTCAGTGCTAACATTGGCCATGTCACATGAGCCAAAAACATACGGAGAAGAGGGACAAGTGATCCTCATCTAAAACATACAAACAAATGCCAACACCCTAGATGACACTGGGCCATTTTTCTTCAAAGACCAGGAGGGTGTTCATACTCCAGAGACCAAGGTTAAAGCCAACCAGACACCTCCTTTCTGTGATGGTGGCCTTGTTGATATTGTCCCCAAACTTTGGTTTTATTCATCTAGAGACTTGTTTATCCCAATAGACCAACTATTTTGGTCTATTTGGTCTAGCAGTTTTCCCCAACTGCTCATTTTCACATGCTCTAGAACTACAATTCTCAAAATACTGTCCAGGGAGCCAGCGTCAGCAGCATCTATGAATGCACATTCTCAAGGGGTCCCGTGCACCCCGGATCTGGCACCAGAGGAGGTGCTGACTGAAGCTCATGCGCAGTAGCATCCCCACCCTCAGGTTTTCGATCGCCTTTCTTCTGATAGCCACAGGCCAGCTGGTGTCTTTGCCCGCTGTATCTAATCATGATTTGTGGTCATTCACTAACTTAAATGATAGCGTGGGAAGGAGAGACATTTACATTAATTAAATATTGTCCTCATTTAATCTATTGAGTTGTGACTGAGGGAGCTCACACAGAGGTCAACAGTAGTGACAGGAAAGCTTGCTGCTACCCCAGGACCCCAGGCAGGGGAGCGGCAAGGGCAGGAGAGGGGTGGGGCAGTGCCAGGGCAGGTCAGTAGGAAAGGGCACAGCCACGAAAGCCAAGGCTATTGTCTTTAATGGGGTTTCTCTGGGAACTGTGAGGCCAGAGAGGGGAAGAGCTCAGGATAGGCTAAGTATGAGCATCTTCTATGGGTTCTGGGGCTTAGGGAAGTCTCTAGGTCCTCTGCACATGCCCCTGGAGTGATTTGAAGCAGGAGAAATACAAGCATGGAGTGCAGGAGCTAGATGCGAGCTGCTTGAGGTCACAGGCTGGGGCTTGGCTGATATGCCACCAGCCTTTGTTAGCTCTGAAAGATGGCTAGGCCTAGGAGGCACAGCTTGTCTCTCATCAACAACTTTTAAAGGTGTTTAAAAAATAGATGGAAAAGGATAACGAACCCAGTCATTTCCATGTGCGTGCCAGGTATTGTGCTAGAGATAACAGCAGGCGTACTGGGTCGGTATTATCTTAACATTGTATAAATAATGAAGGTGAAGTCAGCGAAGGTGAGTGAGTGGTCTAAACTCACAGTGTAGAGCTTAAATCTAGTTTGACTTTGAAAGTTCTTTCAGACTTAGGAAGGAAGACTTAGTGCTTGGGTTTCTAGTCAAGGAGCGGCAGGCTGGCAGTGATGGGATGGGGGAGTTTAGTTCTCAAGCTTGTTAGCAGGCAAGGACCTATGGGTCAGGAGGGGGCAGCTTCTCAGAGAGCCACAACTGCCTGCCAATCTGCCTCACACGCCAGTCAGAGAGGGTTGGGTGTCCATCCCTACATTTCTCACAGCCAAATTTAAAACAATTTCAATGAAGCAAAGTATTCAATTAGAGATGGCTGAGGAAACCGGGCACGTATCATCTGTGTCGGCAGCAAAAAAATAAAAAAAAATTTAGCTTTTGCAAGCTGTGAGCACTTAATGCACCGCAGGATGGTGTTGCCTCTCAGAAGAGAAAAAGAATCCACTGAGTACCTCAGAGAGATTGATTTCCCTAGGAAAAATTAAAACAAAGGAAGAACCTCTGATCACATTTAAATATTTCCTTGCCAATGCTTGGGGGAATTCTAGCATTCCTCTCTCACAGGGGAAAGCTTTCTTGCCTGGGAAAAGGGCGATGGGGGCCCCAGGGTGCCTGGAAGGATGGTGAGGGAGGGCTGGCCGAGGAAGGGGTATTTCAACAGCGGCACTGGTGCAACAGTTTGGAGTGAGTGATGGCTTTACAAATGACCCTGGCACAGAGCAGAGGAAACCCAAGGAGAAGATGAATTGAATTACAGCTCCAGCGTGGATACATTTGATTTTTGCCATGGCGTCTAATGGATCGTGAGGCTGGTTGACCAGCTGGGGGAAGGTCAGAACATTGAGGAAATGGGAGGGGCTAGTGATGAACAGTTTTCTGGACGGGGATAAGCTTTAGGTTGTTTGTTTTGGGATGGAACATTTGGAGTACCAAAGGGCTCGGATCATAATCTCCTTTATCTGTGAACATTAATTGTGTTTCATGCTAAGACTGCCGATCTCTGAGTTCACTTGAACACAAGGGAAGGCAAGATGAGATAAGGGGTAACGTATTCACCTTATTTTCTAAGAAAAATTCACATTGCTAAAGAGAATTAAGAGTTTTTCATTTCAACTGAAGATATGATTTGCTCGTTGAAAAATTGACATCACATACTTTTTCTATGGCAATCTCCACAGCTGTGATATTTTCCTTATACATATTATATTATGCATACAAAATTTTCTAATATTGTCACTGTGACTTCATATTTTCTTAGAATGTTAATCAAATCAATTGAGGAATGTGATCAACTCATTACCCAGATATTTAATAATTTTTTTTAAAAACATGAAATTATCTTTATGTAATTAAAAGTTTTAGTTATCCAGTTGCTCAGTTTTATTTAGTTACTTGCTCAATTCCCCTCCCTTAATTCTGTCTGTGTAATATCTGTGCCCTTGTATGCCTCTGCCTTTTGAATTACATATTGTAATATTTTTCCCATGTCTCTTCAGATAACCAGGAAGGAAGCAACTCCATATATCTCAAGATCTAGACAACATGGTTTTGATTCAGAAAATGCATAGTAAGTCTCAAAAAAGTAGACAAGGCACCGCAGATTATAAATATTACAGTGGGAAGAAATATGAGTAATTTCAAAATAATACTGAATTTTTGAGTGAGTGTGACAGATTTGTATTCCAATCCAGGTTTGCTAACTTCTGTGGCCAGAGGACACTGTGTGGCACCTGTCCAGAGTCATGGGTTCTTTATCTGTAAAACAGAAACCTTCCAAATGGCTTGCAGGGTTGCAGTGAGCACTCACTGAAATCTCTGCTCAATGCTGGGCCTTTTCTTTTTAGCTATTCTAGGCTCTCCACCCCTTCTTCTGTTTTACCAGCATGTTGACCAAAACTATGGTACCCTAGAGGGGTACCACAGAGGGGTACCCTCTGTGAGGGTCCGTGGTCTGGAGTTCAGTCAAGCTGGGAATCTGAGTTGTGTTGATTTACATGGCTCATTTGTATCATACTGAGTCCACCAGGGATTACACTGGTGTAGACGTGGCCCTTCCGGTCCATGCTGGCCTCGTTCCTGGCCACCAGAGCTGGGGTGTGGTGTCATCTGACTGGCCGGACCCATAAGAAGCCTGCTGCTCACCACTCTAAGGTCTCAGTGCTTCTCTGTGACTTCCATTTGGACATGGGCTAGCACAGGGAAACCTATATCTGCTCTTTCTATTGTGAGCTGATAAGAAAACACACGAAAGCCACTTAAAAGGCAAAAAGTGCTCCACAAACGCTCATTAAGTCTGTACCTTATTCCTATATCCCTGGATACTTCATTCATTTTACCAAAAGCTTCAATTACCTTGTGTGTTGTGTTTTTTTTTTCCTTTCTTTTCCTTTCTTTTTCATTTAGTCTTACCACAGGCCTTTAAAGTAAAGAGCTAATTGCTTGGCTTAATAAACTTCTCCCTCTGACAGTCTATTAACTATTTTGGCCTTTATAAATATCACCTTTGAGGTCTTCCTGATTTTTCCACTTAAGATTTTCCCTGGGGAGCCCAGCACCAACAATGCCGAGGTAGGAGAGTCTGGCTTTTCTTTCAGTACTCTGCTTTTTATTTATTTATTTTTCAATTAGCCACACACTTTGACAAGGCCTTTGAGAGACGAAAACCAAAGCTAACGTCAGGAGCAGTGGCTGTGAGTATATTCTGTGAGCAGTACACTCCTCAGGCTCTGTTGGGCCCCCTGAACTCTGTAGAAGGATTCTCCAGCACCCTCTATCTGTGCTCAGGACTCTCTGGAACCCCATCTCTGTTGTTTGCATGGAACTCTTCCTCACGTTGCCTGGAGAACCTACACTTTTGCTCTGCCCAGCACCGTCTTTCACCCCACATCAGTAATCACACTGTCTGCAGCTATGTGCTCTCTGATGACTCCGTCAGCTCACTCATTTCCTATTAGAATCTTACAGGCTTTTATGCATCCCTATTTCCTAGGAGACTTTCTGTTCTTTGAGACCAGGCTTCATCTGCCTGCTTCAGGGGCTCATTTCAGCACTGAGTGGGCCGACAGTCAGGAGCCCAGCAGAGTGATTTGCTTTGCTAGTGATGTGGGTAGAAGCTGGTCCTTATCAGACGGAGGGCCGCCTTGCATGGATGCATCGTAGAGCGTCAAGTTCACTTCTTGTTCCTCCCAACATGAGTGATAGGCAGATTGTTTGCTTCTCTGATCTCCAGTGGTGGCATCCAGTGTTGGGGACTTCACCAGCACAGCAGAATGACCTCACTGAAGGGGAGATATGGTTCCCATCACAGGAGGACACACTGTAAATATGGCTGTGAGTTTATCTGCAGCAGACTATAGGCAGAAGAACTAATTCATTCTCTAATCTCTCTCTCTCTCTCTCTCTCTCTCTCTCTCTCTCTCTCTCTCTCTCTCTCTCTCTCTCTCTCCCCGAAGAGGATCTTGTGCAAGGTGGGAGTCTAGGGCGGAGAGAATGAAGAATTGGGGCTGGAATAGGAGCGGAGGCAACACAAAGAGAAGACACCCTTGCTGTCCATGGGCATCAGGACCATGTGGAGAAACGGTACAAAGTTAGGGATGAGCAATGCAAAGTTCACACATTCTTCAGGAACTCACAAGTTCCAGTTAGTGAGCAAAATGACTTTTTCACTATTTTAAGGAATATTATGTTACATTATGAAATCACAAAACTAAAGGAGGTAGAAGAAAAAATTTGAGAACATTTAAATGTGGTTTCTTTGTTTTACTGTTGATGGAACCAAGACTCTCCTCAAAGTGTTCATGGGTCTTATTCCTACATTAGTGAACTATAGTGAGAGATATGGCAAGGAGTTCACACACAGGCCATGGTGGCAGTGAACACATTGAACAAGACTGTCAATCCACCTAAGAACTTGGGTGAACAGACAGAGCTAATCTACCTGACAAATGGGCGAGCGAACAGCGTTTTCTCCCATCTCATAAGCAACACGCACCTACATGACACTTCAGTGGGAATCCTGAAGGATATCATTACAAACTGTACACATGGTTTTTCTCCCCGAGAAAAGCACATTCTATAGAGCAGAATTCATTCATGATGTTGGTGACAACAACCAAGATGCTTTGTTGATTCTTAATTTTCCCAAAACCAATTCATTCTTCGTACAATTAGCAGTTGTTTTTAGTGTGTGCTCTTTAAAATATTCCACATAAGACATATTCTGCTCTCCAGTTCTGTTTTCCCAAGTTTAGCCTTTTGAATCTTGCTCTCTGAAACAGCAACATATTCTTTCTCATTTAATGGACTGCAGTCTCCTCAAAGTCCTCTAGCACAGTTTTCTTTAACTAACCATGACACTTGGGGAAAACCTGTGTTTTCTTAATGGCTTTAGCCCTTTTTAGAGCAAGAGAGGGTTTCAGACCGCACTGTGAAACTCCAGGCTGGTACCCTACATTCACCCAGGGCAGGGAGTACTTCCTATGCTTTCTGATTGTGTCATTGGGATTAAGGATGTAAATTGATGCTAACTGCGTGACTGACATCTAGTGGATAAAAGCCAGTGGTGCTGTTTAGACTAGTTTCTCCCATCTAATCCCTTTCTGCCCTTCCAATAGGCTTTCTTAGACTCAGCAATCTTTATGTGTATGTAAGAAAATGGACGTACAGAATTACACCGCTATAAG
Organism: Tokudaia tokunoshimensis; assembly: GCA_036184795.1. NCBI lineage: Eukaryota > Metazoa > Chordata > Mammalia > Rodentia > Muridae > Tokudaia > Tokudaia tokunoshimensis. The sequence goes on along the minus strand of BTHU01000013.1, from coordinate 57,185,000 downwards.
GAAAACTGGTGGGGATGGAATCTTCTACAAATGAAGAATATTTCCCTTGTAGAGACTTGTAAGAATGCACAGTATCTTGGAGTAGGAATGAAACCCCTCTGATAATAGGTTTACTTTGTTTAATGGATAGCATACAGCACAATGCCCAAAGAGAATTTCAACATTTATTATTTTTATTGTGCTTTTTAATGTACTCACTTTGCATTAGCTTCCTGATTTACAAACACACTGCAAAAGGTTGGAGCTATGATTCTGATATGACCACTATATATGATTATTATAATCACTTGTTGAAATTATACTGTTCTTAGCTATGAATATTGGGATAAATTTTAAATTATTTTTGTCTTTTGCCTGCTTCAAAACTTTATATGTTATTATTAAAGGTATGAAAAAGAGCTGATCATGCCAAGAAGACTTTTTAAAAACAGATTTATTTACTTTATTTAACTAGGGATACATCAAAACAGGACTTATTTTTCAAAATTGTGTGTGTGTGTGTGTGTGTGTGTGTGTGTGTGTGTGTCTGTGTGTGTGTAGGTGTCCACAGAGACCAGAAAAATTTATGCATGAAATATTTTTAGAAATACATGCTTATATAGGTATTAGAATGTCTTTAGAAAGGTAAAATCCGATTTTAAAATATGGGTGATTGAACACCATGATATAGTGGCTTTTTTTTTTATTTTTCCATTTTTTCAAAGTTAACTTTAATGACAGTTTGTAGTTAGTTTTTATTTTATACGTATGGTATGACTATTTTGCCATGTGTGTGTGTGTGTGTGTGTGTGTGTGTGTGCACTATGTATATACAGTACCTGTGGAGGCCAGAAGAGGGCATTGGGTCTTCTAGAACTAGAGTTATGGGCAGTTGTGAACCACTGTGTAGGTACTGAGAATTAAACCTGTGTTCCCTGGAAGAGAAACCAGTGCTATTAACTACTGAGCCATTTCTCCGGCCCTGTCAAAGTTATCGTTCTAAAAGAGAGATTCGTTGATTTTTATTTCACATGTATGAGTGTTATGTTTGCTTAGATGTAAATGTGCTCTGAGACTGCCTGGTTCTGAGGAGGGCAGAAGAGGGTGCTAGATCCCCTAGTTGTGAGTTACCATGAGGGGCTGGGAATAAACCTGAGTCCTTTGCAAGAGCAGTAAATGCTCATAACCTCAGATCGATCTCTCCAGCCGGCCAGTTAAGTTTTAGTTGGTAGACAGAAGACGTTGACATTCAATTTGTAGATTTTGTTTGTTTGCTTAAAAGTGTGTTTTCTGATAGATGGTTTCTTCAGAAGAAAATGACTTCCCTCCCTATTCCATGTCCTCTTGAAAAGCTGAAAGAAACTTCGAGCAAAAACCTAAGCCCCACCTTGCGGAGCACCTGACTGGGGAGTGTAGCACAGCTGTGTAAGTTGTGTTACAGAACTTCATGGAAGGAAAGCCATGTTGCCGTGGATTCAGTCCTCCAACTGTCACCTCACTTCAGTCCCCTATGTCTCCTGGAATGGCAAGAGGGAGCTTGGCCATGGCTGACCTTTGGTCATCAGGTCAAAGCCAAAAGAATTTTACAGACAATTTCTTACTGGTGGGGAGAGGAGAGCTCTAAGTTTGCTATGTCTTTTGCATGTGAGCACTGTTAATGAGAACAGTTTCCTTGGCAATGAAGTAACAAAGCCAATTATTATGTGACATGTAAATTACGCCTGGCTCTTCTTTTTCTAAAAAAATTTTTTAATTGAGGTATAATTTGCATGTAGTTGAAAGGCAGCATTGATTTAATGAGTGAGTCGAGCATCACAATCCATGCCATGTACAAACAGCATTTTCTTCTTCTAGTGTATTTACTTGAATCCTTACACAACCCCATCTCTTGATCTTCTTTTCTGTTATTATTTTGTCTGATCTAGAGTTTGATGGGAACAGAATCCCATAGCATGTCCTCCTCATATGCAGTTCCTCAGTGGCGTTTTCAATGTTCATCCATGTTGTCTTGTGACTTGTGTCACATATGTCACCTTTTTATTATTGGGTGACTTTTTTATTATTGGGTGACTTTTTTTATTGGGTGATTTTTTATTATTGGGTGATATTGGACATGCTCAGTTTTCCTTCCTCAACAAGTGTGCTGTCCTTGAAATATCAAGGTTACTGACCTGGGTTGCTCTTTCAGACACCAATACTACAAATATGTCAAATAGTTTCAGAATGTTACAATCACATCAACATACTAAATCTACCTTGTATGAGTATCCCTATCCCAACTCTATGACTCTGTGGTATTCTGAAGGTTCCTGGAGTTAGTTTTGTTTAAGTGTGATTATAGAAGTCTTTGAAATGCAGTTCAGTTGCATTGAATTGTTTGTTTGAATTTTGACTTAGTTTTTTTTTTCCTTTCAGCACTTTAAAAAAGCATACAGAGTGTCGATAGGCACATCTATACAAATATATTTTAATACTGTATGCACAATTGAGTTTGCACTTTATGAGCCAATTTAAAAACATTTTTCTCATTAAATGAATTAGTTTCACATTTGATATTGCAGTTGCTGTATTTGGTCTCCTGTTTTGTTGTGATATAATTACCATTTATATTGTTACATTTAGTGTTCTTGTCTTTATTACATCTTTCTACTAGTTGAAACTTCCCCCAGAAACTTAGGATTTAGTACTCTTGTGCCAATTAATGTTGGACCCACTTGTTATTATTATGCCTTTTGTCATCTTTAAATATTAATTTCTGACTCACATTGAACCCTATAAGTCAGAAAGCTAAGAGTTTTTACCTATGTTCTACTTCTATAAAAACAAGTCCCATCCACATACTACACCATGTTCATTATAGACTTACCTCTGCAGAGATAAATATCCCAGCTGTTGACATCCGTCCTTCTGCCACAGATACCCCAGGCACATTTGGTTTGACACCATTATTCTTTAGGATATCACCCAGGAGAGAAGCAAATGTTCAGTCTTTCAGCAATTCTTCTATTTTTGAGCTGTACTGACACGGATGATACTTGATCCACATTTTGGTGGATATAAACTCTTTAGCTTGTGATTTCCCTAAGATTTTAGAAGCATAACTTTTTAGTTGCTTTGTGGCTTCTGAGCATGCTCTTGCTTTTGGAGTTATTAAAAAGATTTTCTTTTTGTATGAGGACCTGAGGATTTTTACTTCATCTGTAAACTTTGAATGTTCCACTGACGTCTGTCCTGGAGTCCATTTTTTCTGAGCCTTCACCCAGCTATGCCCTGCATCTTCCTTATGCACAGTCAGCTTCTTTCATTTCTATACTGTTTTCCTTGGTTGTAGTTTTAACACTAACATTTCCCTCTCTTCCATGGTTTCCTTTTTTCTCCTCCCCCTTTCATCGCTTCTACTTCCTCAGGAGCTCCAGTAATTTATAACTTTGATCTTCTTTCCTTGTTTTCATTTCAACCAGTTTTTCTTTGAATTTTTTTATAACTTCATGTATTTATTTATTGACTTTATTTTTTATTTTTAATATTATAATAAAATCACATCATTTCCCCCTTCCCTTACCTCCTTCCAGACTCTCACATATGTCTCTCCTTACTTTCTTTCAAATCCATGACTTTTTTTTCATTGTTATTACATATGTATATGTATTCTTAAGCTTTAAGTCAGTTTTTGCCTTGAGAGATAACAAAAGGACAGAGGGGTCAGTAGATTAAAGAGAGATAGGAAAAAGTAGGAAGCAAATGATGGAGTGATTATTATGGGAGCCAAGAAGGAGGGATTGATAAGCTCCATCCAATCCATTTGATAAGCCCTTGGCAATGGAATACTGTATACACTACTGAACCATTAGCTGAGATATTAGGAACCCAAGCCCCCAGGTGTCTATGGTTGGGTTAGGAGTAAGACCAACATGTATTTGAATCTCTGTCGTTTCTGGCAGATTGATCTTGGGCAACATCTTCATGTTTTTTAGTACATAGCTGTCTCTGACGCAAATTAAAAATAAGTCCCTATAATTCTGTTATGAGGATAGAAGATAGTAAAATATAGGTTTCTAGATAAGGTAAGGGATCACTGAAAAGGATATGTATTTTAACAGAGGTCATAGATTGATTTTTTTTAAAGTCGAAAAGAAACATATTCATTATTTTTCTAGTATATTACTCAGATCATTTCATCAGTTGATTAAAACTCATCCATTACTGGTGGAAATATAGACCCCTATAGAAATTAGTGTGGAGACTCTTCAGACACTGGAAAGAAATCTACCTCAAGATCCAGCTACACCACTCTTGAGCATATACCCAAAGGACTATGCATTTTGCTACAGAGATACTTGCAGATGCATGTTCATTGCTGATCTATTCATATTTTCCAGAAATCACAAAAAGCCTAGATGTCTGTCAATTGATGAATGGGTAATGAAAATCTAATATATTTATACAATGGAATGTTATTTAGATGTTAAAGAGACAAAGTTTTATGATTCACAGATAAGCTAAATATGGATGGAGCTAAATAAAAAATATCCCAAGTGAGATAACCTGGACCCCTCAAAAGAAATATGTTTTCTCTTATATATGGATGTTAGCTTTTAAGCATTTGGTAAATATGTTATAATCCATATAACTGCAGAAGTTATATATCAAGTAAGGGATCAGGAAGGAGGGGAGGATCTCCAAAGGAAGGAGAGATAAAATATTTAGTTATAAAGACAGAGGAGAGACTAGAGTGGGAGGATTATATGGGGATGGGAATGGGAGGAGGAATAAGGGGGATGCATGAAGGGACATCTACTAGTGACCATCTGAGGGGTCATGTGGAAACCTACCATTGTAGAAGCCTCCTAAAATATATACACAAATGAAAGAAGTCTAAACAGGGGTCACCAAATAACAGGGGAGACAAAGTCTCAAATAGATACTTTTCACTACCAAGTGAATTCAGTGCCAGGAATGGGTGATACATAGTTGAGTCACTGGTCAAAAGGGTCCCATGAAAACCCGTAAACAGTTCAGGCTATTGTCAAAGTGGTTGATCGCTTTCTACAAATTGATGGTAAGGTCCTGTTGCTGAGTACAACTCTTACATATCGTCTTGAACACAGACCAATTGACCTGGTGCCTAACTAGGGCCTTAACCCCTACTGACTAGTGTTTGTAGTACTGGGAGGTACTCTGCATGCTACTGGAGGAGAATCGTAACCACCAACACAACTACAAATACTGTGACCTATGCTGATACCTTGTTTGCATGATATGCCAGTACAATAACAGCACATGTGTTTTGTGAGTAACCAACCACTATCTGATTAAGGCAAATCTGTGGGATGCAACCCATGCATGACACTACTTAGATAGCCAAGAACCTGAGACTAGATAGGCATGGTCCTAGGGAGAAACCAGATACTATTGTTCTGTTAAAGGAAGTTAGCAATCCAGGGACAGCTCAACAATATTCCACTATACCTATAGATCAATGCCTCACTCAGCCATCATCAGAGAAGTGTTCTCCTGCAGTAGATAGGAACTGACAGAGAGACCCACAACTGGAAAAATGTGCAGAAAGGGAGAGAGTTTGAAACATTCAGTCCTAAATGGCATGTTTATACCAAAAGGTTGTAAGATCCAGAGAGGATGAATGATATCAAGAGATCAACATGAAGACTCTAGAAGTCAATCCATGTGAAAGGTCTAAAACCATGCCCAACAGGACTGCTGAGATAGGTTGGCCGGTAAACTGTGTAGGCAAGTGGACCAGAGTTCAGATCCCTAGCACCATGTAAAAAAGACAGCTGTGTGCACAGAGACAGGCAAATTCTAGGAACTCACTTGCTAACCAGCCTACTCAGAGGCTTACCTCCAGGTTTAGTGAGGGTCCTTGCCTCAAAGTAAGTTGGAGGATGATAGAAGAAGGCACTCAATATTGACCTGTGACCTTCATATGTGCATACATATGTTTCTTCACAAACACATGCATATTCACAAACATACACATCACATACAAACAATCACACACATACACACACACACACACACATACACACACCAGTCTAGGACTGTAGCACTAGTAATTTGAGGTTTCTTTTTTTCTTTCTCTTTCTTTTTTTTTTTTGTCTTAAATCCATGGAAGAAAAACAATAGATCTATTGTACACCAATGCTATCACCCCAGCATTACTTGATGTTGCTAGCTATTTTATTCATTTGTATGTGTGTGCAGGGACTTGAGTCTATGCCGATGCCAGAGGAGGATGGCTATTATCTTCCTCCATTACTTTTGCTTTGATGTCTTGAGACAGGGTCTCTTGTGGAAATAGAAGCTCACTACTTCAGTCTAACTCACTGGCTAGATTCTTGGAAGCTGCCTGCCTCCTCCTGCCTTCCAATGCTGGGGTTCCAGGCACATTGGCTATGCCTTGCTTGCTTTTTATGTTGGTGCTGGGGACTCAGGTCCTCATGCCTGCACAGTGTGTGCCCTTACTCACTGAGTCACCCCCCTCCCCCCCAGCTCCTTGCATTTTTGTTGGTCTTAGCCTGCAGTTGTGAGCCAAATCAACCCTTCCTCCCCTAGGCTATTTCTGTCAGGGTATTTTTTTTTTATTTCAGCAATAGGAAATGAAACTAACATGAATATATGGGAGATCTTTTTAAAAATTATTCCTTTTATTTTTGAGATTATAATATAATTACAGTATTTTTCCCTTCCTTTCCCTCCCTCCAAACCCTCCCAGATACTGTTACTTCCCTTGCTCTTTTTTCAAATTCATGGACTATTTTATTTTATTTTGTTTTGTTTTATTTTATTTTGCTATTATGATGGCATATCTATATTCCTAAATATAACCTGCTCAGTATGTATGAAATTACTCATATGTATGTTTTCAGGGCTTATCATGAATGACCTTTTAAAGAAGATACTATGGCAACCTCACAGGACATTTGAATTATATGTTTTAGGCAAGTTCCAAGATAATATTTTTTTCCACAGAAAATGTTTAAGGGTTATGTCTAAGGTACAGTTATTATTTTCATTGTCTTGAGGACTGAGTAGAAGACAGTCCTAGCAGAAACACTCTGTGGTGTGGGCAGCAGCATACATACAACCTGTGATGAATGTTATGTCATGGTAATGGTGAACTTACATACCTTCTCTTTTAAAAAATAAACTTTATCGTAAAAAGCTTACAAATAAACCCCACCATATACCAAAATTAACGAGAACCAAAGTCTATACATTTAGAATAGGCATTCAGAGCAGAAACCATGGGGTTTCACATTAAATTTATACTTTTAGCATTGAATATATCTTATGCATCTGTCCACCAACAAAACCTAATCTTCCCGACATAAACAAAACCAGAGAAACAATGATGCATTATTTCCACTTCCTTTGCAATCCATGTCTGTCCCTGCACACAGGCCTCCTTTGCCCACCTATCTTTAATCGTTTTTGATTTTCTTTCCTTCATACTATACTATAACCACATCCATAATTGTTTGCACTTATGCATATACTATGGGCTAGATTCCGCATATGAAACAGAACATGTAGTTTGTTTCTTTCTGAGATTGTATGACCTTGCTTAACATTCTACATTCTGAGTCTTTCCATTTGCCTGTGAAGTTTTAACTTCATTTTTCTTCTGAGATGTAGCAGCGTCCATATATACATATTTAATTTCACAGTCTATTCATCATTTGGTGGACAACGAGGTTGATTTTAACTCCTTGTGATTCTAATTCTTTTAGTGAACCAATCAGCAGTAAGCATGGGATGCAGTTATCTCGGTGGTGGGATGTAGAGCTCTCTGGGAATCTGCCCAGGAGTGTAGTAGCTTGTCTCTGGTAGTTGGATTCCTAAATTTTTAAGGACTCTTCAAACTTGTTTCCACAATGGCTGCATTAATTTACCCTCCCCTTCCCACAACAGTAAATATGCCTTTTTTTCTCTCATCATCTTCTCCAGCATTGCTGTCAGACTTGTTGATGATAGGTCTTGAGACCAGGGTGGGGAGTAACTCACAGTTTTCATTTACATTTTGCTGATAGCTAAGAATACTGAACGTTCTAAAAAAAATGGTTATTGGCTATTTGTACTTAAAAAAAAATAAAAACTGTCTGTTCAGTTCATTTGCCCATTTAGTGGTTGGCAGTTTTAATTCCTTGGTATTTTATTTCTGCAATTCTTTGTAAATTCTGAATATTAGCCCCATTTCTAAAGTATAGCTTCTAAACATCTTTTCTTTCCCTCTTCCTTTTTTTGAGGGAAGGTCTCAGTCTGTAGCCCACACTGTGTAACACAGAGCATCCTGCCTCCCTAGTGCTGGGGTGCAGGTAGAGGGCACCATACCTGTCTTTACTGACATACGTTCTCTTCTTGGACTATATGATAACTTCTATTTATTCCTAGAAAAGGCATGATGAAGTCTCACTCCTAGCTGAGTAGCTATTGACAACTGGTGACCCCGGGAAAGGAAGAGTCGGTTCCCTTGGTAGGTTGACCACACTCCAGTGGATGGCCACACATCCCAAGAGTATATATGAGCAGCACTTACTGCATCTGGTGGGTTTTAAAGACAAAGGACACAAAATTGGGTACATGGGGAAGCAGGAAGTGAATATGGTCAAAATTCATTGTCCAGCTGGGTGTTGGTGGCACACACCTTTAATCCCAGGACTTGGGAGGCAGAGGCAAGTGGATCTCTGACTTTACAGCCAGCCTGGTCTACAGCGAGAATTCCAAGACACCTAGGATTACACAGAGAAACTCTGTCTCAAAAACAACAAAAACAACAACAACAAAAACAAAACAAAACAAAATCACTAACTCCAAAACAACAACAAAAAATGTACAAAATTCTCAAAGAACTAATAAAAATAAATGTATTCTTTGACATAGAGCTTCCTTTTTTTTTTTTTTTTGGTTTTTTCGAGACAGGGTTTCTCTGTGTAGCCCTGGCTGTCCTGGAACTCACTTTGTAGACCAGGCTGGCCTCGAACTCAGAAATCCGCCTGCCTCTGCCTCCCAAGTGCTGGGATTAAAGGCGTGCGCCACCACCGCCCGGCTGACACAGAGCTTCCTTTAAAAGATGTTCTGTCTGGAAATAGAGAAAGAAGACCCTGTGGGGCTGGCCCTCCAGCAAGTCACCATTCTTAAGTTCTTATTTATTTGTGATAGTATTCTGCTTGCATGTATGCCTGCACACCAGAAGAGGATACCAGATCTCTTTATAACTGGTTATGAGGCACCATGTGATTGCTGGTTTTGAACTCAGGACCTCTGGAAGAACAGCCAGTGCTCTTAACCTCTGAGCTATCTCTCCAGCCCCCTTAAAATGTGTAGCCCAGGCTGGCCTTGAACTTGTGATCCTCCTGCTTCTGCCTCCTTCAGCAAATCCTACTGGCATAGGCCACCAGAACCCACCTCCAGCAGAAGAAAGATAGGCCATCAAGTGAGGGAGGGGGTTACCTTCCTACAGTCAAAACTCTGACTCATAATTGTTCAGGTCTGAAAGAACTGCAGGGATGGAAATGAAGAGGAGCCTGAGGAAAGGAGGTCCAGCGACAGGCCCGAAGGGGGATCCAGCTCAAGGGGAGGTCCCAAGGCCTGACACTATCACTGAGACTGTGGAGCACTCACAAAAGGGACCTAGCATGACTGCCCTCCGAGGGACCCAACAAGCAGCTGAAAGAGTCAGTCAGGTGCAGATGTTTACACCCAACCAATGGACAGAAGCTGCTGAGCCCTGTGATTGAATTGGGGAAAGGCTGGAGGAGGCTGAGAAGGAGGGGGACACTGTAGGAGGACCAGCAGTCTCAATTAACTTGTACTCCGAGATCTCTCAAATTCTGGACCACCAACCAGGCAGCATATACCAGCTGATATGAGACCCCACACATATACAGCAGAGAACTGCCAGGTCTGGGTTTAGTCAGAGAAGATGCACCCAACCCTCAAGAGACTGGAGTCCCCAGGGAGTTTAGAGGTCAGGTGGGGTGGATGGTGGGTGGTGGGACATCCTTGTGGAGACAGTGGGGCGGGGAGGAGGTATGGGATGTGGAATAGTCGGAGGGTGGACCGGGAGAGAAATAAAATCTGGAGTGTAAACAAACAAACAAATAAATGATAAAAAAAAAGATGTTCTGTCTCTATAATTTGAAGTCGACAGCAGATCTCCTCAGAGCACTGTCTGTGAGTCTCAGTTCTGCTGTCTCATCACATGAGCAAGAGATGCTTATACAGTTTTCAAAGATATGGTCAATTTAGCCAGGTGCCCTGAGACCTGCATGAGAATTGTTAATTTCATATTGCCCATGACGGCTGTCTTGTGACTGCTTGTAGAGTTTATAGGAGTTCAGCTACAGATGTGATTATAACAGCCATTTCTCAGTCCTGACACCAGTTTCAAATTAAAAACTGACAGCCCTCACCTGCTCTTGGGTTCACCCACAGGTCACTCTCTTGTCACTTCAGTTCTCCCCCTATTAAAATGACATCTGTGTTCATGGAGACACTGAGAGGGACTGCGGGGGCTTAGAATTGTTGGCGGATGAGAATAAGGTGTTGTCTTCTCAGATAATAAAGGTGTGCTCAACTTTGACCTTTAAGGGGATCGGAGGTCAGCGATCTCCAGATGCAAGAACAGAGATGTGGAGAGGTCAGTGTCTGATTGTATGACCCATACACTAGAGCAGATATGTCTTATGAATAATGAGTTCATCCCACTGAAAGAACAGAAAAATGGAATTATATAATAATCTTTAAAGTATCCTTTCTAAACATTTAAAATTTTTCTAGAAAAATTTCACCTTAGGGGAATTTTTCCCTCTTACATATAGGAACAATTTAGGAAAACACCCACAAAATGAAAAAGACATTTGAAATACTACTGTAAAGGATTTACTGAGACTATTTAGCATATATCTCTATAATGCTTGCACAAAACATAACAATGTATCATCCTCACATGGCCAAGAAACATGAAGTGGCCTATAGGTAGTATTTCAATTAAGACGAGTGCAAAAATTATTTCTTCTGAGAGATAATGAATTAATCATTTGAAATAACAGCTTAATAATCTAGCATCTTAAGATAGTATAGTGCAATGCAAAGATCAAGTAAGCTTGGATTGAAGAACATGGGTAAAGATTATGGTCATTGAAAAAGCCACTCCCCAGTCCCCAGTCCCCACCCATGGGGCTGGGGAATCGAACCCAGGACATCATGCATGCTAGACAAGCATGTTAGCACTGAGCTACACCCACAATTCCTAGAGGCCGCAGTTTTGAAAAGCTCAACATTCCTGATAATGAAAGCAGCCTGTGCTTCCTGTGGTCTAGGGTCTTCAATTTCTGAAAACAAAGTTATTTGCTAAAGACATTTGTTTCACAGTTTAAAGTTGTTTTATCTAAAATTTTTTTTGAGATTTTATTTATTTTTATTTTATGTGTAGATGTGTTTTGCCCCCATGTATGTCTGTGTACCACTTGTGTGTAGAGTCCACAAAGGTCAGAAGAGGGTATCAGATGCTCTGAATCTGACATGAATTCTAGGCTGTTATTAGCATTTATGTGGGGTTGGAAACTGATCTCAGGTCCTCTAGAAGAGAGGCAGGTACTCTTAAACCTGACCTCAGGGGGCATGGTGGTCTACATTAGGGAGCTCCTTGGTGATATATTTTTATGACCTGAGTGACCTTCTGCTTAATTCAACCAGTTTGTCTTAGTTTCCTTATTGGAAAACAGGGACAACAAAGCTACCTACATCAGTGAGCAGTATTGAGTGAATACTGTGCAAAGCACTTAGCATCTTGCTGTTTTATTAAGTGGTAGTCAAGTGTTTGCTGGTTGTAAAATGAGAATAATTATAGTACTTATATTTTGGAGAGGTTGATACAAAATGCAATAAAAAGTAACCTCTAAACTCATATATCATTACTTGATAACATTGTTATTGCTAAGTTATTATTAATTATTATTATTATAACTATGAAGACCTTATGGTACAATGGTTGCACATCTGACTCCTAATCATCGCTGCATGTAGACAATACTGTTGGATTAGCTGCTAGGAATAGAACCTTTCTCTGCTTAAGGAGACCACCTTAGGCAGGTACAATGTGGTTACTCACAAGCATCTCTTGCTTCAGACAGTCAGAAGTACTGGGCTTCAGTCAGGCTGCAGGTCTGAGATGTTAAGGGAATCAGGGGCTTACATGAAGAGGTCATGATGGTATCTGACATGGGCCTTAGAGGGTATATTTTGAGAAACACAGGCAAAGAGTGCTTCCTTTGAGGAAATTTGTATACCACAATCTTACGCTGTAAACCAGATAATAGAAAATTATTTGTCTGAGGTTAAAGATTGCCTTGATTTTATTTAAAAACTATTGAGGAAATCAGGTGGTGTATACACAAAGGCTTATAAAGTTTGTATAAGATGAATTCCTCAAAGGTCAGGACAGGAACTCAAACTGCCTATATCATGCCAGACTAGCCATCACTGACGTAACAATGATGTCACCATTTGTCATCTGCTTATTAAAGAAGTTGCAGAGTGTCAACAACTTTATATTTATTCTTAATTCAATGTGTGATACTCTTATAGAGATAGTTATTATTTGTGCCTATATTTTATGTTACTACTGAGGTGTTAGAGGTCAAGTTACTTATGGTTACATAGTAGGAAGTACTGAAAACATCATATTCACCTTGCTCTTCCTTCTATCTGAATTTGCATTTAAATGTGCCTTTGCTCTGTTTGGCTGGTATTTTAATATCTTTGCTACAAAAATACACTAAGCAAATGACTGCAGATGACATAACAGAATCAGACTAGGGTCAGTCACCAAATCTCCTAATACTTTAAGTAATAGAAACAATCTACCCTGTGTCTCACAGGGTTAAAGTGGAAATGGAATGAAATCAAGCGAGATCACAGAGCCAGGATTCCTGGAACGAGTTCTGCGATTGTTATTTCTTGAAGGTCATAATATGCTTGAAGGATGAGTGTTCATGTCAGAAAACACTTTCAGATTTCCCCCTAAGGTCAAATGTATTCTTAGTGCTTCATCTGATCCTGTGCTTCTAGTGAACTCATCAATGTAATAAACGTACATCATCTTTCACTCAGATGTTATTGCTAAAGACACATATAAAATGTTGTTAACCGGAAGGACATTGCACTGTAGATTTCAAACAAAAGTAGTATCTTTGCTCTTTTTGGAAACTTGAATATGGTATAACACAGTATGTGCATATTTGTTGACTCTTTCCAGAAAAATCAGCCAAGTCATGAATTGTTTCAAAGAGGTATAGCAAGAAATGTACAGGAGAGGAGTGTTTGTGTGTCCATGAAATGCATTTATAGATTATTTGGGGTGCTGGGGAGATGGATTGGTGGGTAAATTATCTGTTGTGCATGCAAAAGGACCTAACAGCTATATAAAGGCCAGGTGTAGCCCTACAAATCTCTAGCCTCACCAGTAGAAGGCAGAGTGAGAAAGGTGAGTACTAGAAGCTCACTTGCTGGCCAGTCAGACTAGCTAAAACAGCAAGCTCCAGGTACAATGAGAGCCTCTGCCTCAAAACATAAGATAAGGAGTAACAGAGGAAGACATGGGGATTTGAACCTCTCACCCCTGCATGCAACTCCATGGGTGAGTGCATCTGTATACACATGCAAAAACACACTTATCACACCACACACACACACACACACACACACACACACACACACACACACACACACGCGCACACACACTCACAAACACACTCACACGCAGAAACACTCACACACACACTCTCACTCACACACACTCTCACACACAGTCTCTCTCTCTCTCTCTCTCTCTCTCTGTCACACACACACACACACACCTTATTTAGAAAGATAAAATCTGAGGAAGATAGAATACAATGATAATTACAAAGACATGTTTGGCTAGGATGAAATACTAATACTTAATACTTTTATCTGTGGCCTGAAGACTGTGTCTGGTCCACCAGCATATATTTTTCTGTAGCTATGAAATAGGAATGGCTTTAACATTTTTAAATAATTGGAAAATTATTTATGTCGCATGCGAAAATTATGTAAGGTTAAAATTCTGTTGTCCATAGTAAGGTTTCACTGGGACACAGTCTTGTTCATTTGTTTGCAAATTACCTATGGCAGAATGGGAAGTGTGTGTGGGTCACAATGCCTGAAATATTTGCTACCTGGCTCTTTGCAGAAAATTGTGCCTGGTCTATGTTAGGCTACTTAAAAGCAGCATAATTACACTATAGGAAAGTAGACCTATGAAAATAGATTCCCATTAAAAAATAGCTTCTGAAAATATTTGAGGCTTTGAAGTTGTTTTGGCTGCTAATTTCCTGCATGCCTGGCTCAAATATGACCAATTTTATAACATTTTCTTCACTCTGCCTTGGGAATAACATTTCTTTGTTCTGCCGAATGCACTCTTTGTGCTGTGCTCCTGAGTTTGGGCTCCTGCTGGCTAGAGCTTCCTTCATTTCCTAGATGCCCCAAGGAGTGGGATTAGGTGTCTTTGGCCCCAAGTTCCCCCAAGTCAGTTAGCAGTGTTTGCTCTGCAAAGTGACCCAGAATTTGTTGAATGAACACTGATGACTTGGTTCTGTTTTTTGAAGAAGCTTGACTCTTTGGAGTTTATGACACAAAATTCACCTTCTACATTGTTTCCAATGTAGAGATTTGGGCAATGTCCTTCACCAAAACAATCTGCATCTTGTATGAGTGAGCTATCATTAAAGCAATGTGCCTCAGGCACAGTGGCTGATGAGAGGACTCAGCTGTAAAGGCTTGCGTGAAACTCAGGGGCCACAGAAAGGTGGGAGGAGAAAACACACTAAATGTTTTTTTCCCATTTGTTTGTTTGTTTGTTATTAGTTTATTGAGACAGAGTCTTATTATGCAGCCCTGCTGACCTCGAATTTGCTACGTAGACCAGGGTGGGTGGCCTCAAACTAAAAAAAAAGATCCTCCTGCCTCACTACTCAAGTGGTGACATTAAAGGTATGTGTCTACTTCTGGTATCTAAGAACAGGTGACAGGCTTTAACGCATATTATTTTCTCCACTCGCAGAATAAATTACTTGAGCATTTTATGTCCTAATAGTTTTTTATCTTATTTATTATTTAGTTTTATTTGGGAAAATACATTTTTATCCTGAAAAACTTTTTAAATAAGAAAAAAAATTAAATCTGGTCCGGCTTTTCTTTGTTATTTTCTCGTTTGTTTGAACTATTTCATAGTATTCATCTCCTCTCTGATAGTTTTCTTTCTCACTGCAAATAGAAACTTCAGTGCAAACTCCATGAATTGGAAATTTACTAATTAAGTCCAAAGAAAAATTTGCTTAGCCTATGCCATCAATATGCTGAATTACTGAGGATAGAATAAAAGGAGTGAGCTGAAGAGAGCTGTGTGTGCAGTTTTGGCTTTAAAGAAGGGATCTTCTCAAGGTTTGTAAAACCAGGCTTGACAGGGAAAAGTGAAACAAACATGGTTCTACTGAGGGAAACACTCTAAAAATGATTGAGTATTGATAATTCTTAATCATTTGCTCTGAACAAAGGAGTCCTGTTTTCACCAGAGCCGTCAATGATAAGCAGGTTTGCTCTTTAACCTGTCCCAATTTGCTTTGACATATTTTTTATCTCAGAGGATTTGGCCACAGCATCCATTAGAGCTTCAGAAGCAGTCAGGTCAAATCAATTGTCCACACTGCAGACAAGGTGGCCATCATTTACAGTAATTCTTCCAGCCATGGTAGAAGAGAGGAAAGGTTAAAAGCTGTATTGTCATGAACGCATCTCATCCATCTTTGAGGCTATGGGTGGCATCCAAACACTGTCTAAGGAACAGGGTGTGGGACTTAAAGTTGCATTTTGGGCCTTATATACTCATCACCACATGAGTAATTCACATCCTTTACCAAAACTGAGAAGCTGCTCATGCCTCTAAGGTGTAGAGAGTGCTTAGCAATGGAGTCTATTGAGAGGTTCAGAGTAACTTGAACAACTGATCTCTTGTTGGGCCCTTTCCCCTCTCCTATAGCAAGTTCTTCTTCATAGTAGTTACATGATAGAGGAAATTCACTGATCTACCATCTATGTTCACTCGAGGAGGAAAGATTGATTCGAGGATATTGGTAATTGTTTTTGGGAAGAAGGAAATGTGATTACTGAACATGACATGCTGAACTATGTCAAATGATACTTCATGGTGGGCACCAACCTGGTACAGGTGCATTCCTCCTGCCTTGTTAATGCAGGGAAGCTAATGTTCAAGTCTTAAGCCCAGCTTCATTTTCAGATGGCATCAGTTGCTTGTAAGATGGTGGTTGGAACTAATGCATCCAGAGATACCTGCCCTGGGATTCCAAGTGAGAGTCAAAGTCATTTCCAACTTTGTAGGAAGGGATGGATTGAAGTGCATGTGGCAATAATTAGTTGCTCATCCTGCTCTGTTACCTAGTGCCGCTTGCTTTACATAGCTTTCCTCTAGGATTATATTTTCCTTTACACAATTTCTCATGGAAAAGGTGTGTGCGTGTGTATGTGTGTGTGTTTGTGTGTAGCATATGCATCTTTGTGTGTATGTGTATACTTGTGCATGTAGGTGCACATATATACATGTGGCAGCCAGAGGTTGACATCAGCCATCTCTCTCAATTACTCTCTACTTTATTCATTCTTTGAGAACTTCAAGTTTTGTACAATGTGTTTTGATAATACCGACCCCTAAATTCTTCCTAGATCCATTCCTCTTCCCTAGACATCTATCTTTGTGTGTCTGCCCCCCCTCCCATCAAGGTCTAAAATATTCTAGGTTGTGTGGTCTTCAACTTGAGTGTGGTTGACTTACTGGGGCCTACACTCTTAGAGAACACACACTCTTCTTTTCCTATCAGTTACCAATTGCCCCTTGCTCAATGGCTAGTAGGATTGTGTGCCTAAACTTGCTGGGATTTGATCAGGCTTGGATTTAAGCAGGTTTTTTAAATGCTGTCACAGTTGCTGTGTGTTTCTATGTACAGATGTCCTGCAATGCCCAGGAGATGTTTCCCTGTAGTCATCTACCTCCTCTGGTTCTTATGCTGTTTGTGTTTTCTTTTCCAAAATCATTAATGAGGCTTAGTAGGGGTAGAGATTGTTATGTGTATACTCTATTTAGGGATGAACATTCTGCAATCTCTTACTCTCTGCACCTTGGTCTCTGTGTCAATCACTGTGGTAGTTTTAATATGCTGGGTCCAGGGAGAGGTATTGTTATCTCCTCCTCCCCCTTGTTGGTAAGGTTTGAGACCCTCTTCCTAACTACTTGAGGAGTAGGTCTTCTGTTTGCCTTCAGAACAAGATGTAGAACTCTTAACTTCTCCTTGTGACTGCCATGTTCCCACCTTGATGATAATGGACTGACCCTCGGAACCTGTAAGCCAGCCCCAATTAAATGTTGTCCCTTATAAGAGTTGTCTTGGACATGGTGACTCTTCACAGCAATGAAACCCTAACTAAGACATTCACCATGTACTAAAAATAGATGATTTTTAGATGATGGTTGGAAAATACATTGATCTATGGGTATAACAAGTCATTAGGAGTCAGTTTAATACTATGTTAGTGTAGAAAAATAGCAGTTCTCTCCTAAGGTTTATAACCTATCTATCCATAGGTTCTTGTCATGATAATGGTGCCAGGTATGGGTTCATCTTGTGCAACCGAATTTAAACCTAATCAGAAAGTGGTTGATTACTACCATGCTATTCAGGCCACTATAGCACCAGTGGACAAAGCTCTCCAGGCCAGTCACTGCGGCACAGAGTTCTTAACTGAACATGACTGATGATTAATTTTCTCCTCAGGTGGCTTGCATAGCACCTTCCAGTCCTATGAAAGCAAGCTAGTGGAGATAGAACCTCTAGATCTGCACTTTCACCTTATATTTTTGTGACACTCTTCATGGAGTTCATCAATGCCCCGAAACTAGCTGGCCAAAGAACTTCAAGATCTGCCTGCCTCTACCCAGCTACTAGTGATTCAGTCATTGCCAGAAATGTTACCAAGTCCTTGTGCTACGTGCTACACCAACTTTTACATAGATGCCAGGAATCCTAACTCTAGGTCCTCATGCTTGTGTTGGGGGTACTTTCCTGACTGCACCATCTTCCCAGCCCCAGAAAGCAATCCTTTTTTTTTTTTTTTTGGCATGAAGTTTATATCTTGGTGGAGAAGAGAATGGGATATGAAAGAGATTTATTTTTGTTTGGGAGACAATCTTAAAAATACCGAAATCAGCATACTCTATACATCTAATATTTTCCAGTCTTTTTCTCGTGTTCTTGTTTTTATTAAAAAAAGGATGCAAACAGAGTCAAACAACTGAAAACAATAGCCACAAAAAGGGTTCTAAGTGGATACTTTAGAGCCATTCCTTCTGAGCTGTTTTGATGACAGTTTGAAGCGAAGATTGTACTTCACTTGAAATAACAATTAGAAAGCTGTGACTAAGCATCTCCCTTTGACGTCACCGGTCTGTGGGACAGATCTGGACCTTCCTCCTCCTCCTCTTGGTCACATCTTGTTTCCTCTTCCCAAGAGTGAGTAGGACCGGGATGGCTGCAGAGCAAACAGGGGTAAATTAAGAAGGAAAACAGAAGAGACTGCATTGGTGACAGGAGATCACTTCTTAAAAGAACCGACTATTAGAACCGAGACTCTAGGAGGATGGCAGAGGGAATCATGAATGGAAGGGAGGATTTTGGTTTGGTTTCCTTTTCACTGATTGTCTTAGTCAGGGTTTCTATTCCTGCACAAATATCATGACCAAGAAGCAAGTTGGGGAGGAAAGGGTTTACTCGGCTTACACTTCCACATTGCTGTTCATCACCAAAGGAAGTCAGGACTGGAACTCAAGCAGGTCAGGAAGCAGGAGCTGATGCAGAGGCCATGGAGGGATGTTTCTTACTGGCTTGCTCCCCCTGGCTTGCTCAGCCTGCTCTCTTATAGAACCCAAGACCACCAGTCCAGGGATGGCACCACCCACAAGGGGTCCTCCCCCCTTGATCACTAATTGAGAAAATGCCCCACAGCTGGATCTCATGGAGGCATTTCCCCAACTGAAGCTCCTTTCTCTGCTTTAACTCCAGCCTGTGTCAAGTTGACACACAAAACCAGCCAGTACACTGATCCTTAAAAAACATAATAAGGAATACTTTTTCATCCCACTCCCTTTCTTTTCCTGATCACCAGAGTTACAAATATTTTCAGAAACATCAGATCAGAGGAATTTCAATACTGGTGGTCAAGACACTTACTCTGGCTTTCAGGGACTCTGGAATGTTTAAATGCATGTGGTCTCCCATCAGAGGATAGTTAGTTAACACATCTTAAAATGTTGTTAGAAGCTTGCATCTGCTCTAAAAACTACAGTGCCATATTTCTGCTTAATGCAATTTTCAATAGGTAAAACATTTCTGGTACTAACTGAGTTTCTAGTAAAACTGGTGGATTCTTAGGCTTTGAACAAAGGAGAGCTGTAGAATGGAATTATTCTCAAGTAATTGGTTGTTTGAGGAGTATAGGCAAAATGTATGCTTTAGAAAACTCAAAATAATAGGGCTTCATTTAACTCGAGTATCTGTTACTAGTTATGTCTATACTTGTGACAAAGACAAGGATAAGGAGAAGGGTGGAGTCTCTTCCAGAGAATTAAATAAATAGTCAACCTGAAGTAATTGACCAAAAAAAATACAATAAAATAAAATAAAAAATCTCTCAGTTGGGTCAAGAAGATCTAGGAAATGAATGAGATACTCTTTAGAAGTTAGATTATATTTTCATTTCCTCTGGTAATCTTTGAGAAAACTCAAAAGAATTTAGAATTTTAAATTTAATTTAAAAATTTTAAAACAAGACTATGAAATACAAGAACATCAGCTCCTAATGTGATTTAGACCCACCCCGAGACTGCCTGACCCAACCTCCCCAGGCTTTGTGGATGAGGTAAAGCGGATCAGACTGTTGCCCCTTGGCATTAGACCTGGTAGAGATATCTGCATATCAATGTGATCTCCGTATGGACACGGCAGTGTTTTTGTGTAGTTCTGACTTACTCAGAAAGGTTGGGATGGTAAGGGCTCTCTCACAGAGCAATTGGTACACAGTGTATTGAATGGCTGGGCTGGTGATAGATAAGCAGGAAACATGGTGATTTTCTCTACTGAAACTTCATGCTACCTGGTGAGAGTGACTTTTTTTGTCCAGCATTTCCTTAACACAGGTTGCCTTTCTACCTTTTACTCATTGTTCCTTTTTTCTCCACTGAACTGATGTTTTATTGTGCTTACTTATTTAGAGTGTGAATTCCGAGAACGCAGGTCTTTGTTTTGTCCTGAGCTGTGTCCCCAGAACCGCCACTGGAGCCTGGCACATGCCATGCAGAGGAGAAATGTGTGTTAGATGAGTGGATGGATCAACCCATGATCACATTAATTATTATCTTTTTACCAAAACATCATGTAGCTTAATTGCCCATTTTACTAAGTACATCTGACTTAAAATTACTTTACACTAATTCCAAATAACAAATGCTCTTTTAAAAAGAACTTACCATATTCATAAGCATTTAAAACAGTATGATACATATTTCAAATATGATTATATGGAAATTCAGTTCTTTATAGATTTTCTCCCAGAGGAGTTGAAGTAAGAGATAATGCATTGATAGAAATGGGTTGAAAATATGAAAATATTCCCTTTCTGAGTATTCGAAGTCTGAGTTACAGAATTAAGCATCATATCTTAGAAGCTTGAAGGACATTTCATCTGTAATGTAGAGAAAAAGTGTTTTTTTCCTACTCAAATATTTCTGTATTATCTGGCTTTCTGTGCCTTTCACAAATACACGGAGATAATCAACTTATAGAGAGGAAAAGGATTATGCTGTCTCATGGTTCCAAGGGTTTCAGTGCTGGCTAGTTGTGGCGGTACTCATGATAGGATTTATGGTGGAACAAAGCCACCTTTTTCATGGGTGGGAAATAAAGGAGACTTGAAGAAAAGCCCATGGTCCCACAATCCTCTTTAAGGGCTTGTTCCCAACGACCAAAAGACATTTCACTAGGCCCCTCCTCTTAAAGGGTCTGCCATCTTCCTGAAGTACTGTGAGCTGGGGTCAAGCTTTAAAACACAATCCTTTAATTTTTTAATTTTTATTGATAACTGTGCATGTATCTGTGAAGATATGTATATGTACATGTGAGTACAGGCCCTGTATCATGAATAGAGGGAATTGGATCCCCTACAGCAGTAGTTACTGGTGACTGTGAGCTGGCCAAGGAGGTCCTGCTAACTGAATCTTGTTCCTCTGCATGCTCTGACCACCTAAACTTCTCTCCAGCTCACACATGGGCCTTTGAAGGATATTTGATACCTAGAGAATAGCAGCCTCTCCATTTGAATGTTTACCTTATTCCTAAATAAATCTACTGAATCAGGTAGAAAAATGATAGTCAAGGATCTGCAAGAGTCTTTACTTTGGATTTCTGTTCACCAGGCTGGTCAACGAGAGTCATTTCTGAGTCCCTTTCTGGCTAGTTCTTCCTTTATTTCTTCTCCTAGGCCTGTTTTCTTTCAGTGGACCTTGTCTCTGTCCCCAACTGATTATGTGATTTCTTGGGAAACAAGATGAACAAAAACACAAGTTTGCTAATGGTCTTAGCCTTCAACACCTAGTAATTTTCACACACCTCTATTTTCTCAATTCAGTGAAGAGAATAGATTTTTGTGGAAATCCATGTTTTGCATTTGGTTATCTTTTTATATAGAACACAGGCCATGACTAGAGCATCTACTGATTTAATATGATTTCATTTTGTTAATGAGTTTCAAAGTGAGGTTCATTCCAGGAACTGTAATGTAGGAATTATAGGCAGAGTGCATTTGGGCATAAACATAAAACAAAATTAGAAAGATAAAATGCATGTTTTGTGCTTAATTTTCAAAAACTAAACATAACCAAGACCTTGTATAACAGCCTCAATGAAAACATTGTGATAAACCATTATTACCTTTGATTTGACAAAGTCTTCTCCAATATGACACTGAAAACACTGTTCATCAAATAGAAAAAAAATTGGGCTGGACTTCATGCAACCAGGAACTTTTGTATTTCAGAATGTACCATCAACCCCATGAGAAGATGGCCCACCAAAAGGAGGAATGCTTTCTGAGTCATGTGCATCATAAAGATCTTGTATCTAAATGGAATAAACAATTCCCATCACCCTGTATTAGAAACAGAAATAAATGAACAGAAATGGTAAAGGAATATAAACTTACCAGAGATATGCAAATGGTCCATAGATATATGAAAAGATGCTTATCAATATTTGTCACCAGGGAAGGACAGAAATACAAATGAGCCACCAGGGATGGCTAGATTTAAAAGTTAGAAAATAAGAGTGTGTGTGCGGAGTGGGGAGAATGCAGAGAAAGTGGAACCTTTAGACATGGCTAGAAGGAATTCACAGAGGCCTGGCTTTATCAACACTCTTGAGGGTTCCTGACACTGTTTAACACATGAATTAACACACAGTATACCCCTGCTTTCAGTATGCCACAAATATATAAAATGTATGTCTATAAAGCAATGCATGCACATGTCTTTATAGCAATATTATTCACTACAGCTCAAAGTTGTAAGTAAGCCAGTCTATCAATGGAAGCATGAGCTAGTGAGACATTCAGGTCTGTGTTACAGGATAGTAATTAGCCATAAAAAGGAACAAAGTGTGGACATAAGTAGTAATTGAGATGAACTTCAAAAGTATATTGAATGAAGGAAGTCAGACAAAGTCCATAAAATCCGTTAATTTGAAAGTCTGGAATGGGAGGTGTGGGGGCAGAGTGTAGACTGGCTAAAAGAGGAGATGGTAGATAAATGGTTGCCTAGCAATCATATGAATGGGGAGCAGGTGCTAGAAGTAGTGTGGTATAAATATTATAAAATGTAAGTGTATCTGTGAATACACTGATTTCCATCTGATGTGAACTGTAGGATGTGTGAACATGTCTCAGCAAAGCCAGTATAAGGGAACACCAGATCTGAAGAAATCCCTGTATAATCACTGACTATGCGCATTGGATGGCATTACATATGGTCATCTACAGTAATATTTAGTTTGATTCATATTTTTGATGATTTAAATATGAACTGAATGGATGTCTCTTACTTCCTAAGTTTGTACATGCCTTTATATCACCATGAGTTTTTCTTCTTGCTTTTTATTTCTTTTTAAAAGAATTTAAGAGAAAGCATTTTTTTTCCTCCTAGAAAGTTTAGTAATGTTCAACAAATAACAACTTAATGATTAAGTGTCTGGAGAGACTACTTACTGTTTAACTGGTTACTTCTTGTCCTGGTTAGATGACTTTTTTTTTTTCAACTTAACACAAGCTACTGCCATCTGGGAAGAGGGAACCTCAACTGAGAACATACTTCTACCAGATTGCCTGTAGGCAAGTGTGTGGGGGTATTTTCTTGATTAATGATTGCTGTGAGAGGATCCAGGCCCATGGAGGTAGTGTCATCCCTGGGCAGGCAGTCCTGAGTTATATAATAAAAGCAGGCTGAACAAGACATGGAGAGTAAGCCAACAAGCAGCACTTCTCCATGTCCTCTGTTCCTGCCTCTGGCTTCTCTTCATGATGGAGAACAACTGTAAGCTGAAATGAGCCCTTTCCTCCCAAGGTGCTTTAGGTGCTGATGTTTATTACAGCAATAGAAATCCTAATTAGGACGCTGGTCTTGGAGAGGACCAGGGTTTACATCCCAGCCCTAAAGTCAGACCCCTCACCATGCCTGCCACCCCAGCTCTGGAGATCTGGTCTCTGAATGTGTATTAGTCAGGGTTCTCTAGAGTCACAGAACGTATGGGTAGTCTCTATATAGTTAGGGAATTTGTTGATGACTTACAGTGTGTAGTACAACTCCCAACAATGGTCAGCAGCAGCTGTGGATGGAAGTCCAAGGATCTAGCAGTTGCTCAGTCCCACGAGGCAAGCAGGCAAAGAAGAGTGAGAGAGTCTCCTTCCAATGTCCTTATGTAGGTCTCCAGCAGACGTAGCCCAGATTAAAGACTGTAGGTTTCCAGCAGAGGGTGTGGTCCAGACTAAAGGCGTGTGCCACCAAGTCTTTTATCCCAGATGACCTTGAACTCAGAGATCTCCTTGTCTTAATCTTCTGGAATTCATAGCCACTATGCTTCAAGATCTCCATGCCAAGATGTAGGTCAGAAACTTGTATCTCTGAGCCTCCAGATCAGGATCACAGGTGAGCCTTCCAATTCTGGATTGTAGTTCATTCCAGATATAGTCAAGTTGACAACCAGGAATAGCCACTACAGCATGCCAGACCAAAGCCAAAGCTGCCTCTTTTGAACTTTCATATTGTTAATTTTTTTCTGTGCTCTGACCTTGGACTTCATTAATTTATCTTAAAACTCTGAGCAGATTATCTGAAGGTAATTTTCTATGTACAAATATTTTGAATATACATACATATAATATTACATATAATATTATATATAATATTCTGAATATATATACATATATGATATTATATATATAATTCATTCATATGTATTTTTTACCTTACAATCTTTTGCTAAGCTTTAAGATGTTTATCTATATTTAAGGGAAATCTTAAATCTTATATTAATTGTAATACTATTTCAGTAGTTTAACCAAACTGTAAGATTGGAGCTTAGCTCTTTAAATGCATGGCTCTCTGCCCATTAAGACCTCATACCTCACCAGAAGAATGTCTTTGTGCCATGGATGGTGGTTAACACAGAAATTCACTACTGGTCAAAGTTCAGAAAATAAATTACAGTTATGTGCTTAGCCATGAATATAACATCCACATTACCCTGTCTTTCTAAAGCTTAGAGACCGTTGCAGAAGAAAGGACAGAAAAAATGGTAAGAACTAGAGGTTAGGAAGGATGAGTGAATTGTGCAGGGCAGGCATGCACTCACAGACTCAAGGGAGCTGTGGTTGCCTGCATAAGATCTGTGCAAACTAAAGCCAGTCAGCATCCTAGTGTGGGATAGAGTCCCACATCTAGCTAAGAGCTATTGGTTGCAGCTGACGTCTAGGTGAAGGACAGACAGTGTTTTAAAGGGTATGTCCTCTGATAGGTGGATCACGTTCCTGTGAATGGCTTTACACCTAAGAGTATATGGGCAACACAAGACTTGGTAGATTATTTAAAAAATATAGAGAATACAAAGTTGGGAGGGGTTTGAAGGTAGAGAGTGGATTTGGGAGTAGTGGAACATGAACATGCTCAAAATAT
Organism: Tokudaia tokunoshimensis; assembly: GCA_036184795.1. Lineage (NCBI taxonomy): Eukaryota > Metazoa > Chordata > Mammalia > Rodentia > Muridae > Tokudaia > Tokudaia tokunoshimensis. Next base: position 57,159,634 of record BTHU01000013.1, on the reverse strand, counting down.
ATTATACACAGTATCTAGGAAATTCCCCCAAACCCAAATTATATAAATGTAATAAATATAAATATATAAATTAAAGTAAATAACTGGAGTTTGGCATTAAACCATGACCAGCATTGTTCAGGTAGAAGGAGGTATGTACTAGTGATATTGCTTCAACTTTCCAGGGTGTTCTGTTTCTTTTAGGAAAGGTTAAGGCTTTCATAACCTGGGTTTATCTAGGATGTATCTTGGCTCAGACTTATAGGGCTGAGTGTGCTGTTGTGATACTCAGGAAGCTGACTGGTGTTTTATAAACTTATAGGCAATACTCTTTGAATCTATGTTTATGATTCAAGGTCTAGCACAACATCTTTAGTCACTGGGTATTTGTAGAAATCATGCTGCATAAGATGTAGACAGTAAATATAGTTATTCTCTTTCAGATTTTCATGCATATTCTCCATTCAGTAATGTCATGTATGCCTATGATGTAATATGGATTAATTAGACCAGCTTGGCAAGCACATAGCATTTTGGTATTATAAAAACATGGTATTTGGCATATGATTGGTTTTGCTTACTCATAACTCTGCTACTTATTATGCTAGGCAATTATTTTGATTTTCTGCATTTCTGTAAAAGGAAGATAATTTGGCAGTTATTCTTCCCTGGAGGGTGGTTTTTATATTAATTTTTAAATGAGATACTTAGTGTTTTATAAGATCTATAAGCTTTTGGCAACAATTTCTAAACTTAGGTTTTCTTTTTATTTAACATGTAACATAGAGGAACTACAAGGACCTAATGTGGATAATTTAGGACTATTGTATAAAGTAGTAACATGTTAATGTTTGTGTTTACAACTCTCTTGCTGCTAAATGGAGGTCAGGTCATGTCACTACAGTGTAATAAATTTATAGTTATTTGAGTATTATGCATTGAAGGCAAAGTGGAAGTAATTATAAGAAAAGTTAATTTGAATTCACAATCTTTAAAACTGATGTTTCCTGATTTTCCTTTGGTCTGATGACAGAATTAGAAATGTTTTCAGCAACACTTAAAAAATTGGAAACTGAGATCAGATTCTCATTCTCTAATGTCACTGAGGATGAGCTAACTACCTAAATAGATTTTAGTGGGATAAAATGATAACTTTATAAGCAAGTAATATATTTATGTTTTTATCAATTGCACTTAATGGAAACTTTATTCACACTGCTTTGAACAATTGATGGATGATATATGTGTGTGTATGTATATATATATATATATATATATATGAACTTTGAAACTTTCCTTCCAAGGACAAACCTCAGCTTGGAGAAGGGTTCTGAGAAAGGGGTGTTTGGGAGAGGCAAAAGAACAACTAGAAGTCAAATTGTGGGTACAAGTTGACAGCTTATGTTCTGTTTTCTGAAGATCACCAGCCAGCTCAGCTCTTGCAAACCAAAACCCAGTCTTTTATTTACATATCAATTCAATCATCCATCCCAAATTCCCTTTTGATTGTCTCACCAATCAGCATCTTTTGACCTTAGCCCCTTGACTGCTAGGAAAAACACCAAGCACATATTTCTTAACATTGCAAATGATTCAGAGATCTACCTGCCTTCGTAAGCACAGACAATAAGCTGGCTGGGTGAGCTCAGGCTCTGAGATCACTGCTCCCACCAGGCCTGGGCATAAATTCTCTCTGTTCCAGGCCAACCTTGAACTCAGGCATCTGCCCGCCATGTATCTTTCTGACAAACTTGAACACAGTGCGGCTGCTTCTGTTCTTTCAGGTCCATGAAGCCCCTCATATAATTCACATTGCATCCTTATATTTTGCATAGTTGAGAAGTTATATAATTTTGAACTCATGTTTTAAGAGTTCTTTCCCACAGCCTTAAGGGCTGTTTGGAAGGTCACAGAGTCCTACCATTTTGCTGAGACATTAGATACTTCTTTACCTTCTGGACTCCTGTTGCTTCTAATTATCATGGAGTCATTAACCTTGGCAGGTAGAACATTCCTTGATAACCTTGGCAGGGAAATATTTACCAATGGAGGAACATAAAGTAACACACACACACACACACACACACACACACACACACACACACACACACAAGCTTTATCTTATGTCCAGCAGCTCTCAACACTTGTAGAGGCCCACATCCTGCTGGCTCCATTCCAGGGACAGGCGGTCCCTTCCATGGCCATGCAGAACATGGCACTTTCCAACAAGTTTCACCTTCTTTTTTTGGTCAAAGATGACATTAAAATTTGTAAAAAATTAAACTTAGATAATGATTAGATAATGATAGTTAAGAAATTCAGTTTTGCATAGAGATAGCAACATGGTCAGGTGGGCAAGCGCAGCACTGTATTGTTTTCAAGGCATCTTGTACTTGGTGTGTAGAACAGACCAGTGTTTATGGATGTATGTTTATGGACCAGTGTTTCTGCTTAGCAGAAAGCTGAGTGTTGGTATGAATCACTACAGTGGAAACTGATGGTTTTTCAATGAAGACTTGGATGTGCAAAGCCTCAAATGTGACCGGAACAAATGGAAGTTACATGTGGACTTCAGTGGGATGCACATGTTAGCAAAGGTACTTCACTGAAATGTGTCCCGGTACTAACAGAAAGACAGTTTCAAATGTAAGAACAGAAGCTAGCAGGATATCTGGTCATAGGACAGACTGAAGAAAAGATCTGAATATTAATAAATAAAAACTTGTTCACCCATCATTGAAGAGGAACCAAGAGAACTTCATCTGGAGAATAGGGACAGGTTCTTTTAAGGGAAGGGTATGTCAGGGAGAATAGAGAGTCCAGAGACTGGAGGTCCCCAATAACCTATAAACAGTCTTAGACTTAGAACCTCCATGCTGACTACCATCTCTGGTACCTTCTCCCATTCATTTCATTGATGAGAAGTGTCTCTTCTATTAAGATTTGTTATTTTGTTGTTATTATTTTTCTTTTTGAGGCCAATTTAGGGATCTATAATGGTTACTTTGTGTCCAGGATCTTCAGAACTTATTTTTAAGTCTGGGCTCAGGCAGCTGATTTAGGATGGTGATGATCCTTTTAACCCTTTTAGATTCTTAATTATTACTTTCTTCCTGGAATCCCCAAGCTTTCTGTTGCCTTCCTGTCTCTGCTTGCTTTCAGTTCTCTGCCCCAGCTCTCCAGCAGCCTGTCAGTGGCTCTCCCCTCTCTGAGTGGCACTTTACTTTTCTGTCTGAATGGGTCTTCTTTATAGGTTGTTCTATTTTTTTGTCCCATGGGATGAACTTAGTGGTAACCTAGACAACCATTCTTTATCCAAGACCCTTGAAACATCACAGATGCTAAAATATCAAGTACACTTTTCATCTTATAAACCCAGACATGGTAATGGGAGCAGATTGTCAGTGGGGGGTTGGATAAAGGAGTTTTCAATTGGACTAGACTTCTTCGTAACTTCACTCTTCTGCACAGTAGTTAATGGTGGTGTGCTGTTGGTGAATCTTAGGTAGATCAGAGAGGTATAAATGACTGAATTATATTTTTTTTTCTGAGCACAAAAGATTTCTTAGTGTTTGTTATATTTAAACTTAAGATACACTTATAATAGTCAACAGACATGGAAAGTGTTGGAAATCTGTGACTACCCCAGCTAAATTCAATGTTAGACTTTAGCACCTAAGCAAAATGTATTGTGCATAGGTTTTTTTTTTTCTTCACCCATTCTAAGTCCAACTGCTTTCATCTGTAGACTGTGTTGTTCTAAAAGCTACAGGAGACAATGTTAAGAAAGTCTGAACAGGGCTGGAGAGATGGCTCAGTGGTTGGGAGCACTGACTGCTCTTCCGAAGGTCCTGAGTTCAAATCCCAGCAACCACATGGTGGCTCACAACCGTCTGTAATGAGATCTGATGCCCTCTTCTGGTGTGTCTGAAGACAGCGACAGTGTACTTACATATAACAGATAAATAAATCTTAAAAAAAAAGAAAGTATGAACAGTTGTTTTTTTTAAATAAGCTTTCTACTTTGTAGACAGTAGCTTGTCATTAAGTGATCTATTTCTCTGCATATACAATGGACACTTGATTGGGAGTTCAGAAACCTATATGTAATATTTTTTCTTCTGCTCTCCCATGTTTGCCTTTTGGTAGCTCATATCGACTATCTGGTACTTAATAGACATCTGATCTTGAGCAAGATGAGTGAGGGATTTTGTGTCTTGGTTTTTACAGATGTAAATCTCAGTTGACATATTTCTTAGTTTGCTGTTAAACTTAAGAGGGGATTTAATATGCTTAGAACATTTCTTCTCACACACAGAAAGCTTGAGAACAGTTGGGAGACATCAACGTCACTTGACAATTTTTCGATTGCTTCCTTCTGCTACGTCACCTGTTCCCAGACTCAGGTGCAAAGAATAGTCTGATTATGAGTGAAGACACTTAAAAATAGGAACACTCTATAATTGCCCTACAGATTCTGCAAAGCAATCTGTTTTTTTTTAATTCATTATTCTGACAAGTGGAAGTGATCAAAACTAGGTTTTTAGTTCATCTCTCCTTAAGAGCTTTATTGAAGAGTAATTACCACAAATAAACTGTCCATATTAGGAACATGGACAATGTTCCTAATGAGTTTTGACATGAACATACACCTGTGAATCTGTCATGATGGTTAATGAATACACACACCTCTCCTACAGCTTTCTTTGGGCTTCTTGTAATCCACCTATCTGTGCTCATCTCCCCAGGCAACAACCAACAGATTTCTTCTTTCCTTATGGTTGCTGGTATTTTATATAAGAAGCTGTGCACTGGTTCATGTGTGTCTTATTTCACCAGCTGTGATTATTTTGATCCATAACCAGTATAGATCAATAGTTTTTTTCCCCCGGTGTGCTGTTATGAATGTTTGTGCCCAAGTCTTTGGATATTAGTTGTAATTTTTTTGTGGAATAAAGCTAGATGTTGTAATTTTTTGTGGAATAAAGCTAGATGTTTTGTTATGAAATTTTCATGCATTCATATAATGTACTTAGATCACATTTAACACCCGCCCCCCCCCCCGCTACAACTCTCGTTGTCCTGTGTGCCCTCTGTGTCCACCAGACCTTATCCTGCCCTTGCCATATATAATGTTCAGGCCCAGCCTGTCATGGTGTGCCTTGGCCCAGCCCAGGAAGCCTGTCTGAACTTAGCCTGTCTTTACTCTCCCCAATCCCTAGAACTAACACAGTTTGGTTTGACCATACTATTGTCTGGGCAGTGTGGAGACCCTGACTGCCTCTAGACTTGGGCACTGATGCAAAGCTGTGTACCAGCCCAGCCCTCTGTGCCAGCCTGTGTCCTTGAAGTGCCATGCAGGACTTGGAGGAAGCTCTGCTGTCAGAGAATCTCTTCTCCCTAGCAGTCCTTCCTGCTTATAAAACCTTAGGCAAAGGTCTTGTGAATCTTGTAAGTTTCAGGAGCTTCAAGAAACATTTGAAATATTTAGTTCCTGGTTTGCAAGTTTTGTTTACTTCGAGAATCTTACCAAGCTTCACTCCAGGGTGAAATGTTTCAATTTAGAAGAAACTATTATTACACAAAAGTGTCTAAGTCCTGAATCCTGCAATTTTCTTTTCTTTTTTTTTTTAAAGATTTATTTATTGTTTTATGTAAGTACACTGTCGCTGTCTTCAGACACCCCAGAAGAGGGCGTCAGATCTCATTATGGATGGTCATGAGCCACCATGTGGTTGCTGGGATTTGAACTCAGGACCTTTGGAAGAGCAGTCAGTGCTCTTAACCGCTGAGCCATCTCTCCAGCCCTGCAATTTTCTTTTCTACTAGACTCAGCTTAAGTGGGAAAGCTTTCCACTGGGTTTTGTACTAAGCTTTATAGCTATTAATTTCAAAGATGTCTATTTTTTCAGGACCTTGCTTTATCAAGCTTGTCATTTATCATCTGGGTTGTATTCTTCATTGAACTATTTTAAAGTAGTTTCTTGGACTTTACTTTTCAAAAGAGTTTTTTAAAGGTGTGTGTATATGTATGTATATGTGCATGTATGTGTGTGTGTATGTGCAAGAGACTAGGGCAGACCCTCTGGAGATGGAGTTATAGGTGGTCATATGCTACCAGATGTGAGTGATTGGAACCTAACCTTGTTCTTGGAAGAGCAAAAAGTGTTCTTGGCCCCCTTATAAATATTTTTAAAGCAATATTTATTATTTATTTATTTATTTATAATTCTTCATCTGGCATTTCACCCATTTCAGCATTTTTGGAGTGAGATTTTTGGGAATTATAAACTTTTTAACTAGTCATTTTGCATTATACTTTTTAAGTGTTTCTTGTATTTCTATGCTGAGCTTGGTGTATCAGGACAGTGATCGCTTCTAATTTTATGTGAGAGCATTTTTATAAAGCAGCCATATTTTGATGATGTGTCCTGAGATACTGTGCTATTGTGAAGTGTTCTGTCTGATGGACTTTTCCTCTTCTTTGGTGACACGGATATAAGACAGATTAGACTAGATTAAAAGCAGATAAAGGCAGGTTTACTGGGAAGCAGTTCTTGGGTGGGTTCACTATGATCTCATAGGTGAAGCCACACATCCAGGCTAAAGCAAGTGGGTTTTATAGAGTTTAGGTAAGGAGTGATCATGATAAGTGACAATGATAAGGAACTAAGAGATGGGCCTGTGCTCATACATGAGCAAAAGCTGGGCCCCTGGGCAGGCACTTTTGGGTGGGTTGACAGATACGTTAGTAGAGACAAGGAGTAATGACATGCTAACCTGAGGTTTTCTCCAAGCAGGTGGAGGAATTTTCTTTCTGCAGTACGGTTGGGGCAAGGAGGGCAGATGGGGCTTCCCCGTTTGTGCAGGGCAAGCAGGGCTTCCAGCCTAACATTGGTTACCTGTGTTATGGAGAGTAGAGTGAATAGGCCTTACTATTGAAAGCACTCCTCCAGTTTTGTCAACAGGAGGTCTTCTAGCTCCCCCTCCAAACTGTGCCCTTGTTGGAGTCTTGTGACCCGTTTTGGGATCATCTCTGCCCAGTTCTTTGAGTTATAATACTCCCTCAAGTTTAAATGAGGGTGGCTGGCTTTAAGGTCTCCTGGGACTGCTCAAAGGCATGTCTACATACACAATATTCTCAAATGCCATTCTCAATCCCCAGCACTGTATGAAAAGAGACAAATGAAGTACAGTGAACCAGGAACAGAAATAATGTGAAAACCAAGACCGTACTATTACATCCATACAACTCTACAAGCAGGAATGGTGGGCAAACTAGAGAAATTTTAAAGATGATGAAAAAGAAAAAAAACTGTGTAAAGAAACTGGAAAGCAAAAGAAAACAGAGCAAAGGGAGGAGATAGTAATTATGAAAACAAAGAGGTAAATACAGAGAGAATTAATGAAGTTGGTTATTAAAAGGAGAAGGGAGGAATGGTTTTATATATATAATATATATAAGAATATATATAATATATATATATATAAGAATATATATATATATTCAAAAGAAAACACACACATGCACAGAGAGGGAGGGGGAGAGAGAAAGAGAGAGGGGGAGAGAGAGAAAGAGAAAGAGAGAAAGAGAGAGAGAGAGAGAGAGAGAGAGAGAGAGAGAGAGAGAGAGAGAGAGAGAGAGAAAGTAACTAAAAACAAAGCAATCCCTGCATGTCCTCTGAGTGGTTGTGTAGGCACTTGTTCCTGTGTTTTCTTTTCTTGGGTGTGCCCATTTTGGAGAGAGGGAAGTCTGAAGGATATTTAGCTCTCAGCTGGTCAGTCAGGAGTGCTCTGAGTTGAGAGTGCCTTGTCATGGCTTTGTTTCTCTGTTCCATATTACGAAGAGTCACAGAACTAAAATTTCCTCCACTGGAGTTTTCTCTGGACAGATTGTCTTAACACCTCACACAGCAGGACTGGGAATGAACACAGCTGTCTCTGGATCTTGGCCACCATCACGAAAACCCACACTGAGGGCAGAGCGTCAAACCGTGCGACATGGATGGGTCGTATGCACCCTCCTCATGATGGTTTTCTGAGGTCCAATCCCTGTATGTCATCTGATGTCCACGCTTATTTTCCTGATCCTCTTGACTAGACACATGAGCTGCATATGAAGAGAAAGCAAACTGCACTCCATTCCACACACAGCTACATCTGGCTAAAGCAATGACGAGGACTGGACCCAGGGGTTCCTGTGTTCTAGGCGACTGCTCCACTAAACTGAGTTGTATGCTCTTCCTTTCTGACCAACTGTACTGAAGTTTTGTCATTTTATCAAATAATCTCATCGAGTTTCATTGCTTTTCTCTGTTTCGTTGACTTTTTACTATGCTAATTATATTCATTTTAATCTATTCAAAGTCACATTTACATAGCTTTAGTTTGAACTGGGGTAAGCCCATCGACCTACTGAATTTAGAGTGCCATTTTTCAACTGTATCTTCATTTCTGTCCAAGGGTGGCTCTGGAATTTCCAGGTTAAAGGAATAAGATTGCTGTAGTAAAGGATGAATAGGAGGAACTACCTTTTCACCTCTGTAACAGTTCAGTCAGCACAAGGGATGGGAAGAGCCGTGAAAGCTTCCCACATGGATGTGGTCCCTGGCTCTGTCCTATTGTAACTCCATCTTGCTTCAGGGCCCACCGAGCCTTTCCTTTCAACCAGCAGCAGAGAGGCAGAAGGATTTCTTGGGCCTGGACTGCAGTCAATGTGGACCGCATCCACTCATCTTCTGCTTCACGGAGCAGAGATATCTCACGGCCTCTCCTAAATGCAGTGATGTGTGTCTCACGAGGTATCGATAAGCGTTCAAGAAGAAAGGAAACCCAGCTGTTCAACCACCATGCAGTCTCAGATCTACTACCAGTCCTACTCTGAGCCTGAGGTAATGTTGACTAAAGCAGTTTGCCGAATGCTAAGACTCCTGGATTGGCCAAAGCTGGTTTCTCCCAAGGTCCCTTATCTTATTGGAACTTCTAGACCCACCAAACCACACGGCTCCTCACCAGTGACCCAACCCAGTGTGTGTGTCCTATGAGTCTAGTTCTGCCTCACTGTCCTGACTGTACCCTGTTTCCCTACTGGCCTTATATTTTCCTGGAACATTAGTAAAATTGTCTCAGACTTTTATACATCAGCAATCTTTTGTCAGTCCCCAGATACCTCAAATATTGCCTGGGAGTCTGATTCAAATCAGGTGAGCCCACACCTCTATCCAAGACCATAATGGTCATCCTGTGCATTGAACAATATGTTGAATGGACTCTCTGGTTGCTGTACCCTGCCTTCCAGAGTACTCAAATAATACAGTCAGTACAAAGGAAGTCACATTTCTGCATCATCCTTGTAATCTGAACCCCAGGACCCCTGTATATACTCTTATTCTTTCAAGTGTTTTTTCTGCCTGTCCCCCCTCCTCAGTGTTAAGATCACAAGTTCATGACTCCATGTGACTCTTCTTCAGGTGGGTTCTGGAGTCTAAAGTCAGGCCCTCACGCTTGTAAAGCAAGCACTTCACTGACTAAGCTATTTCCCTATGCCTAAAACGTGTGTGTGTGTGTGTGTGTGTGTGTGTGTGTGTGTTATGGATTATACTATAAAAAATTCTGAAGTAACAGTTTCACTTAAGATGATGCTTCCAAACTTCTTCATGATTCAAAATTTCTTTCTTTCTTTTTTTTAAAGATTTATTTATTTATTTATTTATTTATTTATTGTATATGAGTACACTGAAGCTGTCTTCAGACACCCAGCAGAGGGTGTCAGATCCTGTTAAAGATGGTTATAAGCCACCATGTCGTTGCTGGGAATTGAACTCAGGACCTCTGGAAGAGCAGTCTGTGCTCTTAACTGATGAGGCACCTCTCCAGCCCCTCAAAATTTCTTCTAATCTACTTCTTTAAACTACAAAGTGTTTTCTCCTCTCTTGTGTGTGCCTATGTGCATGCTTGTATGTAGATGCACAGGTCCATGCATGGGCAGGCCAGAGAGTGACCTGATGCTCCTCAGGTGCCTCTTCCTTGGTTTGAGATAGGGTCTTTATTGGTCTGGCACTCACCAGGTCGGCTAGCTGGGCTAGCCAGGGAGCACCAGGGATCTGCCACTTTCTGCCTGTCCCCCCTCCTCAGTGTTAAGATCACAAGCTCATGACTCCATGTGACTCTTCTTCAGGTGGGTTCTGGAGTCTAAAGTCAGGCCCTCACGCTTGTAAAGCAAGCACTTCACTGACTAAGCTATTTCCCTATGCCTAAAATGTGTGTGTGTGCTTTTTAATTATGAATATATGGCTGGAGAGATGGGTCAGTGGAAAAAAGGCATACAACACAAAATAAAAAAAAATAATCTCCCAATTTTTAAAAGAATAATATGTGATTTACATTATTTTTATTGAAGTGCTATAAATAAGTGGCGTGCTCACTAGACACTTACATCTGTTCTTTAGAGACCTGACTCATTCATTCACTCATTCATTCTCGAATTTAATTATGCTGGGATTAAATTCAGAGTCTTGTACATGTGTAACACAAATGCTGTCCTGCTAAGACATACCTTCAGCTGCTTTTTCTTTCTTTTTTAAAAAAAAAAATCACCTTGGGACTTCTTATCTGAAGTAAAACATATTTGGCCTTGGCTTTGAGCCATACGTCTTTTTGCTAACCATAGATGATTGTGTATTCAGGCACTTTTTAGCCAGACTGTCTAAATGTGCTTATTGATCTCAGGACTCGAGGACTGAACTCAGTTTAACTTTTTGAGAAGGTAACTTCCCTTTTCTTCAGACACCGTTCCTTAGCCGCTGCGTCATTGCTGGCCGCAGAGTGTCTTGTTAGCATCCTTGTCATCAGAAGCACAGATTAGCAATATCTCTGCTTTACTCTCTGCAACAGGGGGAGCAGATACGCATCTTCGGTAAAATCTGTTTTGTCTATGAAGTTTACAGTTCGGTTCAAATTGACACATGCTAATGTGAGGAGGGCAAAGCAAGCAAGAATTTCTCTGACATTAGCATTTTCTGCCAAACAAAGCACCTCTGGGTGTTTGGAAAGAAACCGCAAGACCTGTCCATCTTCTCAGTCGATAGATGCTGTGCTAGTGATAGTGGGCTGCGTCGTTTAAGTAAGTGGGAGAGGTTAACTCATCCGGCTTTCCCGTCATATTGATCCCTTCTCTCTTGAGAGGAATAGTGTGGTTGATTTTCGAGGTTGTTATTCTTGGTATGGGGAGCCTGTCAAAGGAAGAAGAGGGTGACTGAAAATGAGGAATATAGACTGGAGAAGGTTTCGTCTTCTTTTAATATGAAAAAACAAACAAACAACAAAAGCCCATATCTTTGTTTCTAGGAACTCAGGCTGCAATGAGTGGGATCACCAATTACCGCCAACATGGAGCTGACAAGCAATATGAAACACAAATCTTTGTTCTCAACCAAAGTGCTTCATTTCTAATGGAGATTACGGTAAGAGGCTGGAGTTGTGTAAAGAAAAATGACGTCTCAGGAGTCTCCGTACCAGCTTAAGTTAATACTGTGTCCAGTGCTTAATAGTGAACAGCAAGACAACATTATCTTTTAACAGATGCTACTCATGGGCAGTCCAAACAGATCAATTACCAGCAATTTTCTGATGCTCTCAGAACACGTGGAAGGAGTCAAACAGCAAACTCAGAGGTAAAGATGCACAGAACAGAGATGGGGACAGACCAACCAACAGAGATGGATAGACATGGGGACAGCCCAACCAACAGAGATGGACAGACATGGGGACAGACCAACCAACAGAGATGGACAGACATGGGGACAGACCAACCAACAGAGATGGACAGACATGGGGACAGACCAACCAACAGAGATGGACAGACATGGGGACAGACCAACCAACAGAGATAGAGCTTCGTCCAGCAGAGAAATGAAAGCAGGCTGCTGCATGTTCATGTCTACCACATTAATTATTTATATGGGATGAAGCAAAAGTTTACAAACCAAGAAATGCATATATTTTTAATTCCCTTTTCATAGGAAATGGTACGTCCTTACGGAAGTGGGAGAAAAGAGGAATATAGACTGGAGAAGGTTTCGTCTTCTTTTAATATGAAAAAACAAACAAACAACAAAAGCCCATATCTTTGTTTCTAGGAACTCAGGCTAGGTTCAACACTCCAGGTTTTGTGGACAAGCAAACAATCCTGCAGTAAACACAGGAAGAGTCTATTCATCTCTCATAAATGCATATGTCTAACTCTCATTAATATTAATGGAGTTGCATACAAGCGTTGAGGCGATAATATACCCCTATTAAAATCCATTTGTATTCATGAGCTATTTTTTAAAAGGTTACTCTTCAGTCCCTTTTTTTGAGGATTGTGGGTAAGTGAGCTTCTTAACTTCAAAAGATATTTCAAATGGATCTGACTAAATGTGTAAGAACCCAATTAAAGTTTATTTGCAAGAGATTTCCATACAAAACTTGACAGTAAATTGACACAGTTTTCCCCTCCAAATCACCTTCCTTGGCTCTTAATTTGTATTAACCAGGAAGTATCAAAAGAGTCTTGCTTCTTGCTTCACTTAGTCTTTGTATGCTGAATTTGACAGATTGACAGCTGTCAATCTCTCTGCAGACCGTCTGCAGGTGGAGAACAGCCCAAGCCAGCCTCTGTGGCATTGCTATTTGGATTGTAGAGCTCAGGCCTCTCAAAATCAGAGAGGCCTTTGAGAATCCCAGGCTGGGAATCTATGGGAAATCTTATGTTCAGGACTTAAACATTCTATTTACTAAAGAACTTACTCTGATCTATTGATTTCTGATTCATGAGATGGACTGGTAATGAAGGAGAGGGTGATGAGAAAAGGGATCAGTGGAGTAGAGCCCATTTTCCACATGCTCACTCTGCTTGTCTGAGGAGGAGGGAGGGGAGTGGGCATATAATAAAGTTCTTCTGGATTTTATTATTAAGGCTATACTTTGTGATTTGGGGGGGGGAGTTGCTTATATGTTCAGAATTAACATTGGAGGCAACTCAAACATTCCTGAAAAGAAGACATACTACATAAAGAAGGCCATCCATCTGCCAATTAATCCTCATTGTGGAGAAGACAGAGCTCAAACCACTGGGTTCAGTAAAATATTACTGTGTAATTTCTTGTCTAATCTTTATGTGAGATAGTGAGGTCCCCCAGATATTTGGAATCTAGATAGGAGAGAAAATCAGTAATGAAACGTCGATTTATATTCTAGGCAACTCCGTGTACAGCTTCAGAGAGGTGGCGTGGCTAAAACTAAACACAGGTGGAGTGGGAGTAAGGTCAGAATATCTATCAGATGCAAAAGAACCACATGCATCTATGGAGCAAAGGAGACAGCTAATGAGGATTTAGGAAATAGATACCTGTTGCATAATAATGCAGCCTGACCCCCAAATTGTCCATATAATGATATATTTGTATATTTATGTGTACATGTACACGTGCATTCACATCAATTATGCATTCCATTGCATTCAGTCATAAACATTGAAATGCATATATGAAAGTTCACTGAGAATCTAGTGCCTAACATATGTTAGGACTATTAAAAACCAAGGAATTGGACTGTGTAGAACACCTGAGAAGGATACCATCTTGAACATGGCCTAACTCTCTGACTTTGTGGGTTTCACATGACATATTTGATGTCTCCTGTCAGGACACAGTAGGCATTACAGAGCAGTGTGACCAGATTTCTCCCTTAACTGAGTCCATTCAGGCACCTCAGTTTAAAGCACTGTTTATCCAGGTGCTGGGCTAGATGATCAGATAGAGGAAAGAAAGACACATCCTTATTTTTGTCCTGGATTGTTTGACCATGGGAGAGGCAACAGCAGATGGATCTAACAGGTGAAATCACTAACAGGGCGTGACAGCCACTGTGAGCGGACTGGGAGGGAGATGTGATAGTGGCTTCGGGGAATTATTTATGGAGATTTAATGTCAGAGTTAGATTTTGGGAGATATGGTCAGGGGTTAGAAAGAACAGTATGTTATACAAAGTGCCATTTGTAGAGTTCTATTGACAGGAAAGGGAGCCCAGGTGCTTAAAACAAAAACAAAAACAAAACAAGAAAACAAAACCAACATGGGAAGGGACAGAATGCACAGGCATTGGCATCTTTTTTTTTTTATTATTTATTTTATTTTATTTTTTTAATTTACGTTCCAAATCATTTCCCCTTTCCCGTTTCCTCCCTCCCCGAAGGTCCCATAAGCCCCCTTCCCTCCCTCTTTTCTCCATTCAACCCCCTCTCGTTACTCTGTCCTGGCGTTCCCCTACATCCAGTCTTTCCAGGACCAGGGGTCTCTCCTTCCATCTTCTTAGAAATCTATTGATATGCTGATTGTGTCTAGGGTATTCCGAGATTCTGGGTCAATATTCCCTTATCAGTGACTGCATACCATGTGTGTTCTTTTGTGATTGGGTTGCCTCACTAAGGATGATATTTTCAAGATCTGACCATTTGCCTAGGAATTTCGTGAATTCATTGTTTTTAATTGCAGAGTAGTATTCCATTGTGTAGATATACCGCATCTTCTGAATCCATTCCTCCGTTGAGGGACATCTGGGTTCTTTCCAGCTTCTGGCTATTATAAATAAGGCTGCTATGAACACAGTGGAGCATGTGTCCTTATTGCAGGCAGGTAAAGCCTCTGGGTATATGCCCAGGAGTGGTATAGCCGGATCCTCCGGGAGTGTCATGCCCAGTTTTCTGAGGAACTGCCAGACTGCTTTCCAGAGTGGTTGTACCAGCTTGCAATTCCACCAGCAGTGGAGGAGTGTTCCTCTTTCTCCACATCCTCGCCAACAACTGCTGTCTCCTGTGTTTTTGATCTTAGCCATCCTGACTGGTGTGAGATGGAATCTCAGGGTTGTTTTGATTTGCATTTCCCTAATGACTAAGGATGATGAACATCTCTTTAGGTGCTTCTTAGCCATTAGATATTCTTCAGGTGAGAACTCTTTGTTTAGCTCTGTACCCCATTTTTTAATAGGGTTACTTGCCTCTCTGGAGTTTAACTTCTTGAGTTCTTTGTATATATTGAATATTAGCCCTCTGTCGGATGTAAGGTTGGTAAAGATCATTTCCCAGTTAGTTGGTTGCCGCTTTGTCTTTTTGACAGTGTCTTTTGCCTTGCAAAAACTTTGTAATTTAATGAGGTCCCATTTGTCTAGTCTTGATCTTAGAGCATAAGCTATTGGAGTTCTGTTCAGGAAATTCTCCCCTGTGCCCATATGTTCAAGGTTCTTCCCTAGTTTCCCTTCTATTAGTTTCAGTGTGTCTGGTTTTATGTGGAGATCTTTGATCCACTTAGAATTGAGCTTAGTGCAAGGAGATAAGAATGGGTCAATTTGCATTCTTCTGCATGTTGACCTCCAGCTGAGCCAGCACCATTTGTTGAAAAGGCTATCTTTTTTCCACTGGATGGTTTTAGCTCCTTTGTCAAAGATCAAGTGACCATAGGAGTGTGGATTCATTTCTGGGTCTTCAATTCTGTTCCATTGATCTACATGTCTGTTACTGTACCAATACCATGCGGTTTTTAACACTATTGCCCTGTAGTACAGCTTGAGGTCCGGGATACTGATTCCCCCAGAGGTTCTTTTACTCTTGAGAATAGTTTTAGCTATTCTGGGTTTTCTGTTATTCCAGATGCATTTTTGAATTGCTCTTTCTAACTCTATGAAGAATTGAGTTGAAAAATTGATGGGGATTGCATTGAATCTGTGTATTACTTTTGGTAAGATGCTCATTTTTACTATATTAATCCTGCCAATCCATGAGCATGGCAGATTTTTCCATCTTCTGAGGTCTTCTTCAATTTCTTTCTTCAGAGACTTGAAGTTCTTGTCATACAGATCTTTCACTTGTTTGGTTAGAGTCACGTTTCTGTCTTATTTGGAAGCTAAAGCAAGTCATTGTGGAACTTTTGGGATTTACAAACCAAGAGCAGACAGAACCATCACTGTGCCTGTATGGAAGATGAAGGAATAGTGGTAGTGCTGGTAACACAGCATCAGAACCCTTTACACAAGTCTGTGTGCAGAATTAGAACTGGAAGCAAAGCAACTTTTATATGCTGAGGAGAGGATACGTTTGGAAGCTCTTTTTTGGGTTGACTCTGGTTTATTGCATACAAGGTGAGGCAGGAGGGAATCTAGGACAATCTGTTTGTTTCTCTTTGTTATAGACAGAAATAATAAACGTGATGGAGACATAGGATACCATATCCGTTTTGAGAAGAGATCAAGTATAAATTTAGACACTTGGAGTTTGAGGCAAATGTGAGAAATTCAATTGAAAATATCTTTTGGCTGTTGACTCAAAACCAAATTTAGAACAAATTTTGGAGCTCAAAATATAAATTTATGCATTTAGCTGATGGTTGTGGCTGGTTAGAGATAGGAAACAAGACCTGACCTTTTCTTATGTTTGTGTGTGCTATTATCCATTTATACTTCTTTTGGTCAAAGCTTTGATATTTGGGGAGATGGTCATCCTGCCTCTTAATCCAAGTGCCGCAGGGACTGATGTCATCTCCAGTTCTGAGGGTGGCAACCCACTCAAGCCTAATATACTGGCTTTTACCTCCTTTCCCATAGCTATGGCATCTAGCATGTGAAACACACAAGCCAACGGGGTGAAATTCTTAGACGTTGGTTGTAGGTTTGGAGGACCATTCTCCTTTATGTTGGGAGAATGAAGAACGGTTTCAGACAGTAGCAGGTGACAACTCTCTTGCTATCAGATGGAAAGACCTAGAAATGAAAATAACCCAGTGGAAAGAAGCTGAAGGAACAGCTACAGACAGCAGCAAGAATGCCAGGAAGAAACCAGCTCAGCTGCCTGGAAGAGATTTAGACCAGAGTCACATTGAAAGGACACTTTCCAACCTGGTGAGCTGCCTGCAGGCTGTGCACTGTGCTCCAGGCTCTCAGCTTTTCTGAGGTGTCATCCCTGCTAGGGTGAGTTTTGGTGATGTAGCTGCCTTTGAGCCGTTTATGCTCCTGTAGGTAACCCCCACCCCGATTCTTGTAAGTAACCCTGATAAAACTCATTGTTTTACAAGGCGGACTCTGGTGGTGTCTGTAATTTGCTCTGTTTGAGTTCCCTATCTGACCTGTGTGTTGCATCTTTCCCTGGAGTAATTTTCCCGTAGACAGATCTTTGGGCAGTGCTAGGATTCAGAGCTGGGCCATTCTGTTGGAGACACTCTGCTCTGCCACTGTTGCCTCCTTCCTCCACTCGGACGGAGAGCCAGAGATAGCTCCTCAGACGCTGCACGGCTCTCCAGTCTTCCCTAACCACTCCTTATAAGCAGCAGATACAGAGCGAACGCAGAAAGAACAACTAGGTCCATTAAGGGGAGCATGCTTTGTCCCAAATTCTGTTCATCCTTTTGGCTAGCTATGGATTAAGCAAAAGGGCATTTCGGAGTGGGTAAGAGGATTACAGCCAGTTTCGGACAATTTACTTGCTAAAATGTTGTACCTGGCAATTTAAAGAGACTTAAGATGCTCATTATGATACTTCTTAAAGGCAACATTAATGAATGCTTACAAAAAAAGATAACAAGTCAATAACTTATTTAATCTGTAGTTACACAGATAATTATATTTCTTTTTCCTCTTCCTTCTCTCTCTTCTTCCTCCTCTTCCTTCTCTTCTTCCTTCTCCTCCTCTTCCTCCTCCTCCTTATTCTTTTCCTCCTCCTCCTTCTGGATGAGCTTTGCCTTAGCTCCATCTCAGGACAAGTTGAGATGTGTAACATTTCAAACCACATCAGCCTAAGACTAACACATCCATGAGATGACTGCTCTAATTAAGTTTATGTCTTTATGTGGGATTTTAATATAAAATAATAAACATAATCCCCACAACTTGTTAATTGGTGTTTGTTTTGTCATCAAGTTTCCTTTCCTTATTGTGGATATCAGAGAGTGTCTATATATAGTTTTGGCATGCATAAATTTGAAGGAAAGTTTACTTTTATGGTTAATAAAAACAAGAAAAATTATGACTTAATATGCAATGTGCATGAAGGCTGAGAAACGATTCCACTTGGGTATTTGCTTATTTATGCTTATTTATACTGCTTTTCACATTCTAACATTACTTACTTTGGGACTTAAGACTTGAAGAATTATTTTTTTAAGTTTATGAAGTTTTTATGTTGAGAGTAAGACTTAAACCTTTGGTGATGTCCTTTATAATTAAAATGGTTTCTTAAGTAAAACGAAAAACTAAAAATGTAAACACATATTTAAATAGAATATATATCCATTTAATTTTACATGTATGACCATTGGCCCACATATATGCTTGTGCACTGTATTCATGTCTGGTGCCTGAGGAGGTCAGAAGAGGGCATCGGATCCCCCGGAATTACTGGATGGTTGTGAACCACCATGTTGAGACCTGCACCTGGGTCCTATACAAGAACAATAAATTTTCTTAACCACCAAGCTATCTCTCCAGCCCCTGAAGCATCTTATATAAAACCATTGTAACTCACTCATGGTTCTGTAGAAAGTTTTATGTTTGACAGTAACTGAAATTTGCATATTCAATATATAATTTAAATATTTCCCAGAAGATGTGTAAATGTGGTTTTTAAAATTACTCCTAACATTTTGACTCTTTCTGAAAACCAAAAAGCAGAAAGCTATGTCAGTACATAAATTTTTCTAATTTTTAAATCTATTGCTGAACTTGTTAGTTTACATAATTATGAGTAATGGTTTATTTTATGTGATACAGACAATATAGGGAAGTAAAAGGAACATTGGTCTTGTTTGATCTTTCTCTAATTAATTGGTTCTTACAATGGCTCTTGATCCTAAGCAGGTCTTGGTTTTCTCACCCATAAAATCCATTGGAGTGAGCTGAGGTTATTCCCCAGAGAATATTCTGTGGGCTAGCAATATCAATATAAATTAGGGCCATTTTAGAAATATTCTTTGATTTCATCCTGGGCTACTAAATCACAGTCTACATTTTGCTCAGGCTGACCTGGAAGTTACTCTGTATCCAGGGTAGTCTTAGACTCATCGAGAGCCTCCTGCCTCAGTTGCACTGTGGTTAAATAAATAGCTTGTAATATAATGAGCTCAACCACATTTGGTTTTCATCATGATATTCCTCTCCCCACTTATTACCAGTTTGTGTTAAGCCATGGAGAGTTTGAGTTGAATGAATTAAATTTCATCCGGGCAGTGGTGGCACACGCCTTTAATCCCAGCACTTGGGAGGCAGAGGCAGGAGGATTTCTGAGTTCGAGGCCAGCCTGGTCTACAAAGTGAGTTCCAGGACAGCCAGGGCTACACAGAGAAACCCTGTCTCAAAAAACCAACATAAATAAATAAATAAATAAATAAATAAATAAATAAATAAATCTTTTAAATTTCATCAACAACAATAACATGGACTTTTCCCCCAGGCTAAACTGAGCTATTTACCCCAGTCAATGTTCTATTACATTCTCTAAAGTTGTTTGAACTCTGTCCCCCTTCCTTAAGTATAGAATGTTACCTTTTCTTGCCATATGTCGGATTTCTTACAGGCAAAATTCATGATCTAGAGCTATTTAGAGAAGGTTTCAATGTCAGAAACTGGAAGTACAATTGTCTCCACAGAGAGAAAAGCAAGGAGCACCTGTCCTAACCTGTGTCCCCACCCCATCACGCTCAAGTTCATACACAGTGCACAGGCAGAACTGGTGACAAAGGGAGATCACTCCATCACCTAATGGGAATCTGTGAACCTACTAGAAAGCACAGACTGCACCTCTGTGCTAACAGCCTGGTACAATGCTTGGGAATGATTTCTCAGTGAGTGAGGAGGGGCTGAAAGGTTAAAGAGCACTTATTAGAATGCTCTAATGCTTAGAAATGGGGGAGAGTCTGTTTTTAGGTTTCAGGACATCAAAATGTAAGAATAGAGACCCAGACAGTAAGAGAGTTACTGTAATCTTTAAGAGTGTAATGTATCAGGCAAGATAGTGGAAACCAAATATGGAGGGAGAGAAAAATGGAAGTAGATTCATTGAGCTGTTTCAGAAGCCTGCTCCTGAAATCTGGCATCACGTAAGTACAGTGTCCTTGGCAAGAATCATGTGGCTGTTTCTATGGGGGGGGCATAGAAACAGAGAAAGATCGTGGTCTGAAAACAAATTCTCTCTGTGTGAGAGATGGATTTTGGAACATATTTCAGTTAAAAGCAAGATGCAGGTGGAGAGTTGACTGTCCTGAAGGATGAAGGTTACAGTAACTCAGAGGTGGAAGGCATGGAGGTGTGAAGAGGAAGGCAGAAGAAAGGCTCTGTGGGGTGAACTCTTTACAGTGTTTACTGTAAGAAAGGGAGAAGACTAAGTCCCTCATTGTTGTATTCATGAGGCACAGGTGTGTTTAAATGTGCCTGTGGATTGTACCACATGAAAATTGTCTTCCTCACAAAAGGAGTGATGCCAGCTATGCCCAGGGTGGCAAACAGCAGTGGCTGTGGTAGACTACAGTCTACAGAGGATACCAAAGCATGAAATCAGAAAATGAAATGACGGGTACTGCACCTTGGTCAGTCTGAGGGAAGAGCCCTATAGAGCTGTGGGTGCTATAGGGGCCCTCTGCACTAGGAGCACCCTGAGAGCAGCTGGATACCTGGTGGGGGGCACAGTGTCAGTGATTGCTGGCTTCCACCATGAACCCTAGGCATCTGATGAGGCTAAAAGACATAGGTAGTTTAGAGAGCTGTGGGCTGACATGGATTTGGTCACCATCATAATAGCCTGTGTGAAAGGAAAAACTTCTGGTGCTGATACTGCAGCGTGTTGTCCTAACTCTGGGGATAAAGGGTTTGTGGTGTGTGTGTGTGTGTGTGTGTGTGTGTGTGTGTGAGAGAGAGAGAGAGAGAGAGAGAGAGAGAGAGAGAGAGAGAGAGAGAGAGAGAACTTGTCAGTCTGTAGGGCACAGAAATCCAGAGTTAAAAAATTAAGTCCATTATGAAAACACTGACTTTGAGCTGTAGTGTGCCTTTTATAAGCAGGCAGGCCCTTGGGCTGTAGGTGCGCATTTGTGAAAACAGAGCTGGATAATGGTGATAAGCATTTGAACGGCATCTGTCACCTATGCTGCCGTGGGCTATGGGAACAGCTCAGTTGGAGGAGAATACCTTCTCTGAGTGCATGGGGCAGCATCTCCCAAAACATCCAACTTCCTTGTCCAGATCTCAAACACACCGTGCTTTTCTGCTGCTTGGAAAGACTGCCCTTAATGTGTGTGCAACTCCGAGATGTTGCTAGGGACAGTTCTCTAGCCTCTTGGCTTCAAGCACTTTTGGCACTTGGTGCGCGGTCCTGAACATCCCAAAGAGCCTCTGTTTCTGCCTCTTATGATTATTGGGAGAAAAGTTAAGTACTCAACGTATTAAACATAATACCTCTCTTATGTTAATGTGGTACTGTGAGTTGAGCTCTTTTGTACTGATTTTTTTTTTTTTGCAAAAAAGGGAAGCTGACTTCTTAAATCTTTCTTTTCAGCTAGTCTGCTGTGATCTCTTTCTCCCCCTCACTCTTTTTTAGTTTTGTGTTTTAGACAAGATCTCAAGCTCACGTAGATCCACCTGCCTCTGCCTCATGAGTGCTGCAGTTGAAGTGGTGAGTCACCAGCCCAGTTGGTGTGATGTCATATTTTCAGGTCTCACATGGATCCGACATGGTCAGTAGGGAGGGGTGGACTCTGCATCTCTCTAGAGGACCTCAGGAAGCCCTGCCTCTGGTTGTACAGTGTGAAAACTGCTAGCTTTAGGTCATTTTGAAGTTTTCTGTCCTCTTCTATTTACCTATCTAGATTTTGAACTGGTATTTAAAGATTTTAATTAGTGCAGCTCACAATTTGTTTAATACTCCACAATAAATTTAGTTCTTTCTTTTTTTTTAATGCCAGTGTTTTGCAAGAATTTTCACACATTAGTTTTCAACTTAAACTCAGAATAATTGTGATGTTCAAAGATACTTTGCAAGAGTTATAATTAGAATGGTATTGTTTAAAAAGAAATTTGGAGAGAATTGACATGTTTACAATGAGAGATTTTTCTCTTTTGTTCTTACTTGGTGTCTTAGAAAATGGAAGGAGACCTTTGGCCCCTTGTACTCTTTAATGGAGCAGGATTCATGCTCAGTATGAAATAGCTAAACCACATCTGGACTAAAGTTCTGTGAGATTAATGAGCAATTCTAATCTTAGCTTTTGATGTGATGTTAAATGAAGACGGTTCACTCTTCCAGGCTTCAATTTTAAGCTATGGAACTTAGCAATAGGTTATTTCTCTATTAAGGTCTCTAAAGTCTTGTCTTCATGGCTCTGATGAAACTTTTAGAAGCTCGTTTGAATCTTGCAGAAGTTAAGATCATTAAGCCTGATTAGAGTGAACAGTATGGAAGGGAGCACCATGTGGAAATACGCAGTGGGGAGAACTTCTAGGGTCTGCCCTGAGGATTATCCCTGATTCACCCCAGGTGGGAGCACACCCATCTCTTCTACCTTCTAAAACAGGAATATGGTACCATCCTGATGTCACAGGCAATGAGGAATGTGATGCATGGCAGTGGGCTTTGTGCCTTACAAATGCTTAACTTCCCAAATTTTGGTTAGTAAAATTTTTTTGCATAATATCTATTGATGTCAAGCATGTATGATTCTCACATATAGGTAAGAATAGTAGAAGAATATTTTGTTTGGCATTGCTTCCCCCCCCCCCCAGGTGAATCTCCTATATAGGCATGAATAAATGTATTATTGCTTTAGAATTCAATACTTCTGAAATAAAAAAAAAGGATGACATGGTAGATTCTTTTTCTAACGTGTCTTGATTTCAGCACAGTGGACCTCAAGATAGACTCTCGATGACTCTGGCTTGGAGGAAGAACATGCCTTGTTGATGCTCAACACATGAGAGCAAGTGGGTAGGAGCATGTTAAACTGCCCCTCAGGAGTGGCTTCCGCTTGGGAAGACTTGCCCGGCAACAGTCAGGTGTATATGCTCCTCACTGCCAAACACACTGTCGGGTATTTATTGCCCAGCATCTGACATGAAGAAAGCGTGTTTCAGAGGAGTAAGGATCTTTCTAATTTCTTGGTTGCAGATGTACTTTCCTTTCCTGTCTTATCATCAGAGACCAGGATCCCATATCAGGAAAAATTGGAAGCAGATGATTTAAGTAAAAAATTCAGAGCTCCTTAGCTTTGCAGAGTTCTTTAGTTCTGCAAGGTAGTAGATAAGCATCTTTAAATTTCCTGTTAACATATTGGGCATGGCTTGAAGTTCATGCCCCTGAATTATAGCTACATGGAAACCTTCTGTGGCACGGCTTCCACCCCAGGGTCACTCGGTAAACTCTACAAAGAGCAGTGAGACTTCGGCTCAGTAGGTGTGGTATATGTATGCAGACAGAGTGCTTCCTCATTAATGGGCCTTTGTTATAGAAAATGATCTGTACTGAATGTCGGGTCCTCTTTAAACCAGGAAAATGTAAGTCTCATTTTACACAGACTCTGTTTTAAATTATAATTTGACAAAAGAAATAACCACATTACCCATTTGATTTGCCAGAACCTTATCTAGTGCCACCTGTTGAGCCCAAGGCACTCAAATGCTGACATACTGCAGGGAACAAAATTATGTAGCTGGCATACTAACTAGCACGGATGCCAACAAAAGCATAATATAGCCTTTGTACTCGAAATAAAACAAAAATATATTAAGCTACCAACTGCAAAGGTTTAAGAAAGCCACATTTAATTATACACAAACAGATCTTTCTGACAAAGAAATATAATGAGAAATGGTCTTGGAGTTAAAAGGCTGAAGTTTGCATGGTCCACACTTGAAACTCTTGTGAGCTTAAACAAAAACAGGATTTCACGGTACAGTTGACTTATATTGAATATGACAAGGGGATACTGAAGTTGTTTTCATGAACTGATGGGTTCAAGAGAGGAACATTTGCAGTGCGAGGGAATAGCAAAGTGTGTTGTCAGAATTGGCAAAACAAAAGCTATAATTAGTTATTAGCTTATGAGTGTATAGCTCACGGGCTCAAGCTTTTGAGGGTGTATTGCCCTTGAAAAGCTACCTGCCCTTGCTTTTGCATGTGAGTTGGCTTACAGAAATCCTGTGTTGGGAGATTCAGGGCTGTTGTCCAGAAGTGTGTATGTACCCCTTGATAAAGGTCAACTTGAGAGGAAAGTAATACAAAATACTTGGATGGGTCATGGTCTAAGTTGACTGTGGTTGAGCTCTTACCCTGGGCCAAAGCACTGAACTTTGTAAGTGTTATCTCATTTATCTTTTCAACAAATCCTAAAATTATGTGTTATTATTATTGGATTCCAGGTGGTGATTATAACGTGAGGATGTTAACTCACTTTTCTGACTCTGCTTATGAATGAGCCTAAGTGGGTCCCATCTCAACACGTGTTCTCAATCTTCAGGCAGTAAATATGGATGAAGATGTAACAACAATTACTAAAAGAAGAGGTCTGATTTGAAAGGAGCAAGGAGGGAGAGATGTAGAATGCTTGGAGGGAGAAACGGGAAGGGGAAAATGATGTGATCATGTCGAAATCTCGAAAGAAATACTTAAAAATATTTATGGAGGTCTTCTTGTAAAGATGATTTGCAAACCCGTGCTTTAGTATGATCAGGTAAATCCACATGGACAACGTATAGTTTATTGCCCAAGATGTACTAAGGAGGTAATGTGTATGTTACATTTAAATGTAACTGCGTGAGAAATGATTACTAATGAAATGGCAGCATTTTATGTAGAGATTACCAAAAGGAAAGATTCTATACAAAAGTAAATTTTTATTTATTTATTTATTTATTTATTTATTTATTTATTTATTTATCTATATTCTTTACAAATGATTTGCCCTTTCCTAGTTCCCCCCTCCCTGAAGGTCCCATAAGCCCCCTTCCCCAGTCAACCCCCTCCCGCTTCTCTGTCCTGGTATTCCCCTAAACTGCTACATCCAGTCTTTCCAGGACCAGGGGCCTCTCCTAGCTTCTTCTTGGAAATCAATTGATATGTGAATTGTGTCTTGGGTATTCCGAGCTTCTGGGTTAATATCTACTTATCAGTGACTGTATACCATGTGTGTTCTTTTGTGATTGGGTTACCTCACTAAGGATGATATTTTCCAGTTCTGACCATTTGCCTAAGAATTTCATGAATTTATTGTTTTTAATTGCTGAATAGTATTCCACTGTGTAATATACCACATTTTCTGTATCCATTCCTCCGTTGAGGGACATCTGGGTTCTTTCCAGCTTCTGGCTATTATAAATAAGGCTGCTATGAACATAGTGGAGCATGTATCCTTATTGCATGCTGGGGAGGCCTCTGGGTATATGCCCAGGAGTGGTATAACAGGATCCTCCTGGAGTGTCATGCCCAGTTTTCTGAGGAACCACCAGACTGCTTCCCAGAGTGGTTGTACCAGCTTGCAATCCCATCAGCAGTGGAGGAGTGTTCCTCTTTCTCCACATCCTCGCCAACACCTGTTGTCTCCTGAGTTTTTGATCTTAGCCATTCTGATTGGTGTGAGGTGAAATCTCAGGGTTGTTTTGATTTGCATTTCCCTAATGACAAGAATATTGAACATTTCTTTAGGTGCTTCTCAGCCATTTGATATTCTTCAAGTGAAAATTCTTTGTTTAGCTCTGTACCCCATTTTTTAATAGGGTTATTTGGCTCTCTGGAGTCTAACTTCTTGAGTTCTTTGTATATACTGGATATTAGACCTCTGTCGAATGTAGGGTTGGTAAAGATCTTTTCCCAATTTGTTGGCTGCCGTTTTGTCTGATTGACAGTGTCCTTTACCTTACAGAAACTTTGCAATTTTATGAGGTCCCACTTGTCAATTCTTGATCTTAGAGCATAAGCTATTGGTGTTCTGTTCAGGAAATTTTCTCCTGTGCCCATGTGTTCCAGGCTCTTCCCTAGTTTCTTTTCTATTAGTTTCAGTGTGTCTGGTTTTATGTGGAGGTCCTTGATCCACTTGGAATTGAGCTTAGTGCAAGGAGATAAGAATGGGTCAATTTGCATTCTTCTGCATGCTGACCTCCAGTTGAACCAGTACCATTTGTTGAAAAGGCTATCTTTTTTCCACTGGATGGTTTTAGCTCCTTTGTCAAAGATCAAGTGACCATAGGAGTGTGGGTTCATTTCTGGGTCTTCAATTCTGTTCTATTGATTCATGCCTGTCACTGTACCAATATTATGCAGTTTTTAACACTATTGCTCTGTAGTACTGCTTGAGATCCGGGATATTTATTCCCCCAGTTCTTTTACTCTTGAGAATAGTTTTAGCTATCCTGGGTTTTCTATTATTCCAGATGAATTTTTGAATTGCTCTTTCTAACTCTATGAAGAATTGAGTTGGGATTTTGATGGGGATTGCATTGAATCTGTATATTGCTTTTGGCAAGATAGCCATTTTTACTATATTAATCCTGCCAATCCATGAACATGGAAGATTTTTCCATCTTCTGAGGTTTCTTCGATTTCCTTCTTCAGAGACTTTAAGTTCTTGTCATACAGATCTTTCAATTGGTTGGTTAGAGTCACACCAAGATTCTTTATATTGCTTGTGGCTTGTGAAGGGTGTCATTTCCCTAATTTCTTTCTCAGCCTGCTTATCCTTCGAGTATAGGAAGGCAACTGATTTGCTTGAGTTGATTTTATATCTGGCTACTTTGCTGAAGTTGTTTATCAGCTGTAGGAGTTCTCTGGTGGAGTTCTTTGGGTCACTTAAGTATACTATCATGTCATCTGCAAAGAGTGATAGTTTGACTACTTCCTTTCCAATTTGTATCCCTTTGTCCTCCTTATGTTTTCTAATTTGGTCTAGCTAGAACTTCAAGTACTATTTTGAAAAGATATGGAGAGAGAGCGTAGCCTTGTCCCTGATTTTAGTGGGATTGCTTCAAGTTTCTCTCCATTTAGTTTGATATTGGCTACCGGTTTGCTGTAAATTGCTTTTACTATGTTTAGATATGGGCCTTGAATTCCTGATCTTTCCAAGACTTTTAGCATGAAAGGATGCTGAATTTTATTAAATGCTTTTTCAGCATCTAATGAAATGACCATGTGGTTTTTTTCTTTGAGATTGTTTATGTAGTAGATTATATTGATGGACTTCCTTATATTGAACCATCCCTGCATCCCTGGGATGAAGCCTAAGAAAGTAAATTATGTTCAAGTTAACATAGGACAGATGACCAGCTTTAGGTCCAAAAGACCAGCTGATCATGGGGGCAAAATATCCCAGGTGAAGAGAAAGCAATTTAACTCATATTGCTGTACCCCATGGATGAAGGTTTAATTATCTTTAATGCTGATTCTCATCTCTGTCAAATTTCTTTTTTTTTTTTTTGGTTTTTCGAGACAGGGTTTCTCTGTGTAGCCTTGGCTGTCCTGGAACTCACTTTGTAGACCAGGCTGGCCTCGAACTCAGAAATCCGCCTGCCTTTGCCTCCCAAGTGCTGGGATTAAAGGCGTGCGCCACCACCGCCCGGCTTTCTGTCAAATTTCTAATTTCCAATTTAGTCTCTAAGATAAATTGAGGAAGGATCACTTAGATGACCAAAGCCTGTTAATCAGATATCATTTATTCTAAGTGAATAATGGTTGTTCAGGCTTTAGTTTGCCCAAATAATTCTGTTTATATTCAATTGCTTCAATATACCAGTCAGAGGTAGTCCCTGCATCTGAATTAAACCCAAGGACCTGAAGTGCATCTTCAATGAGGCCATGTCTACCATATCTTGTGTTCTCCTTTTTCTGTTTGGGTCCTTGAGGGGCAACAAAGTCTTCAAGCTTCTTAGTTAAGTCTCCTTATTTGTGTAATGGAGAAAACAAGGCAGAGCATTAAAACATCTTGTTTAATAGGAATATTGATGCATTCTGACTACTCTTTTCCTGTTATGCTCATTTATATATTTATCTTAGTTTCACATGCTCAGCAATACAGTTCAGTTGTCATTTACCCTCTAGTCACCAGCTATAATTTTAGACAAAAGCATTTAAACCTTTCCAATCTGATAAATGTCAAAGCGTAATGTTTTATCAGTTGCAGTTAGTGGGACCCTAAAGTCTAGTATCAAAAGTGCTATTGAGTTGTACAGTATGTTTACACAGCATCATGATAAGTGACTTTGAAAAATATGTCACTCATAAAATATGCCATAAGTTTTCATAACTTTTGCAAATGACAAAACTGATTGTCAAGTTGTTTATGTAATTTTTCTGTGGTCTGGAGGGTCCCTGAATGCTTCAGTAGTCAGCTGTCACTGACTTGAAAGTCTTAATAATTGATGAATAATTAAATATGTTATCATTACTCTCACATAGCTATTAATTGGTAAAGCCACAAACTGAGTTCAAGATTTTTATATTTTTTCCTGAAATAATGCTGCTCTTGGGTTAAAACATCATAGTTTATAAAGATAGATTTAAAAGTTCTGAATAATGTTGAAAAATGTGCATGATTTACGTGAAATGTGTTTAAAATAATAGCTCCTATTTTTAAGTTGCTGGAAGGAACTTCTAAAATTCAAAGGCTGTTTATAAGTATTTATATTCTCATATACACAACCAGAAATATACAACAGGAGAGCTCTTCAGTTAGGAGTAAATGTCCTATTTTCTGAGCAACTATATCAAGCTATTTGTGCTGCTGAGAGTTGGCAAAACTACCTGGCATTGTAAAGCAAAAAAAAACCATTCAGTAAGCAAAGATTTTCAGATTGCTTGTTATGAGACAGACACTGTAGGTTTTTAACTCATTAAAACCTACCCTACTCATTAAATGATACTCTCTACCTTCATCAGGCATACATCTAATGAGGGACAAAAGCAATACATAATCCACATATGGGTTCCAAGATGGTATGTTCTAGGTGAATGAGATAAGAAATGCAGGGAAGAATACATAGAGGTTGGAGTTTTCAAAAGAGTAGCTTGGGGGAAACCTCAATTAGTTGACACTGAATAAAGACTTGAAATTGTTGGTTTCCAGGAAGAGAGGACAGCCAGTCTAAAGGCCGAATGCAGGAACATGCATGTCAATGGAGGACCAGCAAGGTACTCTGTGTGGCTATTGCAGAGTGGGTGAAGGGAGAGGTTAAGGAGATCAGAGGTGCTGTAGGACAGGACATCTAGAGCACAACAGCAGAAGGACAATGAGTTGCGTTACCCTTTAACATGATTGTTTTGGATCATCTGCTGAGTATTCTGTGGGGATCAGAAGAAGGGTGGCACTAGGTAGGTGGGGATGAAAACCCCCAGTGATCTATTGCAATTGCTGAGGAGCAGTCTATGGTGATCTGGGCAAGGGAGTCATAAAGAAGAGAAAGAATTGGTCGTGTTTTGTATTTTAAAGACAAACCCCACAGAGTTTTCTGAGAATTGGATTGTAGACTATGAAACACACTAATCAAGGATAATGTTAAGATTTGTTCTGCAGACAGCTGAAGAAGATGAAGTTGCTGTCAGAGTGTCTGGGGAAGCTTGCTGGTTGGAGTCTGAGATGTTGGTGAATAAACCTGCAAAACTTTCCACCAGGTGGTTGGGTGTTTAAGTCTGGTGTCCCTCTGGGTGTCAGGACTGGAGAAGAGATTTGGAAAATTGATGGCATATAGGTGATATTTAAAGACATGACTGGGTCAAATGATTATGGAGAAAAGGAGACAACATGGAAATCTTGGTAGCAGTCCAACATGACCTGGGAGAAGGAATTAGCAATGACAACTGAGAAGGACCAAGCAAAGGGGAAACCACGATGCCCTAGACATGGCATGTAGAAAAGAAAGACAGGGCTGGAGAGATGGCTCAGTGGTTAGGAGTACATGTTGTTCTTTTAGAGGACCTGGGTTACATTCCCAGCACCAACATGGCGACTCACAACTGACTATAACTCTAGTCCCAACTATAACTAGACTATAACTCTAGTCTAGGCATTCTCATCTGATTTCTCCTGGATACTAGGCATGTATACCTGTTTTTGGAATACATGTATGCTGAACACAGACATACATGAGAGAAAACCATTCATATTTGTTGTGGTGGTTTGACTAGATATGACCCTGATAGGCTCATATGTTTGAATGCTTGGTCATTACGGTATGGTGCTACTTGACAAGGATTAGGTGATGAGGCTTTGTTGGGAGAAGTGTGTAACTGAGGGTGGGCTTTGGGGTTTCAAATACTCAAGCCAGACCCAGTGTCTCTTTCTTCCTGGCTGCACATCCAAATGTAGAACTTTCATTCTAACACTGTGTCTGCCTGTATTCTGCCATGCTTCCTGCCATCATGATAATGCACTAAACCTCTGAATGGAAGTCAGACCCAGTGAAGTGCTTTCTTTTGTAAGAGTTGCTGTGGTCATGAGATCTCTTCACAGCTACACAATGCTGACTAAGACACACAAAAAGTAAATACATCTAAATAAACAAAAAATAAAAATGGAAAGAGAATGGAGGGGCAGATAGCTGTGTCCAGTTCTGCTGTTCTAGCCAGTGAATGGGGCTGAGGATTGCCCATTGGATGTTGAAATGTGGCAGCGATGAGTTACTTTAAATAGGGTGATGGCTTTAGTGCTAAATGGAGTAGGCACAAAACTCCAGTTATCAGCACGTTTAGACAAAGTTTAAATGTAGTTGATAGACAAACTTTTTACTTTATTGTAGGGCACAAAAATCAATGAACCTGGCTGT
This sequence comes from Tokudaia tokunoshimensis, assembly GCA_036184795.1. NCBI lineage: Eukaryota > Metazoa > Chordata > Mammalia > Rodentia > Muridae > Tokudaia > Tokudaia tokunoshimensis. Next base: position 57,128,848 of record BTHU01000013.1, on the reverse strand, counting down.
ACTACTTAATGGATAGCAATATTTGCCTCATTAAAGTTTGATTTATAATAGTCAAACAAAAAGTTCACCTTAATGTTTGTGGATTACTGGAGGAATGCTAAGGTTCCAGAGAACACAATTTACAAACTACACATACTGGGTCAGGAGCCAGAAATATCACACCCTAACACCTGCCCAGGGAGCCAGGCTCTCACGCAGCTATAGCCTCTCACACCAGCTCCATGGTTTGCCGGAGGTAACCTCACCGAGACTTCATTTTCTAAGATGTTAGAAGTAGATTGTGATCTTTACTACCCTGGATATTTGCCAACCCTAAATCTTTTACTATATGTCAAAGTACGCAGTATCTAAAACATCACGTCTCGTGAAGGAGGCACACAGTAACACCGTATGGATCTTTGCTGGATGTTTTGGAAGAAATCAAAAGGATTTCCAAATCTTTAGAAAAAACAGGGAAAAAAAATAAAATTAAAGGAACAAAGAGTGACTGTTTGGTGTGAGAAAAAAGTGATTTTGTTAGATTTTCCTAGTAGGTCACATAGAATAAAGTGGGCTGCTTTGGAGTGGGACAGAAATGTTTGCAGGACTAGATCAACGTTTGCAGTCCTAGATCAAATGCTCTGGAACATTGAATGTGGTACACCTAATTTAACTGTCTCTTTTTTTTAAATCCAATGTTCTCTTAAGCTTTCCTGGAAAGCACCAGGAAGTGACCAACAAAATATATAACTGTTGAAAGGCACAGTGCCACGGGATAGCTTTCCAAGGAACAGTCACTGTGCTCTAGAATTGAGGTTAGCAGTCCTGGCTCCTTGTGGGCGGAGTGGCGTGGGTCAGCTCATCATTACCAAGGTGGATCTGAGCCCTGCGGAGCTTTCACATCAGGGGTGCGGGAAAATCACTTCTTGTCTGCAGGTCCAAATGAACCCATACCCCCTGAATGAACTTTTCTTGACATCCAGGAAAGAGCCAGAAGTATCCATGGTTTAGTGACTTTCAATTATTTAAGTCTATGGGCCAACATTCAGTGATACAAAAGATTACATACTAGTGGTTCCCAAACTTGGCTGCTCACCCGCATCTTCAGGAAAGCTTGTTTCCAGGGCTAATCCAGGAAACGCCGATTCGAGCACAACTATTGGCTCCGCTCTTACCAGAATGTAAAGTCCACTGTAAACACGCTCACTGTGAGGTTAATGTACACAGAACGGTGCTTTCTTTCAGCCGGACAACCACATTCCTGTTCTGGGTCAAGGCATGGAGCTCACAGACATCTATCGAATTCACACAATTTCTCGTTCCACCCTTTGGCACCGATGATGATGCAATATGGTAGATTAGGAATTACTCCATTGTTTGAACTCTTTTTGTTTACTCTCTGTGTTTTCCCACCACTCCCAGAATTCCCTTTGTTTTTTTTTCCCTCTTAGGTTTCCTATAAATGCTTTGGAGGCAGGGGAGAGTGGGCCATTGAAGGACCTGGTTATTTAATTTTGAGTATTGAGCGACTACAAGGAAATTTAGAGGAGCCTTGAGTAGAACTTGAAATTGTTCATGTAGTTTCTGCATTTTCTTTTGTCAAAGGACCCTAAGTCCAACTAATCAGTACCTCTGTACTTCCTACCCTTTACGCATATATCCTGCCACAGGAGGGGAGGGGTATGGCTGTCAAGTAATCTAACCTTATTGTAGTGAACATTCTTTTTGAAATTACCTTCAGTTTCAAAAGTTTTACTTATACAAAAAAGTTTGGAGTCTTTCAAACATAAAGAATTGAACAATAATTCAATAAACGTTATGTATCCACCATGCAAAATTAGCAGACTTCAACATCTTGTTACAATTTAATCCTTGCATGTTGTTGGCAAGAGTCTAAATGAATTCAGCCACTTTAGTAGGTTGTTTGACAATACCCACTAGAGCTAATCTTGTGCATATATTGCAATTCAGAAATCTCACTCCTGGGTTTGTATTCAATCTAAGTGCACACATATGTGCATTTAACAGATGTAAAAAAAAAAAGTTCTATTGTGATATTTATAATAGTCCTGACCTGAAGCCTTTTAAATGTCCATCAAAAGAAAAACTAGAATAAATTGAGATAAGAGTCACAGGAGTCAATGGAGTGCTAAACAGCAATGAAAAGAGCAAACCATTTTCTTCTCACAAGATTACAAGTCTGACAGAATACAGTGTCAAATGGAAAAATCCCAAGGGGGTACTTTATTATGTTATTTATATAAACAATATAAAAAGCTAGTAAATGATGATAGAAGCCAAAATTGTTACCTTTCCAGGATCTTGGGAACATCTTTACTTTATTATTATTTTTTTTTATTTTTTGAGATAATATAACATCATCATTTCCTTCTCTTTCCTCCCTCCAAATCCTCTTATATGCCCCTCCTTGCTCCTTGCTCTCTTTCAAATTTACAGCCTCTTTTTCATTAATTGTCACATGTATATGTATATATGTGTGTACATGCATACATATGTGTATATCCTGCTCAGTCTGTATAATGGCTGAGCCTTTGACATTGGATAATTAATTGCTGTGCTTCTCCTTGGGGTGGGGGACTATCTCTCCCACTCTCAGCATTCCTCAGTTGCATGCAGTCCTTAGTATAGGTTTGTTGTCTCATGTTCTTTTCCCTGTTCACTTTGGCTTGTCTATTGGTGTTGTCTTGGTTCAGCTCATGTTTCAGCAGTCGTGTTGGTGAGACTTAATGGGTGCAGCTTCTGACATTACCAGGAGACAGTCTCAGCAAGCTGGGATGTGTGACTATCTGGAGTTGAGTGGTCATACACAAGTGTATTCACTGTGTGAAGACACTGAACTGCATGCTTAGCTCTTGGATGCTGGGTGTGGCATATATTACACTTCAGTTTGACCATTTACATATAAGAAAGGAAACAAAAGATGGGTGATTTCCGCCATCTGAGATATAAAAGTTTTAAACAGGGCAAGCAAGAGAAATTTCATTAGCTGCACTCTAACCACATTTTAGAACAACTATGCAGAGAAAACATCTAGAAAGTACTAAAAGGAAAAGAACAGGGGTGATGTTAACTTAAAAATTCTCAACATGCAGGTAAAGTCTCTGGGTATATGCCCAGGAGTGGTATAGCTGGATCCTCCGGGAGTGTCATGCCCAGTTTTCTGAGGAACCGCCAGACTGCTTTCCAGAGTGGTTGTACCAGCTTGCAATTCCACCAGCAGTGGAGGAGTGTTCCTCTTTCTCCACATCCTCGCCAACAACTGCTGTCTCCTGTGTTTTTGATCTTAGCCATCCTGACTGGTATGAGATGGAATCTCAGGGTTGTTTTGATTTGCATTTCCCTAATGACTAAGGATGATGAACATCTCTTTAGGTGCTTCTCAGCCATTAGATATTCTTCAGGTGAGAACTCTTTGTGTAGCTCTGTACCCCATTTTTTAATAGGGTTACTTGCCTCTCTGGAGTTTAACTTCTTGAGTTCTTTGTATATATTGGATATTAGCCCTCTGTCGGATACCTGCATGCAATAAGGACACATGCTCCACTATGTTCATAGCAGCCTTATTTATAATAGCCAGAAGCTGGAAAGAACCCAGATGTCCCTCAGCGGAGGAATGGATTCAGAAGATGTGGTATATCTACACAATGGAATACTACTCTGCAATTAAAAACAATGAATTCACGAAATTCCTAGGCAAATGGTCAGATCTTGAAAATATCATCCTTAGTGAGGCAACCCAATCACAAAAGAACACACATGGTATGCAGTCACTGATAAGGGGATATTGACCCAGAATCTCGGAATACCCTAGACACAATCCGCATATCAATAGATTTCTAAAAAGATGGAAGGAGAGACCCCTGGTCCTGGAAAGACTGGATGTAGGGGAACGCCAGGACAGAGTAACGAGAGGGGGTTGAATGGGGAAAAGAGGGAGGGAAGGGGGCTTATAGGACTTTCGGGGAGGGAGGAAACAGGAAAGGGGAAGAGATTTGGAATGTAAATTAAAAAAATAAAATAAAATAAAAAAAAAAACAAAAAACAAAAAAAAATTCTCAACAATATTTCAAGCCAGAAAAGAAAGGATTAATATGTTTAAAGGTATAAAGGAAAGGAAAAGTACCTCCCACTGGTCCTACAATTTTTATATGTAGCCAAATTCACACGGCATGTTGAAGGCATTAGAAAAAAAACTACTCTCAGACATACCGAAGGCCAGCTTACTGTGGCATACTAAGTAATTTGCAAGCTCTTCTTTTAGAACCTGAAGCCTCCAGAAGAAGAACATTAACACTATCTGTGCTATAGAACAAGAAGCCAGTGAAATCAATATGCTTGAATAAGTTTACTTTACATTAAAAACAATTCACTTCCTTTTAGACTTTTAGGTCACCCAGTTCAAGTCACTCCAGCGGCAAAGATTCTAGAATTCCATCTTCCTGCTCATGGTCATGCTATACATGACCTCAAGCAAGCCATCCTGAAGCTGGGAGGAGGGAGAGGCAGGACCTGGGGACCTGGGTTTTTAAATCTAGGCAAGATTCTTGGCTATGGATCCTTGCATCTGGAACTCATGAAAACACGTAGGGTTAAAAGCCTGTTAAGCGTCTCAGGAAATTGTGTTTTCAAAGCAACACAAGCCCGGCCAGCAAGTGCTATGCTTGCTTTCCACCTAATTCCCCAAGAAACCCTTTGACCAGAGTTCTGGACAGGCAGTGAGTGGGATGCAAATCTACAGTGCCCTATGAGGGCATCCCTGCAATTCCCACATGGGATGTAGCCACAAGCAGAGCACAGCTGGGGGTGGGAGGGAGAAAATCTCAGAGAACAAATGTACAGCTGGGACAGACACAGGATATGCAGTCCTTCCAGGTGAGCAGTACTGTATTCTGTGGGATGGCTTCACATGGACTTTGTGGCCAGGTCAGGAATGTAGGAATTAGCATTTGAAAATGGCCCTAGACTAGGGATTACTCCATTAGTACCAGTTCCCCCTCTCTAAAGGGACACTTCCTTTCCACTCAGAAAACCCCCTATCCCATCCCCCCTCCCCCTGCTCACTAACCCACCCACTCCCACTTCCCTGTCCTGGCATTCTCCTACACTGGGGCATTGAACCTTCACAGGACCAAGGGCCTCTCCTCCCGCCGATGTCCCACATGAAAATCCTTTGCTCTATATGTGGCTGGAGCATGTGTACTCTTTGGTTGGTGGTTTAGTCCCTGAGAGCTCTGGGGGTACTGGTTGGTTCATATTGTTCCTCCTATGGGACTACAAACCCCTTCAGCTCCTTGGGTCTTTAGCTCTTCCATTGGGGACCCTGTTCTCAGTCCAATGCATGGCTGTGAGCATCCACGTCTGTATTTGTTAGGTTCTGGTAGGGCCTCTCAGGAAACAGCTATATCAGGCTCCTGTCAGCGAGCACTTGTTGGCATCCACAATAGTGTCTGGGTTTGGTAACTGTACATGGGATGGATCCCCAGGTGGGGCAGTCTCTGGATGGCCTTTCCTTAAGTTTCTGCTCCACACTTTGTCTCTGTATTTCTTCTCATGAGTATTTTGATCCCCCTTCTAAGAAGGACCAAAGTATCAACACTTTGGTCTTCCTTCTTGAGCTTCATGTGGTCTGTGAATTGTATCTTGGGTATTCTGAGCTTCTGGGCTAATATCTACTTATCAGTGAGTACATACCATGTGTGTTCCTTTGTGATTGGGTTACCTCCCTCAGGATGATATTTTCTAGCTCCATCCATTTGTCTAAGAATTTCATGAAGTCATTGTTTTTAATAGCCGAGTAGTACTCCATTGTGTAAATGTACCACATTTTCTGTATCCATTCCTCAGTTGAGGGACATCTGGGTTCTTTCCAGCTTCTGACTATTATGAATAAGGCAGCTATGAACATAGTGGAGCATGTGTCCTTATTACATGTTGGAGAATCTTCTGGGTATATGCCCAGGAGTAGTATAGCTGGGACCTCAGGTAGTAATATGTCCAATTTTCTGAGGAACCGCCAAACTGATTTCCAGAGTGGTTGTACCAGTTTGCAATCCCACCAGCAACGGAGGAGTATTCCTCTTTCTCCACATCCTTGCCAACAACTGCTGTCCCCTAAGTTAGCCATCTGACTGGGGTGAGGTGGAATCTCAGTGTTGTTTCGATTCAAAGAATCTCAAGTCAAAAAACATTTACAGTGCCCATATTTAGGATCCACAGCCAAGAATCTTGCCTCAACTTAAAACCTACTCCCTAGGTCCGGCCTATCCCTTCTCCCAGTTTCAGGATGGCTTACTTGAGGTCAACCATGAGCAGAAAGATGGAATTGTAGAATCTTTGCTGCTGGATTGGCTTGAACTAGGTGACCTAAAAGTCTAAAAGGAAATGAATTGTTTTTTATAATGTAAATGAACTTATTCATTAAGTGGAAGCCAACATGGGTTATGTAGTGAGACCCTGTCTCAAAAAAATGAACAAATCATATAAATACACAGTGTATAGGGTATGAAAGAAAGCTGCACTAAGGATTTTACTATCTGAGGAAATGAAAGTCAAGATAAAGAGGCTGAGAGTGAGTACAGGAGCCCCTGGAGCAAGGAGTACTGCCCTGATGAATGATGCTTGCATAGCAACAGATCCTCCAACAAGGAAAAGCAACAAACCACACAAACCAATAGAACTTCTCAACTAAACAGATGGAGACATCAACCGCTCTTGAAATAAGCCAAGAAGGAGAATAAGTAATGTATATACATACATACTGTTAAAAACAGCATCTAGAGCCAACAAATGAAGAGAACACACTTACATACAACATTACATTATTTATTGATAAATGGAAAAAGTAAATCTTTACATGATTTGCCCATTAAGTATCTATGTTTTGGACTGCTTATGGTGAGATATTTTTACATTTTGCTTTTCACTGATTGTATTGCACTGTATTCTTATATTGGGTCTTTTATTTGTTTGTTTGCTGAAACATTTCCTTTTTCATTAATTTATTTACTCATTTTACATCCTGGTTGTAGCCCCATCAGCTCCCCACTGTCCCTCCCCCATTCCCTCCTATGCTTCTCCTCTGAGAAGGGGGATCCCCCTCTTAGTTACTAACCCACCCAGGCACATCATGCCCCTGCAGGCACATCCTCTCCCACTGAGGCCAGACAAAGCAGCCCAGTTAGGGGAACAGGATCTACAGACAGGCAACAGAGTCAGGGACAGCCCCTGCTCCAGTTTTTGGGGGACCCAGATTCAAGCTACACCTCTACCACACACGTGCTGCAGGTTTAGGTCCAGCCCATGCCCACTCTTTGGATGGTGGTTCAATCTTTGGGAGCCCCCAAGATTCCAGACTAGTTGACTCTGTTGGTCTTCTTATGGAGTTCCTATCCCCTCCGAGTCTCTTAATCCTTCTCCTAACTCTTCTACAAGACTCCCTGAACTCTATCTAATATTTGCTGAGGGTCTCTGTACCTATTTTGATCAGCTTCTGGGTGGAGCCTGCCAGAGGACAGTTACAATCATCTCCTATAACAAGGCAGGACTCTCAGTAGAGGGATAAGGACTCCAACTCACCCACAAAACCTTCAACCCAAAATTTGTTGTACCTACAAGAAGTGCAGGGACAAAGATGGAGCATAGCCTGAAGGGATGGCCAACCAGTGACTGCCCGGTTTGAGACTCACCCTATGGGCAAGCACCAATCCCTGACACTATTAATGACACTCTGTTATGCTTGCAGGCAGGAGCCTAGTGTGTCTTTTAAAGCATACCAAGTCTAATTGATATTCACATACTATTCTTTATTTTAGTTCCTTCCTGATTTTGTATCAATTTTTCTTCCTTGTGATGTTCCCATTTCTAGTTTCATATCACACACAGACACATACAACACACACAGAGGCACACACACATAAACCACTTTCAATCTAGGTTTTTGCATACGAGAGAAAGCATGTGATGCTTTTCTTTCCAGGTCTTGCTTATTTTGCTTGACACAGTGACCTCCATCCAGCTCATGAAAATGCCATGATTTCATATTTCTTTACATCTAAATAAAATTCCACTGTGTAAATTGGGGTCCTTTCCAGAGAGTCTGTGGATACCTATATCTTGGAGTGCTTTCCTCCAGCAATTACCCAGTTTCAGGTCTTACATTAAGATATTTGATTCATATTGATTTTTGGGCAGGGAAAAAGATATCAATCTAGTTTTATTTTTCTAAGTGTGGAAATCTAGTTTTCCCAGCATCATTTGTTAAAGAGGTTATCTTTTCTGCATGTTTCTGATGTATTTATTGACAGATTTAGGTGGCTATCACTGTGTGCATTTATTTTGGGGTCTTCTATTCTTTTGGTTCACGTCTTTTTTTTTTTTTTTGCTATCACCATGCTATTTTTATTATTAAGGTTTTGTAATGTAAGACCAGGTATTATACTATCTCTAGCATTATTCTTTCTGCTCAGAATTGCCATGGATAATTGGACCCTTTTTGTGGATTCTATATGAATTTCAAGATTTTGGGAGAAGGCTAGTAAGATTGCTCCATGGGTAAAGGTTCTTGCAGCCAAGCTTCATGGCCTGAGTTTGATTCCCAGCATTTACATGGTGGGATGAAAGAACTGACTTTCCCAGGATGCTCTCTAGCATCTTCATACACACTGATGTGCATGCATATGTCTGTGCACACTCATACATAAATTAAAAAAATGTAATAATACTTGTTAGCAATGATCTTTATGAGTTCTTTGAGAGTTTTATACAACAAGCTTTGATCGTATTCACCTCCCCTCCCCCAACTCTTCCTAGGTTCATTCCCCAGGTCTAGTCCCTTTCTCCTATACATCCAACTTTGTGAACTCTTTTAAGAAAAAAAAAATTCTTTGGTTGGTGGTTTAGTCCCTGGGAGCTCTGGGTGGTCAGGTTAGTAGATATTGTTGTTCTTCCTATGGGGTTGCAATCCCCTTCAGTTCCTTCAGTCCTTCCCCTAACTCTTCCATTGGCATCCCTGGGCTCAGTCTAATGGTTGGTTGTGAATATCTACATCTGTATTGGTCAGGTGCTGGCAGAGCCTCTTAGGGTACAGCTATATCAGGCTTCTGTCAGCAAGTACTTCTTGGCATCAGCAATAGTGTCAGGGTATAGTGTCTGCAGGTGAGATGGATCCCTAGATGGGGCGTCTCTGGATGGCCTTTCCTTTAGCCTCTATTCCGTGTTCTGTCTCTGCATTTCCTTTAGATAGGAACAATTCTGTGTTAAGCTTCCAGAGACGAAACCACCAACCAAAGAGTACACATGGGCGTTGGGGGACCCATGGTTCCAGCTACATATGTAGCAGAGGATTGCCTTATCTGACATCAATGGGAAGGGAGATCCTTGGTCTTATGGGAGGCTTGATGCCCCAGCTTAAGAGGAATGCTAGAGCAGTGAGGCAGGAATGGGGGTGGGCTTGTGGGGGAGCACTCTCATAAAGGCAAAGGGGAGGGCGGATGGGATGGGAGGTTGTAGAGGGGAAACCAGGAAGGGGGACGACATTTGAACTATCAATAAATAAAATAACCAATAAAAATTGAAAATAAACAAAATTCTAGCAAAACCAAAAAAGATAAATAAAAAAATAAAAAAAATGTTCTGCCAAAATATTCTTGGATATGTGTTCTTCCATTGGAGAGTGATTCACTTACCAGGGACTACACTCTAGAGAAAACTATCTCTCCTTTCTTTCCCATGAGCTAACAGTTGCTAATGACTGTGCCAATGCCAATGCTGATACCATAGCTTGGGGTGCAATCGTGTGCCCAGCTCCCCTCTCCGTGCTGACATTCACTGAGTTCATAGGTGCTGTTGCTTCGCTCTGTTCAGAAGACAACATTTTCTGTTGTCATCTATGACCCAGGGTTCTTACATGTTTCTCTCCCCTCTTATGCAAAGATCCCTGAGCCTCTGGAAGGGGTGCAATATGTTAGATCTAAGCATTCTGTAGTCTCTTATTCTCTGTATCTTGGCCAGTTGTGGGTCATTGCATCAAGCACCATCTACTGCAAATAGATGCTTTTCAGATGAGGACTAAGAGAGATACATTGGCTTGTGAATATACTGATGTGTCATGAGTTGGTTTAATACCATCCATTTACTGGCATGACAGTAGGGTCTCCTCTAGACATAGACTCATGCTGATAATAGTACCAGATGTGGCTTTCATCTTCTGGAGTGAGACTTAGACACAACCCAGAAGTGTTTGTTTACTCTCATGATGTCATGACACTACGGCTCTAGTGGCTGTGTCTTGCCAGGTCAGTCGCTGTTATAACTCCTAGGATTAAGTAGCTAGAAATGACTGATTGCTTTTCTCCTCTGGGAACTTGAATGTACTTTTTAGTTCTATGAAAGCTAGCCAGGGATGAAGCTCCCAGATCTGAAAAAACTCGACATCTCCATGTTTTATGATTAAAGTGTGTGGTATCTTAGCAATAGGGTCTTACAATCAAGCTCTGAAGGTCAACCATGAGAAATTGCGATAGCCTATAATGTTTAGGGATTGATGGAAATTCACAAGCCAATGACTCTAAAAGAAGTAACCCCTTTCCTGGCACTAGGCTTTTTATTTGTTAACTTCTGGGGTATAGGCATTATTGGAGGAGGTGTGGCCTTGTTAGAGGAATCGCGTCACTGTGTAGGTGGGCTTTGAGGCCTCCTATGCTCAGGCTGCACCCAGTGTGGAAGAGATACTTCCTCCTGGCTGTCTGCAGAAGATAATTCTGCTGCCCTCCAATCAAGATGTAGAACTCTCGGCTCCTCCAGCACCATGTCTGCCTGCACACTGCCGTGCTTCCCACCATGATGATAAAAAATGGACTGAACTTCTGAAACTGTAAGTGAGCCCCAAGTAAACGTTTTCCTTTGTAAGAGTTGCCTTGGTCATGGTGTCTCTTCACAGCAATGAAACCCTAACTAAGAGACTCTTCATTATAGGTATAATACTATATTTATGTTATACATTAATTTTATATATTACCAAATACAATGATAAATATCATGTATATTATACAGTTAATTTGTTAATCAAATTTGCATGTTTCTAACTATATATAATGTTTTAGGAAGCTTCTACAGCAGTAGGTTTCTACATGTCTTTTTTGTATTGCTTATTTTTAAAAGTCTTTTCTTGTTCTGTGAAGAATGTCATGGGTGTTTTGAGGGAGGTTGCACTGAACCTGTAAATTGCTTCCAGGAAAGTATTTGTTTTCATGATATTCTTCCACTGTGTAAGCATGGAGGGTAGTTGAAGTGGAAGCTTCTGGATGTGTCAGGTGATGAAGACTCACATGTTGCTTTGTTGAGGCAAGACCTGGGGGAAGACACGGGATGTTTGGAGAGAGTAGAAATAGGACTCAATGGACAGTTATGGCATGCTTGCCTAGCTAGCCTTCATGTGTCTCAGGTCTTTGTCTTCTCTGATTTTCACTTTGTTGAGAGAAGCATGGCAGAGAACTTCTCCTGGTGTCCCTGGCAGATCCTGGTTGCTTCTGCTGACTCGTGTTGATTTGGTGGAGGCCTGGCGGTTTCTGTTAGATTGGGCCACCGCTGCTGATTCGTGACGCTACTGAACTGGACTTTTAGTATCCTGACAGAGACTGGAATCACCCCCCTTCTAAACAGGTCCACATCCCCTTGTCGTATTTACTATCTTTTCCCCCTGCCTTTGGACGGTTGGCTAGAAGAGGGAGTCAAAGTGTTTGTGAACCCTTATTAAAAGTAGGTTTAAAAAAAATCTAAGCCTACAGGCTGTCTGTCTTTTAGTGTCGTCTTCAGTTTCTTTTCCTCAGTGTCTTAGTATGTTCTGTCTTTCATCACCTTGGCTCTGCTTGTCATTGGCTGTGCAGGTGGGGAGAGGCTACCTGGTCTCAACCATTCAGACAACTTAGATGCCCGACTGTTCCCTCCCTTTTGAAAGGCAATTCTGAGCCATCTCACCTGCCAGGCGGTACCCTGTCTCTGGTCTTCTGGGGACTGCACTCTGCACGAAGTCTGTGTCCAAGACTGGGAGGGAGCACAGAAGTCTCGTCCACACTGTTTTTACCTAAACCACGGAATAGTCTCTTCTCGTCTGTCTTGGCTACTTTTAATTTTTTTTGTTTTTTCTGCCAGTGCTCCACAGCTCTTGACTGAGAATATTTGGATCCATACATATGTTGTGCTAGGGTCAGTACATTTTTTGTGTTCTTGTGTTAGAGTGGGGAGGGGCTATTCATTCAGGACTACTCTGGGAGAGTCTCAGCCTCAGACTTTTGTGTTGTGCTGCATTGTGTCTCTATATAGGGCAGACTGGGCTCTCAGCTGTCCATGTAAACCACTCATTCTCTCTACAGCTTATCTTTCTCTGGGGACCGGTACCGAGGAGCGGGAAGCCTCTCCCTGATGCAGATCCCATACAGGCAGCATGGTTCATCTGGGCACCAACTGGCAACCACTCCAGGCTGGAGTTCTAATGGAGGCTTTGGCGAGCTCTCCTTGCCTTTCATATTCTCTGCCTCTTTGCTTTTTCCTTTCTGTTACTGCTGTCCTACCTCTTTATTCCAACTCTTCTCCTTTCCCAGGTCACACTGGGGCAGCTTCTCGTCTGTGTCTTTCTAGAACTCCCCAGTTTTGAAGTATTCTGAGCCAAGGTGTCTCCAGCCACCACCTCCCTTGTCTACTCTGCAACCTTCTATCATGAGCTTGTCTGAGACATAGAGAGTTTTTGTTTTTAAAATAAACTTTGGCTTCTGTGCCCCACTTTAGTTTTTCTTCCTCTAAATATCTCTGCTGCAGACTAGATAATTTCTCCAATTGTGTCCCTTGAATGGCTCATTGTCTTTTATGTCTAACTGGCTCTTCCTGTTGTAGAATTTTTATTTTCACTGATTCTATTTTCTTTTCCAGAATCACCTTTGAATATTTTCTATAGTGTTAATTCTTTTTTGCTCCGGTTGCTTTCTTGTTGCTTCCTGTCTGTTAATCACAGTTACGACCCCCCCCCACTGTCCCTCCCTACCACCCCACTTACATGTTGAATTCTTCACTTCTACTTTCTTAGTCTGTGACTGCATGTGGACAGGTCTTTAAAGAGACAATTTAAGTGACATCATTCATCAGCTGATGAAATGAAACTTGAGGCAAAGATAGCACAAGGAGCCAAGTGAGACACTGAGGTAATTAATAGTTCCTGGAGAAAGGAGATAGAACTGTGGTGAGGACCACACTGTCCGACTAAAAATGCTCTCAGAGCAGTACATGCTCTCATGCAGGGGACAGATGGTGTGAAGACACGAGAAAGCATGGCTCCTAACCCAAAGACAGAGACCCAGAGGAAACCAGTCCTGTAGGCACTGGCGCAAGCCTCTGGACCTTGATACAATCAGTGTTCCTACTACATGAATGCCAGTGTCTGGGGTACGTTGTTGTGGCAACACTAACAAGCAATATGATTATTTAAGGTTCTTTCTCTCTCTCCCCATCAACTCCTTGCTTTTTATGGGTAAATGTATTCATGGTGAATGATTTCCTCTGGTCTCATTTTAATTTGTGATTTGACTGTTTTTGTATTATAAGCTAGTCTGTATCAGAGATGCTGTTTTTCCTGCACTTGCATGTGGAGGTTAGAGGTTGACCTCTGGTACTCTCTGATGCCCTACACCTTCCTTTGGAATAGAGGTCTCTTGTTGAACCCGGAGCTCACCATTTTAGGATACTTTGGCTGAGTTCTTGGGATCTGCCTGCCTTCACTCCCTCCTCCTCTGGTCTGGGGTTACAGGGCATCCCTCCATGCCCAGCTCCTATGTGGGAGCTTGGGTTCCAAACAGCTCATCACACATGTGCAACAAGCACTTTGCCCCATGAGCTTTCTCATCAGCCCCCAGGCCAGCCATATTTTTAAATGTTATTTTTTCTTCTTTGGAATTTTAAATCTTTGCAGGTGTCCGATTTTGGGTCTTCAAACCACATCACCTGCAAGGAGGCAGTAATGGTGAGTCACTGTAGTAATTTCAAAGAATTTTTCCTCTTCCTCAAGACCCCAAGCAGAAATAAACTTGCTTTTCTCCTTCTGCTTATGTTAGTGATAACATCTTTGCAGCTGTATTGACTGGTTTTGCGTGTCAACTTGACACAGGCTGGAGTTATCACAGAGAAAGGAGCTTCAATTGGGGAAATGCCTCCATGAGATCCAGCTGTGGGGCATTTTCTCAATCAGTGATCAAGGGGGGAGGGCCCCTTGTGAGTGTCACCATCCCTAGGCTGGCAGTCTTGGGTTCTATAAGAAAGCAAACTGAGCAAGGCAGTAAGTAACATCCTTTCATGGCCTCAGCATCAGCTCCTGCTTCCTGACCTGCTTGAGTCCCAGTCTTGACTTCCTTCCGTGATGAACGGCAGTGTGGAAATGTAAGCTGAATAAGCCCTTTCCTCCCCAACTTGCTTCTTGGTCATGATGTTTTGTGCAGGAGTAGAAACCCTGACTAAGACAGCAGCCTTCACCCCCTGAGAGTGCAGCTTCTTCTTTTCAGCCTGAGGGTGCAGTACTGACTGCTTCAGCTGGTCCTGAGAAGACAAAGCTGATTTTAGAACCTACTGATCCCCGTGCAGCCCCTTGGGCAGGTGCCAAAGTAGCCTGGTTGCTTGTTCTTCATGCTATGGTTTCTCTTCTATTCAGAATGCAGAATGATTTCTTTACATTTTTATTTAGATCTTAAATGTGCATCAAAATAGATAAATGCTTTAATACCTTATGATTGTAGCAGGAAAATTTTGAGTTTTATCATCTTCCCCTTCTACTGGAACCAGAAGGCATCTGTTTGATGGCCCCAGTACTAGAGACACCCTGTCATAAAGAGTTCTTGAAGGTCATGATGTTTGGAGCAAGCAGACCAACTAAGGTTTCAATTGCAAAACGTTTAATATTCATTTTATACAACATAGCATTTATAATCCTTGCTCGGTTCCATTGCAAAATGTACCTGTCAGTTCTGCTACCTTAAAGTCCTTCAAAGTTTTCCTCGTTCTCTTCTAGGTGGTATACAACCTTAAGAAACAATGTTCCACATTGAGTGAACTAAACAAAGATGTGGAAATCCATACTACCTCATTTGTTACATTTAAAACAATTTGTTAGCCTCAGTAGATATTATAAAACTCCCAAAATTGTTGCTTTTAAAATTACTCTTCAATAATTGTCAAAATTATTTTTCCATTTATTTAATTTAAATTTGTTTTTCTTACATTGATCATATTGAGCCTCAATAGTTACTATAAAACTCTCAGAACCATTGCTTTTAAAATTATTCTTCAATAATTGTCAAAATTATTTTTTCCCATTTATTTAATTTAAATCTATTTTTCTTTCATTGATCATATTTAGCCTCAGTAGTTATTATAAAACTCTCAGAACCATTGCTTTTTAAAATTATTCTTCAATAATTGTCAAAGTTATTTTTTCCATTTATTTAATTTAAATCTACTTTTTTCTTTCATTGATCATATTTCCAAATGTTCTGGGCCATGGCACATTTTATTTCCCTCATTAATTATTTTTGTAGCATCATTAAAGTGAGCACCACTTCAGAATGCAATCTGTAAATGCTTACTCCTCTTTCCAAATAATTAAGATGGTACATAAAACCAGTCTTATCTCTGGCCTCTCTGCTACCCATCAAACATTTCTCACCAGGATGCTGACACCTTTCATTACTTATTCTTTCAATCTCAGTGACATATTCAGCCTAACCAACTTAGAAACATATTTTGGAATATAACCCAATGTCTCAGATGTCCTTCCAGACCACAGGACACTACATCTACTTAAATACTCAGTATTTAAGAAATAAGTGTCTGAGATATTTGGGATGGATTTTAAAAGCTTCCTGTCCTCTCATTTTGTTATACTTTTCTTTGTTGAATGACTTACTGTGTTTTTTCACATAATGAATGATTATTATTACTGTTTGAGAATCTGAAAAGAAATGAAGATGGAAGAATTAAACCTCTGCAGATTAATGTGACTTTTACAAAAGCAATAAGGAAGATGTTTAGTAAGTGTTATGGCCAGTGTAAAAGTGAAGTCCATAAATTGCATCTCTATAAGACATCTAGGACCATGTACAATACATGGATAGAGAACAATCTAATAGCAAAACACTGAGTGCTGGGTCTGGAGAGATGGCTCAGAGGTTCGGAGTACTGTCTGTTCTTCTAGAGGATTCAGATTTGATCCCCAGGATCTACATGGCGGTTCACAACCATCTGTAACTTCCAATGCCAGGGACCCAATACCATTTTCTGGCCTCCTTAGATACTAGGCACATATGGTAGAGACGAATCTTTGGGAAAGCTAAGCAACTCTAATTTGCCCCACCCAGAGCTCACTTCCAGTATCCCTAGCTGATTGCATTATAATGAGAGATTTAAAACTGGGAAATGAGTAAGAGACATTTGAGAGACTTCCATGTAAGGTATGAGTGTGACGAACATTTGCGATGCTTGTGTTTTGACAAGGAACTGGAAGTGAGGAAAGTGAATGGTGTTAAAACAAAGAATAAGTGAAGTGGTGGAGTCCGATCTCTGTGAGTTCGAGGCCAGCCTGGTCTAGAGTGAGTTCTGGGACAGCCAGGGCTACCCAGAGAAACCCTGTCTTGGAAACACCTAAAACAAAACAAAAACAGATAAAAAACAAAGCAAAACAATTGTTTGGTATCAGACCCAGGACAAGGGACTGAGGTGCATATTTTACATACAAAGCAGACCTGGCCTCCAGGTTCTCCCAGCATCCCTCAGTCCCTACCTGGCTTACCTTGACCCCAATCCTGAACTTGCCAGCTCAGGGGTTGGCCTGCCTTTCTCCCAGAGGCTCCTCCTATATAATCTAGACATTTTGCATCTCTCTCTCTCTCTCTCTCTCTCTCTCTCTCTCTCTCTCTCTCTCTCTCTCTCTCTCTCTCTCTCTCTCTCTCCTCCTTCCCTTTCTATCCAGCTCAATAATCTCAATAATTCTCTCCCCCCCCCATGGCAACTCTCCAGGCCTCAATCCCTAGCAGGGGCAGGGTCCTCTAAAACACAAATCACCCCTCCCACCAACTGACTGTGCAAAGATACTGAGGAGCACGCGGACACTACACGGGAGATGATACAGACACAATGCTGTAGACACAAATTCTCAGGCAAAGACTGGGAGGTTGGCATAAAACCAGCCCAGCTCCTGGTAAGATGAGGATGTCAAACTGCAGAAAAAGCACAAGGCTCAGTCATCTCAGAGGAAGCGTCGGCTGGAAGTCATGGAAACAGTAGCAGGCAGGGTGGGTTTGTGCTCATAGGTGTCTCTCGGGAGATGACCTCTGCTGGTGAATTTTACCCAGTAAGGCTACAGTGGGTAGCCTGTGCACAGTCCATTCTGGTCTAAGTTGTTTGAACTCCAGAGATAGCAGCATCAGGTCCTTCCACCCTCGGTTTTAACTCCAAAAGTACAGTGTTGCCCTAGCTCTAGGGACAAGGAATTCACATCTATCCCAACAAGGAGGAAATACTGATTGATGTTGTATTTTTATTTATCTTCATTTTTAAATTAAAACTTACTCTCCCATTCTTAGTTTTAATTGTGTTATTTCATTTTAATTTTCTTGTATAAGCTTTCTGAATGCTTTATCTTTTGCTGTGTCTTCTCTGTCATCCCTGTAAATTTCTCTCAGCCATGGGCTTGCCCTCGTTTCTACTTGGCTTTCTACCCACTTTTCCCTTTATCCTCTTCTTTGTACATCTTACCTATTGTTTTCCTTAGCTTTCATAACTTTGAACTTCATTTATACTAAGGATATCTTTATACCCATTGAACAACTAACTGTGACTGAATTCCTATACACTACTCTCTGCTTCCCCATTCAGTAGGGGTTTGGGAATCATCTCAGGATTGCCTGGATAAGCTCCTAGTTCCCTTCTTGATTGCCACCCAGAATTAGTTACCCCTCTCTCACTATACCCCACCCTCACCTTGCCTTCTGAACCTCAAGGAAGCTTCCTTGGGCTGCCCAGTCTTTCTTAGGCCAGCCTTGAACTTATCTTACTGGAATCCATTGCACACACATTCTTTGGCTTATCTTATAGGAAACGTGGCTATCCCTAGATAGTCTTCCCCAGTGCTAGCCAAGTGTGCTCTTGACGGGCTGCTTCAGCTTCTGCTTACTGACTGGTTACTGCCCTCCACATTCGTGCTGAGTGACCTTCCTCTGTCTACACTTCCGTCCACGTAGGCTCCTACTCATTTGGTGGTAGTGTGCAGGCAGGAAGTCCTGGCCCATTCATTCCTGCCCAACTGTTACTTACTCAGGATTACTACATAAACGCTGTTGTGGCTTTAGGAAGACATCCTGTTTGCACACAGGTAGAACAAAGAATGAGGGCTAAGTGCGGAAAGCTTCTCTGCAGAGGTGAAGATACATCAGTCTACTCAATGGAAATACTTGGGTTTGCTAGGGGGCTAGAGATTCTCACAGTTACTCTTTATCCTTGTCCCCAGTAGCCTTGCTTCACAGGTGATCTTCCTGGTACCAGTCTTATATCTTAATATACTTGGTTCTTATATTTATGAAGGATTAAATCCATTTAAATAAAGACTTGAAAGGCAACTTCAAAACACCAAGTCTGATTTTTCCTTTTCTGTGTTAATCTGTGCAATGCACTTTATATATTGTAGTTATTCTTTCAATGGCTCAGGTTATAGATAGCTGGAACTATTTAGAATTACCCATATAATGAACAATTCAATATATATTTTTTTAATTAAACAGTGTATTTTAGCTCATCTTTAGTACAATGTAGGAAATGCAGGGCAGCTTAGACCCTGAAGACAAATGTCTAAGGTCTTTTGTAGTTTGGTATATAAAGCTAACATTAGTATTATTATTATTATTTAAGGGAAAAGAAACTGATATTTTTTAAGTATATCAATTTTTCATTTGCTCTGTCCAAAACTATTATATGAATACCCACCAATAACATCATTATTTAAAAAGTACATTTGAGTTCACTGTGGGAAGATTGGGTATCAAAGCTGTGTGCAAATTAGGAAGGTTTTTTTCAACTTGAAATTGGCTCAGAGAAGGACACAAACAGTTTAAAATTAGAATGGAATCTCACAACTGTTCTGAGATAGTCAAGAAACACAATTAATAGAATCATAAACCTAAGATAATCTGTTAATTTTACTGTCTAAGAAAATGTCTCAATTTCCTTACTATGCAAAAATTCAAAGAAACCCAAATAAGCTTGTCTGAAAATGATAAAGCATGCAGAAGACTAGCTTTGGGGACATTTACTATCTAAGCTACCTGATTGGAGGTATTACTGTGGAATTTTGTTAATGTAAACTTTATGCTGTGTTAGACACCATGAAGAGATTTTAATTTCTTAACATATTGTGATTTAAATTCAATTTTAATCAAGACAGCCATATTAAAACACATTAACAGTGCTTTGTGTATATTTTTATAAATATATATTGCATCTTTAAGGAACTCTGTGATAATATATTGGCTGCTTCATTGTAGCATGTGTTGTTCTGTCAGGGTGGAAATCATCTGGGATGCTGGTTTGTCACCACCTAGGGCCACAGTCTCAGAACAGTTTTACTCTGTCATCTGGAGGGAATTAGTCTCTAGGGATCATTTCTCTCTATTCTACCAGAGAAAAGAGTGTAGAATTGCAAATGTACTAATGCCCTTTCTTCTTTCTTATATAAAATTACATTAATTTGAACATGACAACAAGAGAAAGCTTCAGCTATGAGATTTTCTAATCATTCCAATATATAACTGAAGGAACCTGTGTGTGTCATAGTCAGGGTTTCTATTCCTGTAATAAAACACTATGGCCAAAAGTAGCTTGGAGAGGAAAGGGTTTGTTTCATCTTCCACCTTGTAGTCCACCATCCAAGGAAGTCAGGACAAGAACTCAAGGCAGGAAACTAGAGGCAGAAACTGAAGCAGACAGAGGTCATAAAGGAAACTACTTATTGACTTTCTCCCCATGATTTGTACAATCTGCTTTTGTATAGCACCCAAGACCACCTACCACCCTGGGGGTAGCACCCCATTAGTTGGGCTCTTCCTCATCAATCTTTAATTAAGAAAACACACTGTAGATTTGCCTACAGGCTGATCTTATGGAAGAATTCTCTCAATGAAGGCTCTTGTCAAATAACGGTTGGGTAAGTTGGCATAATACTACCCAACACAATTTGTATGTCCTTTATAGGTATCTTTGAGTGGGATTCAGATCAATTTTTAGGAGGATGGTGGATTGGGCCACTACAAACTGATGACCGCTGTGTATGCTGCTGCTACTGGTGTATGTTGCTATCTATTACTGTTCTGTTGTTGCTCATCCAACTAGATATCCACAGGGACAATTTTGGAGTTTTGGTTTCTTTAAAAAATACAGAAATATTGTGGGAATATGTTTTCACTCTAATTCCAGGTGTGCAATACAGGGCTGCTTCAGATTGTCCATAACAACTGCCTATGATTTGCCTTGTGCTCTATTAGGGGTGTGGTTTTGCTAGTGGCAGGATGTTTCTGTGATTGTATTCTGGGATGTTTGGAATTCTGGGGACCTTTCAGAGCATATATAAATGCTTGGGCTTTGAAAGGCGGTAGAAGAAGAAAAAGAAGAAGAAGAAGAAGAAGGAGGAGGAGGAGGAGGAGGAGGAAGAGGAGGAGGAGGAGACAGAGGAGGAGGAGGAGGAGGAGGAGGAGGAAGAGGAGGAGGAGGAGACAGAGGAGGAGGAGGAGGAGGAGAAGAAGAAGAAGGAGGAGGAGGAGGAGGAAGAGGAAGAGGAAGAGGAAGAAGATGACAGTGAAGATCAAATTTGCCCCAAGGAACTCAATGCCCCCAATCAGCAGGAAGTAGTATAACAAGAATGCTGCCTCCTTTCATTTCTATTCTTTTTTATTCTCCTATCTAATGTTAGAGAGGGTGCAGGAGAGTAGAAGAAAAAGGAACCCACAAAATAGCAAAAAGACTAGTTACAGATCTCATTTATCTATTTATATGTGCCTTTTTATTACATATATTTATTATTTTGTTTATTGTTTGTGTGTGTGCATGAGTGTGTGTGTGTGTGTGTGTGTGTGTGTGTGTGTGTGTGAGAGAGAGAGAGAGAGAGAGAGAGAGAGAGAGAGAGAGAGAGAGAAGCGAGTACAGGCACCTTCATGCCACAGTGTATGTGTCAAAGGACAACTTTTTTTTTTAATTGAAAAATGAAATAGAAATATTTTATGGTAGAATTGAAGATTTACATGAAAAATATTTCTGATAAAATTCAAGAAATATATAGAAAAACATGTTAAATTGAAGATTATCATGGACATTATACAGATAAAATGATAAGCATAAAAATAATTCTAAATTGATTGAACATGGAATTATAAACATTTTCAGGTAAAATTGAAGATTTACATGGAAAATATTTTTGATAAAATTCAAGAAACATATAGACAAACACATTAAAATTGACTATTTCATGGAAAATTATACAGATAATATGGTAGATATACCAAACCTTTCCAAATTAATTGAAGATGGAATTAAAAACATTTTGTGATAAAATCAGAGATTTACATTGAAAACATTTCTGATAAAATAGAAGAAATATATAGAAAAACATATTAAAATTGAAGATTATCATGAAAAATAATGCAGATAGAGTGGTAGACATATAAAAACATTGCTAAATTAGTTAAAAGAGGAATTACAAACATTTTCTGATAAAATTGAAGATTTACATGAAAAATATTTGTTAGTCTATGTTTTTTTTATTGGGGAATTGAGTCCATTGATGTTAAGAGATATTAAGGAATAGTGACTGTTGCTTCCTGTTATTTTTGATGTTATTTTTATGTTTGTGTGGGTATCTTCTTTTGGGTTTGTTGGAAGAATATTACTTTCTTGCTTTTTCTAGGGTGTAGTTTCCCTCCTTGTGTTGTTTTTTTTTCCATCTATTATCCTTTGTAGGGCTGGATTTGTGGAAAGATATTGTGTAAATTTGGTTTTATCATGGAATATCTTGGTTTCTCCATCTGTGGTGATTGAGAGTTTTGCTGGGTATAGTAGCCTGGGCTGGCATTTGTGTTCTCTTAGGGTCTGTATGAGATCTGCCCAGGATCTTCTAGCTTTCATGGTCTTTGATGAGAAGTCTGGTGTAATTCTGATAGGTCTGCCTTTATAAGTTACTTGCCCTTTTTCCATTACTGCTTTTAATATTCTTTCTTTGTTTAGTACATTTGGTGTTTTGATTATTATATGCCAGGAGGACTTTCTGTTCTGGTCCAGTCTGTTTGAAGTTCTGTAGGCTTCTTGAATGTTCATGGGCATCTCTTTCTTTAGGTTAGGGAAGTTTTCTTCTATAATTTTGTTGAAGATATTTACTGGCCCTTTAAGTTGTAAATCTTCGCTCTTTTCTATACCTATAATCCTTAGGTTTGGTCTTCTCATTGTGTCCTGGAGTTCCTGGATATTTTGGGTTACAAGCTTTATGCATTTTGCATTTTCTTTGACTGTTGAGTCAATGTTTTCTATGGTATCTTAAGCACCTGAGATTCTTTCTTCTGTCTCTTGTATTCTGTTGTTGATGTTTGCATCTAAGACTCCTGAATTCTTTCCAAGGGTTTCTATCTCCAGAGATATCTCACTCTGTGATTTCTTTATTGTTTCTACTTCCACTTTTAGATCCTGGATGGTTTTGTTCAGTTCCTTCACTTGATTGTTTGTATTTTCCTGTAATTCTCTAGTGGATTTTTGTGTTTCCTCTTTAAGGGTTTCTGCCTGTTGACCCATGATCTCCAGTATTTCTTTAAGGAATTTTTTTGTTTCCTCTTTAAGGACTTTTACCTGTTGACCAATGTTCTCCTGTATTTCTTTAAGAGAGTTATTTAAGTCTTTCTTGAAGTCCTCTATCAGCATCATGAGATATGATTTTAAATCCAACTCTTGCTTTTAAAGGACAACTTTTGAGGATGAGTTTTCTCCTACTGTGGGTTAGAGGTCGAACTTACGGTCAGGTTTAGGGTCAAGTCCAATGAGAACTTTTACTTACAGAGATATCTCACTAATCTTGTTGCTTTTATACAGAAGAGAAATTAATTTGGAAGAATGTTTTGTGGTGTGCAACTCATATGTGGGCACACATTCATGTGTGTGTGTGTGTGTTTGTGGGTATGTGTGTGCATGTGTGCGTATGTGTGTATGTGTGTATGTGTGTGTGTGTGTGTGTGTGTGTGTGTGTGTGAGTGTATGTGGGTATGTGTATGCATATGTACATGGAGGCTAAAGGCCCATCTCTGTTGTTCCTCAGGTGGCACTGTTTACATCTCTTCTTTTTTCTCTTCTCTCTTCTCTTTCTTTTCTTTCTCTCTTCTCTTTTTCCTTTCCCCTCTCCCCTCTTCCCTCTCCCCTCTCTCCCCCTCCCCTCTCTTCCCTCTCCCCTCTCTTCCCTCTCCCCTCTCTCCCCCTCTCTTCTCTCCTCCCCCTCTCCTCTCTCCTCCCCCTCCTCTCCTCTCTCTCCTCCCTCTCCTCTCCTCTCTTCCCTCTCTTCTCCTCTCTTCCCTCTCCTCTCCTCTCTCCCCTCTCTTCTCCCCACTCCCCTCTCCTCCCCTCTCCCCTCTCCTCCCCTCTCTCCTCTCCTCCCCTTTCCCCTTTCTTCCCCTCTCTCCTCTCCTCCCCTCTCCTCTCCTCCCCTCTCTCCTCTTCTCCCCTTTCCCTCTTTCCTCTCCTCCTCTCCCCTTTCCCCTTTCTTCCCCCCCTCTTCCTCCTCCCCTCTTCCCTCCCATCTTTTCTCTTCTCTTCTCTTCTCTTCTCTTCTCTTCTCTTCTCTTCTCTTCCCTTCCCTTCCCTTCCTTCCCTTCCCTTCCCTTCCCTTCCCTTCCCTTCCCTTCCCTTCCCTTCCCTTCCCTTCCCTTCCCTTCCCTTCCCTTCCCTTCCCTTCCCTTCCCTTCCCTTCCCTTCCCTTCCCTTCCCTTCCCTTCCCTTCCCTTCCCCTCCCCCTCCCCTCCCCTCCCCTCCCCCTCCCCTCCCCTCCCCTCCCCTCCCCTCCCCTCCCCTCCCTCCCCTCCCCTCCCCTCCCCTCCCGTCCCCTCCCCTCCCCTCCCCTCCCCTTCCCTTCCCTTCCCTTCCCTTCCCTTCCCTTCCCTTCCCTTCCCTTCCCTTCCCTTTCCTTCCCTTCCCTTCCCTTCTCTTCTTCTCTTTGAGACATGGTCTCTTACTGGCCTGAAACTTTTCAAGTAGACTAAGCTGGCTGGATAATGGGTTCGGGGACCCACTCACCTCTGTCTGCTCAATACTGGGATAGAAGCACACAGCACCCTGCCTGGCTCTTTTTTTTTTTTCATTTTTAATACTCTCACTTTATTTATTGAATCAAATTACATATGTCATCTTTTTTTTATTTTCTAAGTTTTTTTTATTTACATTCAAAATCATTTCCCCTTTCCCGTTTCCTCCCTCCCCGAAAGTCCCATAAGCCCCCTTCCCTCCCTCTTTTCCCCATTCAACCCCCTCTCGCTTCTCTGTTCTGGCATTCCCCTATATCCAGTCTTTCCAGGACCAGGGGTCTCTCCTTCCATCTTCTTGGAAATCTATTGATATGCGAATTGTGTCTAGGGTATTCCGAGATTCTGGGTTAATATCCCCTTATCAGTGACTGCATACCATGTGTGTTCTTTTGTGATTGGGTTACCTCACTAAGGATATTTTCAAGATCTGACCATTTGCCTAGGAATTTCGTGAATTCATTGTTTTTAATTGCAGAGTAGTATTCCATTGTGTAGATATACCACATCTTCTGAATCCATTCCTCCGTTGAGGGACATCTGGGTTCTTTCCAGCTTCTGGCTATTATAAATAAGGCTGCTATGAACATAGTGGAGCATGTGTCCTTATTGCGTGCAGGTAAAGCCTCTGGGTATATGCCCAGGAGTGGTATAGCCGGATCCTCCGGGAGTGTCATGCCCAGTTTTCTGAGGAACCGCCAGACAGCTTTCCAGAGTGGTTGTACCAGCTTGCAATCCCACCAGCAGTGGAGGAGTGTTCCTCTTTCTCCACATCCTCACCAACAACTGCTGTCTCCTGTGTTTTTGATCTTAGCCATTCTGACTGGTGTGAGATGGAATCTCAGGGTTGTTTTGATTTGCATTTCCCTAATGACTAAGGATGATGAACATCTCTTTAGGTGCTTCTCAGCCATTAGATATTCTTCAGGTGAGAACTCTTTGTTTAGCTCTGTACCCCATTTTTAATAGGGTTACTTGCCTCTCTGGAGTTTAACTTCTTGAGTTCTTTGTATATATTGGATATTAGCCCTCTGTCAGATGTAGGGTTGGTAAAGATCATTTCCCAGTTAGTTGGTTGCCGCTTTGTCTTTTTGACAGTGTCTTTTGTCTTGCAAAAACTTTGTAATTTAATGAGGTCCCATTTGTCAATTCTTGATCTTAGAGCATAAGCTATTGGAGTTCTGTTCAGGAAATTCTCCCCTGTGCCCATATGTTCAAGGTTCTTCCCTAGTTTCCTTTCTATTAGTTTCAGTGTGTCTGGTTTTATGTGGAGGTCCTTGATCCACTTGGAATTGAGCTTAGTGCAAGGAGATAAGAATGGGTCAATTTGCATTCTTCTGCATGTTGACCTCCAGTTGAGCCAGCACCATTTGTTGAAAAGGCTATCTTTTTTCCACTGGATGGTTTTAGCTCCTTTGTCAAAGATCAAGTGACCATAGGAGTGTGGATTCATTTCTGGGTCTTCAATTCTGTTCCATTGATCTACATGCCTGTCACTGTACCAATACCATGCGGTTTTTAACACTATTGCTCTGTAGTACAGCTTGAGGTCCAGGATACTGATTCCCCCAGAGGTTCTTTTACTCTTGAGAGTAGTTTTAGCTGTCCTGGGTTTTCTGTTATTCCAGATGAATTTTTGAATTGCTCTTTCTAACTCTATGAAGAATTGAGTTGGGATTTTGATGGGGATTGCATTGAATCTGTATATTGCTTTTAGCAAGATGGTCAATCCATGAGCATCCTGCCTGGCTCTTTACACGGATTCTAGAGATGAGACTTGGGTCTCTGTGCTTGCCAGGTGAGCACTTTGCCTTTACCAGCTGAGCTATCTCTCCAGTGTCTAATTTGGGAGAATGTTTAAAAGCAAAATCATGAATTAAATTTATTTTTTCATTTGCTGTATTATAAATGGAATATAGCTATTAATTTTGCTCAGTGATTTTGCTCTTCTGTTGAGTCAAACAACACATGTGCATACACTAGGGACAAATGTTGGGGATTGGGCAAAGGCCCACTCTGTTATCATTTATGTGTTCATTCAGTAGCTCTTCTTGCAAATTAAAGCAGTGAATCAATAACATTCCACTAGACAGAGACTAATTAATCATTTACTATTTCAGTCATAGTGAGAATAAGTTTCAATTTTCTATACGTTCTTAAGGAAATGTGAAATTCACAACATTTACTAATTGAACTTATTATTCTCTTAAAAACTTTTATTATGGCATTTTAATCCAGTGATTTACAAATCTTTCCTCATCTATAATTTGATTCCTAATGAGGTTGCAGGTTCCACAGAGACCATTATAAATAGTCATTCCAGTGTGGGTTAGGACTGTTAATTTAGCTCTAAGGTGATGCATTTTTTCGATGTATTTTAATTTGTGTGTTGACGTCTGCATGGGTGGAGTTGAATGGCATACTTACTAAGATACACAATTGACAAAATACCATATAGTTAAAAAAACTAAACATTTGTTTTGGAATAGTTGCAAACTTAACACAAGAATAGAGGATAGGCATATGCCTCTCCTTCATGAAGTATTCCTTGTGAAAAATCTGAAATTACTTTGCTACATTTCGGAGAACTAAGAAGCCAACATTTGCCTATTTAGGAACCAGCAGGCTTTATTCCAAACCCCAGCTTTTCTGCGAATGTCCACTTCTATTCCCTGATCTTCACATGACCACATCTCATGATCACATGAACAGCACATTGGACTCAACAATGTTTTAACTTGGATAACATTTTAGAATTAGGAACAAATTTCTACCTTTCCTGAAGAATGCATTGTATATATCAAATCAAACCAATAACCTCAAATGCAAGTCAAAGCGAGGAAAGAATGCTTGCTTCCAAGAGTGTACATTGGGCAGAACCATTCTTCTACAGCCTGTTGGAGAATGTTAAACCTGTTTGTTGATTTTCCTCATCTCAACCTGCCAAGTAAGAGAGAGTGAGGAAGAAATGATACAGTGGTCTAATCTTCCTTAAATCCTAACCCATGTCTCCCATCTTTGCTGACCCTGTAAATGGTCTAGCTTCTTTTTTTTGTTTTTTGTTTTGTTTTGTTTTATTTTGTTTTATCAAGATAGGGTTTCTCTGTGTGTCCCTGGCTGTCCTGGAACTCTCTCTGTAGACCAGGCTGACCTTGAACTCAGAAATCCACCTGCCTCTGCCTCCCAAGTGCTGGGATTAAAGGCGTGTGCCACCACTGCCCAGCATGGTCTAGCTTTTTAAATTCTCTTGGACCACTCATCCCTAAGTCTGCAGACTTCAAGAAAGTTTTGCTGGAGCAATATTAGGCTGCTTTTAAAGGGACATTAAACCACTTCGGTGAAGGGAATAACTGTGTTCGGAGACTCTGACTGGAGAAAAAGGTTGGTAATAGCTTTGGGGAACTTCTAGAGAAAACCTGGAAAAATTTCAAATCCCTCACTGCAGCCACAACCATCTTATGGAGGATGGAGTCGCTATTCTTCCCTCAGGAGATCCAATTCCTGTTGTCCTGGAAAAGCTGCCTGCTGTGCTTTGAGAGGCTCCATCTTCAGGGGATTCACCCATCAGCAAAGTTCCACATGGAGGTGTCTGTGGAAGGAGTCGTCCTTGTAATAAAACCAACACTAAGAATCCAAACACTGTGACGTCATAAAAGATCACCCAGATTTCTTTTTCTTCTTTCTTTCTTTCTTTTCTTTCTTTCTTTCTTTCTTTCTTTCTTTCTTTCTTTCTTTCTTTCTTTCTTTCTTTCTTTTCTTTCTTTTCTTTCTTTCTTTTTCTTTCTTTTCTTTCTTTCTTTTTTTAAAAGTAGTTACTTCATCTTTGAGCCTGGTTTGCTGAGAAAACTGCAGATTTAAATGTAAATATTTAAAGGCATCCACTGTTAGGTTGTGACAAGAGAAAATTAACATTTCATTTGAAAACACATGTCTCTCCGCTTAGAATTAAATCTATATTCACTAGGGGCCTAGTGGAAGGCTTCCATCACATCCATGGCCAGACCTGCAGCCACAGGCTCTGCGTCTGCAGATTCAGTGACTTCCCTTTGGAAACGGCATAAACATGGCAGACATTTTTTTCCTGTCACTATTCCTTATTAATGGCATACACCAGCAATTTACACATCATTTACATTGTATTAGGCATTATCCAGAGATGGAATAAAATATCTGGGAGGATGTTAATAGGTCATATGCAAAGCTACAGAATTTTATAGAAGGAAAGCCATTTCCTGTTAACTAGCAAGGGTGGTTAACTAGTTTTTGATATTTATTTGTTTTGAGTGTATAAAGTTATTCTTCACAATTGTTTTGGAATGCATCTATGTAATGGGATAGTTTTATGCAGCTAACAGACAGAACTGTGACCTCAATGTGCTTATCATTCATTCCTGGGTAAGGGCATCTTTAATTCTCTGTAGCCCTTCAATACAGTCATTCTGCACTGGAATCTTTACTTTTTCTATATGAGTATGTACCAAAACAAAGCTGAGAGATTTTATAAGAGCATGAAGCACTGAAACTGCTTGTGTGAGAATTTTAAACTTCGGTCTTAGGGATTTAGGGAGAGATAATAAGATGTGACCTTGCCTGAATGAATCTATGTTAAGATATACAGATACTATTTAAAAGCTTCTCTCTTTTGCATCCATACCATCTACTGACTTCGGCAGCTGTGTTCCACCACCAGCTTCTGTAACTGGTCTAATGTTTATGGGGCACCCTGGCTCAGCACAATATCCAGTTCTGATTTCCTGGCATCTGGACCCTTTATTATGCAGCAACCTGCCCGAGTCTTTGACATTGATCCTCATGTTCACGACCTTAGTAACAACCATTTCCTCCTGCTTACTATCTATGCCGCTCTTCATATACTATCTTGAGAAGCCTTCCACCCTGCATCAGTTTAACTGAGCCGTACTCTGCGTGCCCCACCCTGTAGAATTCCCTGTCAGTGGCACTGGACTCTCTTGATTAACTGATACCGAAAGAAAAAAAAATCAACAGGGTCTAGGATCTTTCCCTTTCAGTTCCTTAACATCTGCGTTGTTTAATTATTAAATTCATACTGTGAGTCCAGAATCCAGAAGCTGCTGAAAGGAATAAAGACAAATTCTGCTTCCTTCATTCTTGTAGCTCAGAACTGTGGGGATAAAACAGATGCTCATGCATAGATTATCTCCTAAGTATATAATGAGGGCTCAGGAGTTTCCTTGGGCAAAGGGTAGTTGGATTCTGTAAATGAAATTGTAAATTCTAGCTAGCCTGTGTAAGAGACACACAATCCACATATTTTATTTACAAGCCGTAAACCTAGATTCGGCTGGTTTTGGAGCTGTTCTAACTTGCATCTCAGCCATATGTCCTTTGTTACTTGCTGTTTCTCCTGCCCATGTGTTTTCCTGGTCCATCTCCTCTCATGGCAGCTTCCTTCTCCTTTGGTCTCCTCTCTTCTCCCTCTCCTCTCTCTCTATCCATGATCCCCAGCCAGGTAACTGAAAACCTGCCTACCTTTATCTATTGCCCAATCATTGGCTTTAGCTTTTTTGTTGACCAATTGACTTGGGGAGCAAGGCTATACAGCATCACTTTGGTGTGAGAATCATCTTGTTGGGTGGGGTGGGGCAACCAGATCTTGAGGGTAGGTATTTAGAATTTGAATACTTAGAAGCACAAGACCAATCCCAACAGGGTTCAGTCTTAAAAGTAAAAGTTAATCAGGGCTTGAGCTCTTGGCAAGCAGCTAAAAAAAGCACTGCTAGTACTCGGGTCTGTTTTAAAGTTGCTTTTGCTACATCTAGTGTGATGGGGAGGGCACAGTACTTATGGGAAAATCAATGTGAGAAGGCTTTTAGGAGGTTAATTCAACATCAGATTGAGAGCTTTAGCCAATTATCACGTAGTGATATCTGCTTTGAATCATGGTTTAATTAATATGCTTTGTTCCTGGAAGAACTATCTGGGCAAAATGGGAGTGCGCTTAGAGAGACTGTTTAGTTTCTCAGCAGATAGTAAGCTGATGAATTTAATCAAATATCAAGTAAATTTACAAGGGTCTGTTGTGGACCCACGGTTCATCGTGGCAATGGAATACACTCATGAAAGGCAGTAGTTAGTCCTCCAACCGTTGACTGACAAACTTCTGTATAGCAAGGAAGGGCAGTCAGTATTTTCGAATGACAGATGGTTTATTGTTATAAACTTTTGTTGATTTGGAGACAATGAGAGAAACAAATACGGTATTGCCTTTGTCCTAAAAAAATACCTGATGAGTTAACAGCATATTTATAAACGCTAAACTGTACACTTCAAATTCGTAGGAGAAAAATCTCTCTAAAGTAGTTAGTGGCCAGTTGTCACTTTGATGGTTTTAAGCTACCTCATCAGAGGATGGAAAACTTTGATATTTAGTCCTTTTACAACTTTGAAATAAAATATTTTTTATTTTAACCTTTTATTGATTCTTTGTGAATTTCACAACCTGTACTCCAATCCCCAAATAAAACCAAACCAAAAAATAAACGCCTAAAACCAAAACATCTCGCTGTGAAAGCTGTAGTGTGTTGCACAGTATACGCTTTTGTTGAAATATCTTTACTTGCAAATGTTCATTGCAATGAGTCATTGGTCTGGTTTGAAGCCTCTAGTTTTTAACCATACAATAAATTTAGAATCCTCACAGGGACTTCTCTCAGATATCCTGTTGTAGCCCTGTGCCATGGAGATCCTATAGTTTGGATCTGCAGGACCAGCACTTTTATGTGCTACAGCAGATCATAGATGGGGTAGATGTTGGGGTGGGCCAACTCAAGCCCTTGGAGTTCAGAGGTAGATAAGTTAGTCAGTCTCCCAGCTCTCCTGTATCCAAACCCCCAGGGTTAACTCTCCAACACGCCCTGGGCAGCTTACCTAAGTGCTGCACCTAGCATGGGGCTGGCCTAGCTTTCTTTCCTGCTTCAGGTATGGGGAGCATCTCTCCCATGCCACTGCACTGCAGACAAGTGGTAGGGACAGCTCTCCCAAGTGCTGCAGCCAATGAAGGGCAAGGCAAGTTCTGTACAGCCCATGGACATCATCATGGTCCCAGGTAGCAACCCAGACTAGGGATGTCTGAATGATTTTGGTGGTAACATAGACCGTGGACATTGACACAGACCACTGCTGCTACAGGTCCATGGACCCAGATGGGGCCTCAAGTGGCAGCACAGGCTACACACATCAGGCTGTTCCTCTTTATCCTTTCATCTCTAGTTCTGCTTCTCTTCATAAAGAGGGTTCTGCTCCTCTTTCGCTCCCATCTCTCTACCACACACTTGTCTGAGTGGCACCTGCAGAGGGCAGGCCTCTTGATGTCTTTGTCCACCCGCACTTAGTCTAAAATAAATTTTCACTTCTTATTCTATTTTTTTTCTCTTTTGCTTTCTGTGGTGGTTTGAATATGCTTGGTTCACAGAGTGAGTGGCACTATTAGGGGTGTGGTCTTGTGGAAGTAGGTATGGTCTTGTGGAAGTAGGTATGGGCTTGTTGGAAGAAGTATGTCCCTGTGGTCGTGGGCTTTGAGACCCTCCTACTAGTTGCCTAGAAGCCAATATTCCCCTGTTTGCTTGCCTTCAGAACGAGATGTGAAACTATTAGCCCCTCCAGGGCCAAGCTGCCTGGACACTGCCATTCCTCTTGCCATGATAATAATAGATTGGTCCTCTGAACTTGTAAGCCAACCCCAGTTAAATCATATCCTTTATAAGAGTTGCCGTGGTCATGGTGTCTCTTCATAGCAATGGGAACCCTAACTAAGGCACTTTCCTTTGACTTCCTGTCTTTTCCTTTCCTTTCCATTTTGTTCCCCTTCCCTTGTTTTGTTTTCTGCTGTGTTGGGTATTACATTCCAGGCTTCACATGTACTAGGTAAGCACCCTATCCCTTAGTGATACCTCTAGCCCCAAATACAATGATTTTAGAAGGCAGAATGAGAAATTTAGGTTTGGGTCTGGGAATCCCAATGTGTCTGGGAACCTTGTGTCTCTTTAAGAGGCTCCTCAAGACAAAGGAATTGGATCGGCACCTCTCTGATGTCAGCAATCAACATGACTTAGTATCATTTTAGAAAGATTGTTGATGCCTAGGAGAAAAGAGCAAATTGAGAAAACTCATGTGTATGTCAAAGTAGATAGAAGAAATGTTTGATCACTGATGTAGATGATGACATTAAGTACATTTCCTAATTCATAGTAAATTATCATGATTCTAGGGAAGGATCTCCTCTCATCCTTTCCTTCCTTTCTTCTCCCCTTTTATTCTTATTTCTTACTTTTATTTTCTCCCTGTGCCTCATTGGCAGCTTTGAGTGGTGTTTAATCTGAACAGTTTTTTTTATTTGTTTGTAAATATTGTTCTTAAATGTAAATTGTGGTTTGGGGGTACCTGTGTTTTATGTTATGCATATGGTATTACATAATTCATTTCTTTCTATTTCTGTTTCTTCTTTACCTGGAGTAAAAATATTTTTAAAAGAAGAATTAGAATTTTGAATGATATAGTATATTTGGAGGGAATCTGAGTTTGGTATAAAATGATTCAGTGTTTAGAATTGTTCTGGAAACTCAAGTGTCAGATACCTAAATTTGGATTACCAGAAGATTATGAAAAGCAAGTAGTAAAGTTACCAATATGAATTAACTTTTTTCTTCTTTGAGAAAGTAGGACTCCTTTGTGCCTGTTATGATTCATTATTTTAAGACGCCTTCAAAGACTGGCTAGTGCAACTATGTGAAAACAGAGAATTTCTTCTTAAGACTCTAAAATCAACTTCGTATACAACATTCAGAAACAGAACTTTTTATAGTCACCTTCTAATTGTTGCTGAAGAAATGGCTGCATAGACATGTGGAATGTCACATACAATTCATTGCTGACAAATGGGAGGCCCAGAGGTGACTTCAGATCTTGACAGGCTTCAGATCATTATGTAAATGGACAGTGGGTAATTGTACAAATTCTAACTGATGTTTAGATCTTCTCTTATATTACTGTTTTCTACTTCAAACACAGAATTTTTTTCCACATGGATTCCTAGTGTAGTGTGAATACTCTGGGGTCCATTAGCCCCATAGCCTCTGTCTAAGGCAGTGATTTTGTTTGTTTGTTCATTTTTGTTTTTATTTTTTGCTGTTAAGAGACACTATGAGCACAACAACTTTTATAAAGGAAATCATTTAATTGGGGCTGGCTTACAGTTCAAAGGTAGTTCATTCTCATCATTGTGGGTAACATGGTAGCATGCAGGTAGATATAGTTCTGGAGAGGAAGCTGAGAGTTCTACATTGGGATCAATAGGCAAATAGGCAGGAGAGAGAGAGAGAGAGAGAGAGAGAGAGAGAGAGAGAGAGAGAGAGAGAGAGAGAGAGAGAGAGAGAGAGAAACTAGGCCTGGCTTGAACATTAGAAACTTCAAAGTTCACCCTCAGTGACACACTTCCTTCAATAAGGCTACACCTCCTAATAGTATTACTCCCTAATGACCAAGCATTCAAATATATGAACCTATGGGACTATTCCTGTTCAAACCACCACAGTCTCTTTTCCTGGGATGGCCCTGTGTCTGTTTTATTTTCCTGCCATTTTCAGGCAGGGAAAAGAGTCTTTGTAGTAGATCTACCCAATTTTTCTCTTCAGAAGTGAAAGATTGATGTTATGATTAAGAAAGGGCAAAATTGCCTTTTTGGACTAAGTTAGCTTATGCTGCCAACTACAATTTTATATATTTACGTAGCTACTTCCTTTCCCTTTATCCGCTAAAGCCCTCTACCCTTGTTTTCTCTATCAGATAAAAACAATACCATCTGTTTCATACTCGAGAGCTGATACAAATCATTTCACGTGCAATATCTCATTTAATTTCAAATACTCTTGACGTGTCCATGAACACGGCTGAGTAATTAAAATGATTCAGGCTTGACTTCCAAGAGTTCACTCACCTCAGGCTCTACTGACAAACATCTGGCATCAGGACTCACCCCTGGAGCAGCGATAAGAAGGACAAGGTGCTCTGCCTTCTCCCACTTTGCTCTCCCCGGGCTTCTTTTTGCTGCCAAGTCTCCCTTTATATGCACAGGGCTCTCCTCTGGCCTCTGCCCAGGGTTCTCTGTGCGGAAAGCATCCCCAGAGCAGCACACTTCCCATCTCCTTTCTCTCCTTCTTTTCTGGGTCTTGACCATTTACAACACCTGCATTCTCACCTCTTGCCTCATGGCTTATCCCAGTGATCACTCTCAGGGACATTTGCATCATAGGTGAGAAACCCCAGAGAAACCCCTGGTGTTAACTGAGGGAAAAAAAAATCTAAACAGTAGAATTCCGGATATAACAGTCCATGCAATTTAAGAATCCAGTTCTTAAATCCCACCCAGCCGTGACCTGGTAAGAGGCATGGCATTTCTGGAAGGCATAGTGTTGATATAACCGAATAGTCAATAAAATTGTTACTTTTGACATTTAGGTTTCAATGTGATGTAGACTAACATTCTATCTCTTATTTATCATTATGTCTTGAGATTAAGTTCTGAAGTCATACTCCATTTATGATGTAGCTCACTTGCCACTGCTGAACAAGTTTAATAGGTGCTTCAGACCACGGTGCCGTTTCTGGATTATTAAATCTTTCCATTAAAAACAATCATGAGACTGCTGACATCAGATTAGAAATGTATTTAGATACCTTATTAGAAGGAAGTAGAGCACAGACTCTATGTAGCTTGAATGAATTAAAGGGAACTTGCTGTTCATTCGGTTCAGGTTCTCCGAGTTTGTACTCGAGGAGACTGACGTCATGCAGGACAACGAACTGGCTCCTGGCAAGACATTGGGATAAAACCCTGGCTGCTTGCTGTCCGTTTCCATCTCTCTACACCATGACTTTAGCTGTAACTGTAAACCACACTCATAGGGTGGCCCGGGGAGCAAACCATCCCACAAACATGGCCATGTGTCTTTCGACTGTCTACACCCAACCCCTGTCTGTAAGCTGTGGTCTGCACCACTTCCATCTCCTGTAGTGAGTCACCTCACCTGGCACTCCTTCTCTATACTATTAGCGCATCTGAAGGAGTGCATCTGTGGTCTAGGGACAAAATAGAGCACCTCGTACATGGGATATTAATGCACAACTTTTTATATTCAAAGTTAAGCAATAGAAATGAGATATCCCTGGACTGTTCAATTATTTCCTCATAGGCAAGGGGCTTGATTCTGCCTCCCTTTGTCCTCTTCCTCTTCCTCAGGTGCTAGCAAAATCATAGGCTTCAATAACTATGCATTGAATGAGTACACATATGAACACAGCGAAGCGTTTAAGTTACATCTTACCTTTTCCGAATAACTCGGAAGCCTTGCTTCTGGGGTGACATGTTAAAATGCTGCTCATCTTTCTCATGAGGGGCATTTTCCTGAAGACTAGTTTATATTGGTTAAAACTGCGTCATTAGATGTTGAGCACTAAGCGCAAATGTGACAGGCACTGCGGGGTATGTCACATTTTGTTGATTTCAAAGTATCTTTCGTCTATTTCTGCTCTTGTTCTTAGATGGCAGACATCACCCAGGCCCATCAAGGAAAGAGAATTTACCTGACGAGGATTACAAGTTGTTTCTCCCATGACAGTTAAGCATCCATTTTGGTGTTCAGGTCCATGCGACATTTCATACTTTGTTTCTTGCTCTAGTTTTGCCCGAGCCACCAGTGACTTCTTGGGAGGCCTGCTCATGTGCACACCATGAACAGACAGTATCGATCCCACCATCCTGCGACAGCTCTGCTCTAGCATGCTCAGGACTCAGCTGATTGTGACTGTTCACTTCAGGAGCTTGTCAGCCAACTGATTGCTGGATGCTTTAGATTTCAAGCTCTACCAGTGATGAGCATTGGCTTGGGAGAGGCTCCAGGCCATGAGACTGTGGGTGATCGTCACTCTCTCCATTGGCTTTTGTTCACTACCCATGCAGAGCTGTGAGATGGACATCGTGCTGCCCTGCAGCTATTAAGGGGTTAAGTGTATCCCACATCCAACTCTAGGGCTTCCATCAAGATATGCTGGTTAGGTGTTTAATGCAATATAATAACAATAATTGTAATTATTATTAACATCATCTATACTGCTAAGGGAAAAAAACATCATAGTACGTTTAGTGTTAATTTCTCAGATGAAGTATTTTCTTTTCCTCACTCGAGCTGCCACTGTGGCATGTGCTTCAGTCGCATGGTCTGTCTCCAAGATAATTCCTTGTGGCAGTGGTTCATTTTTACAGTGTTTACAGGAGAGCAGTGGCAGCCAGACCAGGGCAGGTCCCAGGTCCAGGCAATGTAAACAATGTGTATAAAATTATCACTGTGAGCAGCCTTCAAAGAAGTGTACTGACTGTCTAAAAACATACAAAGACAACTTGCTCTGATGATTTCATTCTTTTGAGATTTCCTCCATATTTTTTTTTCCCTGACAATATTTTAAAAGCTGCTGACAAGTGGAAGCTATTGCCGAAAGTCTTTGTGTTAGAGCATGGAGCTGGTCAATCGCGCTGGGAAATCATGGCTGAGAATTTGAGAGTCGGCCATCCGTGTCACGTGTCTTGTTGGCACGGCCACCGTTTACATGTAAAAAAGCCATCGTTTCCTACCTTTGATCATCGTACACGAGTTTTAAAATATACGATTATATATATTTAAAAATAAGAAACAGAGTGCTTCCTTCTCAGAATGCTTAGCTTCCCATAGAAGTTTGTTTTTAGTCCTAGAGACCAGAAGTGGGTGTTCTGGGGATGTGGGTTCTGTGTCTCCTGGGTGTTGCTACTCTGCAGTTTATCAACTGTTTCTCAGGTACTATCGAAATAGATCATGGTAGGGAGGATGGGCTTCCCCCTCCAGTTTATCCTATCAGAATCTCAACTTCATTTAGTATCTGTGGTGAACATTTGAGTGATATCACTAGGGTATCCCATCAGATGTCTTATTGAGTAGAGGAGATCAATAACATGCTACATTTACCCTCACTGAAGAGTACCACATCCACATTGGATGAATTTCAATGAAAGCATCTCTTTGATGTTCATCATCCTTAGTCATTAGGGAAATGCAAATCAAAACAACCCTGAGATTCCATTTCACACCAGTCAGAATGGCTAAGATCAAAAACACAGGAGACAGCAGTTGTTGGCAAGGATGTGGAGAAAGAGGAACACTCCTCCACTGCTGGTGGAATTGCAAGCTGGTACAACCACTCTGGAAAGCAGTCTGGCGGTTCCTCAGAAAACTGGGCATGACACTCCCAGAGGATCCGGCTATACCACTCCTGGGCCTATACCCAGAGGCTTTACCTGCATGCAATAAGAACACATGCTCCACTATGTTCATAGCAGCCTTATTTATAATAGCCAGAAGCTGGAAAGAACCCAGATGTCCCTCAACGGAGGAATGGATTCAGAAGATGTGGTATATTTACACAATGGAATACTACTCTGCAATCAAAAACAATGAATTCACGGAATTTCTAGGCAAATGGTCAGAACTTGAAAATATCATCCTTAGTGAGGTAACCCAATCACAAAAGAACACACACGGTATGCAGTCACTGATAAGGGGATATTAACCCAGAATCTCGGAATACCCTAGACACAATCCGCATATCAATAGATTTCTAAGAAGATGGAAGGAGAGACCCCTGGTCCTGGAAAGACTGGATGTAGGGGAATGCCAGGACAGAGAAGCGAGAGGGGGTTGAATGGGGAAAAGAGGGAGGGAAGGGGGCTTATGGGACTTTCGGGGAGGGAGGAAATGGGAAAGGGGAAATGATTTGGAATGTAAATAAAAAAAACTTAGAAAATAAAATTTAAAAAAAAGAAAAAAAAAGAAAGCATCTCTTTTGTAACTGTGTTCTCTTTACTGTCCTTGGAAAGAAGTCATTTTCTGGTACCCCTGACTTTGGTTTACTTGGCAGTAAATTTTCTCTTTCTAGGTTCGAAGAATATTTTACTTTTGAGATTTTAAAATGAAAATGTAGGTTTAATATGGAAATGTGATTCTAAATATGTTGTCTATGCAACTCAGATTTCTGTTTAGTACTCCAAATAAATTTGGGATGAGATCATTTGCAACTTGACTTGGCTATTAACTGATTGTGTAAATGTCTCAATTTATCTGTAAATGCCACTTGATAACTCATTGTTGGATATTTTTAAGGCTTATGCTATATCAGTTTATCTCTATTTATTAATTTAGCCATAGGATGACTTCCACGTTCACTTAACTATTTTGACTTATTTAAAATGGCATTTTCTCTAGTTTAAAATCTATTTACATCTGTCTGTCTTCTATCTATCCATCTGTCTATCTTCTGGATCAATGTATATAATTAGGACTCTAAAACTGGTTTCAGGACAGAGCAAACACAAAGGGGACCAGGAAAGGAATTTCTTTCCCCATCATGGTATATCCTCAGTTGTACTAAGCTTCTTAAAAGTTATAGTTATTTGAGTCAATATTTCCATAAATGTTGACTACATCTGAAGGGATAGGTGACACATTGAATCTGCTGTAAGTCAATCACTCCTATTTTCTGCAGTGTGTTCAATTTTCCTGTCTCCAAAGGTTTTTATCAGAGCAGTTATCATGCATCAGAATAACTTGTCTTTCCCTTGACTTCTTTTTAGGTAAACATGTCCTGACAGAGTAAATCAGCAGAAATAGAGAGAGAAGGGCAGAGAGCAGCACCAACCATCGACATTTAACTAGACTTATACTTTCCTTCTGAGAGGAAAACACATTCATATTTATCTCCCCCTGTGACTTATTATAATAACACATGGGACCTGGAGATCTTATACTATTTATTTCCCTTCTATATGAACAGTAATGTTGTTAGAAGAATCCACATAGTCCGACATCTAGCCTGTTACCTTAACAAGGGGATGGATACTTTCCATATGCATGTACATTGCTGTATTTCTCTTTATTATATTCATAGCGTGCAGAGTTAAATATTGACTGTGCTTGCTATTAATGATATGCTAACAAAAATTATCCTTTGAGTAAGCAAGAAAAAAAATCTGTTTCAGAATTTTTGAAAGGCTTTCGTTACTCTTGAACTAGCATGAGAAAATTAAGTTATTACATTTTTAATTGATTTATGCTTTTCCTGATATATGCAAAATACAAGCTAATTGACTTGACATCAAACTATACAGTAAGCAATGATACACATATTTTTAAAAAATAATGTAGAGGTAGACTTTTAAATGCACTTAATTAGAAAACCTATTTGGAGTGCTTACTACTGTGCTAACATATGGAACATTCTTCTGAATCTTTCATAACGTATATTTCTGCTTCTTTGTGCAAAGTCCTCTCCTGTAATGGAGTTGGTTTCACTTTGTAATCGGTGACATCCTGGTAGTCAGTTTGTGAATTCAGGATGCACATGCAGTCTGTTTCCTAGAGTGAGAATTGAAGCAAATCAGAACTCAAGTAGACAGCACTGGAGGAGTGGCCTCTCTTAGGCATGGTGCATAGAGCGCATAGATCCTCTGAGTGAACAGATTTGTGGGTGGGAGGGCACTTCAGTGTAATGGGCCAAGTGATCGGGGTCACATTTTATCTAGTCTTCATCAAGATCTTTACTATAAACATTAAGATACACATATTCTTTTCTTCAGAGATTGTACACACACACACACACACACACACACACACACACACACACACACACACACACACAACACTGCCCTCCCAAAGGCAAATGAAGAGTGCACAGATGGGAAATTTAGGATGGTACTGGGACAGGTTTTGTGTGTTTACACGCCTCAAAACTGTGTATCTCTCTTAAAATCTACTAGGAATAAGAAGTGTGTTGATTTTCTATATTAATTTAGATGACACATCTCAAGTATGTGGTAGGATGACTGAAAACTGATGATTTTGTATAGTAAGTAGCAAGTCTCAACATCAGAAGAAAAAAGGTTTTTTTTTTCAGTTCTATTTTCATTTATTTTATTAGGTACAAAGGGAAAGTTCATTTCCCTGAATCTTTTAAAGTTAGGCTTGAGATAATAATGCATTCTGAACAGCACTGAGTGCAGTCTGTGTCACTCTGGAGTTGAAACAGTGGCGAGGTGTCTGCTCTCTTTTCCTTGTCTTTATGACAACAGAGTCACCTGATACACATGGGGCAGCTGAGAGTCTGAGCACACTGCTTTGTATTGCGTGTACATCATGAGCAAAGAGGAAGTACCAGTGTCAAACCAGGAAGCTTTAGGGCTTTCCACGATGGCAGGACAGTCTAGTCTATCCAACCAAATACATTTGAAGATCTTTGTGTTTTTCTCCAGCCCTTTGGCCTTGGCTTTCTATGAACACTGAAAAAAAGGAATCATGTCACTAAGTCATCATTTTCATTTAACCATTAATCTATTTATTATGGTAGACAATATATAGAGAGATGATGAATAAACATATTCCTTTATTGACTTAGAGTGTCTCAGAGTTTGAGGCTACGGATTCCTGCCCATTCGGTCTTTCCCCTTGCTCCACAATTCTTTCCTGAAGATATATTTAAATTCTTGGAAAGGAGGGTGGAAAAAATGTGCTTTAGAATGCCTAGCAACTATTTAGAGAAGAACAAGATGGGGAATTAGAAGTTCTCTGATCATATACTAAAAGTTAAGATAAAAATACAACACTCATATTGAGAAAGTACCAAACAGACACTGATTGAATGATAACCATAACAACCAGTCCTGAAACATGGAGTAATACCCTAAGCTGGGGATTCCTCCAAAAAGAGCTAAGCCACCTGTGCTCAGATGCAAACTCTTTTAGGATGGGCACTCCATGTTCTATCAAGAAGGCCTGGGGTGGAGACCTTCTGAAACACCACAGGCAGGGCTGAGACTTACAGACAGGGGTCCCTAGAATTATGAATCCTGGAAGAAAGTAGATTTTTGCCACAGTAATGCTCCTTGCCTGGGGGTCACCCTGACTTAACTTGTTTCAGATGTTGGGAGTGGGCACCTCTTCTCTATGTGGAAGCATCCTGAAGTAGCATATGGAAACAGACATGAGCGTATCTTTTACCCTCTGGCTTTCCAATCGATGTAATGCTTTTCAAAAGTTGAGGTTTCAGCTGCTGGTCTGAAAACCTCCTTTATTGCTTATGATTACTGTAAGGGTAAATAATTAATAAAGAGTATCACCCCGCCAAGCCTCTGCACCAAGTCCTGGCATGTCCCGTTCAAGGCGACTCTTTCAGCTAGCTCTCAAAGCATCCCAGCTATGTTTCCTTTCCGACATAGATTCTGTAAACGCCGGGAGTCCCACACTTCTGCCCAGCATCCACTCCTTCCAAGTACCCGGTAAAGCATGACTCTTAAACTTGAATAGTTAACCAAATATATTTATGTATAAGAAACTCCCAATTTCATAAAGCCAATTTACAATGATAGGATCTTACCCCAATATTTCTAACCTCTCCAAAACACCAGAAATACATCTGAAGCCATTTGGATATCCGTGTCTCCCTCCCTGCTCTGCTCATGTCATCCACCGAGCCTCTCTCTCCCCTTAGCTGCTCCTCCTCTCTCCCTTCCAATCACTGGCGTCTCACTGCCTCAATGTGAATGGATAGGAAATAACTTGCAACAAAATTTTATACTAATTTTAAAATCCTGCTTTATTCCTTAATCTATTTCACTTTGTGCCAGACAAAGCAGCCTCATCTTAAAATTTGTTTATAATATGCTTTTATGCCTATAAAGGCCATTCCTGTATATAATGATGTTTTAGGCTACTCTTGTTTCATTATTATTTTATGTAAACTTTATCATCAGATTTCTAGGTTTAAAAAAGATGAGTGGTACTGTTGTTTGATACTTTTTCAAATTAGAGGGAAATTGCCTTTAAAACTGTATAACTAACAATAACTATTAACTTTCTCATAGACATTGTTGCTCATTTTATGTGATATTTATTCCTTGGATTTAAAGCATTATGCATGAACTTATCTCAGCCATTAATTATTCTAACAGGATATTCATCTACTTCAAGGCTAATCATATACAACTGACAAGTTTATATCTTTCTACTTCACTAAATTACATTTTTCTAGTAACTCTTTCAATGATTCTTTTTTTTTTTTGAGTTTTAAGGCATATATTCCTAATCATCTGCAACAGAATTGGTATTCTGTCAGTCTGTGTCCACTCTGCCGCTGGCATGGCCTTTCTGGGAGGCAGAATGTGGGGAGTTGACTGTGCTTATCCCACACCACTGCTGGGGCAGGTGCTGGGCTGTAGGGAAGCACCAAGACACCTCTCCGGTTGTGGGAGAGCACAATCTGAGATGTGAGAAAGCCGGAGTTGGTTAGGGGATCCCCCGGAGCCTGCGATGAGGCCAGGGCTGAGGGGGGTTCTCTTATTCTTGGACATCTAGGCTCCACTGGGAGTCCGGGAAGAACCGAGAATGGAGTCAAGGGGTAGGCTGCAGGCTGAGGACAGTGTCTAGCCTGGGGCTGAGGGAAAATGGGAGGAGCTCCAGCTTGTCCCAGTTGGTATTGTCCTTAGCTTGGCAGAGTCAGGCTGGGAGCTCAGAGAGGCCTTCTGTGAGAGAATTAAGCTGCGACTCTGTAGTCGAACGCCTTCTGCATGGCTCCCCATGGCAGATCTTGATGAAATAGACACTCCGTGGTTCTAAACAGTTGTTCATGGCAGACAATGGAGGCATAAAGTACCATACCCACTTCTCAGGGTAGACCTGAGATTAAATACCTTCTGTAGGGAGGAATGTCTGGTAAGGGAAGCTTATTGACTAAGTCCTCTGACCTCTAGGTACCTCATTAGCATGGAGAACTCTGTTCTGGGCCTATGTGACCATAGGCCATGTTTCTTTCATGTGAGGAGTGTGGTGTGTGTTCCAGGCCAGGAGTCTGGCAGGGAGCTGGGAGTTGCTTCAGGTGTG
This sequence comes from Tokudaia tokunoshimensis, assembly GCA_036184795.1. Lineage (NCBI taxonomy): Eukaryota > Metazoa > Chordata > Mammalia > Rodentia > Muridae > Tokudaia > Tokudaia tokunoshimensis. Next base: position 57,085,518 of record BTHU01000013.1, on the reverse strand, counting down.
TGCCCACTGAGTCTCCGGGTCTCAACCTGCTCTACCTTACCAAACTTCCTGGCATGGCTTTACCATCCAACAATATTCAATTTTGTTTTCTAGTCTGTGTTATTAACTACTTTAAATGTGATTTTACTAGCTAATGCCTCTGACACAAAGATACTTGAGATTTTAGAACTGCAACAGTATTGTCTTCTGTGATGAAGAATAAGTAAATATATTAAAATAAAACAGAATTTTATTTTAAATGATATACAGATATTAACATTTTTAATTACTCTTCTAGAAATGACCCAGTTCATTATAAATCTAATTGTGAAATATACTAATGTGTATACATTAATAGTTTTTTTTACCAGTGTGAAACTACCCTTGCATTCTTACTTTATTGTGATACATTCTTTGAAAGTTTGCGCTACGTTTCCTTGAAAGTAATGTTTTATGTTTTCTCCATAATTTATAAATGAAACTAGTGTGCTATGTTTGAAGAGAGTGAAGGGGATGGTGCAATGTGTTCCTTTTCAAGTTGTATGTCAATAACGCACCATTCAAAATATTGGTCAGTTTTCTTGCATATTTAAGTTCTAGTTATACAATGCATCTAGTTAGGCATTAAGATTATTTTATGTTAAAAAACGATATAATTCTCACAGCACTTTTTTGTAAGGGGATGTATTTGTTTTTTTTTTTTTTTTCTGGAGTCAGTTTGGAAAAAGAACTAATCTGTTCAATCTCTTTTAAAGTGTATTGTAAATGACTGGGCAGTGATTCCTTGGTGCTTTCTGGTTACGATTCCACTATCCCAGGGTTAGTTCATGTGTTATCCAATTGGTTCCCAGATGCTGGTGTCATCCTGGAAGGTTGTAGGGCTTTTAGGAGGGGGCGTCTCCTGGAGGAGGTAGGTCATGGACAAGGTTTGAGGCCATGTAGTTTAACAGAACTTCCTGTCCACTCTTTGCTTCCTGACCGTAGACCAATGCTCCTCCGAGCTGCCTCACATGCCTGTTGCTGTGAATTTCCCGACCTGATGCACTTCATCCCGTCAGTCTGCAAGTCACAAGTAAATCTTTCCTCCTTTAGGTTGCTTCTTGTGGCAACAACGAGAAAAGTTTCGAGTATGGCTTTGCACCATGTTTCTCATTTACCAATTTATCCAGTGTTAAAGCTGTCTTATACTGAGCTATGCATTTAAAATTCCTTATAATTACTATACTATTCAATCTCTTTTATATGTAATAATTTGGGGCATATGGGCTGTGTAGATATTGAGTATCTTTATTCTTCATCATGAATTGTAGCCTTCAACATTATATCATTTGCCTCTTTCTTTTATTTTTTCTACTTAACCAGCTTGAAATTTTATTGTTTTGTTTTGTGCTTGTATCCTAGCCCTCTAGACCTTTCTTTCCCTCTCTCAAGCCCTTAACCAGGGCTGAAGAACATGGGCTCTTCGGTGAAGTCATGAGGCTTGAATGATCTTCTCAGTGTAAAGAAGACGTCCTGAATTCTAACCCTCTTCGTTCTTGGAGCATTTTCCAGCGGGCCTGAGGCACAGTATGAGCAGTACCATGTATGGATGGATAGTGTCTGTTTCTTTACCTGGCACAAATGAACCTTTACAGAAAAACTGGAAGATAGCTTGTCCTAGGATTGACAATGTTTTCCATTCATTCTTGCAAGGTTAGTAGTTTTTTTGTTTTTTTTTGGGTTTTTTTGGAAGCACACATGGGAAAGATTAGACTAGGAAATAAATGTGTTTTGTTGTTGCTGTTGCTGTTGTTGTTGTTGTTTTCAAGACAGGGTTGTCACTCTGTAGACCAGGCTGGCCTTGAATTTAAGCTATTCATCTGCCTCTGCTTCACGAATGCTGGGATTAAAGTTATGCACCACCACCACCACCACCACCACCACCACCATCCCAGGCCTTTAACCCCTTAATGAAGGGGCTCAAAGTTGTAAGGGTTTGAATGATTCTGTATCTGCAGGATTTAAGCATCGGGAGATGGGCTCGGTGGGTACTGAGCTGGAGGACAGAAGGAGATAGATAACGGTGAGGCAGGAGGTACTTGGTGACTGTGGATAAGCTGGCATTTCAGTTATCCTCAGCCTGGAGGTTCTGTAGTGTCTTAGAGTGTTACAAATAGAGCATAGTTAGGCTGAGAAGGCATTAGGGAAACAGGCTGAGAAGGTGCATTAGAAATCCTTGCTTAGCAGCAGAAGGAGGGAGAGATCTGCGTAGAGGGCACAGAGGTGGGGGAGAGTATCTGGATCCCACGTGTACTGGGGGCCTGCTCTCCGGACTTCTAAACGACTTAGCCCCACCAGTGCTTCTGTTAGGGTCAGTTCCTCCTCCCCAAGGGAGGAGAGCAGATCTTGCCGCCGGAGGAAAACACCCTCTTTATCTTGCAAGAAGTTCTGCTCCAGTCGCACTGGTAGGATCTTTTTCCCCAAGGATTTCACTAGAAGCTTCCGCTGGGCTTCACTTAGCACTGTCAGAGCCCCAAGGGAGTAGAGCAGGGCGTCCATAGCGTCCTTTGACAGCAGGACATCTCTGGGGAGTGCTTCCAGGGTCACTTTGTGTCCCTTGTCTAGAGCCCCTTCAAGCTCAAGGTCCTGGGGCTCTTTTTTCTTTCCTAGGAGATGACTGAGGGAAACGAGTAGGGAGCTTTGCTCCACTCGACTCAACGTCTCCACTTCTTGAGTCTCTCACTGAACCTCTTCTTTTAATGTCCTGAAGTCTTCCTGCATCTCCCCTAGGGGCACAATTAATGCGGCAGGCGCCCCTTCCGCTGGTGCCCTCTCACCCTGTACACACGTTCCTGTAGGCTTCCTCAGGACCCGGTGCCCTGCTTTCAGCTTGAATCTCTATTATTTGTCTCTTAATGCATTTGCTTTATTAATAGTCTTCCTCTTGTCAGTATGACAGTTCTTGCAGTCACTTTTTAAAATGTGCCTCTGAGGGTTGTACTTTTGCCCTTGTACTTTACCCTAGCGCGCCTTCCTTAGACTAAAAGGAACTCAGCTGGGTTTGAAAATGAGGAGACTGGTTGAGGACCGGGAAGTCTGGTGGGAGAAGTGTGTGGCTCAGCCCCACTTCCCTGGGTGTGTGAGGGCTGGGTATGTGAGGGCTGGGTGTGTGAGGGCTGGGTGTGTGAGGGCTGGGTGTGTGAGGGCTGGCTGGGTGTGTGAGGGCTGGGTGTGTGAGGGCTGGCTGGGTGTGTGAGGGCTGGGTGTGTGAGGGCTGGCTGGGTGTGTGAGGGCTGGCTGGGTGTGTGAGGGCTGGGTGTGTGAGGGCTGGCTGGGTGTGTGAGGGCTGGGTATGTGAGGGCTGGGTGTGTGAGGGCTGGCTGGGTGTGTGAGGGCTGGGTGTGTGAGGGCTGGGTATGTGAGGGCTGGGTGTGTGAGGGCTGGGTGTGTGAGGGCTGGCTGGGTGTGTGAGGGCTGGGTGTGTGAGGGCTGGCTGGGTGTGTGAGGGCTGGGTGTGTGAGGGCTGGCTGGGTGTGTGAGGGCTGGCTGGGTGTGCGAGGGCTTCACCTGAGGTGCTGTTGTTCCTAGTTTGGCCACTAGGTTGTATTGTAACCTGTTCGGTGCTTCAGAAGCTGTGCTGCTGCTGTATGAGCTGGTCTGATTTTCTCTCAATTACTTAACCAGAATATACAGTTTAAGTCCAGGAAAGTCTCCTTTTGTCTCAGAAGAGCAAAATATGGGAAAAGTGAAGGCAAAAGAAGAAAACATGGGCGAAAGCCTGAAACTAGGTGTTTCCTATTCAAAATATATGGTCCTTTGAGGATTTTTGTTTTGTCATTTTCTCTGGCGTGGAAGGGATGAGATGAGCGTGTGTATGGCTCACCGGCCAGAGGGTGTCTCTGTTTTTGCCTCTGGAATTCTGCCCAATGGTGTTCTATTTCTAGAGAGTGCTCTCTCTAATAGCTTTTCTTCATCAGTTTTATATATTTGTTTGTAACTAAATAGACCAAAGGGAAACGACAACTAGGATATACATCAGGCTAATCATTAAAACAAACAAACAAACAAACAACTCGATTTCCTCTTCTTCTGAGTAGAAGTAGTCAAATTTGGGACAAAAGCAGTAAATAAACAAGTTTGGTAGTTCCCTGTGAAGCTGTAAAGGGCTTTTCTCGATTGGCTAAAAAGTAGAAAGATTATCCGTGTTCATGTGTTTATTGGTAGCAGTAGGTATTTAGTTTTCTTTTTTCTTTTTCTTTTTTCTGTAGGCAACACAGTGCAATAACAACCTCCAGGCTGCTGATTGGTGCAAAGCTTAAGTGGGTCCAAGGGCAACCAGGCAGTTTATAGGAGAAGCAGAGAGTTGCTAACCGCACCCACCCACCCAAGGCTCCTGGAACAGCTCATTTACCTACCCGCTTCACTTAAACACTAGCCTAGAATTAGTTCTCGACTAGAGAGGATACCCCCTCCGATAAACAAAGAAATGGAATCTCTCTGGTAATTTCTCTGGGTGTGCAAAAGTATAAAATGTTGCCTGACTGAGTACATGTGCTGCATATCCTCCGTGCAAAAACGAGTGACAAGGAGCTCGTGGACCCCGGGGCTTTCGGCAGTTCAGATGCATCCTCTTGAGAAAATGCCATCTGCACAACAAATACAGGCATAGTTTCAGGATAATTAGCTTCTAGGGATGATTCTCCAGGGTATTGATATGCCGCGCCCAGGTAATAATAGTTTCTGTGTGTTGAGTGCTTTCTGCATTTCACATTACCGCACGCGTTTCCCTCCGCTAACCGTAAATCACAAATTCACGCCATAACTCTGCTAGGCATTATTGTAATTATTTTCACTTTAAATCACAGAGGCTCAGACAGATTAACTCGTTCAAAGTAACTGGAGCTAGAGAGCTGGGATCCATATGCTCAAAGTAAAACAGCGATAAACGGAGCCGCAAAAAAATCCGATATACTGGCATGTAAGGATGGCATCCGCAGGTTAAGGACAAGGATTTGCTCAGCTCCTGGCCTTTGTGTTGTCACAGGATGATTGCTCCTGTTGTCTGGTGTCTCAGGCTCCTATCATTCTCCACAGAGAGCTCATTGTTGTAAATGACTGGGCAGTGATTCCTTGGTGTTTTCTTCAGTTACAATCCCACGATCCCAGGGTTAGCACTTTAAACGATTCATGCCATCTGTCTTCTGTAAACTACCCACAGACACTTCAATCATTTTTCCTGTTGATGCATTGTTTTTGCCATTTTCTTGTTGTTTTATAAAATTATCCACCTTAAATACTAATAGTACTAGTTCCTTACTTGGGAGGAATGATTTATTTGGGCTCATGATATCAGAGGGGTTGGCCCATGTTTGCTTGATCTAGGTGCCTGAGCAGAACATCATGGCGGTCGGAGCGTGTGACAAAGGACGTTCTTGGAAGTAGCAGAGACAGTGGGTGGGGTCCGCAAGAGTTACAGCCTTCAAAGTGTATCCTCAGCCAACAATTTCTCTCATGTATGCCCACCTCCCAAATCCTCTACCTCACAAAATGGTGCCGCCATGTGGGGACCAAAGGGTTCAACATGTGAGTCTGTGGGTGTGTGTGTCCATTTTGTATTTAACTGCACACGAATTGTTTTTATATCCTATATGTTGAAAACACCTTCTCTGAGATAATTGCTTATTTCTTCAATCCGAGTCATATATCTTTTGGCGAAGAGAGATTTCCTTTAAATATAGAAAAATTAATCTTATTCTTTATGGATTATCATCCTTCCGTTGAAAAATTACCTATTTGACTCTAGGACCACAAAGACAGCTCTCCACAGCTTTTAAGTTTATGTTTTACCTTTCACACCTGGTGATTTAACACCTTTGGGATTGGTCTCTGAGTTTCCTGGAGATCTGAGACCTAACTTTAAATGTAGAACTGGTTGTCCTGGAGCCTAATGTGACTGCATCTCCTTTCCAGAGGTTTGTAGAGCCAAGCTACTGTGGACCATTTACACACATGTGTACTCACGTCTGGGCTTTCTCTGCTGTGGGTTTACGTGGTCATTCATGTGCCATTACTACCAGACCTTAATTGTTCTAATTTTATAATAAAATTTTACAACTGAAAGAGCTAATTTCCTAACACAAGAACCATCAGCATTGTCCTTATTCATCCTGTGTATATTTTAAAATAAAACTTTAAAAATTTACCAAACGCTCTTTGAAGTTTCCCCCATAGAGTAATTTTATAGAGATGTCATTTAAATATTGTATATTTATGATTATCTTGAATTATTACTTTATTTATTAAATAACTAAATACATATTATATTTATTTGGATTATAGATAGTTTGCTGACAGCTTAATAATACAGAATGTTTTTTTCATGAATGTAATGTGTCTCATTACTCATGCAAGGCTTATTAAGAAGACAATTTTGCCTATTGTAACGATAAAATTGATTTTTTGTATATTGATTTTTAAAAATAAATAAACTGAAATATAATTTCCATGTGACTAAAAGTACTGCAATAATTTGTATGTGGATATTTGTATAAACGTGAGCTTCTAAGAAGTTGAGCAGATACCTCCAAATATGGTTGCTGGAATATATGATACAGTCACAGTCAGTTTTACAATTATTTTATATTTCCTACCAAACAATTCTTACTGCCCAAAGACATTTTATTAAGTTGCATTTTCCTTTAGTTTAATGTTTCTTGTGGCACACATTTAAATTATGTTTTTTTACTCTACAAATATTGGGTTTTTCCCTTGCTCTCTGCTTTTAATTTCTAGATTAGTTGCAGGATAGCATGAAAATACATATTTTTAAAATGATATCTATGTGTCTATGTATCTATATCTATGTATTTATGTATGTATGTATCTATCTACCTATCTATCATGTGTTTAAGTCTTGAGAATGTAGCCTGTCTTGGTAATATGCTATATGAGCTCACAAATATGTGTATCTAGACCTTTTTGGGTAGAGTATTCTATAAATGACCCATTGATAGAGAATTTCATACATGAGTACTGTATTTATGTTGTTTCCCCCCATTAATCTCTCTCAAATCTTTTCTGTGTCCCTCTAACTCCTTCTCAAATGAATGTTTTCTCATTCTTTAATTATTATTGTGCAGTTGAAAAGTCATGTCTGCTAGATATGCAATTCAAATTCTATTCTAAACAGTGTATTGATAAGCTGGGAGGTAGAGATGCAAGCCTTTAATCCCAGCACTCTGGAGGCAGAGGCAGATAAACCTGCACACACATCTCTGTGAATTTCAGGCCAGCCTGGTCTACAGAGCTTCAAGATAGCCAGGGCTACACAGAGAACTCCTGTCTTGAAAAACAAAACAAACAAACAAACAAAAAAAAAGTGTAGATAATAATTGTCACCTTATGTTTTTAGTTTTAATCATTAGTTTTTAATGTTAGTTTTAGGGAGTGATAACAGCACAGAAGACAGAGGTGGATTGGCTGAAGGCCTGGTAGACTTATATGTTCCTTCACACATACACACAGGAAAGAATATTTACAACACAAAACACATGCACCATGAAGTGCTGTGTGTACTTACACACACATATTCTTTAATAAGGACAGGGAAATAATGTGACTTTAAAGTTTTAATTTTGTTTTAAAATTGTGAGCCCGCAGTTCTGTGGGGGAAAGGAACCCTGTTCTTCTGATCTCTACTTCAGACCTACCTTTGTCTCTTACAATCGTGTGACTGATGTTAGGTAACATCTGGAATTCTGTTGGATGCCATTAATGATAAAGTCTATGAATATGAAACTTCTCATATCATGAAATAATGCTAAGGAGTGGGATTAGGAAGTGACTCTGTCAGGTGATTGTACCCAGAGAAAACACTTTGGGGTAAGTTTAGAAGTGAGTGTGAATGAGACACAGGCTCTGGAGTGAGGGATGGGTTGTGCTAAGAAGGCATGTCTATTCTTAGATAGATATTCTATTCCTTAGAACAACAGATCTTACGGAATGGAGGATAATAAGGGGGCTAAAACACTTTCAGTGGCTAACAGCCATTCTTTATAATTCTTCTTCTTTTTCTGAGCCTATATTATATTTAAATCATTTACCTACTGTAGATTTTTAGGAAAATTGATCTTTGTTAGAAGAATAATAAATTGGAATCTAAAACTAAAAAGTAAAGTGTCTGCCTTAAGGTTTCTATTCCTGCACAAATATCATGACCAAGAAATTTATTCAGCTTACACTTTCCAGATTGCTGTTCATCACCAAAGGAAGTCAGGACTGGAACTCAAGCAGGTCAGGAAGCAGGAGCTGATGCAGAGGCCATGGAGGGATGTTCCTTACTGGCTTGCTTCCCCTGGCTTGCTCAGCCTGCTGTTTTATAGAACCCAAGAATATCAGCCCAGGGATGGCGCCACCCACAAGGGGGCCTCTCCCATTGATCACTAATTGAGAAAATGCCCCACAGCTGGTTCTCATGGAGGCACTTCTCCAACTGAAGCTCCTTTCTCTGTGATAACTCCAGTCTGTGTCAAGTTGACACACAAAACCAGCCAGTACAGTGTCTCACCTCCCTGTCCTGTGTGTGGCCGGTGTTGCACAGCGAGCACTGGAGTGCTGGCTGGCTTTTGTCTCTGAACACATCTGTGTTTCTCGTCGTTGCTGTCATCATTATTTCAGCGGCCACATCATGTTTTACCTCTCTCAAGAAAACCCCTCAACCCCCTCCCTCCCAACAATGGATAGTTTTGCTATTAATTTTCCATTTTGTAAGATGCGCTTTTGTTTGTACAAACACAATCTCCTTCCTTTGCTTCCTTTCTACCAGGCACTGAAAGCAAGGGTCTGGGTCTGGGGTGGGTCACTTATTACTGCCTCCTTTGTGACTAAGGGACTATTCATCCTAGTTTAGGGTAGAAACTAGTTACCTAAAGCCAGTGAACACCTGGTATTCATGAGGACTCTTCCAGTTACAGGGTGGTTCTGGGTGATGAAAACAGATGGCAGATGTGTGCATCCCAATGTGTCACTTACTGTCTAGGTTGCTTTGTTTTCTTCCTCTCATCTTCAAATGAAGTAAGGTTGTATGGAGTGTTAGTTACTGGTCATACATTCAATGCTAAAACAGTTGTCAATGCTTAGCCCAGTCCTGTTACATATCAAAAGCTCCATGTCAATATTACTTGGCAGTCTTGCTTGCCTTATGCAGTTTCTTTAGAAAGTAACTTAGGACAAGATAGACACACATCTGAAGTGTGTGTGTGTGTGTTTAGGTGGTAGAACTTGAGACCTCAGATCACTAAGTACTTAAGCCTACAGTCATTATTCAGTCTATGAGACAAATGAGATCCAGAAAGCTAGACTGAAGTCATTGGCCAGCAACCAGTGATAATCATTGTTCCAAGTTCAGTAGTTTCAGATTGCATGATAATACCTTATGTTCATTATACCTAATGAACATGTCTTGTATGTTCATTATTTATTAAAATAAATTATCAGATAGCTATTTTATACCAGTCATTATTGTTGCTTCTGAGGAATATTGGAGCAAATCAGACTGGGCTGTATTCTAAACATGTTGGAAGACCATTCTGCTTGGGGTGAGGCATGATGTGAATGCCACCTGAGAAGAAATCACCTGGGGTGGGAGAGATGACTCTGTGGTTAAGAGCACTTAACTGGATGCTCTTTGAGAGGAACCATGTTCAATTCCTAGCACCCACATGGCAACTCACAACTGTCTACAACTCCAGTTCCAGAGGATGTGATACCCTCATGTAGACATACATGCAGGTAAAACACCCATGCACGTAAAAATAAAACTAAATACATTACAAAAGAGAAGAATCACCCTGACTGCTCTTTGGAGATTCTTTTCAAAGGGGGACAAACGAGAGGCAGGGCAAGCAGACAGGAGCCCAGAGAAAAACGACATTGACTAGATGAGAAAGGTGGCAGGAGAAGAGCTAAGTGACAGGATTCTGGATACACCTGTGTGTAAACTTCCAAAGGATGCCCACAGTGAGTAAGGACCGCCAGTCTCCACCGCAGCCTCCCACCATTGCACTTACTGCAGCTCTTCTCCGCAGAACCCGTAAACAGGTCAGGGTGGATGGAGATGGTGGATGGCGTTCTCCTGTGCCTCTTGTGAGTGGTTTATGCATATGTAAAATGAGTGAATAAGTTCCCCGAATCGAATCTGCATTTGTTTGCCCCTTAATCCCAGCCTAATACTCTTTCCCTGATGCTGAATTAGCAATGAGCGAGAAGTCCTTGGAACAAACTGTTCCACGACGGATCTCTGGCAGAAGTTTAAGACAACAACCAAGCAAGAAATTAAGATTAGTGAAGATAAGTCTTCCATTCTTCTTGTTTAGTCCTTTAGTGCCAGTTTCCAGGACCCGAAGGGCCTCCTGTCTGCCTGTTTTGTCTCTGATTCTGTCTCTCTGTCTCTGTCTGTCTCTCTGTCTCTGTCCATTTTTTCTGTCTCTGTCTCTATCTCTGTCTGTCTGTCTGTTTTTCCCTCCATTCTCTCACTTCAAGCAGAAAGCCAGCAGAGGGCACTGGTAACCCTGAGCATGCAAGATATCTGGTGGAAAGTTCGCTACAGAAGGGCAGCCCAGTGTTAAGACAGAGCGGGGAGCCTAGAGAGGCACAGGCTTCTTACTTTCATGTCTGTGTTTTGTAAGTCTATTAATAATGGACAGAACCTTTTCTATCTCTCCTTTAAAATGTTTGAGAGTGGCTTCCTCCAAAATATTCTAGCATTGTATGAAATCCTTTCAGTAGAGTGAAGATAATTAATACTATTTTATTCTTCAATTTTAAGGTTTTTTTTATTTGACTCAAAACGTTTTCATGCATGTGAACAGGATTCAGTTAGAAAACTGAGGTAGGCTTTGCCCATAGAGACATCGTATTTTTTACTTAGTTTGCATTTCACATGGTGTGTGCATGTGTTTCCAAGTTTTCAAACCTATTCCAAAACAGTTATATCTATCATGAGTGTATAAAATATCTGCAAGTGGCAAATATAATTACTTGTGCCTGTTGTTAAAAAATTTAAGTTGACATACTTTTTAAGTCGGAATTTCTACCAATGAGTACCATTTATATGTGTATATGTATATATGTATATATTATATTTATATAATATATGAATCATATGTAACATATATTACACACACACACACACACACACACACACACACACACACACTTATATATTTCCAGAATTTGTCTTTGTGATGCTGTAGAGATTGTCCTAAGTGTTAGTGGTACTGTGCAGTGGCAGACCCTCACTTTGATGGACCTACTTTTCAAGGCACCTAAGTCCACAAGGTGGGCGATGAGCGAGCTCCCTTAGAATAACGGCCCAGTGCTCAGGTATGCCCACGTTTTCAGGATTTCATTTGTTAATGCTATTGAAAGACAATTCATGCGCACACGTTTGGAAGCTCTTGTGTGAAGGACCATGGATGCGTTTACTGCCAATTAGACAATCATTAGGCAGTACATACAGCATCTTACCTATATTGAAGGGTTATGGGCTGCCTTTATCAGCTGCTAGAACAGTTAACCTCAGTAACCGTCACCACTACAGCATCAATGCTTTAAAACAAGAAAAATATATGTTGAAAGACATGTGCAGAGCTCACATTGAGTTTGTTACAGACTCCAGCACTCAGGACAGTTTGCACAGATGGCCCCAGCTCTGGAGACTGCTGGACTAGAGACTGTCATTTCTGACAACAGGAGGACCAGAGACTCAGTGACAGTCAATTTTTGGCATTTTCCATTTTTTTGATTTTTTTTTAATGACCAAAACTGCTGCAACCTACACATTTTGCTTGCCTTCCTCCCTCCATGGTGAAGCTGGAATAGGATATGACTGTTTGTGGCTTTCTGCCTCTGGATGGCAGTAACTCCTGCTTGAATGCTCATGACCCTTAACTGTAATATCTTAAAGTAAGGATTTCCCATCCTTTGTCAGTTTTCTGTCCAAAGAAAACATGAATTTTGCTTGGTCTGAAACACACAGACACACACATGTGAGCACACACACACAGACACACACACACACAGACACACACACACTCTCCAAACAAGGAGTCTGTTTAATGTTAAAATTCAATACCACCAATCCCAGGCTAGAAAGAAAATGAGGACTCAGGGAGCTAACCTAAAAAAAACCAAAAAAACAAAAAACCTGGCATTTGGATATTTCCATATGTTTATATGTGATTCATTTTCCTTCTTACATAAATTAACAAATGCTGCCGAGCCAAGCTTATTTTTTCCCTCAAGACAACGAGGCCCTGCAAAGCTCTAGGAATATATCCAGGCTTTGGGAATAAGCATGTCTACCACTAAAATTATGTGCTCTGATTAATATAGTCCATCTGGATTTTCTGACTGAGGCTTTTCATAGACACAAAGAATTAAAGAGCTTAAACATTAAATACAGAGCAGTGCACACATGGTAAATGTGGTTCTCTAACCTCCCCATGCTGGGCTACTGCAATATGGTGAACCGACATCTGGATGGGCTGTGGGCTGTAATTTATTGTCCTGTAATATTTTCCGGGTCCTCCTCTTGCATGTTCTTTTAAACCTGTTGTTTCTTTTCTTTGGTTCTCTCTCTTAGCCCTACATGCTCCTGTACTGCTTCCCTCCTACAGTGAACCAGGCCTGAAAACTGTTCTGACCCCCATTCCCAGATCTCGGTCTCTGCACAGACGGGCTAGAGAGGGGTGTGTGGGAATCCCTAGCTCCACAGCTTGTGGAACCTTCAGACAGGCACAACTTTCTTATTGGGGAAGGAGGGTGGCTTAGTGTGAGAAAAAAAATTCTACACTTTAGCATTTTTTAAAGTACTTTTGAGAACTTATTAAAAAGTAATAGATTACGTCCCAAACCTACCACTTGAACTTCAGTCCTGGGAATGCCAGTTTTGGTATCTAATTGAAGTGGTATAAGCTCTTGATGGCTTCATAGTAACTACTTGAGTCACTGGTGATTTGAAAGACTTATCTGCATACTTATGCCTTTAATTCTTTACAAATCTGAAACATGAATATAAATCCTATGGCTCCCAGGTGATAGATTAAAAAAATATATAAATATTTTTACTGCAATGATATTTTTCAATACCAAATAAAATGCTTTCTATAAGTATGAGTACGACTGTTGGGTTTTCTTGGGACAATGGTGGAGAATTTACACAATGTAAAAACGGACATGGGAGTACCTGGGGCACAAAAAAGCCCCAAATGTATAGCCTATATAGCAAAACCAAGGGGAAGACAGAAAGCCATTGACTCCAATAGTGATAAAAGCAAGGAGGGATTCTGGGATACAATCCTTCAAATCTAGGGTCAGGTCTGCAAAATCAGTGTAAGAACTTAGCAAGCTCAAAGCACAGAAGAACAATCAAGAGAAGCCTGTTCCTAAGGCGTGTTTCTCAGGTGGCAAGTTTCAATCTTTGTGTACTTGAAATAATGCCATAACCTGCTTAGAGATAGAGGCTTCTCATCATTAACCAAACCAAAGTTCAGAGTCTAGGGAGCTACTGTGTCTGGCTTCATCTGACTTGGGTTATTTCCAGCAATGCAATGACAGCCTTAACTTTAACACAGCCAGAACTGAGGATGTTGCCAACAAGAGGGATGATCAGAGATGGGTGTTCTGAAGGTTCGTGTCCAAGAGGGTCAGTGGCCTAGGTAACTTCACTCTGTTCATCGCTATCACTGCAGGGTACCTTTATGAAGTGTCTGCAGAGTTTCTTTTAAGTCAGTGATCTAAATTCTATTCCCAGTGTTTTTGTCTGTATCCTCCCTTGAGTTCTTGCTATTTTCATGCTCTCTCTTTGTGACGAGTCACTCATCCCTAAACAATATCAAGTATTGTGAAAGGTCAATGATACTCAGTATGCGGTGGAAAGAAGGGCAAGAAAGGATACAGGGTAAGAGGAGCCTTCATCACAGCAAGGCTTTGGAATTTCTTGATCAGATGCAGGGAGGTCCAGAAGGAAAAAACACGCATTAGAATAATCCTGCTATTCCAGTAATGATCCCACCTCAACATCCTCTGTACTCAGTCCATCCCCGGAGAAGCAGGAGGAAGGTAGGTCCCTCCAGTGGTGGATTCATATGCTACAACAGCCAGAGATTAGAGGTTTGTTGCCATTCTCTTTAACATAGATGCTCTCCTCAAGGGATATCTAAGTGGTGACTGGGTGGTAGTTTCAACAAACCAAAGCTTTCCATTATATTGCTGAAAGTCATATTGTGTTTAGGATCCAGTTTCCCCCACTGTGCCTTTCAAGGGAGAGGCTTAGGAGAAGCAGGTTAAGTATGAGGATACACAGGCCGGTTGCTGCGGTTGGTCTTATTCTGAGATTGTTTCTCATTGTTGTCTACTGTTCACTGTAAGTGTTCCCTGGACTCAGCAGCTGAGCTGAGCCACATGGGTCTTCACAGCTTAGTTGATGGTGGGGTTTAGGTCCTCTTTTCTGACATTTAAAATCCCAGGTCATAATACCTTTCCTTAGAACAAGGTTGCTACATATTCTCATCAGTGTTAGGTTTATATATATAAATATATTTGTATAAATGTTTTCTTGCACCATTTTAACGCACTTCTCACTTTATGATTTTGTTAGTGACTTCTGCTTGTTTATATTTCTTTTATGCTGTGGACATGATGTTAGACAAAAGGCGAAACTGAGTAATTTTTAAATTTAGCTTCAAAATGGGTAGCAAATCACTACAGACAATTCAAATCAACAATGCATTTAGCACAGTGTCTGCTAGCGAAGGTAAAAAATGTGGTTGCTGGTAGTTCAAGAAATTTGGAAAGAAGATGAAAACTAGTGCCCAGCCATCAGAAGTTGACAAAGGCCAATAGAAAACAATCATTGAGGGACTGGAGAGATGGCTCAGTGGTTAAGAGCACTGACTGCTCTTCTAGAGGTACTGAGTTCAATTCCCAGCAACCACATGGTGGCTCACAACCATCTGCAATGGGGTCCGATGCCCTCTTCTGGTATGTCGTATGTCTGAAGACAGTTTATTCATACATACATACATACATACATACATACATACGTACATACATATTAAATCGAGAGAGAGAGAGAGAGAGAGAGAGAGAGAGAGAGAGAGAGAGAGAGAGAGAACGATTATTGAAGCCAATCTTATTATAACATGAAAAGTTACCAAAGAACTCAATGTGGACTACAACAGTTGATTTCTGTTGTATTTGAAGCAACCTATAAGGTGTAAAAGCTTCGTAAATGGGTGCCACATGAAATGACAAAAAAAATTTGAATGTCATTCTGTTATACTATGCAACAACTGAACTGTGGTATGTGATTAACAGTGTGTTGTATGTGGTAACCAGTGATGACCAGCTCAGTGACTGCATCTCAGAGGAGCTCTGCAGCAATTCCCAAAGCCTAAGTTGCACCAAATGTTCAAGGTTCCTATTCTCAACCATGAAGATGGTTGATCTTAGTTATAATGATTTATAGTTCACCTATCTAAAATTTCAGTTTCTTTCGCACTAACCTTTTGGGAAAAGCAACCATAATCTCCAGGGTGTCCAAGTGGATCATTGCCACCTTCTGAGAAGCTACACTTTGTAGTTCATTATGAGATTTGGCACATGCCATGGAAGAGGCACATTTCATTGAAGACCAGGACTTTAACCTAGAGCTTAGGGCACAAGATTGGATCTTCCCAAAGACTGTGGCTTCTTGATTTCCTAACTCACATATTTCTGTTGGGAACATATGTTGGGAGCATATAAAGGTTTTCTAAGCCAGTATGTATAATTTGTATAGCTTACTCTGCCATTATAACATACTAGTACTTCTTCCTCATTTTGTTCAATCAGTTGGATGTATTCTTACAAAAAAGTTATGGTATTCTTCAGGACTTCAGGTGGTTCAGATTTCTAATGACAGAGGAGGGTAGACTAGCAAAGCCTAGTAGGAAAACTGTAGTTCTAATGTTGTTCCATGTAAGCGTGAATTGCTTTGGAGTCTTGCCCAATTTCATGGTTCTACAAATACCCCGAGCTTAGTACATGACAGAGCAGTGATGAACACAGTTGCCCAGCAGCTGGAACTGGAGCTACTATTTGGTTGGGCTGGAATAAATCTACAGTTAGTCTTTAAATCATTTAACTTAATCTCTTTCTTTCTTTTTCGAGACTGGGTTTCTCTGTGTATCCCTGGTTGTCCTGGAACTCACTCTGTAGACCAGGCTGGCCTTGAACTCAGAAATCCACCTGCCTCTGCCTCCCAAGTGCTGGGGTTAAAGGCATGCGCCACCACTGCCTGGCAATCTATTTCGATTAATGCACTTGATTTCTGTAGGAAATAGGCTGGGTAAAATGGGACTATAGGATAATGACTGGTATCTTTACAAATATGTTCTCTCTTTAATAGGGTCTAATTTCTATTATCCTACATGGGAAGAAGTATTTATTCTCAGGGTAAGGCTGTGAAGGTTTTTCTACATCATCTTTCCTAATGTGATTCTGAACATGGCATTTATGGTTTCATTTCTGGGTGTAGAATTCTAGATTGACAATTATTTTTCTTCAATATCTTAAAAATATTATTTGTCTGCTTTGTGCGGCTATGATGTGAAACCTGCATCATCCACCCTTTAATTCTTAAATAATTAGCCTTTTTGTTTTCTGGCTACTTTAAGGCTTTCTCTTTCATCATAGGGCAATTTAGGAAATTTGATTTAAATTGAATTTGCTCTACTTGCTTTGCATAGTTATGTTCATGTTTGTTTGGGTCGATTGATCTTTGTAGTCAGTGGGTTTAAAATTTTTAACAAATATAGATAATATATTTCCTCAGAATACACTTCTAAGCATAACATGGGAAAAAAAAGAAATTTACTAGAAAATGGACTATACTTTTAAGCAAATAAAAGTTAAAACACATAATATCCAAATTCATAGGACCCATTAAAGAAGTTCTAAGTGAGTAATTATACTATTGAATGCCCTCTGGAAAAGAAAATAGCTCAAATTAATATCCTAAGATTTTATTTTTAAAAATTAAAAATACATGCAAATTATTTGCAAAGTAAACAAAGAGAAGGATATGATAAAATATCCAGCTAGAAAGCAGTGAGGTTTTCAGTGAATAAAGAAAACTGGAGATTGTAAAAACAGTTTTTATTTATTTATTGAGAATGTCATAATAGGTATTTGGATCATATTCATCCCCTCCCCTAACTCCCATCCCAGATCCTCCCTCACCTCGCTACCACCTAACTTCATGCCCCTAAAATAAGAGTGGAGTCCAATGGAGTCCAGTTTGTGTTGGCCACATGCACAAAATTAATAATAGAAATAATTAAATGACTAAAATTAAAAAAAAAAACATATCACTGGTTCGAGTTTGAAAGACTTTTAATGGTTAATAATCTTACCATGAAAATTAATTTTGATTTACACCACTAATATTTGGAGCTTAGATATTAATCAAAACCATCTAAAGAGGTTTGTACATGAATTAATTTCCATATTAAGTAAGCAATGTGTCGTTGTTGAGCATTTTCAGTGCTGCAGCCGGTCTTACAGTTGGCTCCCAACGACTCTTCCTCCTGGTAGTCAGGACAGAACAGTTCCTGCTTCAGCTCTGTGGGTGGAGCTCACAGCATTTTATAAGAGGTACTGCCAAACTTTGGCCCAGAGGTCAAATGTGTTTGCCCAACTATTTTATTTACAGCCTGAAAGCTAAGAATAATTTAATCATTTTTATGGCTGTTCTTCAAACATTTATATAAGTACATACACATCTCCACTAGCACTTCTATGCTCATAAAGCTAAAACATGCTTATTATTTTATTCCTTAAACAGTTTGCTATGTTCTGGTTTATAGTTACACACAGTTCTAGAAAGGTCCAGTGTGGTGCATGAGATGGAGATCTTGTGGAAAACATTTCACACTCTCTCCTCTAATGTTGCATTCCAATGTAGCACCAATTTAACACCTGGGCAGTATCTTGCTAGGGCCTGCCTGCTTTCCATTCACCATCAGAGACAGAAATGCATCTTTGCATTTCTCTCTGTAAGTAGTGAACAATGTAGGTCCAAATGCAACCATCATGCACAGAGTTTCCTGTAGAAGATTCTGGGGCAGTCTGGGCTGCAAGCGATTTGTATCTTCCACTTTTAAGTAGAAGGAAATTGAAGTTCCTTCAGCAGAGAAAAATGTGAACTGTAATAAAGCTTCAAGCATATGATGTGGAATTCTGAAGTGTTGTCCAACAATGTTGTTGTGCTATGGGCCAAAAAGGCAGAGCCCTTATACTTCCAAGTAATTTGTGCATAATGTATGATTTACTTTGGGAAGATTGTGATATTAAATGGGTAGTTTCTGCTGATAATTTGCCCTGAAAGACTATCATTCCAGGTTTTGCCAAAGTAATAGACAAAACCATGGTGGTGTGGGTAAGTTTGACACAGGAAGGTGATTATGAATGCTTCTATGATGCTACAGCCCAAACGATTGATGGACAAGGAGCTTGAAACCATTATTTGTTTCTTACTGATTTCTGCACACTCTATTTCATTTGCATTTTTTTCTCATCTATCCCCAAGATTTCCAAATAATTATTACTGGCAAGCCACATGACAGAAGCTAGTGTCTAAGAATGTGAGGAATACCCATAGTTAGACATTGACTATACGAAAATTTGGCATTTAACCATTTTGCACATAAGTCCTATTTTGTAGTGAAAATATATTTGTTAACTTAGTAGGAAGTGTGGGTTTTCACTTTGGCCCTAGTAATTCAATGTGGAAATATCTGGAACTGGATTCAGGTACTCATGAGCAGACTGGAAGGAGACTACTACAGAATCCCTGAGGAGAAATGCTAGCAGGTCTATGCAAAGGTGTTGACTGTGGGGCGGGGAAGACTGGGAAATGTGGAGAAAATGTATAAAGCCAAAGAATTGCATAGTCAAGAATAGATGATGGAAAAAGAGGTTCCAATGAGTAAAGTATATACAAAATGATTCCACATACCTGGATACATTGTGAGTGGTCAGGTTGCTAATAGCAACTACATTGTTATAAATGATTATTTGTGTATATGTGTATCTTCTCCATCTGAGTGGGGGAAGACAGGATTGATTACTTCTTGATCCTGGCATGTAGCACTGCTATTTGTTTAGATCAATTAGAAAATTGGAATGGACTTTACTAATAGTAATCTAATTATCACTATAATAGCATGAACTTATTAGATAAATCAATATTATTAAAGAATAATGATCTGATTATAGAATATAAAAATTTTAGGGCATTATCATAATTTTCACTTTGAAAGAATGTAATTCCTCTTTATTGATATTCCAATATTTATCTTTTCTCCTAGAATATCCAATTTAAATTTATTTTAAAAGTAAAGACCATTTTAGGAAGAAATTATTTTCAAAGTAAGGTCACATAACCTGGATTTATCTGATGGGAATTCCCCTGGAGGTATCAACTGGGCAGTGGGCTACATTAATGTTGGAGGAAGATTTTGACACATATATGCAGCAGAGTCTTAATTTAATGGGCTTTTCAGGATCTATCCTTGTCAGTGCCTTCTAAATAAAAGGACTTTTAACTAGACTCTTAAAATTTCAGTTGCTAAACCCTCAAGCTCCATCTGTCATAAAAAATTATGTCCTTTAGAGAGATGTTAATATGTTTGTATTAGCCAAGCACCTAACTCTCTAATGTGATTTAATTATAAAAGACAGTCCTTGACTGACCATGGCTTGATTTATTCATTTTTAATTTTACCATTGTGCAAATGAGATCCACTTAGTATAGAAATTGTACTTCAGATTTTGAATTTGTCTTTGCAGGGCTGTGGGTATGTGGTAGTAAGCTTCTCTTATTATTGAGTCAGCTACCTTTCCTTAGCAATTTAGGATATTATTGAGGTATAATCTTATTTTAAGTCTAGTGTCGTTTGAGCATTCAATAAACGCTTATACTTATAATGGGGGATGTAAAATGATCAGGAAACATTGTTTAGTCTTTTTTGCTCAGTCTCATGCAAGGAAATTAAAATAATTTTGAGTGAGAAACCAAGTAAGATCCCATTCAGTTGGAATACGATTCAATTTGAATCTCACTTCAGTGTTAGAATGGTCTAACTGTCTTTACCCAAAGTCATAGACTGACATCTACTCACCCTGTTCTGGTAGGAAGATGTGTAAAATTAGAAAGATAACTGGATCGTGACAGTGGGACCCTTATGAAAGGAATTAGTGCCTTTAAAGAATAGGAATAAGGGATTTTTCTAACTATAAGGAATAAATAGGCCCTCCCAGACATAGACTATGCCAATGACTTACTCCTGGACTTTCTAGAACTGTGAGAAATAAACCTGCTTACAAGTCACCAGGGCATTTTGCTATAGCAGCCTATGTAAAGTGAGATATTTGGTCATTTGCTGTTGGATACTATAAGGTCAGTTACATAACTTTCATGAGCCTCAATTTCTTGTTCATAAAAAGAAAATAATATTAATTGCATAATATATAATATAATATAAATAGAATAACATTAATTATATTATTTGTAATTAATTATAAATAAAATACCATTATAATTAATAATTAATTAATAATGAAATCACAGGGTTACTTATAATATGTATTTGGTATGTCAGAAGTGCCCAGCAATGGGAAATTTTGTCATTGTTGCTATTATTAGTAGTAGTTATCACCATCAACCTCAAGTTAGCCTCTAGGCTTGGGGTCACATTTGCCCTGAAAGTATGTTTTGTTTTTGTTTCTTTTACAATTATTTCTCAGCTCTGTCTATTAATGGATGTGAATTATATTCTAATTCTAGTCTAAGTGTGGTTGTAGTAGTAAATCCAATGTGTTGACCGAGGGATAATAGAAATGTATCCAGTTCTGACCATTTGCCTAAGAATTTCATGAATTCATTGTTTTTAATTGCAGAGTAGTATTCCATTGTGTAGATATACCACATCTTCTGTATCCATTCCTCCGTTGAGGGACATCTGGGTTCTTTCCAGCTTCTGGCTATTATAAATAAGGCTGCTATGAACATCACAAAAAAACAAAACAAAACAAAACAAAACAAAAACCAAAAAACTACACACACACACACACACACGGAATGCAATCACTGATAAGGGGATATTAACCCAGAAGCTTGGAATACCCAAGACACAATTCACATATCAATTGATTTCCAAGAAGAAGGAAGGAGAGACTCCTGATCCTGGAAAGACTGGATGTAACAGTGTAGGGGAATACCAGGACAGAGAAGCGGGAGGGAGTTGACTCGGGAACAGGGGGATGGAAGAGGGCTTATGGGACTTTCAGGGAGGGGGGAACCGGGAAAGGGGAAATCATTGGGAATGTAAATAAAAAATATAGAAAATAAAAAACTAAAAAAAAAATGTATCCATGTTACCTTCAGACAATCTAAAATCAACCCCTTACTTGCTTAGGAGTTTCCAAAAGAACTAAGAGAAAAAGTCTTGCGGTGTAAATGTCTTTTGTATTTTTACTTGCTGAAACCTAATGGAAACTGGCCTGTTGAGGATTGCTGGAATGGGTGATGCCTTCTATTAGCACAGATAGGTGAAGTTGACTGCAATTAGCTGTAATTAGCCACTGATCTTTTAGGACAACCACAAAATCTGTTCTTTCTTCCCTGAAGACATTACAAGGGTGCTTGGGAAGGACAGAACTTTTTCAGCAGCTAATCTCAGATCATGCTGAATGGCTTTGAGCCCTGGATGGCACAAAGTGACAAGGTTTGCTTGACAGCTCGTGAGCGATTATTTCCCATCCCACTGATTAATTTGGTCAATTAGTGGCAAATAGGAATGTCACAAGTGGAAAGGGTAATGGGAGTCATAAATGTAAGAGTAAAATTGAGGGCAGCCTTGTCACATAAAGGGTCAGCTGTGGCTAGCTCAGGCACTGATGGGGCCCTCGAGCTAATTCCCCATTGTGTGTTTTCTTCCCTAGAGACTGAATCTTAAGCCAACCAGACCTTTGATGAAATCCAAATGGACTTCTGGGCACATTTTCTAAGGAAAATACAGGAAGGAAGTTAATGTGGTATTTGAAACAGTCGTTTCTAATTGAAACATTGAATCATATTGTGCAAGTCAGATAAACTCAATTCTGAACACCACAAATGTGGAGCATGCACACCTACAGTGCTAAACTGAGAAGTGCTAATTCAAACACTGGTACAAGCCCTTTACATTTGATTCTCATGACTGCTGCAAGAAATGGCCTCAAAGCGAATGGTTTAAGACAAAAGAAACTTATTGTCAGGTGGCACTGAGCTGAAATCAGTGCTTAAGAAGGATTGGGTCCTCCTGCCCTCTCTGGGTTTCTGTGGGTAGCCCTCAACACTTGGCACTCATTGGTTTGTTGATGCTTCACACTAACTGCACTAATCTTTTCTTGGTGTCTGGTTTGTGTGTCTTCTCTCCTCTCTTCTATTTGGAAGACCATTTGCATTGCAATGGGTGGCCATCTGAGCCCAGGATGGGCTTATCTGGGTTCCTTAATGAACTGCATCTGTACCACTCCCCAAATAAGATCAAAATCATAGTATCTGTATGGCAGGTAGTTTAATTATTGGTTTTAAAACATTTATTGGATTTATTCTGTGGCAATTTCATGAGTATAAAGTGTGTTCTGATTACTAGAATACCCAACTCTTTCTTGACTTCCATCTGCTCCATTAACCCTTCCACTATTCAATTCCCTTTCAAAGATTTTTTTTTTTTACAGACTCATTGAGTCTAAGCAAGATCTGTATGACCATGGGTGTGGAACTATTCATTAGAGATTAGTGGATCATTAGTTGGTATACAACTAAAGATAATGACTGCTCCCTCAGAATCTATCAGTAGCAAATATATCAGTAGGGAGGGGTAGAGTCCCAGGGGCTTCTCCATGATCTGTGACAGAGTATTTATAGCCCCAGACGTGTATGGGCCCATTGTAGAGAGCTGTTGTGAAGTCGTGACTGAGTTGGCTGTGCCATGCATAGAAGACAGAATTTTACATCCTCTTTCGCTATTTTCTGGTTTAAGAAATATTTTTATTAATTCTTTGAGAATTTTGTACAACCTGTTTTAACCATACTGATTCCCTGACCTCCATTCTTCCAAGATTCATACCCCTCCCTTTCCCTCCTTATTCATCCAACTTTGTATCCAATTTCTCTCTCTCTCTCTCTCTCTCTCTCTCCATACATATACACCCATTATATATATTCATATATACTCACACACACACACACACACACACACTCTATATACCCATACACACATAATATATATATATATATATGTATATATATATATATATATATATATATATATATGTAAAGTCCAATTTGTGCTGCCCATATATTTTTGGATATATAACCTTCCACTGGATTATTAACAACTTACCAGGGACAATACTCTTGAAGAATGTTGACTCTCCCTCTCCTAGACACTATTGGATGCAAGAGTTCTGTAGCTAGGGGTAAGGATTTGTTCATTCTCTATGCTGGACTCTGGTCTGACTTGAGCCTCCACAGGCTTTGTGTATGTGATTGACATTGCCTTAAGTTCCTATGTATAACTGCTGCCCTGCTGTGTCTGGAAGGTTGTGATTCTTTGTGGTCACCTACCATCTCTGATTTTACAGTCTTCTCTCTCTTACAAAAGGATCCCTGAGACTTGGGAAGGATTGTGATATAGCTGCCCCATTTAGAGATGAGAATTCTGCAATCTGTTATTTTCTATACTTTGAGTAGTTGTGGGTTTCGTGTTAACCACCATCTACTATAAACAGAAGCTTCTCTGATGAGGGCCAAGATATGTATTATTCTACAGATAGAATGATATCTCATGAAGAGTCAGTTTAATACTTTGTACATCTGGCAGAATAATAGTAGTAGTAGGTTCTCCTCTATGGTCTATGGCCTGTTTAGCTACCTGTTCATATATCAGCAGGGAGAGGTAGGGTACCAGGGCCTCCTCCATTGGCCTGCAATGGTGCCAAGTATGGGTTTCATCCCACAGAAAGGGATTTAAATCTGACCAGAATGGCTGCTCATTCCTCTGTTGTTTAGAATATTATTGTACAAGTGGGTATGTCTTGCAAGGCCAGTTATTTTTAATAACTCCCAGAGTTTCTAATTGGATAAGTATCATCAATTACTTTTCTCCCTCAGACAGTGTGCATGACACCTTTCGGCACTATGAAAGTTAGCTGGCAGGGATGTGGCTTCCAGGTCAGTACCAGCTTTACACCTCCATGTCATGTTAGTCAAATATGTGGTGTCTTCAGCAGTAGGATCTTACTGTCAAGTTCTAGAGGGTAGCCAAGAGTAATGACAGTAGCTTGTAATGTTTGGGCATTTAGAAACCTCACTGGCTAAAGAATTTTTACCCATTCTCAATATTTTATTTATTAGCCTATGGTATTTATTAGGGGCGTTTTCATCCTGATAGAGATGAAAATATTTATTGTATATATGTTTAACACACACGCACACATGCATGTACTCTTGCACACGTGGACATTTCTACAGATAGTTTCCTATATGGCATTTAAAACAGATCTTCAGTGTTCTTTATCCCTCCTGATTTCCCTCTTCTACCCTGTCCTCCTAGCTTCCACCCCAATTCAATTCTATTCTTTTATTCCCCCTTTAAGCCTGTATAGCAATACAGTCTATCTCCCCTCCCTTGAAAACCCCCCACCCACCCTCAGCCTCTCACTAATTTCCTGACCTCTATAGGTATTCCAAATGAAACACACATGTTTTCAAAGCTAACATCCACAACTGAGAGAAGGCATGTGATGTCTGTCTTTCTGAGACCTCTCTCTGAATGATTAGTTCACCTCCATCTGTTTATGGATATTTTATAATTTTGCTTTCTTTCTTAATAATTGGATAACTTCCAGGTCTGTAAATACATCACATCCTCATAACCCACTGACCAGTTGATGCATATCTTCATTGAGTTCGTTGCTTGGCTATTTTAAATAAAGCAATGATAAACATGGACGAGCAGATATCTCTATAGTGGAGTCCTTTGGGCGTCTGCCCAAGACTGGAGTAGCTGAATAATGCAATACATCCATTTCTAGCTTTTTGATGCATCTTCTTACTGATTCCCACAGCAGTGTTACCAGTTTGCAATTCCAACAGCAGTGAATAAGTCCTGACTTTCCCCCCGACCCCCAGCATTTATCATCATTTTATCAATGTCTGTGTCTGAATGGCTTGCAGTGTCTTCCACTTTGGACTGTCAAATAAATCTTCCAAGAAACATTTTGTATGTCTTTCCTTTTCTCCTATCTTCTAGCATTTGAGGGGACAGAGGTATACTTTCTCCACTTAGCATTAGATTTATGCTTACATTATATGAACTGTGAAGCTGGATTAATAATTTATGAGTAACCAATTCCTTGAAGATGTAATTTGAGATAACTGTACTGCAGGAACTATACACTGTAAAGTTTTAGATGTATTTACAACCTTTTTTGCTCATTGATCCGCATGGGGGAGAAAGGTGGATTTTGTTTTTCTCATGTCTTACTGGTGACTAAGAGATCTAGTAAATACTTGAGTAGGTAAAGCTATAAATACACAAGCAGATGAAGAGATTGATTTGTACAAACTATTTTGGGACATTCCAATAACTTCATTAATGACTGTCTTGATTTATGGTTCTTTATATTTGATGACAAAACTTATTCGATATTTTAAAATAGAACCAATCCAGTATTCTAATGTAAGTGATATGTTCGAATCATAACTAAATGGTTGAGAAAATACTTATGAAGGACCAACTCCTGGCATCTCTTCAGAAGTGATAACAGCAGTTTACCTTCCAACAATCTGAAGATCAATATCTTTCTGAACATCTCTCAAAAGAAAAAAAAATTGCTTCAGTGAAGAATGTTGTTTAAGCCCTTCAGGGTTTTCTGACTTAACAGCATGACACAGTTTATATATTACATCAGTGTGCCTTACTGTCAACTTCCAATCTTTCTGCTCTGTCCTTGTGTACTGTTGTCGATGGAACGAAGCCCAGCCTGGAAATGTGGACTGAGGTGATGTGCCCTGTATTTGGTGATAAATGCAAGGGCACTCAAGACATGTAATACCTAATTCAGAGTTTTATTATCATTAAAATAAAAGAGGCAGGAGGTGGTGACTAGGAAAAGGAAGAGTAATTCATAGCACAGATGGTGTCCTGGGCTTTCACATGCCCTGCTTTATGCAGCAAGGCCAGCTTTGGCTGCAGCAACCTTCATGGCTCCACACACTGACTTTGACATTTCACTTTGATGGATGCATGGCCAGTGCTAGTGATTGTATGCTTTTTCATCTATTTGGCTGAAACAAATAGTCAGTTTTCCATTTTTATGTTCCATACTTTATTAAGAGTATCTCTGCTGATGCCCATTTACAGAGGAAATTAGCTGAATAGGAAAGAAATCGGTTTTCACTCATGCGAAGCAATGAAATCATAATCTCGGAAATCTAAGACACATGTCTTACATCGCTCTCATCAAGAGGCTAACAGCCTTCTGAAATACGACGTGGCGCACGCACTGTTCTCAGAGTCCTCCAATTACATACCTGGAAATACTTACGACCAAAATTATGCTATGTATTAAAGGCAGATGAAGTGCCCCCATCACGTAATGCACATTTTAAAACATTTGTTCTCTCAAACATTTTCGAAAGATTTCTTTGTTTTTATCTTATGATTGTTTGCCTGCTTGTTAAGTGCACCACATGTGAGCAGTACCCTCAGAGGACAGAAGAGGGCATCGGGTTCCCCCACAGCTATGTTTACATAATGTTGTGAGCTACCATGTGGATTCTGGGAACTGAAACCTGGTTCTTAGCTAGTGTTCTTAACCACTGAGCCATCTTTCCATCCCTTAAACATTAATTCATTTTAAAAATACTTTTCCTTTTTACCCTTCTCTCTCCTTTTTCTGTATTAAAATAACTGTAAGGATATCTGAAAAAGCCATAAGGAATTATATTACTAACAATTTATTCAAAAAGCCTACAATACATATAATTCTGTGTTTAAATATACATGTAGAGTTTAAATAAAATTTTTTTCCATCTGGGTTGACAGTGCTCCCTTCAAAAGTCAAAGATGGCCTATCGAAAACTCCAATTGAAGAAACCCTTTCCTTAGATGTTGGTCAAAGTTGTCTAGGAGATTCCTAAAACATTTACAGGCTGTTGCTTGTATTGAGATTGAAAAAAAAACCATAGAAATGTCATGGAAATATGTTTTTATTTTAATCCCAGGTGTGGGATATAGGGCTGCTTCAGACTGTCCACAGCAGCTGACTATGATTTGCCTTGTGCTCTGGCAGGGTTATGATTTTGCCAGCTGCAGATAGTTTTTGCAAGTGTATGATGTTTGGAAAGCTGGGAACTCTTGAGACAGTGTATAAATGCTAGAGCCCTTGCCAGTACCTGACAAATACAGAGGTGGGTGCTCTCAGCCAACCATTGGACTGAGCACAGGGTCCCCAATGGAGGAGCTAGAGAAAGGACCCAAGGAGCTGAAGGGGTTTGCAGCCCCATAGGAGAAACAACAATATGAACCAACCAGTACCCCCAGAGCTCCCAGGGACTAAACCACCAACCAAAGAGTGCACACAGAAGGACCCATGGCTTCAGCTGCATATGTAGCAGAGGATGGCCTTGTTGGACATCAAAGGGAGGAAAGACCCTTGGTCCTGAGAATGCTCGATGCCCCAGTATAGGGGAATGCCAGGACAGGGAAGTGGGAGTGGGTGGGTTGGTGAGCAGGGGGAGGGGGGAAGAGATAGGGGGTTTTTGGAGGGGAAATGTAAATAAAGAAAATATCTAATAAAAAAATGCTAGAGTTCTGAGGGTGGCTGCTGTCCCTCCTCCTCCTCCTGTTCCTCCTCCTCCTCCTCCTCCTCCTCCTCCTCCTCCTCCTCCTCCTCCTCCTCCAGCTACTGCTGCTGTTGCTGGTTCCTGGTGGCTGGTTGGCACTATACTGACAACAAAGATCAAAATTGCTCCAAAAAACCTGATACCCCTAATCAGCAGGAAGTAGTCAAATGATACCAATGCCTCCTTTCTCTTCTAGCCTTTTTCCTCTCCTACCCAGTGTTAGGGAGTTAGGGGGGATAAAGGTGAAGAACGGTGGTATAAATAGGTACCCACAAAGTAGACAAAAGTCTGGCTACAATTGCTTCTATCCTTGGTTGTTCCCCAGAGGTGAAAGGTAAGCCCCCATGGCTGAAGACACCATGCACTTTAGACAAAGGGCCCTGAGGCCAGTGAACTGGACTTGATCTGAATGCCTCCTTCCTGACTAGCTTTCATGGTATGGGAGAACACCATGTAGGCATCCAAAGGAGGGAAGCGACCACAGCCCCGAACCATGTGAACAACAATGACCAGCATGGCGGGATAACCTCAGGGGTGCAGCAGAGCTACACACACCTTGGAGGAAATCACACCTCTCTAATCAGGCTTAAAACCCACCCAGCAAGAGGGAAACACTGCCTTGTACCTAGCCAGCATCTCAGGACTAGTGATCTCAGATCTCGGAAGAGAACATTCAACTACGACTTTACTAAGCCGGCATAACTTCTAACTACATTCTAAACATCTGGCCCTATACCCACAGAGAAGTATATCTCTTACCTGCCATCAAAGAAATATCTCTTTGCAACAAACTGATGGAGACCAATGAAGAAAGCTAGAGTTATTCAAAATATAAAGAACAATCATGTGGTGACCAGCCTCAACTGATACAATACAACTCCTGCACCGAAGACTTAGGGATCATAGCCAAAGAGGGAGTGGAGGGATTGTAAGCATTTATTCTTAATTAACATTTTTGTATGTGTTAAAGGCAAGATATAAAACACTGGATGATGTATGTAAAAAGGTATGAATCACAAGATGGATGTTGTTCTTGAGTCAGGTTCATGATCTCCAAGCAAGATATTTTTTCTGCTCTGTGTTCGGGTGTCTTCCATAAAACTAGTGACAAATCATTACGCACCCTAGCTCTCCCTGGCACTGCCCTATGTTATATTCATATACCTCACAGAATACTCATAGAAGACCTATGGAATATTATCTATTATGGATTATTATTTTAGTACTTAAGAAATGGAGGCCACGGCAAGATCAATAAGTTATCCAAAGTCAGACAGCTGGTCACAGCGCCAAAGTGTGTACTGGGGTCCTCTGGCCTTAGGGCTGGTATGTCTAAGGACTATCCTAAACTTCTTGCAGCAAGCTGGTGACTATGTTTTCACTGTTGAGTAGGGAAGAGAAGTGGTATCTGATCTGGTAGCACATCATTTTGTATGAAATTTGTTTTCTTGCCCAGAATCTGTGGGATGTGTTCATTCACACACCAAACCAGGATACAGCTGTTTATAAAAGCCTTTTGTGGAACACTTTCTTGAAACTCATGAATCACCACAACTGAAAGGACAAAATGTGGACTGATCCTACCTTTGTACCTTTGTAAGAATCTCTCTCTCTCCCTCTCCCTCTCCCTCTCCCCCTGTCTCTCTCTCCCCACCCCCCCTTATTTTCTCATTTTTTGTTTGCTTTTTGTTTTGTTTTACTTTGCTTTTCAAGACAGGGTTTCTCTGTGTAGCCCTGGCTGTCCTGGAACTCACTCTGTAGAACAGACAGGCCTCATACCCTCAGAGAACCCCATGCCTCTGCCTCCTGAGTGCTGGGATTAAGGGCATTCATTCACTACCACCACTACCACCACCACCACCACCACCCCAATTTCCATCTCCTAATGCTTTGGGGGTGATTGAATCACGACAGCTATTTTCTAGGGACACAATTCTGTATCGTATAGAAAGTGTGTGATGTTTGGATGCTTTGACATGACAGCAGCTCCCACACAGTCACAAAGGGTGCAATGGCAGCATGTATTTGACTATGGACAGAGCAGAATTTGGTCTAGCACCGGAAGAATTATGCATCTGTCTACTGGTGGTGACACTTGGGTGTTGGATTAAAATGTGGTTACTGGGAAAACAAAATGACAGATAAGAAACTATTCCCCAGCAGCAGGAGAGATGGCTCAGCAGTTAAGAGCATTGACTACTCTTCCAGAAGTCTTGAGTTCAATTCCCAGCAACCACATGGTGGCTCACAACCATTTGTAATGAGACCTGATGCCCTCTTCTGGTGTATCCAAAGACAGCAACAGTGTACTCATAAACAAAATAAATAAATAAATCTTAAAAAACAAAACAAAACAAAACAACTATCCCCAAGCAACAATTTCACAAGAGTAGTGCTTCAGAGGATGACGTTTGTGGCATTTGGATTCCAAAGAACAGAGCTTGAACCTGCAATCCATCATTTGATTGTCTTTTGACCTTGGGACAACATTTCCTGTCCTGTCTAAAAACTGTGTCTAGTAGTAGCTTATCTTAAAGGAATGTCCAGTGATTAGTATATGTTCTGTGTTCTTTAGGCACAATTGTTACTGTCATGAAGAACTTATCAGCTATATACTATTTATGAGTATTTAGTTCTTCTTGGTCTAGTTTTCAATTTCACACTCACTTTTTTTTTTACTGCTACCGTTAAAAGTTTAAGGTGATATTTTCTTGATTTTTAATATTCTAATCAGAGACACGGTTTTAACAAACAACATATGCCCATGCAGAAAACAGAATGAGATGAAGCTACCAGGGAAAGGATAATAGAAAACAAACCTCCGATGAATTAGAATGTAATAACCATGGCGTGTATTCTCAGCCACAAGAGCCCATGATAGTCTGCTGTGTTTTGGTACTTATCACTCAGCCCCTATATATTGCTACTGTAAAGTTCTAGTCACACCAAAAAGGGTGGTTTTGTGGGCCACCCTTGGCTAGTTATTTTGTCTCCTCCACTAGGTGGATTCATCAACACTTAAAGGAAAATGCTTTGTCTTGGAAGAAAGAAAATGGAAATCTGAGACCATTGTGGCTTCACTGTCCTCCATGCAATAGAAGAGAAATGGCAACAGGAGAGAATGGGTCAAGATCACAGAGAGAGCTGGCTGAAGGAATGGAGGGAGACAGGCTTGACAGGTAGCTGGGTGCTATCTGTGTAGCAGGCTCTTCCCAAGACTGGGTTTTCCTCTAGTTGTCTGATGCATTTGGCAAGGTATTTAGGTTTGCCCAACAACCGAGTGCCAGGCAGTATTTGAGGCTTTTAGGATTCAAAATATTTGAAAATCCTTGCCTCCTGGAATGTATTTTATCACCCATTTAATGAATATGGATATTTGGAGGACATGTCAGGGGCAAATATGGTGGGTCTGGATGGTGAGGGGCTGTGTATTTATTGTGAAATTGTGTGTGTGTGTGTGTGTGTGTGTGTGTGTGTGTGTGTGTGTGTGTGTATGTTGTGTGTTTGGGGAGACACTATTGAGTTCTGGGCACCATAGTGAAATGATCTGACTTATATATTTAAGGAAGTTGTTGGGAAAATCAAGGAGGTGGGTAATCACTGATGTGGAAAAGCTCGTGTTGACACTGTTTTATATCCAGGAGTTGGACATGGGTGAGAGAAATGGTTAGGCCATGGATTTGAATTCAGGGTCAACAGAGTTTTCAGAGACACTTGACTGGCACTTTTGGTGAAAGAGAAAAATCCCTGATGGCCTTAAGTGTTTTGCCTTGAGCAACTGGAAAATGGGCTTTCTATGAGACATGGTGGGGAATGGCTCAGGCAAACAGGAGTTCAGAGCGGCATATGTAGGGTTAAAGTGGGTCTGTGGTATCTGAGATGATTAGAAACTGAGTCTGGAGCTGAAGAGATCTGCAACAGATATAAATTTGGATTTCATAACAAAGCTGTTTAATGACTTGAAAGTGATTGAGCTTTCCAAAGCAATATATAGAAAGAGATAACAGGAACGTATCCTTCCGGGCTGTCCTACATGCAGGGGCCACATGCTGAATCAAGTCTACTAAGAAGTGAGGTATGACACGGGGCCGGGGCACCATCTGGTATCTGGAGAGACAAGTGAAGAAAGTGAGATTCTCCTCTCTTATGCTCTGTGTTTATAGTGTTTATAATTTTGTGACTCTAAACTGGAAGTCTGCATGTCTCCCCACCTCAATTCCAGTGCTTGGGATCAAACCTAGGCCCTTGTACATGTTCCATCCTTACATAATTAATAGAATAAATAATTATAGTAATGCATAATATAATTAATAATTATAACGATGTAAGAATATCTATCTACCATTCATTAAGGAGCTATCGTATTCTGGTTCTGATCATGTGGTAGTTCTAGTCCTGCAAACAACAGTGAGTAGGAGTAACTATCATTGTCAGAAATGAAGAAACAGAAATAACAAGTTGGTAGAGAAGCAGTTTGTGGTTACGTGGCAGCTAGCAAAATGTCAGAGCTAGATTCTCATACAAGAAGGTGTTTTTGTGTTTCTTTTTTATGTTAATTTTGAAATTTATTACTATTTGTGTGTGTGTGAGAGAGAGGGGGAAGGGAGAGGAGAGGGGAAAGGAGAGGGAGAGGGAGAGGGAGAGGGAGAGGGAGAGGGAGCGGGAGAGGGAGAGGGAGCGGGAGAGGGAGAGGGAGAGGGAGAGGGAGAGGGAGAGGGAGAGGGAGAGGGAGAGGGAGAGGGAGAGGAAGAATTTGGACATGTGTACCATAGGCAGTGTGGAAGTCAGAGGACAAGTTCATGGAGTCTGCTCTACTTTCCACCTTCACATGGGTTTGGGGAAGCAAACTCAGGACTTTTACTTCCTGAACCACCTCACTAGCTTTCATGTTTATATTATTAACATTCACCAGTACAGTTTTGCAAGTTTTGAATGCTCTCATGTTTATAAAAATAAAATAAACTCATTATAGGAAATTACAAAATACATTAAAAAGAGAGAAAAAGAAGAAAAAAACCTATGAACTTGCTAAAAGAAACCACTCCTTCCACTTTAGAGTATAATATTTTGAGTGTTTGGAATCAGGCTATGGTCGTGTTTTCTACACAACTGACAAGTACTTTTTTTTTTTCCCAATGTATTTCTTTTCAATTTTCAAATGCAGTGGTAATTGGATAACATGATACTAATATTTTCTCATCTTCTATGGTACATTTCCTTCATAATATGAGAACTCCTCTCCCTTTGTTGGGCTTTATATTTGCAACTGTACATATTAGGAGTGAATAATTCTGCATTAAATATCCATTCTGCTAAAGCAAACTTGCTTCACAACTGATTTCTCCTTAGAGAATATCACCAGTGTACTTATTGGATTAAGGTGGGAATACCTGCAAGAGTCTCATGAAAAGATACTAAATTGTCCTGATGTTTAGGCATGTTTAGCCCCTAGGGAAAGTTCGAAGGACCTTTTTTCTCAGCAGCAAGTTAGTTCATCATACAGGACACGAATGCATAGCTGCTTGTCTCTCTCTCTCTCTCTCTCTCTCTCTCTCTCTCTCTCTGTGTGTGTGTGTGTGTGTGTGCATACTGCATTCATGTGTGCATATATGGGTGTGTGTATGCATGTGTACAGCATTCATGTGTACATATGTGGGTATGTGGATCTATAGAATTCATGGATAACTTTGAGCACTGGTCTTTTGTTTCCACCTTGTTTGAGAGCAGCTCACTGATGCTTTTCTCCTGTATCCCCCAGCTAGTTGGCCCGTGGACTTCTGGGATTTTCCTGTCTCTGTTTCTATCTCCCTGTAGGGGCACTGGAATTACATGTGCTTCCTCTAGGTGTCTGGCCTTGATATGAGTTCCAGGAATGTAAACTCAGGTCTCCACACTTGCATGGTAATCCCATTTATGCACTGATATAAATTCTCTAGTCTCTGCACACATCGTTAATACCAAGGTCTCGTAGGCACTGGGATCAGGGGCCCTGTCGCCATCAATGGGCTTGACAGTGCTGTGACTGCCCTTAGTAGAGATGGCTGCTTGCGAGCTCTCAGAAATTGTGCCTTTACTTTCTCCACCCCCTACTCTTCTGTTGGAAAAAATAAAAATACCATTTCCCCCCCCCCCGTGGAGGCTTGTTGGGTTTAGCTTTTAGCTTCTTGGACCAAGTTGTCTTGGGTTAGATTTTAATTAACCTGCCTTCCTATTCACAGACAGGTTTGTAGAAAAACAATCATTAAATCTTTGCATCTAGAAAGAGAGGATTCTAACACCATCAGGATCATTTTATAAGGATTAAATGACTTAATACATGCAAAATGATACAGTGTCTTATGTACAAGGTTGCAATAAAAATATCAAACATTATTACCACATTCTCATGTTGTGAAGAGTAGGGAACCATCAGTCCAGTATTTATTCAGGTTCAGAATGGCTCTTGACAGTGGGTAAGACGTAAAGCCACAGCGGTGAGGATGGTGTGGCCAGCAGACGTCCGTATCGCCATCACCAGAGCAGAGAGAATCCTCAAGGAGGAGTCCTCTGGGACAAGCTTATAGCTGAGGAACTATCCATTAATTTTGTAACATTGATATAGTTATTTTTTTAATTTTCTAATTTTTTTTTGTGAATTTCACATCATGCACCTCAATCCCACTCATCTTTCCCTCCCTTCAAATCTTCTCTCTACCCTCGCAAACTCACCCCCCCCACACACACACCTGCCCTACACACACACACAGGAGAAGCTGTGTTGTGTCACAGTATGTCCCGCAGTACACCCTTTTGTCCACACTTCCTTGCTTGCAAATGTCCATTTCAGTGACTCATAGGTCTGGTACAAGGTCTCTGGCTTCTGCTGCTCTGTCAGTACAGGACCCCCCCTGGGACTCCTGTAGGATATCCCGTTGTTGCTTCATGTCATGGAGATATTATAGTTTTGGGTCTGTAGAACTGGACCCTTCATGCACTCCAGTCATTCGTCAATGAAGTAGATGTTGGGGTGGTCCAATCCAAAGCCCTGTATCTGGATCTGAGAGGTATCTGAGATGGTCAGTCCATTGGCTCTCAAGCTCTCACTCACTGGGGGCCTGTTTACTGGCAACCCCCCACAACCAGGTCTAGCTCTACCCTGTTGCCCAGGAGAGGCATGGGACCTGCTCCCCAGAATGTTGCAGCCGGTGAGGGACATGGCCAGTTCTCTCAGTCTCATGATCCCAGGGCTAGCTAGCTCTCCCACCTGCCATAGGCGGCAAGGAACCAGAGAGGGGAAGAGGGCTTCTCTCCCTCATCCTCACCACAGCTCAGGGACAGTTCTCCCATGCTTATGCTGTCAGGGTCAGCTCTACTGTGCTGCCCAGGTGAGGTACAGGGCCTGCTCTCCTGAGTCCTTTGGCAGGGAGAGTCAGGGAGAGCTCTTCAACTCTCATGACCCCCATCAGGGCCAGGTCTCCTGCCTTCTGCCAGTGGGTAGTGAGGGCCAAATGGAGGGGAGGGAATGTCTCTCTCATTGATGTCACTGCACAACAACGGAGAGGCGGGACCAGCTCTCCCATGCACACACCCTAGGGACTGGCTCACTCGTAACCCCCATATCCTGGGCCAGCACTGCTGTCTTGAATGGTGCACCAGATGAGGAGTGGGGGCCAGTTGTCCTGCTCTCATGACTCCAGGACCAGCTATCCTGCCTGCTGTAGATGGCGAGGGGTCAGAGGGGTCATCTCTCCATTGCTGGTGTCACTGCAATGCAGACAAGAAGTGGGGCCAACTCTCCCATGCTCACATCCTCAGGGTCAGCTCACCTGAGCGTCTGCTACCTGCGTTAGCTTCACTGGGCTGCCCAGCTGAGATGCAGGGTCTGCTCTCCAGAGGTCTGCAGCCAGTCTCCCATGATTTCAGGGCCAGCTCTCCCACTTACTACAGGTGGTGAGGGGAAAGGGGAGGGGTGTCTCTCCTTGGTACATGCCACCACCACATGGGACATGAGTGGTAAGGTCAGCTCACCCATATGTGGGGCCTTTACTGATGAGTGCTGCAGCTAGATAGGGGTGAGGTCAGTTCTCCTATTTTCATGTCCCCAGGGTCAGGTCTACCACAATGCCCAGGTGAGGGATGGGGCCAGTTCTGCTCAGCCTTCAGACATCAATATTCCTGAGACCAGGGAAGTCTGCCGGCCTTTGGTGGTAACAGACCCCCCACTGGTGCAGGACTACCGACTAACACATGGTCCCTAGAGGCAGCACAAGCCAGGACCCCATTGCCCTAGGTGGTATCACTGACTACTCACATCAGGCTGTCCCTCACTACCCTTGAGTCCCCAGATCTGTCTCTCTTTATGGTGCCCACATCCTTCTGCTTCTCTTTCTCTTCATTTCTCTACCACATACGTGCTCCCGTTAGGGGTACCCAGGATCTCTGAGTGATTGGGGTTATGTCAGGAGTAGTCTCAGGAGTGCTGTGTTCAGTTTGTGCATTATGGCATTGGGCAGGGGTCATCTCAGGCATGGTCGCCACCTCTACTTCCCAGGCCTGTGCAACACAGGACTAGTGGCCATCTTAGGCTTGCTTCCTGTCTGGGCCTTGTGGTACTGGTCTGGTGATCATCTGGGCCTCGCTCCTCACAGGACCTAAGCCAAGTGGGTTGTCTGTCTTGGGCTCACTCCCACTTGGGACCTCTGGCCCCAGATGGGGTTCTCCTAGTCTCTGCCATGGGAGCCCTTCTTGGCCTTTGTGGTACTTACCTGGTGGTCATCTCCGGATTAGTTTTTTTTTTTTCAGGGAATGTTAGGCTGCTAATCATTCAGAAGTTCATAGGTCAGAACACTGAGTGTAGACATAGCCTCTCTCCTCTCTGCCACCTATTGCTGTACAAATGACACAACAGCCACACCCACAATGACTCTAGGGGCAGATAAAGTAGTTCTTAAAGAAGTTACTGTCACCTTCACTTTATAAATGAGGAAACTCGGGAGGGAACAAAATATAGTAATTCACAATATAGTAATGGACAGAGGGTGAGAGACCTTGGAGCATATAACCCCAAATGGGATGTCTGCATTAAATCCCTCCCTTCAGGGCTCAGGGAACTCTGCAGAAGAGGAGGAAGAGAGAATGTAAGAGCCAAAGGGAATAGAAGACAATAAGGAAACGAGGCCTTCTAAACCTAGCAGGGCCATTGCACATATGAACTCACAGAGACTGTGTCAGCATGCGCAGGACCTGCATAGGTCTAAGCCAGATGGGACCCCAACCCTGACAGGGAAAGTGGACACATGCCCCCTATCCCTAACCCAGAAACCATCTCCAATTGTTATCCTCTGGCAAAGGAAAAATTAGTTTTCACCAATGAGTCTCACTGGGTTATACAAACCTTACTGACTCCATGGCCAGTGGTAGACAGCCAACCCAAAAGGAACTCAAGAGTAGTTTTGGAAGTACTTTTGTTTTATAATGCTTTGTTTGGACATATTTCTATATCATAAGTCTTTTTCTTACATATTATGTTCTGATTTTGTGTTTTTATGGTGTTTTTTGTGTGTGCAAATGTATGTGTCTCAACTTTGGGCACTTAGTTTTTGTTTTGCCTTGTTCTAGTTTGTTTTTATTTTATCTAATTTTGTTTATTTTTATTTAGATGACTGTGTGTTTTCTAGTGGAGGGTGTGCAGATTTGGGTGGGGGAGATGGGCAGGATCTGTGGGCAGTTGGGGGAGTGAAAACTGTAATCAGAATATGTTATATGGAAAAAGATCTATTTTCAATAAAAAAGGAGGAGGGCACATCGTTCATGGTGATGGGAGATAGCTGTGTTTGAATCTACAGTGACATTCTGCCATATTTTTTTGTAGCAATAAACAGGGTACTATTTTTGAAATGATTAATTTTATTTTTATTCTATGTATAGGTGTGCTTTTTCCTGCATGTATATCTGTGGACTACCATGGAAAGAGGGCAGAAAAGGGATGTGGATTCATGAAACTGGAGTTATGGATAGTTGTAGGCTTCTCTGACGTGCTGGGAAATGAACCCACGTCCTCTAAAAGAGCATCCAGTGCTCTGAACCATCTCTTCAGCCCCCCAGAGAATTCTTTTAAAGGCATATAATGAACATAGTTTACGAAACATTTTTTACAACTAACTACCACACACCTAGCAAGTTGCAATCTAAATAAAAGCAATGATATTCTAAGCAAAGGTGTTTTTTCAGTGAACTTTAGTTGAAAGAATAAATTGGACAATTTAAACTTTAATATTATTCCCATTTTTCTTTAGAATAGAAATGCACAGGGGTGCAAAGTTTAACTTTTATATGCCATAGGTAGTTATATAAACAATGTTAACTTTGCTACCACCAATGGTTTTAAACTCAACCTTTCTTTGAGGACAACAAAATCTGGTTTGAAAGTCTTCATTATGTCAATCCCTAGAGGTCCTTAATTGTGGTGGCTGTGCCACCTGCCTGCTGGAGAGGTTTTCTGTTGGAGCTAAGTGTTTATTTCGAAATATGGAATGCCAACTGACTGGGATGTCCAGACCTAGCTCGGCTGGATGAAAGGGAACTTGGGAGGATATTGGGTAAATATCTAGAAATGGTATTGCCAGGTTGTACAGGGGTTTGGGATAATATGCATATGCAAAATAATTCTTTAAGGTGTTTTCCTTCCCCCAGGAGAAAATGAACATGGTCACACTCATACACAAGGCTGGTCCTGCAGTCTAGACTTTGGTCTTCTGATCCTTGCGATATAACATCGTGTTGTAGTTGTCATTTGTGTTGTGGAAGTGTTATCCACTTTGATATGTTGTTATTGACTCTGCATATTTTATTTATGAAATGTCTTCTGCTGGGTTTACCTGCCTATCTTCCGTAGGATTTGGAAGTTATCCTTTACTTAGAGTTATTTTTGTATCTTGGAAAGGGGTTTCTTTGCCAGAAAATGTATTGACAATATTGTTTCCCCACAATCTGTGGCTCATGGATTAGTAAAAACCATACAATATATATGTATAGATATGCACACATACACACACATAGACACACATTTCCAGCTTAATTTTGTTATTGGTTTGATTAATATATTTGGGTTAGCATATACAATAATAGGTTTCATTTGACATTTTCATGCACATATGTCATTATAACTTTGTTGTCATTCATCCCGTCTCCCCTCCCCACTTCCTTCCCCCATGGCCCTTGCTGGCCTCTGGCTTATTCCCTTCCTTCTCAAGAGATAGCCCCTCTTGCTTTCATGCAGC
The DNA here is from genome assembly GCA_036184795.1 of Tokudaia tokunoshimensis. Classification (NCBI taxonomy): domain Eukaryota; kingdom Metazoa; phylum Chordata; class Mammalia; order Rodentia; family Muridae; genus Tokudaia; species Tokudaia tokunoshimensis. The sequence goes on along the minus strand of BTHU01000013.1, from coordinate 57,046,299 downwards.
ATGTGTTCTACTTGTCTCCCTTTCCCCTCCCTTAAAAAGCTCCTCCTTCTCTCTCATGAAACTTTTTTTAGTTTTAAAAACTTACCCTCCCCATGCTTAAATCTAGTTGATGCATAAGAGAATAAAGGTGATTATTCTAAGTCTCATTTCACTTAACATCAGTTTTCCTGAAAATTCAACAGTATACCCTGACCCAAATATACCAAATATAAAGGTATTTTATCTCTATTTATGGCACTCTATTAGTCCACTTTCTGCTGCTATAGTGAGCAGCACGAGGACATCTCAGGCCTTTGCCCCCGTGTGCTTGGGATGTACATTGTCTCTCTGTGTAGCCTGTCTGTCCGCACCCTTGCTTACTCTCCAGCGATCTCGGTGACAGATGACTATCCCGGGATGGGTGCTGGTGCTTGGGTGGCTCTTATGCTGTAATCGGCATTCCACTAACATTACAAAGACTATCCCAGAGCCTTTAGAACTGGAGTCATCTCATCACATAAGCAGAGCGGCACCATCCTGTCTGTAGCCCTGCTTACCCCACAACTATCTAGGTGATAGATGACTGTTGCTGGATGGGAGCTTGTGTTTGGACCACTTTACACAGTCTTTGTTACTGTGACTATGGCTATGTCACAGAGCCTTTAGCATTCACTTCATTTCTTCACACATGCAGTGCTACATCATCTTTTCTCACCACCAGAAGGATGAGGGCAGTATGGTGAGAGAATTTGATATTTCACCTACCTAACTTTGTTTTTTTTTTTTTTTAAATCATGCTGTCACTAATCACCTAGTGTTGGATAATGTTTATCTATTGCCGTGATCATAAGATCTCTATCATAGATATGCATGTGCAGGAAAATATAATACAATGTACATATAGGGTTTGGTCTATTTCAGATTCAGTTTGGGAATTTCAAGAATATATCTTGCCGGATAGGATGGGACCACTGTACATGGCCCCAGGAACCCTCAGAAGTGTTACCAAAAATACTCAAGTGTTATAATGATAAGAACGTATTTGTTTGTCTGATTACCAGTTGAACGCTGAGGGTATAAGACGTTATAAAAACCAAGAGTAGTTCTTAGTAAACCAGCAAAATGTGCCCTTGTATTCATTGTAAGATTGATTTAGAATATGGAACTGAGTAAAGTTGAATATTTTAACCCAGAAGAAGAGAAATATCTTTTAAAAACAATTCACTCTCTTCCCCAGTTTTTGACCTCAAACGATTTTTCAGTTGAAAAGTTCTCTTATGTTTTTGCAGTCTTTTTTTTTTAAATGAGAAAACAATGTGTATTCAATACATTTTGACTGTTTCTTTGAGCTGCTTTTGAAAAATTAAGTGTTGTATATCACCCCTGGATTGTACTATCGATTTCACAAACTATAAATAGCAAGTCTGCCTGCTGGAAAGAATTTCACTCTTACTTATGTTTCCTAATCATTAGTTAACTGTGTCAAAACACCTTTAAAAATATTTGCAAGGGGGAAATTGACTGGGTGGGTGAAAGAACTTTACATCTTTAAGGAAATTCACACCTAGTAAAGCTGCACCACTGAAATGGCAGACGTGGAGGGATTGTGTTCCTTCCCTCAAGATTCTTTAAAATTATACAAATCACACACATGGAGATTATCCATCTTCCTCTTAGGTTTTTAATATTACAAGGATGAATTAGATGTAAAAAAAATGGTAGATATATAGTTGTTTTAAATCCACATTAATGAGCTGGAAGAAATAGAAGAAAATCTCAGCTTTTATGTATTAGGTTTTTTAATGTCCACGACTTCTAGCAAATCAGAAAGATCATGATCAAAGAGAGAGATTCTTTATTGTTAATTGAAGCATCAGAATATAAGCCCAGAAAGACATAGCCCTTAAAAATATAATATCGTGTTAGCTATTGGCCTCTATTTCCATCACTGGGAAGATGGAGACAAAAGGTTCCTGAATTAGAAGTCAGCCTAGGCTACAGAGTAAGTTCAAGGCTAGCCCAAGATACATAACAAAATCCTGTCTCAAAACCCCAAGCTCAATGGTAAAGAGTTTGCCTAGAGCCGGGCGGTGGTGGCGCATGCCTTTAATCCCAGCACTTGGGAGGCAGAGGCAGGCGGATTTCTGAGTTCAAGGCCAGCCTGGTCTACAAAGTGAGTTCCAGAACAGCCAGGACTACACAGAGAAACCCTGTCTCGAAAAACCAAAAAAAAAAAAAAAAAAAAAAGAGTTTGCCTAGTGAAGTCCTGGGTTCAGTCTGCACCCCTGAAAATAGTAATGTGATAGCCTTGTGGGCTGAACAGCTCTAATCTATACATTGTAGCATACTTTCTGGCTCAAGCAAGGCTGGAGAGAAATAGTCTGGAGAAAGGATTGAGAGAAAGCAGAGTAAACAAGAGGGAAAATTACAAAGTTATTTCTTCCTGCAAAATGCTTCTCTTCTTTGAGCTTGAGACTGCTTTATTCCTTGCTCTAAGCTGGCCTGGAACACACTACCCAGTAGAGGTCGGTCTTGAACTCATAACACCCAGTATGCCTGACTCTCCAAAGTGTAGGACTTAACAGGGATGGCCCACCATGCAGCATTGTTTGTTTGCCTTTGCAGTACTGGGGATTGAACCCAGGGCTTCAGGTGTCTAGATGGGCTCCCGAGTACTGAGCTGTATCTAGTTCAATTGGTTTGGATTTATTTCTTTCAGACTCTGTTATACCACTGATTTTTCTAAAGAAATAGGAATGGTAGAAATGGGCAAGAGGGGAACTTCTCAATTAGCTCCTTCCTGCATCCAGTTTCAGGATAGTTTCATGAAACAGTACTGAGTGGAAATTGAATAAAAGAACTACATACTAGTGATTCTTCAAGCCATTCACTCAATTATATCCCCCTGCAGCAGGACTTTAAAGCAAGCACAGGTCCAAGGGCTCCTCTTATCTGATGAAAGTTTGTACATGCCATTGACCTTAAGGGTTTCGAGTGACAAAATACACTCAAAAAATAGTAAAGAAAAAAAAAGCCACACTGGACTTACTAAAATTCAATTAATATGCTCATTGTATAAGATGTTCATACTATAGTTTAAAACTCTACCATCCAATATGTGGACCACTGGCCAGATGTAGTTCTTCAAATTTAATTAAGTTGAAGTCAAATTTAATCAAAGAAGTATGAGCTAAAGGTGATTACGCTGAAACTTCAGTTCCTCGGGTTCACAAGCCATATTTCAGTTGACTAGCAATCATTCGTGGCTGGTGGGTGCCGTGCTGGAGCGCAATCTACTACCCAGAAAGTTTTATTGACAACTCTGCTATGGGGTATAAAACTTAGCCGACTTTAAAGACACAGAAAGCCGTATTCCTTTTACTATTCTAACATCCTACATAACAGATTTATTCTGTAGACTTTCTGCTTTAAGAGAACATGGGATTTCTTTTTCGCTCAAGTTTAAAACAGAAACACACGTTTTCATCCACACCAGATATGGTACCTCAGCGACTTGTGAGAGAAAGCCAATGGAGCCAGGAGGGTCTCCTCTATTATTTTTTTTTTCCCAGAAATATCAACTTTCACATGGTGTTAAAAATTGTCTCGGTTGGCCGAATCCAGACTTTTTCCTTGTGGACATCTGCTCCCCTTGTGGGGGCATCCGAAGGGCTCTTGTGATCAGAATTTCAGGTGGTCTTAGGTCATTTTCCAGAATGTGTGGGGAGCCAGCAGATATATCACACCCAGGCAGTAACTGCCCATCCAGCCCAGCATGCTGCCCCCCACTGGAGCACAGGCCGAAGGATCAAAGGACAGCATGCATTCCTCACAACACAGTTAATTGTGCAACCCTATACCAGAGAAATGTTTTCTCTGACCCAGACTGGTAATCAGCTTATGCCTGAAAGCATGAGGAAGGGGTCATTAATTATACAGTGAGCCGGGTTTTATCCGGATCACTTTGGTATGGAAAACAGAATGCAAAATGCCTTGAACCAGTGTGTTTCCAGGTCCCTTCCATAAAAGTGGAACACGGAAGGCTTTATACCATTCCTTATTTTTGAGAAGAAAGAGTGAGCCCCTAATTAGAAATATTGTTGGCAGGCTGTAGAGAGAAAGAGAAAGCAAGGCAGGAATGGAACTGTATTATATTAGGCTCATGTAGAAGGTCTGTGCGTGCCTGTACCACACGATTCTCTCTTTTCTCTTTTATTTACAGTGTGTAGAAGGTGTAGGGAAGACAGAGGTTTTCCTATTTTATTTTATTTTATTAAATTTTTTTTCTTGTTTTAAAGCTGTCAGAGTGAACCATGGAGTTTCAACCTTCTTTACCCCTAAGCAAACTGAGAACCTTCCCATAAGAATCAGAGGAAGGGAATTCCATCCAATGTCTTGCCCTGAACTCCTCCAAATTTGAAACGAGTGGCCACTTGCCTTTGGAATCAGATATGTTTGGCACATATGAGACAGGGAAGGACTCTGACCTTATAAGGGGCAGCCCCAATTGTGCCAACTTGGCCATAGAATGTGGGGACAGGCTGGCTCAGGTTAGTGGAGCAGGAGAGATGATGATATTTGTCAGTTTCCACCTGTCCTTGCAGCTATCCTGTGGCCTGTCCTGTCAGGGTGGCAGTGGCCTTACTTAGGGGTAAGGGCCTTGGTCTGAAGCTCTATGAATTAAACACTACATATCCTTAGCTGGACAATTGGGCCATATATTTCTTTTTCTAAAAAACAAGGCTAACAAAATCCACCTTGTCACACTGCTCTGAGGAAACGAGAAGATTGTGTTTGCAGAAGCCCTGGTGCTTTGTACACCCTGGATCACTGTTAGCTCCTATGGTTGTCATGAGGCAGTGGGCATCTTTCCATGACAGTTCCCAGGTTCTAAGTGTCATCTACACCCAAATAAAAGCTGCCTATTATGACCTACTTTCTTTCAGGCCTCTGTCTTTGTGAGATGACACAAGACTGGGACTAAAAGTGTTTGTCCACCCCGACCCTCCCCCGGGGGCTTTCTTTTTATTTTCTCTGCTTTCACATAAATTCTTTCTTCCTGTGCGTTCATGATTCGGCATTGGAATCAAGAGGCAACTAGAAGAGGACTCCAAGGTTGAAGAAAGGAGAAGGTTGTAGAGAGGTAAGAGCCATGGGCTGGGGTTAGAGAAAGGTAAAGAGTAAAGGTAAGGAGCGGCTGTGGATGTAAGCAAGAGCTGAGAGAGGAAGCTGGCATTCAAACCAGGAAGGGATGAAGGGTTTAACATATAAGGCTATAAGACAAGAATACTGTTTACAGCTGTGTGTGCATGCGTGCATGTGGTGTGTGTGTGTGTGTGTGTCCCAGAAATTTCTTCACTGGGGTTTGCAACTGAACAAGTTTTGGCTAACTCCTGCCCACAAATGTGTTTGCAGAGGCTGTCCTTGCTGACTGCTGCCCTCTTATCTCACCTGGGTTTGCATCCACTCACACTGATGAAATGTCTCGCTATCTAATGCACCATAAGATTCGCAGTGTTTCATATCAGAAGGAAAATACACCATCAATCATCAAACCAGGAGACCAGCTTGTGCATCCTGTGTGTAGCATGAGGTGAGGGGAAGGTGTAGGGGAAGGTCTTTTCATTGTGGGAAGTTGTGCCAGGAGACATAGAGCAAGGGCTGCATCCTATAAGAGCGTAGCTGAGAATATAGTTTTCCATTGTTCAGGTGCAGGGTGTTATGCTCAGAGCCTAGCATCCAGAGCCGTGCCCTTTATGAGATCACTCTGCCACTCCATTCAATGACTTAGATTTGCAGGGAACTCAGAGAATCACGCTAATACATTTAATGTACCCCAAGTACTGAGAAAATGGGTGGTCTCCCTCCCTTCTTGGAGTCAAAAATAAAACGACAAATTACACAGGAAGGTGGTGCAACCCTGGGGCTTATTTTATTTTATGTTATTTTTTAAAAACTATTAATTTCTTGGATACCCTCAAGTGAAATATCAAATGAATAACTTTGAAAAAGTTTTGAGGGCCCTGGGCGGTTGTAGCTCTAAGTATGTGCTCAGGCTGGTCACTTCTGAACTCATAGTACAGTAATTGACAAGGGCAAGAGAAAACAGGTGGCTGAAGAAGGCAAATGTGTGTGAGAAAGTGACCTCAGTAGGTGACATCAAGGTGGAAGTCATTAGGATTCCAAAAGTCCACGGGATAACCTGGACCACATGTACTTTGGCACCAAGATATTTTGATTCATACCAGTCTTTAAGCGGATCCCTACTAAGAGCAGGTTTTGGAAGTTACCTGCCACGATAACCAACACATGAAGAGAGTTTTAAGTTATGTATGTTTTGTACAGTCCTTCAACATCTATTGCCAGAGTTCAGAAGTTGCTAACACAATCTGTCTGAAAGCAGTGAAGTCACTGCTATATTACTATGTACTCGCAACTGGATTATGCACCCTCCTCACAGAATATGATCCTTTCATTCCCAGCAGTTGTGGGATGGAACAGGAGAATCCTGTGAAAGCTAATGGGTGAACTTCCTTCCCAGTTAACAGGGGCTTTTTGGAGATAGGATTTCTTGACACTGAAGATCAAAGTTTTGTTACCAGCTTACAATCCTGATTTTATTACTTGATGTTTTGCAGGGGGTAAGGAAGAGGCCTCATTGGCACCATAAAGAACACATCATAAAAATGATTTCTTTTCATTGAGTACTTATTCTTTATGGGCCAGGCATATCTGTAATCCCCTTCTGTAAAATCTGCCAAGAAATACTTTTTATTTTCCCCTGGCTATCAGAAGCACTGCTGAATCCTCCCTAGATTGTGAATTGTTAGGAAGATTTTTACTTGCTTTTATATGACCAACAGTCAATATAGTGATTGTACCACACAATAGATGCTCAGTAAATTCTCTTGACCCATCCATTGAGTAAATAAATGAATGAATCAATGATGTGGGATGAACATACTTCACTGAATCAATTTTTCTAGATTTGGCAAGAATGATCTAAGCTGGGAAAACTAGAAGAACTCCTGGAATTTTAACTCCCAAGTATCTATCTGTCAACAATCCCTTGTAACTTTAGATCAGCACCCTAAAGGCTGCATCTTCTGAAGGGCTTTAGAATGTGTCAAAAAGCCCTTGGAAGGTCACTTTATAGGTCTGTCCTTCCTGTAAGCGGAGTGGTGAAGAAACAGAAAGCATTCTGCACTTTCTTATGAAGCAAGATTCTCAAAGGCAGCAACTAAGAGGTTAAGCTCCGAGCCACATTTTTCTGTTTTCTTAAAAGCGTTTTTTGGAGAAAAAAAGAAGGGGGAGGAGGAGGAAGACGAGGAGGAGGGGGTGGGGGAGGGGGAGAAAGGGAAGGAGGAGGGGAAAGGTAAGGAGAATGAGGAGAGAGGAGGAGAAGGAAGAGGAGAAAGGAGGAGGAGCAGAAGGAGAGGAAGAAGGAGAAGGAGAAGGAGAGGAAGAAGAAGAAGAAGAAGAAGAAGAAGAAGAAGAAGAAGAAGAAGAAGAAGAGGAAGAAGAAGAAGAAGAAGAGGAAGAAGAAGAGGAAGAGGAAGAAGAAGAAATGCAGACGTGTACCAGGTCCCATGTTTCTGACCACTGCAGCCCTGCAGCTATCATGAGCTCTGTTAAGCTGCTCCACAGTCCTGCGATTCCACAATGCACAAATACTGTTCATTTTCTTCTTAGATCTGGTAAAAGGTGTCCCAGTGCTGCTTTGGACAGATCTGGGGCTTCCAGCAGGCAATCCACGGAGTTCTTTAGGGAAAGCCAGTTGCAGTTTCTGCCTCACACCTTGGTACATTAATAACATTAATTTCACTCAGGCTTTGTAATCAGGGAGTCCCACCTACAGACATTTATTTGAAGATGTCTGGGGGCCCACACAAGGAGGAACATAGTAATAATACTTCTTCTCAAGGAGACTGCTCCACGGAGAAGGTAGAGATTGAAGAGCAATAATTACACCTGAAATGTTAATAACTGGATGGCTTTTCTGAATCCTTACAAGTATTTACATTTAAAAAGATAAAATTGCTTGAAAAATTAGATGAAGAATAAGAGCAGTTTCAGAGAAAAAAACGGGCAATTTTCTTTTTTGTTGTTGATGTTACTGGCTGGTTCCCTCAGCAACTGGAGTCTTTGTGAGCCTGGAAACTGAAGGGACCCATTATTATGCAAAGTACCCTGGAACAAATGGCCTTGTAAGTCTCATAAGAGAGGGGATTTCTTAGAAAAAAAAGGATGCAGAAGAAGGAAGGGAGAAAGGATGGGATGGAAGAGTGAGGCCTTCAGCGTTCGGGCTTTTCAGTGTGAGTCCTTGTTGCACTGCAGACATTATTCTGCAGCTGAGTGTCCACTGCTCGAAGACAGAGAAGAGACACAGAGAGTCACAGTAATAAACTGAATCTCAGGTTAGGGTAATGGATTAGAACTTTTAATAATCTTAGGCATATTTATCTTTACAAAGATCACATCGTAAATATTATCCACAGAGTTTAGGAGAGTAGAGAGAAAAACATCAAGCTAGTGTTTTGAATTTTGAGTGAATGTTTTCTTGTCCCCCCTCTCTTGACCTCCCTTCCTCCCTCTTCCTCCTCCTGCTCCTCCTCTTCTTTCTTTTCACTGTTTCACTAGCTCTAAATTAAATATTAAGGGCAGAGATGGTTGGTACTCTAATGAAGCACAGGGTCCCATATGGAGAACTTCAGATCCGGACTGTTTATCCCTTCCCTCTGCAGCCTTGCTCTAGGCCTGGGGGGAAGCTGAGTCTTCCTGAAAAGGGCAGCAAATCAGTCATGCATGTTTAGATTCATGTTTGTGGGTTGTTTTGATTTGCATTTCCCTGATGACTAAGGATGTTGAGCATCTCTTTAGGTGCTTCTTAGCCCTTCGATATTCTTCAGGTGAAAATTCTTTGTTTAGCTCTGTGCCCTATGTTTTAATAGGGTTATTTGGCTCTCTGGAGTCTACCTTCTTGAGTTCTTTGTATATTTTGGATATTAGCCCTCTGTCGGATGTAGTTTTAATTATTATATGATGGGAGGAATTTCTTTTCTGGTCAAATCTACTTTTCACCTCACACCAATCAGAATGGCTAAGATCAATAACCCAGGAGACAGCAGGTGCTGGCGAGGATGTGGAGAAAGAGGAACACTCCTCCACTGCTGGTGGGATTGCAAGCTGGTACAACCACTCTGGAAAGCAGTCTGGAACCACTCAGAAAACGGCATGATACTACTGGAGGACCCTGCTATACCACTCCTGGGAATATACCCAGAGGATTCTCCAGCATGTAATAAGGACACATGCTCCACTATGTTCATAGCAGCCCTATTTATAACAGCCAGAAGCTGGAAAGAACCCAGATGTCCCTCAACGGAGGAATGGATACAGAAAATGTGGTATATTTACACTATGGAATACTACTCAGCTATTAAAAAAACAATGAATTCATGAAATTCTTAGGCAAGTGGGTGGAACTGGAGAATGTGAGGTGACCCAATCACAAAAGAACACACATGGTATGCACTCACTGATAAGCAGATATGAGCCCAGAAGCTTGGAATACCCAAGAAACAATTCACATATCAAATGATGCCCAAGAAGATGGAAGGAAAGGCCCCTGGTCCTGGAAAGGCTCGATGCAGCAGTGTAGGGGAATACCAGGACAGGGAAGAGGGGAAGGGATTGATTGGGGAACAGGGGGAAGGAAGAGGGCTTATGGGACTTTCAGGGAGGGGAGATTCAGGAAAGGGGAAACCATTTGAAAAGTAAATAAAGAATATATCTAATAATAAAATAAAATAAAATAAAAGATTCATGCTCCTCTTCCCCTGGACCCCTGGCCAGAGCCCAGCTGCTCTTGCCCTGGTGCATTGCCTCCTTGGGATGGATGTGAGCCAGGCTAAGAGGGAAGCAAGCTGCTTTATGGGTATGCAAGCCTCCAATTCCATTAGGAGAACATTTCAAAGTGTCCTATGATGTTACTCCAGGGGCATCTGGAGCAGCGATCTTGGAGAACAGAACAAAATGGCCACCAGAAAGAAGAGAAGGACAAACAAACAATTGACTGTCAAGAGTTCTAGACATGAATGGAACTAGAATAATAAAGTCCCGTGGACCTACTACTTGATTGGCGCTTCTCAGTTCTCACTTTGTGTTCCCTGATGCTCATGGCACATCTAATTTCAGCCTGATGATTTGAAGCAGGTGCCAGAAATCATCTTGTTTCATCTCTCTGAATTTCAGTATCTCTTCATAAGAACTCAATTTATTAATATAAAAAGTCAATTAAACCCCCAATCAAGAATAATTTCTCCATATGTCAAATATCCAAGACACATGCAAGTCAGTTTTTCATTAATGACATTGTTGGATTTATTTTATATTTCACTTGAATCGGTATTTAAGTGGGACCATTTAGAGCAACAGATTTTTAAAATTTCTTTTATATTTTGTCTCTTTTCCACTTTTCTTTTGTTCTCTTTTACTTTCTTCTTCTTCTTCTTCTTCTTCTTCTTCTTCTTCTTCTTCTTCTTCTTCTTCTTCTTCTTCTTCTTCTTCTTCTTCTTCTTCTTCTTCTTCCTCTTCTTCTTCTTCCTCTTCTTCTTCTTCCTCTTCTTCTTCTTCTTCTTCTTCTTCTTCTTCTTCTTCTTCTTCTTCTTCTTCTTCTTCTTCTTCTTCTTCTTCTTCTTTTTCTTCTTCTTCCTCCTCTCCCTCCTCCTCCTCCTCTTCTTCCTTATTTTCTTCCTCCTCCTCCTCCTTCTTCAAAAGAAAACTGTCATTTCATGTATTTGAGCAGTTTTTCTCGCCTCCTATACAGTGTGTATTTGGGTTTTGTTTGTGTATCAGTAGTTATGCTCGATTTGGTTTTTCCAAGACCAGCTTACAGATGGGGTATTCTACCAGAAGGCAAAAACATATCTGATTCTCTCTCTCTTTGTGGTATTAGCAGACATAGATGCCCAATGCTTACAGAAAGCAATTTACCAGGAAGAGTAAAATGGTAATTTTTCTTTTTAAAATATTAATTACATTCCCCCCTTCTTTTTCTTTCCCCCACACCCTTCCATATACCTTTCTCCTCTCTCTTTCAAATTCCTGGCCCTTTTTTTCTCCAATAATTGTTCTTGCAAGCATAGGTGTATAAGCATATGCATATATTCCTATATGTAACCTGTTCAGTAGCATGGTGATATTTTAATTCTGTTTATTCATCCTTGTCCAAATTCCCTTTGATCTATCATTAAAGTAACCAATGGTACATTAATATGAGAAAGGCAGGGTAAATGTTTGATTCTGCTCACTCCTTTCCAATGTAACAATATATACATTAGGATTACAATACTACATATTATATATACAGTTGCATTATACGTATATTAGCATCAGAGAATGACTCATTGGGCTGTTGCTTTGTTTACATTGTAATACTTTCATAGAAACAAACATGCTAATATGTTTCAGTACACTGCAGCTATTATCTTTATTGATGAGCAAAATTAAATAATTTTTTGCTGGTGAAAGCCACTTCAATTTGTCTCCTGAGGACTTTTGAAACTAATTGAACACTCTTGGATTGATTTAAGGTTATCTTGACATACAGGATATTTCTTATACTGCCTCAGCCTTTCGAACACTGGGATTAAAGAGAACTGCAATCATGCTTAGGTCCATCTCAATTGTTTGTTTATTTATTCATAATAGAGTGTTTTTAAAACAGTTCTAGTAATAGGAAAGTAGGGCAGATACATAGAGAGTTCTTGTGCGCTCTCTTCCTGAATAAAGTTTCTTCTTTTATTAATACCATGCTTCAACGTCACTTTTGCTATAATTGATGTTGCTATGTTATGATTGTTTAGATTTTTGGGCTTTAGTAGCAGAGCAGTGTCCGCGCTCCTTCACTGTGGCAGCATGCAGAGTAGTCAGTGCTCTGAACAGTCCTGCGCCCACCTCTTCTCTCATCATCCTGTCTGCCAGCCTCCTGGAAACCACTCATCTATTTTAAAAATTATGTTTTCGGTGGAAATAGAATTACTTTGCTTCTGTTCTCTCTGTCCTCTGTCCTCTCCCTCTTGGCTCCCCTCCATCAAAATTTTCCTATGTCCCCTGACTCTAACATTGTTAGCTTCTTTTTCTCTGATTAATATATTATTAATATATATTAATATGTGTGTGCAGGAATATATATTAAATACTGAACTGCTTTTGCTGTTTCTGTGTATGTGAGAATCCGCTCATCATTTTTATTCTATACTTGGCATCTATATACAAGTTTCTCACAAGGCTTTGTTCCTATAATAGTGTTCCTGCATATTCTCATGGCCTGTTATCTCAGTTCATTTTACTGCTGAATAATGGCCCTCACATAGATGTGCTACAGTTTACATGTCCGTTCTCCTGAGGAACCTCTTCCTTGGATCTGGTGTGTGGCAATTACGAGTAAAGTCGGTATAAATGCTCATGCTCAGGGCTTCTATGTGGACCTTTGTTAGACTCAACAGGGTAAATTCGTAGGAATGCAAATGCTGTCCTGTCTACGACTGTAGCTTTACTGAGAAATGATCCGATGCTTAAAATGGTGCATAGCATGGCCATCAGTGGTGAGTGAAAGTTCCTGGTGTCGCTTATTGACACTGTGAGGGTTTTATTGTTGTCTTTGTTTCTACCCTTCTAACAGGTATACATTTAGTGTCTCATTGTTGCTGTGCTATGACAGCCTCGATATCATCTGTCTTGAACAGTTTTTCTTGTCTATATGTACCAATGGTGTATGTTTTCTGAAGTATCTATTCAGATTTTTTGATCTAAGTTAAAAGCAGTTTGCTTTTATATGGTTGAGTTTTAAACTATTTTTGTGTATTTTAGATATGTTATTTAACACATGCATGTTTTTCAAGTATTTTCATATAATATGTGTTTATCTTTTGACCCTTCTAAGAATGCACTAAACACAGCAGATGTTTTTAGTTTTAATAAATACCAAATTATCAAACTCATTGGAATGACCAGTGTCATCTAGATTATTTTCTTATGTTACATTTTAGATTTCTCCTGCGATATTTAGTAAAAGTAGTAAGAAATATCACTGCCTAGTTTTCAGATCTAGGAGGGAGGCAGTGTGCCCCTTAATAACAAGCCTGATGTTAAGCCAGAAGCCTTCTTTATGATGGTTTAAAAAATGATTTGAGAATTTGATACTTATACTATGTTTGAATCAAACCCAACCCGATGACCTTCCTCTCATTCAACTTCTCCTCTGTTCTCCCACAATGCTTTACTCTCAATGTCATACACTCTTTTATCAAGTGTACAGAATCTCCTTAGTGTTGCCTTCCTGTGCACGAATTTAGGGCCATCTCCTGGAGAATGGATAACTTCTTAGGGGCCACATCTCTAATGAAAGCTGATTTTTTTCCTCTTCTAGTGACCATCGGTTGCTAGTAGCTCCTTGGCTAGAGGTGGGCCTCATGAGCTCCACAATCCATGATGGAATTTTGTTGGCTCAATCTTATGCAGGTCTTGTGCATGCAGTTGTAGCGGCTTTGAGTTTACATGTGAGAGAGCCCTGCCATGTGCAGCAAATATTGTTTCATTGCAGACCTTTACTACCTCTGAATCTTGTAATTTTTATGTTCTCTTTCTTGGTTATCCCTCAGAACATGGTTAAAATCCTATAACTGAAACACCACATCCTTTAGTAATAGGGCATGGAGGATTCTACCTCAAACTGACCTGGAAGTTTTGTCCCCATTGGCTGGCTTTCATAGTGTGGGAGGGTTCTATGAAAACTCTCAGGGGAAAAAGGAATCAACAGTCATATACAGTTGTGAGCTCTGTGAATTAAAATAACAACTGGCATCACAAGATATGTCCATTGAGGCAATCGTGGAGTGAAAGTTCTGTGAGTAACCAATTACTTTATTCTCTGATTTAAAGCCCATTCCACTAGAATGCATGCTAGTTCTGAACTTTTAACTGGGAGAAAAACCTGTGGCCACCTTTATTATTCTGCTAAATGGACATAATAAGAAGCTGTGCTCAAGTTCTCATCTTTATACACACAGATTAGTGTATCTCTCGAACCTCACTAGAGAAGTCTCTGTTTGAAGTAGAGGGTGATCGATACAGGAATAGACTGCAGAGAATAAAAGGGTGTGGAATGCTCAGTTATAAATGGGATAGATTTTCTTTAGAAAGATGAGGAAGTTTCTTCTCTATCCAAGCTAATAGTGTGTGTGTGTGTGTGTGTGTGTGTGTGTGTGTGTGTGTGTGTATGTGTGTGGTGAATTCAGTTGTGGAGGCCACAGGACAACCTCTGTGGCCATTCTTCAGCCATTATCCACTTTCTGTTGTTTTGTTTTTAAAAAATATTATAATTTTTAATTATGTATCCATCCATCCATCCATCCATCCATCCATACATACATACATACATACATACATGTGTTCTGGTGGGTAGCAGTATGTGTGCTTAAGTGCCCATAGATGCCAGAAGAGAATCCCTTGAAGCTGTGTAATTACAGTAATTACACCTGTAATTAGGTGATTGTGATCTGCCTGACACGGGTGCTGGGCACTGAGCTCTGGTCCTCTGAAAAGGAGGATCGCAACCACTCTCAACCAGGGAGCCATCTCTCTAGCCCCTGAATTTTTTTTCTTTCTGGAGAGGTGGCTTTCTGCCTGGTTTAGACCTTGTCAAGTATGCTACTTTGGCTTGGCAGTAAGTCCTAGAGATCAGTACTTCCCTGCCTCTTCAGTGCATGACTTACTGTCCCTTACTACTGTGACTCCTCCTCCCCCCTCCACCTTTGACTTTATTATCTTTCATTTAACTTGTTCCTCTCCTATCTAGGGCTATTGGAATGCGTTGTAACTAGATATCTCTACTCCTTTCTTTCTTTTTCTTTTTTAAACATTTTATTTTTGAAACTGTACTTTAATTACAATCTTTTCTCATTTCCCTTTCTCCTTCCAAACCCTCCTTTATATTCCTCCTCACTTTTCTTTAAATTTGCCTCTTTACATCAATTATAATTGCATGCATAAATGTATGTGTATATACACGTATTCCTGAATATAACCTATTGAGTGCATATAATGTTACTTGACCGTATATTTTCAGGGATTGTTTGGCAGTGGACAAACAGTTGCTGTGCTTGTCACTAGAGAGGGCCGCCTCTCCTGCCTCCAGCCTTACTCAGCTGATATAGAGTTTTGTGAAGAGTTGAGGCCTCATGTGACCCCTGACCCCTATACTTTTGTGTGTGGGTTCTGAGGATTAGGCTCAGGTCCTCCTGCCTGTGAGGTGTGCACTTGACTGACAGTGCTATCTCCCCAGCCCCAGTTGATAGATTTTATAATAAATAGGTGTTGGAAATTGTCAGGTTCTTTCTTGCGTATCACCACATTCATTTTCTTCTTCAGTTTGCTGATAGATGGATGGCATGGATTTTTGAGCCAGCTTTGTACACCTGAGATGAATTTTTCTTTGTTATACTCTATAATTCCTTTTTAATTGTTAGATGTAATGCTTTGTTGTGAATTCTTATGTCAGTCCTCATGAGAGATGTTGGCCTGTTGCTTCCCTTTATGTGTCTTTGTCTGGTTTTGTTATTTGGCAATGCTGGCTGCGTATAATAAGGTAAGGACCAGAGGTCGCTACTTTCATTGTAGTTCATAATTCCCCTTCTTCTGTGGTTTCCTTTTTCTTAGGTCACAAACTTTGCAGCTATAGTAGAATACTTCTAGAAAACATGTATCTAGGAAATACACAAAAAGAGGAAATACTTTTTCTCCAATCTGCCAGCACCTAACCAATACAGATGCAGATACTCACAACCAACCATTGGACTGGGCCCAGGGAACCCATTGGAAGAGTTAGGGGAAGGACTGTAGGAGCTGAAGGGGTTTGCAACCCCATAGGAAGAACAACAATATCAACTAACCTGACCACCCAGAACTCCCAGGGACTAAACCAACTACCAGAGAGTACACATGGAGGGACCCATGGCTTCAGCTGCATATGTAGCTGAGGTTGGCCTTGTAGGGCATCAATGGGAGGAGAGACCCTTGGTTCTGTGAAGGCTCAATGCCCCAGCATGAGGGAAATGCTAGGGTGGTGAGGTGAGAATGGGGGTGGGTGGGCAGGTGGGGGAGCACCCTCATAGAGACAATGGGAAGGGGCAATGGGATAGGAGATTTGCAGAGGGGAAACTGGGAAAGGGGACAACATTTGAAATGCAAATAAATAAAATAACCAATTAAAAAAAAAGATAAAAGAATCTCAGGGTTGTTTTGATTTGCATTTCCCTAATGACTAAGGATGTTGAACATTTCTTTAGGTGCTTCTCAGCCATTCGATATTCTTCAGGTGAAATTTCTTTGTTTAACTCTGTACCCCATTTTTTAATAGGGTTATTTGACTCTCTGGAGTCTAACTTCTTGAGTTCTTTGTATATATTGGATATTAGCCCTCTGTCGGATGTAGGGTTGGTAAAGATCTTTTCCCAATTTGTTGGCTGCCGCTTTGTCTGTTTGACAGTGTCCTTTGCCTTACAGAAACTTTGTAATTTAATGAGGTCCCATTTGTTAATTCTTGATCTTAGAGCATAAGCTATTGGAGTTCTGTTCAGGAAATTCTCCCCTGTGCCCATATGTTCCAGGCTCTTCCCTAGTTTCCTTTCTATTAGTTTCAGTGTGTCTGGTTTTATGTGGAGGCCCTTTTTTTTTTAAAATTTTATTTTCTAAGTTTTTTTTATTTACATTCCAAATCACTTCCCCTTTCCCGTTTCCTCCCTCCCCGAAAGTCCCATAAGCCCCCTTCCCTCCCTCTTATTTCCATTCAACCCCCTCTCACTTCTCTGTCCTGGCATTCCCCTACATCCAGTCTTTCCAGGACCAGGGGTCTCTCCTTCCATCTTCTTAGAAATCTATTGATATGCGGATTGTGTCTAGGGTATTCCGAGATTCTGGGTCAGTGACTGCATACCATGTGTGTTCTTTTGTGATTGGGTTACCTCACTAAGGATGATATTTTCAAGATCTGACCATTTGCCTAGGAATTTCGTGAATTCATTGTTTTTAATTGCAGAGTAGTATTCCATTGTGTAGATATACCACATCTTCTGAATCCATTCCTCCATTGAGGGACATCTGGGTTCTTTCCAGCTTCTGGCTATTATAAATAAGGCTGCTATGAACATAGTGGAGCATATGTCCTTATTGCATGCAGGTAAAGCCTCTGGGTATATGCCCAGGAGTAGTATAGCCGGATCCTCCAGGAGTGTCATGCCCAGTTTTCTGAGGAACCGCCAGACTGCTTTCCAGAGTGGTTGTACCAGCCTGCAATTCCACCAGCAGTGGAGGAGTGTTCCTCTTTCTCCACATCCTCGCCAACAACTGCTGTCTCCTGTGTTTTTGATCTTAGCCATCCTGACTGGTGTGAGATGGAATCTCAGGGTTGTTTTGATTTGCATTTCCCTAATGACTAAGGATGATGAACATCTCTTTAGGTGCTTCTCAGCCATTAGATATTCTTCAGGTGAGAACTCTTTGTTTAGCTCTGTACCCCATTTTTTAATAGGGTTACTTGCCTCTCTGGAGTTTAACTTCTTGAGTTCTTTGTATATATTGGATATTAGCCCTCTGTCGGATGTAGAGTTGGTAAAGATCATTTCCCAGTTAGTTGGTTGCCGCTTTGTCTTTTTGACAGTGTCTTTTGCCTTGCAAAAACTTTGTAATTTAATGAGGTTCCATTTGTCAATTCTTGATCTTAGAGCATAAGCTATTGGAGTTCTATTCAGGAAATTCTCCCCTGTGCCCATATGTTCAAGGTTCTTCCCTAGTTTCCTTTCTATTAGTTTCAGTGTGTCTGGTTTTATGTGGAGGTCCTTGATCCACTTGGAATTGAGCTTAGTGCAAGGAGATAAGTATGGGTCAATTTGCATTCTTCTGCATGTTGACCTCCAGTTGAGCCAGCACCATTTGTTGAAAAGGCTATCTTTTTTCCACTGGATGGTTTTAGCTCTTTTATCAAAGACCAAGTGACCATAGGAGTGTGGATTCATTTCTGGGTCTTCAATTCTGTTCCATTGATCTACATGCCTGTCACTGTACCAATACCACGCAGTTTTTAACACTATTGCTCTGTAGTACAGGTTGAGGTCTGGGATACTAATTCCCCCAGAAGTTCTTTTACTCTTGATGATAGTTTTAGTTATCCTGGGTTTTCTGTTATTCCAGATGAATTTTTGAATTGCTCTTTCTAACTCTATGAAGAATTGAGTTGGGATTTTGATGGGGATTGCATTGAATCTGTATATTGCTTTTGGCAAGATGGTCATTTTCACTATATTAATCCTTCCAATCCATGAGCATGGAAGATTTTTCCATCTTCTGAGGTCTTCTTCAATTTCTTTCTTCAGAGACTTGAAGTTCCACCTCACACCAGTCAGAATGGCTAAGATCAAAAACACAGGAGACAGCAGGTGTTGGCGAGGATGTGGAGAAAGAGGAACACTCCTCCACCGCTGATGGGATTGCAAGCTGGTACAACCACTCTGGGAAGCAGTCTGGCGGTTCCTCAGAAAACTGGGCATGACACTCCCAGAGGATCCTGTTATACCACTCCTGGGCATATACCTGGAGGCCTCTTCAGCATGCAATAAGGACACATGCTCCACTATGTTCATAGCAGCCTTATTTATAATAGCCAGAAGCTGTAAACAACCCAGATGTCCCTCCACGGAAGAATGGGTACAGAAGATGTGGTATATTAACACAGTGGAATACTACTCTGCAATTAAAAACAATGAATTCATGAAATTTTTAGGCAAATGGTCAGAACTGGAAAATATCATCCTTAGTGAGGTAACCCAATCACAAAAGACCACACATGGTATGCAGTCACTGAGAAGTGGATATTAACTCAGAAGCTCGGAATACCCAAGACATAATTCACATATTAATTGATTTCCAAGAAGAAGGAAGGAGAGACCCCTGGTCCTGGAAAGACTGGATGTAGGGGAATACCAGGACAGAGAAGCAAGAGGGGGTTGAATGGGGAACAGGGGGAGGGAAGAGGGCTTATGGGACTTTCAGGGAGGGGGGAACCAGGAAAGGGAAATCATTGGGAATATAAATAAAAAAAAAAAGAAAAAAAAAGATACGATCTTGGGAAACGATTCTGATTGCCCAGACTGAGTTGCCTGCACACTCTAGAACAGTCATTAAGACAAAGGAATTAAGTGTTGATTAGAGTTGGATTGATGGTCTCATTTTTTGAGGATGTGTGGACGTCTCCACCTGGGAACATAACTGGAGAGAATAGACAGCTTTGGAGTAATTCCTAGTGTTCCTAATGCAAGTGTGAGCTTTGAATGAACACATAAAATGGTGAATTTGACGTGTGCCCTACTCAGAATGGTTGGACATTAATTTCAGTGGGGAATGAAAATGCATGAGGCTTGGCTGCATCCAGTTCTAAATGCTACCAACTGCAGCGGAGGTTAAACGATTTTTGTAGGTGGGCAGTGGTCACATGCTCCAGTAATCCCAGCCCTTGGGAGGCAGAAGACTGAACTCTGGGAGTTCAAGGCCAGTGTGATCTTCAGAACTAGTTTCAGGACAGCCAGGACCACATAGTAAGATCCTGTCTTTAAAAACTAAACAACAATAACGAAAGATTTTTGTAAGTTGCAGAAGTCACGCTCTTCAAGGGGATATAACAAGTTTGCTTGGAAATGTTCGTTATTATTTAGTACAAGTGGACGTTTTATTATTGAGGACATACCTTTAAAATGTAATTCATATTTAAATGTAAATTTGCACAGTTTTGCTACGATTCTCTTAGAGTCTTGTTTTATTTCATTCCAATGAGAATAGCTAACTACTTTTGTGATTTGCATCAACTTAAATTAGCTTTGCTGAAAGAATCCAGTGAAGCCCTGAGGAAATACTTGTTGACAAGGACTCTGGTACCTCCAAGGGTTCCATGGAAGTGTCAAAGCCTTCCCCAAGTGAGGCTCATAGGGATGACAAAGCTTTTCTCAGGTCTGAGAGCAAATGTTGACAGTGTATGAAGAAAACACCCACCATAGCATTTTATCCCGTGAAGACTGCTTCCCTACAGGACCAGCCCTGTGGAGATTAGGGACACCTGCCTCCTGTTCAGCTCTAGGCAAAAACACTGCCTTTCTGTTCAATTGTATATAATAAACGTGCTAAGTGTCTGGAGTCCTAAGTGTTCTTCATCAGAGAGCCCAGCCCAGCGGAGCCCAGATTTTCTGTGTCTCTTCTTCCATCGCTTTTGGCTTGAGGCACTTTGGCCGTTCTTGGGCTTCACATTAGTGAAGTCAAATACTTTGTGTTCAGTCCCTTAACATAATGCTTTTTGGATTTCTTCAGCCGTCAGTCTCAGCCTTTCATTAATTTCTACCGTGAAGAAGTAAAGTACTGTAGTTTCTGCTTGTCCGTCTTTCTAAGTTGAATCATCAAGTTGTTTCTATTTTGGGCTTTTCAAACATTTCTACAAGTTTTTTTCTGTGAGTGTTTCCAGAAGACAGATCACTGGAGTTTGTACATTTTTAATTTTATAAATAGGTCCTCGCGTGTTTTCAAAGTGATTGCCTTCCCACTCAAAATATATGAAATTTGAGTCAAGCCACAAATACCAATATTGTTTTCTATTTATTTACAACTTTCTTTATTATTCTGGAGATCAAACTGAAGTTTTGTGCATGCCAGGCAAATCTTAGGAGATAGGATATGTGTGAACATGCCCAGTGCTGATCGTTATTGCCAGTTGTTTTAAATTTAGCTATTCTAATGAGTGTGAAGTTTCCCTCAATGTGGCTTTAATTTGTGTTCCTTGTAACCAGCACTGTAACAGCTATCAGACACTTAGCAGCCTAGCAGCCTCTCTTTGAATATGTTTCTAGATCTTTTGACTTCTCATGAGTACTTATTTTTAGAATTAACTCTGTTAGAAGTATTTACATTGTGTGTGAGTTATAGTTTTCTGAAGATAAATTCTTCATGGTTTCATTAATTAAAACATGCCTTTGATTTACATTTCTTATTTAAACTTTTTGAGACCCTTCTGGATTACAGTGCATGTCATAATACCTGTCTTTACTTTTATTTTTAAAAGATTTTTCAGTTGAATAGAGACTATCCTCTGTGCAATGAATGTGTTCCTCTGAAATTCATATGTTGAAATTTAACTCCCAGTGTGAAAGGGATGAGGAGAGTGTTTGGAGATAGGAACTTTAGGAGTAACCAGCTCGTGACCGTGGAGGCCTTGTGAGATCTGCCGTCATCTGAGGTAAGGGTTGAGAACTGATTTACCCTCTTCCTTCCATGTATAAATTCAAGGAGTAGTTGGTCTGCAATACTGAGGAGACTTCATCATGGCTCAAACATGCCAGCACCTTAATCCCTAATCTTCAGCTCTCAGAACTGTGGGAAACAAACAGGTAAGGTTTGTTTGTTACAGTAACTGACGCCCTCCCTCCCTTCCCCATCCTTTTTCCAGTTAGTTTTCCTTCCACTCTCTGTCATTCCTCTTCCTTCCTGGGAGTTGGTGTCTCATTGTTTTCTAGGTGTCTCATTGTTTTCTAGCTGACATTTGTCTAATGAGACCTCGAGAATCATTTTATTATCATTTATTTGAGGGCAATCGCCACCTTTATTTAAATTCTTTCAAGGCTTACTATTTTTTATGTTATATTTAGAAACTTGATTGTAGTATGCCTTGATGAAACTATTCTGATTTTAATTGTTCAGACTTTATTACATTTCTTGAGTCTGTGGTTTTATTTTTAAACTAAATTTGGGAAACTTTTGACTAATTTTCTTCAAGTCCGTGGGTCCATCCTCATGGCTCTGTCTTCTCTTGAGATCGCTTATACTAGATAACTTGACATTTCACATAATAGCTGCGTTCTTAGGGTTTATTTTTTAAACTTTTAATTTGAATTTCTTTGCTCAAATGTTCAAATATTCAAATGTCCTCATGATTTCTTCTAATATCCAATCAGATTTGACGACTATTCAACGACAATTAGATTTTAAACTTAGGATTTTGCCAGTTTTACCATTTGTGACTCTTGTATTTCTTTATTCATATTCATATATATATATGAATATGACTATATATGAATATTCATATATATGAATATATGTATATATACAATACTTATGAAATATAAATTTATAAATAAATATATTTATATACTATATATTTCTGAAAATTGGTTACATTTAATGTTAATTAATTTGTGTGGCTGTAAGAAACCATCTCAATGCAGAAAAAGTTTATTTGGTTCAAATTTCCAAGGGTTCCAGTTCATCATAGTGGGGAAATCATGTGAGAATGGCTAGGCAGGGCTGTTTAATGGAAGATTCTTGTCCCATGACGGACCAGGAGACAGAGAATGAGATGGGAACCAGGGTGGAGCTATATATCCCCTTCCAAGACCCATTCTTTGTGGCCAACCCCTACCAGCCAGGGTTCCCCTCTTAAATGTTACTCAGGTTTCCATAATACCTTCTACTGGGGAAGAAGTATCAAACATGAGCCTATGGAGGGCCACTCCAGATTAAAAATGCAACCCCTATGTTTATAATATAATTGCTAATTCTATTAATTGAATTATCTATTGACTTTCTTGTAGCTATATTTTTTCTTGACTTTGTATCACATCAACTTGAAGCTTATATGCTTTAGATATTGCATATAAAATGAAGGGAAGATTAACACACATTTATTTCATAAGCACATGGGAGTCTCTTCTTCTGTTGGGGGTTCAGGGTAAAGCTGGGATATGCTGTAAGCTCCTAAAGGCCCAAACATGAGTTTCAAGTGCATTAGGCTCAGCAACCAACTTCAGAACAGCATCCATCTATTTCTAAACAGGATAGTACTTGAGTTGTATGTCGGTTTCTAACATTTCTCTTTTTATTCATTTCTAGTTTCAACCTCAGTAGGTCTCTACAACCCAAGAGTAGATAAAGAGTTCACACAGGGAAAGATGAGCCTGAAGAGAGAGAGAATAATGGTTGGGCTATTATTTTGGATAGGATAGCAATAATAAGACACTGAACTAAGAGGTTGAGGGGCACAGTGGAGATGACTCACACTCTGGAACCAGACTGCCTGCGTTCATATCCATAGGCAGCATGTGTGAGAGGGTATCATTACCTGTTTGTGCTTTTAGGATAAGAGTAGGGGTGCTTCTCATAGACTTATTAGGAGACTAGCATGAGGTAATATCCTTTTTATCCAAACAGGCTTTCCCTGTGTAGTCTTAGGTGTAACTTACTCTATATATCAGGATGGCCTCGAACTCACAGAGATTCACCTGCCTCTGCCTCTAGAGTGCTGGGACTAAAGGTGTATACCACTACCATCTGGCTTGGTAATATTATTCAAAGTGTTTAGAATAATTCCTACCATAATGAACTTGTTAAGTCAATTTAAAAATAGTGAGTCAAGAGGTGTGAAGTCAGTTGGGAGGGAAATTTAGGAACCGACTGTTGACTTTTCAGATGTGGCTGTGACTTTAAAATTTCTGGCTTACTATGTAGGCTATGATACCACGATGCAGAAAGGAAAAGAGGGTATTTGTGGTTTAGAAGAAATAAATAGTGTCAGTAAATGTACTATTTGAATCTTTTTGTTTCCACTGAATTCAGCTCTATAAAACCAGGATTGGAGTAACTGGATGTGAAAATAATTGACATAACAGGAGCCACAGGAGTTGGGTAACAGTAGACCCCGTGTGAGCAGCGTCTTGGCTTGGTCTGAGTTAACAGAGAGGTGATGTTTATGTTGCACTCAGCGAGAGCTGGAGCACATTCTAAGGTGCAGTGTTAAACAATGGGCCCCATGTGAAGTCGGGTATGTATGCCATGGACTATAGCCAGGGCAATGTGACAAAGACAGTGAAGAAACAATTCCAGTTGTGTGTGCGTTAAAGACTGAAATAGTCCTGAAAGCATTTCATCTGTAGTTCATTACATACAGTGCTTCATGTGTACCATTTATATAGCATAGTACACCTTGTGTTGTAGCCCAGTAGTCAAGTAGACTGTCTTCGTGTCTGCCTCTTTTAGTATACTATTGAGTCCCTCCTACCTGCTTGGCATCATAACAACCACTTTTACACATATTGTATTGTTCAATTCGCATAGTAATTATGTGGAAAAAAATCATAAATAAATAATCCCAGGATGGACTTTTGTCTGAGTGTCCAAATGTAAGACATATGACATACCAGAACTGTGGTTGGCGAAGCTACCTGACAGTGATAGGTTACGTGAGATTCATAGGTTATGCATCTATAGAGACTCAGCTGCAATAAAAATAAAGTTGGCCCATTTCAGAGGCACAGGGAAAGGAAGTGGTGTGCAGAGCTGGAAGCATTGCCTTCAGCTAATTCTACAGCTTCTAACAAAGTGACCATTGTGGTCTGATGGGTTAGCCTGCTACCTTAGCCTGATTGTATAAATTCCCAGTTCTCTTATGCTATATGCATGTTATTTACATTCTTATAATAAAGCCTTCTAATATCTTATAAGCTTATTCACACTTGAAAAAAGCACTAATAATGCACTTGTTATTTTTTTCTTTGCTTGATATTAGTTCTTTTCCTAGAAAATGGAGAAAGTGACTTCTGATTTATTTGTGGCTTTTCTTCTAGGTCAGTGGCAGGAGAGTTGGTGCATAGTGTATGGTTATTACATATTTCTGTGTATGAAGGATTTCTCACTGTGAATCAGTGAGTTAGCATTCTGATGTCTGTCGTGTCCTGTATATGTTTCAGCACTTATGAATAAGGCTGTCATTGTCTGATCCTTTTTTAATACTGCAGGACCTTAAGACTAATAACAGGCTAGCATGTGCCTTTAGAATGAGTGGTTTCTTTAAAAGTCTTTGTTGGCTGAATATCTGCCACCTGCATATCTATATATCACCTATCTATCTATCCATCTATCTGTCTGTCTATCTATCTATCTATCTATCTATCTATCTATCTATCTATCTATCTATCTATCTATTTATCTATCATCTTTCAATCATCTACCTTAGCTATTTATTTATATTTATATTTATATCTACTAGTCATCTCTATCTGTGAAAGACCAACTAATTAAAATAGGTTATAGATAAAATGTGCACTGAGGCATGTATACTTCTACACACACACACACAAACACACACACATACACACACACACACACACAGGGAGAGAGAGAGAGAGAGAGAGAGAGAGAGAGAGAGAGAGAGAGAGAGAGAGAGATTGAGTAAGAGAGACAGACAGACAGACAGACAGACAGACAAAGACAGAGACATAGAGGTGGGAGTGGGGGAGAGAATTATCTACACACACACACACACACACACACACACACACACACACACATACACGCGCGCACGCATACACGCACACACGTACACGCACATGGAGGAGAGGAGTGATCTAGGAAGATACCTGATGTTGACCTGTGGCTTTCACCTGCATGTGTACATATATACTCCTGCATAACACAAATGCACACATTCATAGGAACACATACATATATTCCCTACAAAGATAAATGACCCCCAAATTATTCTGAACGTAGAAGCATAGAAGTTTTCTTCTTCTTCTTCTTCTTCTTCTTCTTCTTCTTCTTCTTCTTCTTCTTCTTCTTCTTCTTTTTCTTCTCTTCCTCCTCCTCCTCCCCCTTCTATATACTTTATTAGAGATTTTTGGAATTATGATAAATTCCACAAGAAAGTTACCCAGAAGCACTTGAGATATTTGGGTACTTATATAATTTGAAAGGTGATAAAATAATTAAATGCTAATTTATAAGGGTGATTTTTTGTTATTAAAATATTTATTTCAAAATCCATGAATGAAATATTTTCATTTCTTGAGATAGAATTATGCAGTTATATAAATACTATACTCCTATATTTGTTATATATATTTTTCCTTTTATTCTTTTATTGAAAATAGGCTATTTTCTCATAGAATATATCCTGATTATAGTTTCCCCTCTTTTCACTTATCTCAGATGCTCCCCACCATCCCTCCCAGCTGGATCCATTCCTTTTCTCTCTCTCATTAGAAAAGAACAGGCTATTAAGAAATATCCAAACACAACAAAATAAAACTTAATACGATGTACAATGAAGGAAAAGCCAACACAACAGAAGGGAAAGAGTTCCAAGAATTGGCACAAGAGGCAGAGACCCACTTGCTTTTACAGGAGTTCCATAAAAAGTTTTTCTAATAGCTATAATATATATGCAGGGGACCTGGTGCTGACCTTTGTAGACCCTGTGCTTCCTACTTCAGTTTCTGTGACTTGGTTTTAATTCATTTATCAATAGTAGGGCAGAAGCTTTTTCTTTCTCTATGCAATAAAGATTGGAGCTCATTTTTCATTCAGAATGAGTGAGTTCTTTCTGCACTAGTGCTTGCTCTTTTGCTCCATATACATATGTAAGTATGGGTGTGTGTGTGTAAGTATGTAATTATGAGAGAGTAGGAAAACTGGGTCCAACTGGTTAGAATGGGGATTTAAGAATTTAGATACATGAATTTGTATATGAATTTATGTGAGTTTAATCCATGTTTGCTTGGGTAAAAGTATTTCCTTCTGTGAACCTGACACTCTTCTCCTAGTTCAACAGAAGTTTATTGCTCTAAACTTCACTTTAGCCTGACGAGCAAGAAGCATGTGGACAAGAGAGAAAAGGCTCCAGCAATTAACCCTTTACTTAATCCCCTGCTGCTTTCAGATGAGGCACCAATGCCAGAGACTGCAGTTTCTGGCCTGAGAGGAACTCAGACAGGCAGGTCAGCTACTGCAGCAAAGTGACTTGTACTTAAGATAGGTAAATGTTTTATTATTGTACAGAAACCTTAAATATACAGAATGTACAGAATAATGTATAATTATATACATTATACATTACTATATAATATAAGAATAAATGTACGGAAACCTGCTGATGCTCATTCCCAAAGGCTTACCCTCAAGAGAGAACCAAGAAAGAAAGAAGAACATCTGGGGCATGGCCCCTGTCTTAGTCAGGGTTTCTATTCCTGCACAAAACCTCATGACCAAGAAGCAAGTTGGGGAGGAGAGTGTTTATTCAGCTTACACTTCCACATTGCTGTTCATCACCAAAGGAAGTCAGGACTGGAACTCAAGCAGGTCAGGAAGCGGGAGCTGATGCAGAGGTCATGGAGGGATGTCCCTTACTGGCTTGCTTCCCCTGACTTGCTCAGCTTGCTTTCTTATAAAACCCAAGGCTACCAGCCCAGAGATGGCACCACCCACAATGGGTCCTCCCACCCTTGATCATTAATTGGGAAAATGCCTTACAGCTATATCTCATGGAGGCACTTCCTCAAGGGAAGCTACTTTCTCTGTGATAACTTCAGCTTGTGTCAAGTTGACACACAAAACCAGTCAGTACAGCCTCCAACGCATATACATATACACATATACAATCTTTGGGCCTGGGATGGGGATGGCTCAATGAATAAAGTTCTTGCTGTACAAGCACAAGGACCTGCTTTTGGATCTCTAGAATACAAGTACTGCAATCCAAGCTCTGTCACACTGAGAAAGCAGGGTTGCCTAGAGTACCACCAGGTGGAGGGGACAGCTTTTTTATAATTTTTACTATCAGAGATGCCTCAGCTGTAAGAACCATAATTATTTTCTCTAGACAACTGATTGTCATAAGCCTGATCACTTTTGTGTTCTTAGTAACCAGTTCTCTGTGTTGAGGATAGGTGTTAGCTCTGATTCTGTTGATTTCTGGCATCTATCACAAGGCAATGACTACTAATCTTGATTACTGATTATTTGAGATTAAGAAACACCAGGGAAACAGTCTTCCAGGCATACTTGTGAGTGAGTTTCTAGACTGAGTTAACTGAAGTGTGATGACCCACCCTAAATGTGGGCAGTACCATTGCATAGGCTGGGGTCTCAGACTGATTGAAAACAAGCAAGGCATGTGGACACCAACATTCATTGCTCCTTGCTTCTCAGTTGTGGCTACAATGTGAGCAGCTGCCTTAAGCTCTTGCTGATGGATTCCCTAGAACCTGGAGTCAAAACAAAACCTTCTGTCCTTAACATGCTTCCGTCAGGTATCTTGTCAACAACTGAGAGAGCAAACAATACGATAGCACTGCTGAATTAATGCAAAAAGTAAGCCACAACAAATTCTGTGATGACTCCAACAAATAGGAGTGGATAGATAGGGGCCTCTGAGATAGAAACTATGGTAGGTAGAAACTATAAAATGGAAGGGAGGAAGTTTCTGGTTTTATCAATAGGATATACCATTATGTAAAGAACCATGCACTTTCCCATCAATAGAATTATTTAGGCTCAAGTCAACTGATTGTTTTTGGTTAAGGATTCAGGAGAAGGAAATGGCTCTAAAGGTTTAAAGATTAAACAAGTGATGTTTTCATGAAACATTTCCTCCCTCTGCTCAGATGTGTCTTACTAGAAGTGAGCTTGTAGAGCAGTAGCAGTGCCTATGCATAGAGGTTTGCTAGTAACCGTGTGTGCGCATAGCCTAGAGCTTTGCTAGCCACAATGGGGATGCATGGAGCCTTACCAGCAACAATGGATGCTCATAGAGCTTTACCATTTGAGGAACGTCTTGCATTCATCTTCACTGAGTGAGCTAGGAAGAAAGCAGTCACCCATTATAAATTGAAGGTGTTGTGTCTGTGAGATGCAGGGAGCGGGGTTAGAAGAGAGACACCAAGGAGAAATCTCAGTCCTTTGATCCACAGATGGATTTGGATTTGAAAAATTTTTAAATGTCACTTTCTCAAACATTATTCCTTCTTTCTGCTATAAAACACATTTTAAGATCAAGCCATTTGGTCCTAAAATCCAAGAATAGCCAAGTTATTTTTTAGAATGTTTTCTTTTCTAAAAATCAAATAGCATACTGTGCATTTGTGTGTTTTTGAAATGCTGGGGGTTAGGATCGTTCTTGATTTTGAATTTTTTTCTCTTGCCTTAGGCTCAGCAGTGCTCTAGGTTAGGTTTTTGTATCTGATGGTTTTATGTGTGCAAAAACAAAGGGAGGGACAAATATTTCTGCTAAAAAGCAGAAGTTATGGGAACATTCTTTGGCACTGATGTCTTCAGAAGTATGAATTTACAGACTCTGAAAACAGTGTAGCATTAAAGTAGAAAATGAACACAAGCTTTTAGTGATCATTAAAATTAGTAACAGAAAACATAGAGTTTGGGAATTGAACTCCAGGGGTTTAATATGCCCTTGAACTAGAAAAGATACCAGGGAATGTTGGTTTAAGTCCAAGAGACATCTTGTAGGTTAATAAATATCCCCCTTGCTTCAAATGTTTCCTCCTAAATTAAAACTCAACTATATAAAATTGCATTTGTGTTTGTTCCTTGATAGGAAACATGTTCAAACACCCACTACTATTTTTTTTTTGTTTTTGTTTTTTATTAGGTATATTCTTTATTTACATTTCAAATGATTTCCCTCTTACTGGTTCCCCCCCTCCCCAAAAGTCCCATAAGCCCTCTTCCCTCCCCCTGCTCCCCAACCAAATCCACTCCTGCCTCCCCTTCCTGGTATTCCCCTACACTGCCATATTGAGCCCTTCCAGGACCAGGTGCCTCTCCTTCTTTCTTCTTGGTATCCTTTGATAAGTGAATTGTTCCTTGGGTATTCCAAGCTTCTGGGCTAATATCAGTGAGTGCATATCATGTGTGAGTTTTTGTGAACGGGTCATCTCAGGATGACATTCTCCAGTTCTACCCACTTGCCTAAGAATTTCATGAATTCATTGTTTTTAATAGCTGAGTAGTACTCCATAGTGTAAATATACCACATTTTCTGTATCCATTCCTCCATTGAGGGACATCTGGGTTCTTTCCAGTTTCTGGCTATTATAAATAAGGCTGCTATGAACATAGTGGAGCATGTGTCCTTATTGCATGTTGGAGAGTCCTCTGGGTATATGCCCAGTAGTGGTACTATTTTCTAACAGTTTTCCACAAGTTTTAGGATTCCTAAACCCTGATCTTAGGAAAGAAACAAGAAGTCTCAAGTTTAATTTCCACTTGTGGCTTACATTCAAAACCCCTGCTTCTTTCCTCTGTGATACAGACTAAGCAAATTCATGTGACAGGGCTTATTCTTCATGGTGCCTCTCCCTGTCCCTCTGGAGCATGATAGACAAGCAACAGGAGGAAAATCAGCCTCAGTGTATTAAACTTGACCAAAGCCAGGCTGGTGGTGTGCAGGGAACTGGTTTAAACCAGAAAACATGTATGGGCTAAGCTGTCAAGATTCTGCCTGCCCGCCTTCCCAAGGTCATCTTCCTACTATTTCTGGATCATTGACAAAATACTCTGTGTCACAAAGTCTGTGTGGAAACACATGAGTTATGTTTCCCTTTTTGTTTTTTAACTAAAGATAACCTTTTTTTGAGATTACAACTATGTATATTATCCAGGCTGGCTTTGAGCTCATGATTTCCCCTTCAGCCTTCCAAGTGCTAAGATTGCAGTTATGGACTTCTATGCTTGTCTGTCTAACAAACTAACTAGCTAGCTAGATAACTAACTAACTAACTAACTAACTAACTGTATGCATGTATGTATGTATATGTATGTATGTATGTATGTATGTATATATTCCATTTCCTTTAATTTTATAATTACTATTAGACCTTTAAAAGGTTTTAAAAGTATGTATTGAGTTTTTCCTTAACTTTCAAGATATAATAGTGAAAACATCGGTCTATTTTTTCACTACTGTATTAAAGAACTCCATGCAGTGTAGCTTTGAATAAAAAAGACCTACTAACATCACAGTTCTGGAGGTTCAAGCTATAGTACCATCACCATCTCAACTCTGAGCAGGATCTCATAGCAGAGATTCCTACTGTGTTGAGAATGCACGTCAGAGGAAGACACATCCACAGAATAGGAGGCCAGGAAGGATAGTCTTTCACTCTCCCTTCTGAGGACATTCCCCTAACTGACTGAAGGATTTCCCAGTAGCCACCTTCTTAAACAGCCTTACCTTTAATACTGTCACATTGAAAGCCAGACTTTCAGTACATGAATCTTTGGGTACATCCTCAATTATTTCAAACCAGAGCTGTGTGATAGAGGTAGGATGCAGGTTGATTTTCTTTTTCCTTGAGTGGTTGGGATGTAGCACTGGTTTTACTTTACTCAAGTGGAGACCTGTATAAAGTCAAGGACTCAACCACATATCTCTCTGCCCAAAGAGGAGTTCCAGGGGAGAGACAAACATGTCCATGACCATGCATTAGGAACCATTTAAGAAAAAAAAATAGTCCCATTTAAGAAAAAAAAAAGTCCATTCCATAACTGGGTATTAAGTTCTGGGCCTCTTGTATGCTAAGCAATCTCTCATCTACTGGGATGTACTCCCCGCTATGGCACTCCTCTTATTTTATGTTTTATTTTGAGATAGCATCTCACTAAGTCACCCATACCAGACTCAAAATTAGTTGGTAACACATACTTAAACTTATGATTCTCCAGTCTTAGTGTCTCCAGTTGCTAGGATTAGAAGCCTGTGCTATCATGCTAGGCTAAATTGTAATATATTTTGAGAGTTGACAGCATTACTTGACACTGAATGAAAGAAATGAGAATATGTCCAAGAACTTTTGATCGAGAAACCAGAAGCTCCCAGATACTCTTTCCTAGGATCAGAGGAGGCAACATAGATAGGTAAGATGGATAAGAGACTTGCTATGTGGGGGAGGTGGGCTGAATACCCTGTCTATATTCTGCCTGTAGGAATATCTTAGCATGCAGCCACTACTACCACTGATGTGCAACGCTCACACCATGCTGAACGTGATCTAGGTCTTGTGCTTGCTGTCGGCACACAGCAGCTTTCCTGAAGGCAGCATCAGCTGGAACCCTAGCATGCACAGCCGTTGAGCAGAGAAGCACTGCACTGACTTCATCTGGCATCATCAATCTCCAGGAAGTGAAAGAGGCTGTTGAGTGTGCATGGCAGTTTCTATTTTCCCCACTTCGAATTAATGGCAGCGATCCAAGTCTTCATGATTGTGGTTGTCTAAAGAAAATAAGTGTGTGATAAAGAATAATGCTAGGAATAGGAGGCAGGATAACATGCGCCTGTATCACAGCCTCCTGTTACCATGGTAGAAGCAATTAGCTTACAAACACAAAAATGATGTGGCAAATGAGGTAGCGCATGCTTGGAAAGCTGAAGCAGGAGGATCACAGGTTTGGGGTTGCTCTCAGTCATGTATCAAGTGTGAAATCAATCTTGGATAAATCAAAACAGAATAAAAAACAAAACAATAAATAAGCAGGTTTCAATCTGAATTAAAGAAGCTTCTAGATTTGAATTTCTGAATAGTAGGAATCAATCACTCCCTCACTGACCCAAAGACCCACCGCCACTGGCTAACCACCTAGGGATCCCACTATGAACCAATGACTTCACCTTTGGAATCAAGGCTCTGACACATGGTCCCTTGAGGGAAGTTCATCAACTAAATTATATCATTCTTTTCCTGGCCCCTCCCAAAATGCATAGTGGATTTTTTTCCATCTCTAAGAGCATTCATTCTCCATTGGTCCGATATTACTCTAAGGTCCAGGTTTAAAGTCTCCTCTGAGATTGCAGGCAAACTCAACTGTGGTCCCTATTACAAAAAATAAGGCTATATAATTATAAAATATAATGATGGAGAAGACAAGGGCCAGACACTCTTATTCACAACCCTACCCCTGTGGACTTACCGATTACAGTCATCATGGGCCACTGTCTGACCAGACCTTTCCCTGCTGAGTACTTCATGTTATCGGCACTTGTACCTTCCTTGTTCTTCACTTCAGCTTCCACTGTACTCCCCTAGCTCCATTGGATAAACCCTCATACTCCTTTGAAAGCTTGGTTGAAGCATCTATGACCCCATCCCGCTCACATTCAGCATGTCAAACAAGAACCATGTTGGTCACACTAAGGCCTGTGCCTGCAGGAACTATTCCTGGGCTTTTTGACCACAGCTACAGCAGTGGGGTGCTTAGCCAGTGGACAATGGGGAGATGGGTCTTGAGCCTGTTCTGAATGTTCACTTGTTTGAAGTATCTGACTTGGTAGGTCTTTAAAGCAAATTTGAAATTCTGTATCTTTGGCATGTGATAGTCATGGTCTTGTTGACTTCAGAGAGGGCTCTCAGATCTTTCCTGGTGTTCTGGTGTAAAACAGTTGGCTTCTTAAATAGCACTAATGACTTCATGCTCCATGGCTGAACCTTCATGCATACTCTTTGTAGGAAATCTTGGCATTGGCTCAAGACATGGCAAGACCAAGTTCTCAGACCTAAGGAGATTTATTAAGGGGAGGGAATAAGAGACAAACACAGGACAGAGAGGATGAGGGAGAAGGGGAAACGAACATGGAAAAGGGGCAGAGATTGAGATACACACATGGTATGCACTCACTGATAAGTGGATATTAGCTCAGAAGCTCAGAATACCCAAGATATAATTCACAGACCACATGAAGCTCAAGAAGAAGGAAGATCAAAGTGTGAATACTTTGGTCCTTCTTAGAAGGGGGAATAAAGTAACCATGAGAAGAAATACAGAGACAAAGTGTGGAGCAGAGACTGAAGAAAAGGCCATCCAGAGACTGTCCCACGTGGGGATCCATTCCATATACAGTTACCAAACACTATTGTGGATGCCAACAAGTGTTTGCTGACAGGAGCCTGATATAGCTGTCTCCTGAGAGGCCCTGCCAGTGCATGACAAATACAGAGGTAGATGCTCTCAGTCAAGCATTGAACTGAGCACAGGGTCCCCAATGGAGGAGCTAGAGAAAGGACCCAAGGAGCTGAAGGGGGTTGTAGCCCCATAGGAGGAACAACAATATGAACCAACCACTACCCCAGAGATCCCAGGAACTTAATCACCAACCAAAGAATACACATGGAGGGACCCATGGCCCCAGCCACATGTGCAGAAGAGGATAGCCTTGTTGGACATCATTGAGAGGAGAGACCCTTGGTCCTGTGAAGGCTCGATGCCCCAGTATAGGGAAATGCCAGGACAGGGAAGCAGGAGTGGGTGGGTTAGTGAGCAAGGGGAGAGGGGATGGGATAGAGAGTTTTTGGAGGGGAAACAAGGAAAGGGGATAATATTTGAAATGTAAATGAAGAAAATGTTTAATAAGAAAATTTAAAAAAAAAGAAAGGGGCAGGGATATTTGTCCTGGAGGTGAGAACAAAGGACTGCCTCTGGATAGAGAAAGAGAGATGACAAGTGAGTCATAGGTAAATTGGCAGTTTATAAAGGTAAAGAGGAAAACCCTGTGTTAAAGATGAGGTGTTTAATTTGAATTGGGCATGTTAATTAACTAGGTGAGCCAAAAGAGGCATTTGATTGCTGAACTTTAATACTTTGATAGCTGTGCCTTGGCAATAAGCATCAGGAGGAGGAAGTAGCCAAATCTAGCTTCAGGAATGTAACTTAACATTTTTTAGCAGGGGAAAGAAAATGGAAAATGGTAAGACCTGCTAAAGCCATGTTTGTTTGCATGGTCAATGGTTAGAATCCCTTCACTTTCTTTTTCTAGCTACTGCCAAAATTTCTAGGTGTGTGTGTGTGTGTGTGTGTGTGTGTGTGTGTGTGTGTGTGTGTGTTCTGTGTACTTGTGGGTGTACATGTGTGGGTATATGTGCATATGTGTACCAGAATATATGCATGTTTGCATGTGTCTCAAGAGTTCTGAAGTTACCGTTCATGTCTTCTTGGATAACTCTCTAGGTGTTGATTGAGGCAGAGTCTGTTATGGAATCTGGAGCTCAGATTCCATAGTCCAGGCTGGTAGTTAGCATTCTGAGGATACTTGTGTCCTCATCCCCAGAAGCCAGGATGACAGGACCACACCTGCCCACAAACTTCCAAAATTTTAAATCATTCTATTTTGTCCATTGCTAGCTCAAACAGTAATCCTTACCCTTACCCTAAAATGGAAAATTTGATCCCAAATTTTGCTTTACATTTGGCTAAAATCAGACCAGTAATGCTTAGCAACAGCCTGAGATTTTTACTGCCCTGAAATCCACGTCCATCCTTGAAGTCTCCATGTCTATCATCATTAAGCTCATTCTCCCTGAAAGGGTGAGGGCGGAGGAAAAAAATGTGAGTAATTTTCTTCCCACAGAGTAACATGATAGCTGTTAGCACATTCCCTATAGAGTCTCCAGTTCACGTGAAACATCATCTGCACGGACCCTGCTGTCCATATCACCATTTACTGTTCTGGTCTTCTGAAACCTCAACAAGACTGTGAGGCTTTCTGTAGCCCATTCCTACATATTCTCCCTTGCTCCTTGTATAACATTATTAAGAACCCATTAGCACTGTTATTGGCAATTATAAGAACAGTTCCACTTCTCAGCACAAAGTTTTCTTAGTCAGCTCTCTATTATTACAACCAAACAACCTTAGCCGTTAACTCATAGATAAAAAGGTAGTCAAGTCCAAGATCAAGTAAGACCATGATTTGATAAATGTAATTTGAAAAGTCATGATGGGGGAAAACTACTTAAGCTCATGATCCAGGGGCTGAAAGGAAGAACAGGGAGAGACCAGTGTGCCTGAAGGTCTTGCCCCTGGGTGCTACCCCCTAAAAGTAGTACCCCACTACTTTCTAGACACATCATCTTTGGATCAAGTTATTAATTAAAGACACCAGTTAGTGCCACACTCCACCCATCTCTTAATACCACCCCTTTCCTATTTTACACTTTATAGAAAAGAGAAAGCTTTACTACCTTTTAAGGATGGGGCTTGGTTCAATATCTTCCTTATGAGATATTGATCGAATCTTATATAATTTTCTAGTTCTTGTACTACTGAATCCATGATTAGTTTAGTATCCCCCTCATTCTGATTATGTCAAGAAAAGGACATGTTTATCAGTACAGAAATTAAGGACAATGTTGGCAAATTTATGGGTAATATTCTGTAAGGATACACATGGTCGATACATAAAAAGTTCCCTATTTGCAGTTAAAGAAGCTAGGAGACAGAGAGATTAGTGGACACAGGACAAAGCAGTCAGTATATGCTACCTCATTTAAGAAAATGAACATTGGGCTGGGTAATTTACTGCATTCTGCTGTAGCAACAGGCTGACTTCTCAACACTCATGAACAAAGACCCTAGTGCTGAACATTTGCTTCTGATAAACAGGCAAGGACAATCATGACTCCTCAAATAGACACTGCTCCTCCTTTACTCTGTTCCTACTGCAGGTCATAGATCTGAGAAATTCTAGGTCTACAGGGCACAGGATCACTGAGGAAAGGGAAGACATTCAAAGGAAAAGCATCCTGGGAGGCATGAGAACAGTGTTTCTGGGCTGCAGGAATAGGAGGTGATGCGGCAGAATTCCTGCATCTCAGTGAGCATCTCTGCTCTGGTACCAAGGTGAGCATCTGTGCTGTCATTCTAGGATCCTGGGATATTTTATCTTGCTGAGTGTCAGGAAACTGAAGTTGTGCTTAAAGCAAAATAAAAAGCAAGAATTCAGTGTGTGTGTGTGTGTGTGTGTGTGTGTGTGTGTGTGTGTGTGTGCGTGCATGTATGTGATGTACATAGCCAATAGAAGAATAGCATGGCATATAGCTACTGAGCTATTTTCTATTATATTTTGCTATCATTTTGAATGTTAATATTTAAATTTTATTCATATATATGGTCTTTTGAATGAAAGATGTTTGGTATCTGTAGAGCAAATGAATGAAATTCATACATGCTTTGCATCTGTGGAATAAAAATGTCATACATAGTACAGAAAGGATATTAAAATGGATATATCTTCTCTTTTAATATTTATCATTAAACCACTCACGTCAGTAAAAGAAATGACAGCAGCTACAGCAGCATTTACTTAGTCAGCTTTAATGCTGCTAATGAAAATCTACAAAGTGATCCTCTGGGGGAAGGTTTGTAAATTTTCTTTTTTCTTTCTTTTTTCCTTTTTATTAATCATTTTTTATTAATCATTTTATTTGTTTCAATGTTATCGTCCTTCTCCATCCTTCCCCGTCTCCCTTCCACAAACTCTCCCACCCCATATCCCTCCCCTTTGCCTCTAAGATGGTACTCCCCCACCCACCCACTACTGCCTCACTCCTCTAACACCTCCCTTCTCTGGGACCTCAAGCCTCCACAGGACCAAGGGCCTCCCCTCCCACTGATTCTAGATGAGGCAGTCCTCTGCTATATATGTAGCAGGAGTCATGGACCAGCCCATGTATATTCTTTGGTCGGTGATTTAGTTCCTGGGAGCTCTGACGGGTCCGGTTAATTGATAATGTTGTTCTTCCTATAGGGTTGCAATTCCCTTCAGTTCTTTCAGTCCTTCCCCTAACTCTTCCATTGAGGTGCCTGGGCTCAGTCCAGTGGTTTGCTGTGAGTATCTGCATCTGTCTTAGCTACAGGCAGAGCCATAGGCTCCTACTCTGCAAGCACCCAACCATTGGACTGAAGTCAGGGATCCCTATGGTTGAATTAAGGGAAGGATTGAAGAAGTTGAAGGGGAGAGTAACCCTATAGGAAGACCAGCAGTCTCAACTAACCAGGACCTTCAGGAGCTCCCAGAGACTGAACCACCAGCCAGGCAGAATACACAGGCTGGTCCAAGGCCCCCCTTGACAAATATATAGCAGGGGACTGCCTGGTCTAGCTTCAGAGGGAGAAGATGCATCTAATCCTCAAGAGACTTGAGGCCCCAGGGAAGGAGGAAGCCTGGTAGGGGGAGCACTCTCTCAGAGGTAACCTGGAGAAGGAATGGGATGAGGAACTGTAGGAGGGAGGACCAGGAGGGGGGCAATGGCTCGAATGTAAATAAATAAAATACTTTTAAAAAATAAGATAAATATTAGTAAAATGCATTCCCCCCAAATAATAATTCCTATCTGTATCTTAAATACTTACTAATAAACCTGCAGTTAGTGTAGCTCTCTCCCTTCATTAAAGAAGTGTGTCTTTACAGAAAATGGAGACCATAAAGGAAAATCACAACCAATACCAATTCACAGAACCCCTGATCATGGCTACCCAGTCCCAGTGGGGACATCGACAATACATGCCCTGTACCTAATACTCAGGAAACATTGTTGAAGAGGGGCAGACATATTGTAAGAGCCAGAGGAACAGGATGTCTGCTATGAGAATAGACAGAGAAGTTACGCCCATGGTATTTGAAAAATATGGCTGTCTAAACGAGACCTGAACACAACAAGCATGCTAACATGGAAAGAAGATTCCTTACCGAGCCCCTGACCTAGACAAAGGACTCCACACATATAATGACTGCAGAAGGAGGAAAATCAGTTTTCCCAGATATTAGCTTCCTAATTGGCTATCTAGTACCAAGTAATCAGTACTAATGCAACTAATCAGATCGCAATATATTACAAAATTGTATATGATGTATATGTATATGATGTATATGTATACGATGTGTATGTATATGATGTATATGTTTATGATGTATATGTATATGATGTATATGTGTATATGTATATGATGTATATGTGTATGATGCATATGTGTATATGTATATGTTATTTTTCAAAAGGGAGGCAGTACATTTGAGAGGAAGCAATGGCAAGGGTTGGAGGGCGGCAGGGGAAGGGCAGAAATGATATAATTGCATTTGACTTTAAAACGTTTTCAGTTGTAAAATATAGAACTCCTCCCCTTGAAGTCTGAAACAGCAGATCAGAAAGTTATAAAACCTGAGACCTTAGATCTAATACCCCTTGTCTTTATAGTTAATAGACCTTGGTATGTCAAATGAAGAAGTCAAAAATCAAGATTTTGAGTTGGAGGACAGAAGTGAGAAGTGGGTACCGGTGAGGTTTGGGGGAGCAGGTGGGTGAGGTGGATTGAGCCCCAGTTGTGAGGCTGAGTTTCCTCAGCAGGGAGGCATCTCATTACTTTTGCTCAGTAATCTCACAAACCTTTGCTGAACTTTATTTTGTAACTGTCTGAGAATCACCAACTTTCCCCTCATCTGTCATTTTCTTGACTCAACCTGTTGTGTTTTTGAAAGATTCACCTTTTCCAGCCCCTGGAAAGTGCCCGCGGCTACATTTCCTGAGACAGTTCCTCCAGGACCCTTCCTGCATAGGCCTGGAAGCTTGAACTCACTCAAGGCAACTGAGATTCTTTAATCTCCCATCTTGAGCTTCCATTCTCTGTTAATGATTACTTCCTTAAAAGGTTTGCAAGTTCAGACAAATCCAGTTTGGCCTCTCCCCCTTGCCATTTAGTTCAAATTAGGAATGCTGTAATGTTCCATGCTGGACTGTTTTCATTTGGCCTTGTGAATTATCAGATAGGGTTCTCAATGGCCTTGTCCCAAAGGGCTTACCGTGAAAGACTTTCTCTGTAAATTGCAGCTTCCTATCAGTCTATCCCTATTTTAGCTAACAGTCTGGCAGGGGAGTATTTTCACAGCCATTGGCTGCAGTAAGTGACCCAACCTCTGACCCTTGTTGGGTGGAAACAATCCAGTCTGATAACATCAGCATTGCTTGATATAATTAAAAGAGTGAAGGAGTCCCATTATAAGAAAACACATGATGCCTTTGAAATGTCTAACTTCTAATATTTCTAGAAATTCAAGCTCCTGACATTTCTTCCAAACTGACGAAAATAGAACTCCTTTCTGGC
Source organism: Tokudaia tokunoshimensis (assembly GCA_036184795.1). Lineage (NCBI taxonomy): Eukaryota > Metazoa > Chordata > Mammalia > Rodentia > Muridae > Tokudaia > Tokudaia tokunoshimensis. Next base: position 57,006,516 of record BTHU01000013.1, on the reverse strand, counting down.
TGTGGCTTTTGTGTTTTAAGTTCCAGTAGTGATTTTTACGGCAAACATCTAGATGTCTAAATATGAGCTTTTGCATAGATTAGCTGGTGCAGTTTCCCTCTGACATGCTCTAACAGCTGGAGAAACTCCTCCAGAATCCTCAAGTCTGGTGATTAGCTCTTCCACGATCCTGAAATCAGGGAGAATGGGCTTACAATTCAAGGAGGAAATGAGCCTTTCCCTATTTATTTGTACTTGGATTGGCATCCCTAACTTCACTTCTGAACATCTAAGTAACTCCACCTTACCAATTTTTGCAGTCCAGACAAAAATGTTCAGGTGATTGTGAATTTTTGACATCAGAAGATTAAACAAAATCACTGAAAAAGAAAATGCATTGTTATTGTAAGAACCAAAAGTTAACCTGTAAACCCCATCAGTCCAAGTACCAGGTAAGTTTCTAGAATATTGGGAGTTGTAGTCTTTGGAAAATAACAAAGCAACATGAGAAAACATGGTGGCTGTATGGTTTTCTTCCCTTTTTAAAAAATTTAAATTATTTTGTTTATTTACATTCCAAATGTTGCTCCCCCTTCCCAGGTCCCCCTCCCAGAGTTCTTCACCCCATCCTCCCTCCTGTTTGCCTCTGAGAAGGTGCTCCCCCACTCAACCACCCACCCCCTCACACATCCACCCACCCACCTTCACCTAACCCCCTCCCGCCCCCAGCATGCCTCTTCCCTGGGGCATCAAGTGTCCACTGGATTAGGTACCTCCTCTCCCATTGGGGCTAGACAGGCAGTCCTCTGCTATATATGTGTCGGAGGCCACGGACCAGCCCATGTGTGCTCTTTGGTTGGTGGCTTAGTCTCTGGGAGCTCTGAGGGGTCTGGGTTAGTTGATATTGTTGGTCTTCCTATTGGGTTGCCATCCCTTTCAGCTCCTTCAGTCCTTTCCCTAACTCTTCCATAGGGGTCCTGACCTCAATCCAATGGTTGACTGTAAGTATCTGCATCTGTCTTATCAGCTGCTGGTAGAGCCTCTCAAAGGACAGCCATGCCAGGCTCCTGCCTGTTAGTACAACATGGCGTCAGTAATAGTGTCAGGTCTTGGCGCACACTCAATACCTGGGGAGATGGATACCAAGTTGGTCTGGTCATTGGACTCTCTTCTCCATTTTTGTCCCTGAATTTCCTTTAGGAAAGAACACTTCTGGGTCAGAAAGTTTGACTGTGGGTTGCCAACCCCAACCCTCCACTTTAGGTCCTGTCTATCTACTGGAGGTGGACTCTTTGGGTTCCCTCTCCCCATTGTTGGGTATTTTGGCTAAGGTCACTTCCACTGAGTCCTGAGAGTCTCTCACATCCCAGGTCTCTAGTAGTTTCCAGAGGGTTCCTCCACCTCCACCTCCACTTCTCTAATGCTGCATCTTTCCATTCATTCTCCTGCCCCTGTGGGCTTCTCTTCTGTCCATCTCCATACCTGATCCTGTTTCCCTTTTCCCCTCCCCTTGCCCTCTCCCACCCAGGTCCCTCCATCTGCCTCCCATGATTATTTTCTTCCCCCTTCTAAGTGGGATTGAAGCATCCTCACTTGGACCTTTCTGATTATTAAACTTCTTTCAGTCTGTGGGTTGTATACTAGATATTCTGTACTTTTTGGCTAATATCAACTTACAGTGAGTACATACCATGCATGTCCTTTTGGATGTGGGTTAATTCACTTAGGATGACATTTTCTAGTTCTATCCATTTGCCTGCAAAATTCATGATGTTCTTGTTTTTAATAGTTTAATAGTATTCCATTGTATAAATAAACCACATTTTCTGTGCCCATTCTGTGATTGAGGGACATCTGGGTTGTTTCCAGCTTCTGGCTATTCAAAGTAAGGCTGTTATTAACATAGTGGAGTTTCCTTGTGATATGGTGGATCATCTTTTGGGTATATGCCCAGGAATGGTATAGCTGGGTCTTCAGGTAGAACTATTTCCAATTTTCTGAGGAACCACCAGATTGATTTCCAGAGTGGTTATACCAGTTTGTAATCCCATCAGCAATGGAGGAGGGCTCCTCTTTTTCCACACCCTTGCCAGCATGTGCTGTCATTTGAGTTTTTGATCTTCACCATTCTGATTGGTGTAAGGTGAAATATCAGGGTCTTTTTGATTTATTTCTCTGATGACTAGGGACTTTAAAAATTTCTTTAAATGCTTCTTTGACATTCAAGATTCTTCTGTTGTGAATTCTCTGTTTAGCTCAGTATCCCATTTTTCAATTGGGTTATTTGGTTTTCTTGGAGGTTATCTTCTTGAGCTTTTTATGTATTTTGGATATTAGCCCTCTCTCGGATGTGGGATTAGTGAAGATTATTTCTTGATATGTGGGTGTCTTTTGTTTTACAGAAGTTTTTCAGTTTCATTAGGTCCCATTTATCAATTGTTGATCTTATAGCCTAATCCATTGGTGTTCTATTCAGAAAATTTTCCCCAGTGCCAATGAGTTTGAGGCCCTTACCACTTTCTCTTCTATTAGATTCAGTATATCTGGTTTTATGTGGAGGTCCTTGATCCACATGGACTTCAGTTTTATGCAAGGTGATAGATATGTATCTATTCTCATTCTTCTACATACAGACTGCCAGCTAGACCAGCATCATTGCTTTCTTTTTCCCACTGTATGTTTTTGGCTTCTTTGTCAAAGATCAAGTGTCCATAGGTATATGGGTTCAGTTCTGGGTCTTCGATTCTATTTCATTGATCTACCTGTCTATCTCTGTACCAATACCATGTGGTCTTTATCACTGAAGTCTTCTTTGATTTCTTTCTTGAGAGACTTAAAGTTCTTGTCGTACAGATCTTTTACTTGTTTTGTTAGAGTTACCCCAAGATATTTTATATTATTTTTGACTATTATAAAGGGTGTTCTTTCCTTAATTTCTTTTTCAGCCTGTTTCTCATTTCTATACAGGACGGTTGTGGATTTGCTTGATTTTATATTTAGTTACTTTGATGGACTTGTTTATCAGCTGTAGAAGTTCTCTGGTAGAATTTTTGGGGTTGCTTGAGTGTACTATCTGCAAATAATAGTGATACCTTGACTTCTTCCTTTCTAGTTTGTATCCCCTTGACCTCCTTTTGTTGTCTTATTGCTCTAGCTAGAACTTCAAGTAGGATGTTGAGTGGATAGGGAGAGAGTTGTCCCTGATTTTAGTAGAAATGTTTTAAATTTCTCTGCATTTAGTCTGATATTAGCTATTGGCTTGCTGTATATTGCTTTGATTATGCTTAGGTATGTGCCCCATATCCATGCTTTCTCTAACATCCTTAACATGAAGGGGTGTTGGATTTATCAAATGCTTTTTCAGCTTCCTAAGAGACATTCATGTGATTTTTTTCTTTCAGTTTGTTAGTATTCTGGATTATGTTGATGGATTTTTATATACGGAACTACTACCTCTGCATCCCTGGGATCAAGCCAATTTGATATTGATGGATAATGTCTTTGATGTGTTCCTGAATTCATTTTTCAAGTATTTTATTCACTATTTTTGTATCAATGTTCAGAGGAAAAATTTGTCTAATGTTCTCTTTGCTTGTTGAATCTTTGTGTTATTTAGGTATCAAGGTGACTGTGGCCTCATAGAATGAGTTTAATCTTTCATTCTGTTTCTATTTTGTAGAATAGTTCTAGGGAGTATTGGCATAACCTCTTCTTTGGAATTCTGATAGAATTCTGTACTAAAACCATCTAGCCCTGGGCTTCTTTTGGTTGGGAAATTCTATTTTTTTTAAGGGGTTATAGGACTGTTTAGAAATTTCCTGATCTTGATTTAAGTTTGGTATGTGGTATCTGTCTAGAAAACCATCCATTTCGTGTAGGTTTTCCAGTTTTGTTGTGTATAGGATTTTGCAGTAAAATACGATAATCTTTTGAATTTCCTCACTCTTTTGTTATGTGTCCCTTTTCCTTGCTGATTTTGTTAATTTGAATACTGTCTCAGTGCCTTTTAGTTAATTTGGCTAAGGATTTATCTATCTTGTTGATTTTCTCAAAGAACAGCTCTTGGTTTTGTTGATTTTTTATATCCTTCTCTTTGTTTTTAATTGGTTGACTTTAGCTCCTAGTTTGTTTATTTCCTGCCATCTACTTCTCTGGGGTGTGTTTGCTTCTTTTTGTTCTAGAGCTTTCAGTTGTGCTTTTAAGTTTTCTAGTGTAGGACCTCTCCAATTTCTTTATGAAGGTATTTAGTGCTATGCATTTTCCTCTTAGCCTTGCTTTCATTGGGTCCCATAAGTTTGGGTATGCTGTGCCTTCATTTTCATTGAATTCTAGAAGGACTTTACTTTCTTTCTTTATTTCTTCCCTGACCAAGTCATCATTGAGAGTTGTTCAGTTTCCATAAATATGTGGGATTTCTATTGTTTTTGTTGTTATTAAAATCCAGCCTTAGTCCATGGCAATCTGATAGAATCTATGGGATTATTTCAATCTTCTTGTCTCTATTGAGGCTTGTTTTGTGTCTGATTATATGGTCAATTTCAGAGAAGGTACTATGAAGGACTGAGAAGAAGGTATATATATATATATATATATATATATATATATATATATATATATATATATATTTGTTTTTTGGGTGAAATGATCTGTAGCTATCTATTAAATCCATTTGGTTCATAACTTCTGTTAGTTTCACTGTGTCTCTGTTTAGTTTCTGTTTCAATGGCCTGTTCATTGATGAGAGTGGGGTGTTGAAGTCTCTTACTATTATTGTGTGAAGTTTGCTGTGTGTTTTGAGCTTTAGTAAAGCGTTTTTTTTTCTATGAATGTGAGTGCCCTTGCAATTATGGCATAGATGTTCAGAATTGAGACTTCATCTTGGTAGATTTTTCCTTTGATGAGTATGAAGTGTCTTTATCACTTTTGATACTTTTTGGTTGAAAGTATATTTTATTGGATATTAGAACAGCTATTCAAGCTTGTTTCTTGGGACTACTTGCTTAGAAAACTTCTTCCAGCCTTTTACTCTGAGGTAGTGTCTAGTGTCTGTCTTTGTCACTGAGGTGTGTTTCTTGTATGCAGCAAAATGATGGATCCTGCTTATGTATCCAGTCTGTTAGTCTATGTCTTTTTATTAGGGAATTGAGTCCACTGTTGTTGAGAGCTATTAAAGACATATTATTGTTAGTTCCTTTTATTTTTGTTGCTGGATGTTTTATTATGTGTATGTTTCTCTTCTTTTGGGTTCATTATGAGGTGTTTAATTTCTCATGTTTTCTTGGGTGTAGCTACCCTTTTTGTGTTAGAGTTTTCCTTCTAGCATCCTCTGTAGGTCTGGATTAGTAGAAGCATATTGTTTAAATCTTGGTTTCTCCGATGACAGTGATTTAGAGTTTTGCTGGTATAGTAGCCTGGGCTGGTGTTTGTGTTCTCTTAGGGTCTGGATGACATCTGTCTATGATCTTCTGGCATTAGAGTATCTGTTTAGAAGTCTGGTGTAATTCTGATAGATCTGCCTATATGTGTTATTTGGTCTTTTTCCCTTACAGTTTTTAATATTCTTTCTTTGTTCTGCGCATTTAGTGTTTTGATTATTATGTAACAAGAGGATTTTCTTTTCTGGTCTAATATACTTGGTGTTCTGTAGGCTGCTTGTACATTTATGGCTGTCTCTTTCCTAAGGTTAGGGAAGTTTTCTCCTATGATTTTGTTGAAGATGTTTTCTGGTTCTTTGTGCTGGGAATCTTTACCCTCTTCTATTCCTATTATTCTCAGGTTTTATCTTTTAATTGTTGCCTGAATTTCCTGGATGTTTTGTGTTAGAAGCATTTTACACTTTGCATTCTTTGACTGATATGTCTATATTTACTATGGTATCTTCCATGCCTGAGATTCCATCTTCTATCTCTTGTATTCTGTTGGTGATGCTTGTATCTGTAGTTCCTCATCTCTTTCCTAAATTTTCCATTTCCAGGGTTGCTTTCCTTTGTGTTTTCTTTATTGTTTCTATTTCCATTTTTAGGTCTCAGACCATTTTGTTCAATTCCTTCACCTCCTTGATTGTATTTTCCTGCATTTCTTTAAAGGATTTATTTATTTCTACTTTAAGGGCTTCTACCTGTTTGCCTTGTGTATTTCTTATATTTATATCATCCTTCAAGGCCTCTATCATCTTCATGAGATATGGATGTGGGATGTGGGAGGGTGTTGGCCAGCTGAGCTTGCCCAGGTGAAATAGATCAGATAGAAGATGGAGCTCAGCAGAGTGGGTAGGTCCCAAGTCAGTGGGGCTCTGTGGGTGTCCCAGTTGACATGGGCATTTGGACAAGAGTCTCACCTGTATTCTTAGTTACTGGGGACATCCTGGGATGGAGGTAGGCTGTAGGTATGGGAAGGTATCAGGCCCACTTATCTGACCTGGGTAGAGAAGCAGACCAGAAGCCAGTTAGGAATTATTTAAGTTAATTATTTGTTGTTTGTTGAGATCGGTTTATGTTATATAGCCCAAGCTGTCCAGTCACCCACAGTGGTTCTCCTCTCTCATCCCCAGTTGCTAGAATGAATCACGATATTCAGAAAACAAATTCTTTTTCAGACCATTTAAATCATTACAAGGTAGTTTTTGTTTTTTTAATTTTCTGTTTCTTCTTGAAATGAAGGGAACAGATATTATCAACATTTTGCTCATAATGTTTCTTCTAAACTGAGGGCAGGAATGATGGCTGTTTAGCTGTTCTCTCCCACTGTTTTGTAGGTACTTATAATCTTGTTTCTAATTCCCATTCTACTGAAGAAAACTACTTTCTCAAAGGCCATTTAGACTTTATTGTGTCAAATTTTGTGCTATATTCTTGAATGTTTTATTTACTACTTTTTATGTATATAGGATTAAAGGCATGCATTACAGTGCCCAGCATGGAAACATTCTTGAAATGTGATTTGCAGGTGTTTATTCTACACTGTTATTTTCAATCTTTCATTTCCAGAAGTGCTATGTTTGTGTGGACATCTAGTTTCTTACCATTACTTGATGAACACTGTAGAATCACAGTTGCTAAATATATTTCAGTACTGACACTTGTGCTGTGATTCTGTCTTTGTTGTGTGTTTGTTTTATGCATGCACATATATTTCTCTGTATATACATGTATGTGCAGATGCATGTGCTTCTATGTTTGTGCATATGGAGGCTAGAAAGTAGACATCACGTATCTCCACTATTGTTCTCCACTTGAATTATAGGTGTATGCCACCATAACCAACTTTTCACATGGATGTGGGAGATATAAACTCAAGTTCTCATGCTTGTGAGATAAGCAATTTAACAAATAAGCTATTTTCCCAGCCCCTACTATAACGCTATTTAATTGACAACCTCATTTTTTCCTTAATGTTGACATACTAAACTTTAACTTGTATCCCTTTCTGTTTATCTCTTATATTATTATAAGGTAGAGGGTCCAAATTAGGAACATTAGAGATGAAAAGGTAGATATTACGACAGACACAAACTAAGTCTGGAGAATCATAAGGACATTAAAAAACTGCATTCCATCAAACTGAAAACAGCAGCAACAACAACAAAAAAAAAACAGGATGATTTTTCTTAATCTATCTAAGACCTACCTAAATTAAACTAAGATGAAACAGGCAATTTAAGTAGATGCATAACTTATAGTAAAATACAAGCAATAATAAAGGATCTCCCAACTAAAACATGTACAAGGACAGGTGCTGATCGAAACAGTTCAATTCATTAACCCAGTCTTGAGGGAGGGAGTGAGGATTAAAGAAAAAAAAAAGAGACAATTAGACAACACTATAGTATAACCTTAACAAGTGCTGAGGTGGGTTTAATTTCTTCCAGTCTGCTTTTATAACATTCTAGGTAGGTGCAAAGAATAGGATCAATTCTAGGTCATAGATAATGTAGTCAAGGAATGAACAAGGCATAAACAAAGTAATTAAGGAACAAACTGGGCATGATCAAAGGTACCATAATTACAGTATTCAGAGACTTAACAAGATGATCAAGATACAAAGAACACATTCCTCAATTGTATTCACCTTGAGCCTGTCCTTGCCCAATGTCAAATTCTTGCCTGAGCCTACTTTCTTGACTTACCCTACTGTAAATATTCTTGCTAATATATTTGAAGTGGCATCAAGAGCTCTTCACAAGATCCATTCAGTAGAGAATTCTACCAGATTTTTCAAAAGAACAAAACAAAACAAAACAAAACATCTCAAAGTATTCTGCAAAATAGAAACTGAGGGAACACTTCCAAATTCCCTTAACAAAGCCATTTAATATCCCAATAGGAAATGCACACAAAGACTCAATAAGAAAGCTCATTATATATAAATTTTCCTTATGAACATAGATGCAAAATTTCCCAATAAAATACTTGGAAACTGCATTCAAGAACACAGCAAAAAGATTATCTGCTGTAATCAATTTGGCTTCTTCCTAGAGATTCAGGGATAGTTCAACATATATAAATAAACATAATTCACCACATAAGCAGACCAAAACACAATAACCACATAATCATCTTATTAGTTACAGAAAAGACCTTTGACAAAATCTAATACCTCTTTCATTATAAAAATCCTAGAGAAATTAGGAACATGAGCTTCATATCTCAACATAATAAAGGCAATATACAGGAAGACTACATCTAACAGCATTCCAAAGAGAGAGAAACTCAAAACATTTCTATAAAAATCATGAGAACAAGAGAAGAACGTCTACTCTCACCATACCCATCCAATATAGTGTTTGAAGTCTTAGCTAGAACAGTACAACAACTGAAAGATGCCAAAGGGATACAAATAGAAAATAAGTCAAAATATACTTATTTGCAGATAATGTGATTTTTATGCATAAAAACGCTAAAATCTACACAAGGAAACCTATAAGGCTGATAAATGTTTTTTTTTTTATTTATTTTATTTTATTTTTTTTAAATTTACATTCCAAATAATTTCCCCTTTCCCGTTTCCTCCCTCCCCGAAAGTCCCATAAGCCCCCTTCCCTCCCTCTTTTCTCCATTCAACCCCCTCTCGTTTCTCTGTCCTGGCGTTCCCCTACATCCAGTCTTTCCAGGACCAGGGGTCTCTTCTTCAATCTTCTTAGAAATCTATTGATATGCGAATTGTGTCTAGGGTATTCCGAGATTCTGGGTTAATATCCCCTTATCAGTGACTGCATACCATGTGTGTTCTTTTGTGATTGGGTTACCTCACTAAGGATGATATTTTCAAGTTCTGACCATTTGCCTAGGAATTTCGTGAATTCATTGTTTTTAATTGCAGAGTAGTATTCCATTGTGTAGATATACCACATCTTCTGAATCCATTCCTCCGTTGAGGGACATCTGGGTTCTTTCCAGCTTCTGGCTATTATAAATAAAGCTGCTATGATCATAGTGGAGCATGTGTCCTTATTGCATGCAGGTAAAGCCTCTGGGTATATGCCCAGGAGTGGTATAGCTGGATCCTCCGGGAGTGTCATGCCCAGTTTTCGGAGGAACCGCCAGACTGCTTTCCAGAGTGGTTGTACCAGCTTGCAATTCCACCAGCAGTGGAGGAGTGTTCCTCTTTCTCCACATCCTCACCAACAACTGCTGTCTCCTGTGTTTTTTATCTTAGCCATTCTGACTGGTGTGAGATGGAATCTCAGGGTTGTTTTGATTTGCATTTCCCTAATGACTAAGGATGATGAAGATCTCTTTAGGTGCTTCTCAGCCATTAGATATTCTTCAAGTGAGAACTCTTTGTTTAGCTCTGTACCCCATTTTTTAACAGGGTTACTTGCCTCTCTGGAGTTTAACTTCTTGAGTCCTTTGTATATATTGGATATTAGCCCTCTGTCGGATGTAAGGTTGGTAAAGATCATTTCCCAGTTAGTTGGTTGCCGCTTTGTCTTTTTGACAGTGTCTTTTGCCTTGCAAAAACTTTGGAATTTAATGAGGTCCCATTTGTCTATTCTTGATCTTAGAGCATAAGCTATTGGAGTTCTGTTCAGGAAATTCTCCCCTGTGCCCATATGTTCAAGGTTCTTCCCTAGTTTCCCTTCTATTAGTTTCGGTGTGTCTGGTTTTATGTGGAGATCCTTGATCCACTTGGAATTGAGCTTAGTGCAAGGAGATAAGAATGGGTCAATTTGCATTCTTCTGCATGTTGACCTCCAGCTGAGCCAGCACCATTTGTTGAAAAGGCTATCTTTTTTCCACTGGATGGTTTTAGCTCCTTCGTCAAAGATCAAGTGACCATAGGAGTGTGGATTCATTTCTGGGTCTTCAATTCTGTTCCATTGATCTACATGCCTGTCACTGTACCAATACCATGCCGTTTTTAACACTATTGCTCTGTAGTACAGCTTGAGGTCTGGGATACTGATTCCCCCAGAGGTTCTTTTACTCTTGAGAATAGTTTTAGCTATTCTGGGTTTTCTGTTATTCCAGATGAATTTTTGAATTGCTCTTTCTAACTCTATGAAGAATTGAGTTGGGATTTTGATGGGGATTGCATTGAATCTGTATATTACTTTTGGTAAGATGCTCATTTTTCCTATATTAATCCTGTCAATCCATGAGCATGGCAGATTTTTCCATCTTCTGAGGTCTTCTTCAATTTCTTTCTTCAGAGACTTGAAGTTCTTGTTATACAGATCTTTCACTTGTTTGGTTAGAGTCACGCCAAGATACTTTATATGGTTTGTGGCTATCGTGAAGGGTATCATTTCTCTTACTTCTTTCTCAGCCTGCTTATCCTTTGAGTATAGGAAGGCTTCTGACTTGCTTGAGTTGATTTTATATCCAGCCACTTTGCTGAAGTCGTTTATCAGCTTTAGGAGTTCTCTGGTGGAGTTCTTTGGGTCGCTTAAGTATACTATCATATTGTCTGCAAATAGTGATAGTTTGACTTCTTCCTTTCCAATTTGTATCCCTTTGACCTCTTTTTGTTGTCTAATTGCTCTAGCTAGAACTTCAAGTACTATATTGAAAAGATATTGAGAGAGAGGGCAGCCTTGTCTAGTCCCTGATTTTAGTGGGATTGCTTCAAGTTTCTCTCCATTTAGATTGATGCTGGCTACCGGTTTGCTGTAAATTGCTTTCACTATCTTTAGATATGGGCCTTGAATTCCTGATCTTTCCAAGACCTTTAGCATGAAAGGATGCTGAATTTTGTCAAATGCTTTCTCAGCATCTAATGAGATGACCATGTGGTTTTTTTCTTTGAGATTGTTTATATAGTGGATTACATTGATGGATTTCCTTATATTGAACCATCCCTGTATCCCTGGGATGAAGCCTACTTGATCGTGGTGAATGATCGTTTTGATGTGTCTTGGATTCGGTTGGCAAGAATTTTATTGAGTATTTTTGCATCGATATTCATAAGAGAGATTGGCCTGAGATTCTCTTTCTTTGTTGGATCTTTGTGTGCTTTTGGTATTAGTGTAATTGTGGCTTCATAGAACGAGTTGGATACTGTTCCTTCTGTTTCTATTTTGTGGAACAGTTTAAAGAGTATTGGTGTTAGGTCTTCTTTGAAGGTCTGATAGAATTCTGCACTAAAACCATCTGGACCTGTGCTTTTTTTGGTTGGAAGACTTCCAATGACAACTTCTATTTCTTCAGGGCTTATAGGACGGTTTAGATGGTCTATTTGATCCTGATTTAATTTTGGTATTTGGTATCTGTCAAGGAAATTGTCCATTTCCTCAAGATTTTCTAGTTGTGTTGAATACAGGTTTTTGTAGTAGGATCTGATGATTTTTTTTAATTTCCTCAGTTTCTGTTGTTATCTCTCCCTTTTCGTTTCTGATTTTATTAATTTGGATACTATCTCTGTGCCCTCTGGTTAGTCTGGCTAATGGCTTATTATCTATCTTGTTGATTTTCTCAAAGAACCAACTCCTCATTTTGTTGATTCTTTGTATGGTTTTATTTGTTTCTACTTGATTGATTTCAGCCCTGAGTTTGATGATTTCCTGCCTTCTACTCCTCTTTGGTGTATTTGCTTCTTTTTGTTCCAGGGCTTTCAGGTATGCCATTAAGCTGTTAGTGTATGCTGTCTCCCGTTTCTTTATGGCGGCACTCAGGGCTATGAATTTTCCTCTTAGCACTGCTTTCATTGTGTCCCATAAATTAGGGTATGTTGTGCCTTCATTTTCATTAACTTTCAAAAAGTCTTTGATTTCTTTCTTTATTTCCACCTTGACCAAGTTATCATTGAGTAGAGCATTGTTCAGCCTCCATGTGTACGTGGGTTTTCTTTTGTTTTTGTTGCCATTGAAGACCACCCTTATTCCATAGTGATCTGATAGGAGGCATGGGATTATTTCTATCTTCTTATATCTGTTGAGGTCTGATTTGTGACCAATTCTATGGTCAGTTTTGGAGAAGGTACCATGAGGTGCTGAGAAGAAGGTGTATTCTTTAGCTCTAGGATGAAATGTTCTCTATATATCTGTTAGTTCCATTTGGTCCAAGGCTTCAATTAGATTCACTGTGTCCCTGTTTAGTTTCTGCTTTCCTGAATGATCCATTTCAGAGAGCGGGGTGTTGAAGTCACCCACTATTATTGTGTGTGGTGCGATGTGTGCTTTGAGTTTTAGTAAAGTTTCTTTTACGAATGAGGGTGCCCTTGCATTTGGAGCATAGATATTCAGAATTGAGAGTTTTTGATGGTGGATTTTTCCCTTGATCAGTATGTAGTGTCCTTCTGTGTCTTTTTTGATGACTTTAGGTTGAAAATCAATTTTATCTGATATTAGGATGGCTACTCCACCTCGTTTCTTGGGGCCATTTGCTTGTAAAATTGTTTTCCAGCCTTTTACTCTGAGGTAGTGTTTGTCTTTGACACTGAGGTGCGTTTCCTGCATGCAGCAAAATGCTGGGTCCTGTTTACATATCCAGTCTGCTAGTCTATGTCTTTTAATTGGGGAATTGAGACCATTGATATTAAGAGAGATTAAGGCATAGTGATTATTGCCATCTGCCATTCTTGACGCTATCTTTATGTTTGAGTGGTTATCTACTTTTGGGTTTGATTCAAGAAGGTTATTATCTCATTTTTTCCTGGGTGTTGTTTCTCTCCCTGTATTGGAGGGTTCCATCTATTATCCGTTGCAGGGCTGGATTTGTGGAAAGATATTGTGAAAATTTGGTTTTATCATGGAATATCTTGGTCTCTCCATCTATGGTGATTGAGAGTTTTGCTGGGTATAGTAGTCTAGGCTGGCATTCGTGCTGTCTTAGTGTCTGCATGAGATCTGCCCAGGATCTTCTGGCTTTCATAGTCTCTGGTGAGAAGTCTGATGTGATTCGGATAGGTCTTCCTTTGTATGTTACTTGGCCCTTTTCTCTTACTGCTTTTAGTATTCTTTCTTTGTTTAGAACATTTGGTGTTTTGATTATTATGTGACGGGAGGTATTTCTGTTCTGGTCCAGTCTGTTTGGAGTTCTGTCGGCTTCTTGTACGTTCATTGGCATCTCTCTCTTTAGGTTAGGGAAGTTTTCCTCCATAATTTTGTTGAAGATGTTTACTGGCCCTTTAAGTTGCAAATCTTCACTCTCATCTATATCTATAATCCTTAGGTTTGGTCTTCTCATTGTGTCCTGGATTTCCTGGATGTTTTGGGTTACACATTTTTTTGCATTTTGCATTTTCTTTGACTGTTGAGTCCATGCTTTCTATGGAATCTTCAGCACCTGAGATTCTTTCTTCCATCTCTTGTATTCTATTGTTGATGTTTGCATCTATGACTCCTGATTTCTTCCCAAGGTTTTCTATCTCCAAAGTTGTCTCCCTTTGTGATTTCTTAGTTGTTTCTACTTCCTTTTTTAGTTCCTGGATGGATTTGCTGAGATCCTTCACTTGTTTGTTTGTATTTTCCTGTATTTCTTTAAGGTATTTTTGCATTACCTCTTTCAGGATTTCTGCCTGTTGACCCACGTTCTCCTGCATTTCTCTGAGCGATTTTTGTGTTTCCTCCTCATGGGAATCCATCTGTTGATCCATCGTCTCCTGCATTTCTTTAAGCAGTTCTCGTGTTTCCTTTGTAAGGGCATCTAACCGTTGATTCATTTCTTTAAGCAATTTTTGTGTTGCCTCCTTATGGGCATCCGTCTGTTGACCCATATTCTTCTGCATTTCTTTATGCAATTTTTGTGATTCCTTTGTGAGTGCATCTACCCGTTGATTCATCTCGTTAAGCGATTTTTGTGTTGTCTCCTTGTGCGCCTCCATCTTTTGATCCATGTTCTCCCGCATTTCTCTAAGCGATTTTTGTGTTTCCTTTTTAAGGGCTTCTAACCGTTGATTCATGGTCTCCTGTAATTCTTTATTAGATTTATTTGTGTCCTTCTTGTGATCCTCTAATAGCATCATGAGAAGTGATTTTAAATTCAGATCTTGTCTTTCGGGTGTGGTGGGGTATCCAGGACTTGCTGCTGTTGGAGAATTGGGTTCGGATGGTCCCATATTACTTTGATTTCTGTTAGTAACATTCCTACGTTTGCCTTTTGCCATCTGGATACCTCTGATGTTAGTTGGTCCTGCTGTCACTGGCTGTTGGTTGGACCTCCTGTGAGCCTGCAAAGCTATTTCTGTCCCCCCTGGTTTACCAGGATTCCCCTGGCACAGATTTCTGGGGCCTGCCCTGCTCCTGAGTGACTTTGGAGCTCTGATGTGCCTTGCCCCAAGTGATGTTATATTGGGGAATTCTTGTACATCCAAAGGCTCAGCGTAGTGGATTCCTGGAGCAGAGGTCGCCAAAGGGAGGCTGGTAGGCTCCTGCCCTGTGCAGGTGTGTGTGATCTCTCCTAGAGTGGGGGAGGGGAGGGGGCGTCCCTCTGCCAGGCAGAAGTCCCACAGCAGAGCTAGCACGCTGGTTACTGCAGATCTGCCCAGCCCTTGGTAGCCACGTACACACAATCTTCCCGAGACCCAAGCGATATTAAGCCTGTCTGTCTCAGAGCCTGGCAGTCCTAACTTCCCGGCCACTGGAGCAAAGATGGCGGAGTGCACTCTGCACTCTCTCCGTGGCGCTGGTCACCGCAGAGGCGATGGCCTGCAGATCTGGCACCCAGACGACCACAGCGCTCTCCCATTCTTGGGCACAGGCGGAAGCCCCAACAGGCCATGTCCTAAGTGATGTTATATTGGGGAGAGAGAGCCTGGGGTACCTGTCTCTTCAGTGCAGTCTGCGGGAACAGAGGTCGCGGAAGGAAAGCTGGTAGGCTCCCGCCCAGTGCGGGGTCCCTCTGCCAGGCAGAAGTCCCACAGCAGAGCTGGCGCGCTGGTTACTGCAGATCAGCCCAGCACTTGGGAGGATAAATATGTTTAGCAAAGAGGCAGGATATGAAATTGACACACAAAATTAATAACTTTCCTATATACAAATGATGAACAAATATTGTGAAAGAAGTTGGAGGAATGATGCTTTTAATAATGGCCTTAAAATATTTCTTAGAATAACTTTAACCAAACAAATTAAAGACATTGAAGAAAAAAATAAATGCATCAGAAGATGGAAAGATATCACATATACATTGATTAGGAGTATTAATATTGTTAAAGCAGCTCTCCTACCAAAAGAACTCTAAAGACTCAATGTAATTCTTATGAAAACTTCACACAATTCTTTTCAGAAATTGAAAAAAAATCCTAAATGTCGTATGGAAACACAAAAAACCCTAGATATATAAAACAATACTGAATAATAAAATATATTTTTTATTTTATATTATTACATATAACATATATAAATAATATATTTAAATATACAATATAACTTATATAAAAATATATGTAAATATAATATTTAATCATATATAAATTATATAAATGTAATTACATTTATATTATCTATATAAATATAAAATGTATACTATATATTTTATATATATTATATTTAATTTATGTATGTACTTATATATGCATAAATAAAATTATATTAATACATAAATTATATATTATATATTTTATTTTTAATACAAAAAATAATAAAATAAAAAACTGCAGGAGATATTACCATCCCAGATTTCAAGCTATACTGCAAAGCTATAGTAATAAATAGTAGCATGATGTTTTGACCCTACAAAACGACATGTTGATAAATGGAATAGAAAAGACCAGGACAAAACTCCACACACCTTCAGACACCTGATTTTCGATACAGAAGTCAAAAATACATACTGGAGAAAATAATGCATATTTACAAAAACTCTACTCCAGATGGATCTAGGACATGATTTCTCTGAATCTGATTAGAAGAAAGAGGAAAGAATATACGTGTGAACTCATTAGGATAGAAAGGGACTTTCTGAATTGGACACTGAAAGCACAGATAGGAAGACAAACAAATAATAAATTGGGCCTCATGAAGCTAAGAAATCCGTATAGCAAATAGCACTTTTATTCAGCCAAAGCAGTAGCCTATAGAGTGGGAAAAACTCTTTACCAATTATATGTTTGATAGAGACCTAGTATTTATAATATAGAAAGAATCAAGAAAACTCAAGAAAACAACCTAAGTAAAAAATAAGGTATGGAACTAACCAGAGGGTTCTCAAGATGAAGCACAAATGACTGAGGAATACATGTTCAACAACCTTAGCCATCAGAAAAATGAAAATTAAAAATAGATTGAGATTTTATCTTATTCTAGTCAGAATTGTCATGACAAACATAACAACTGACATCACATGCTGGATAGGATGCAGGGAAAGGGGAGCATTGCTCACTGGTGGTGGGCATGCAGACTGATGTATGTGTTGCAGGATATTTGATCACACTATGAACCCTGAGTTTGAGCTATTTACTGTAAAAACCTGTTTCTCGTGGTGGTGTTACTCAGCCCTAGCACACACCTTTAATCCAAGAGCTTTCTGCATATTGTAAATAAAGTCAACCACAGGTCAAAAGATAGAGCAAGCAATCAATATTGACAGGGAGTGAACATAGGAAAGAAACAGAGTGAGAGGAAGTCAGGAGGACGGATAGAGGGATGCACAGGAAGTAGAAGGGAAAGGAATTCATTTTGAAGGTTGGAGAAGGAAAGCTTCTCTTTTGTGATGTTGGTTGGGGAGGAAGAACAGCAGGATGCTTTCTCTGCCTCTCTGAGCTATTAGGCTTTCACCTCAGTATCTGGCTTCCAAGTCTTTATTGGTAAAATTGAACAATTGAGATTTTGTTTAAAAACAACACGCATCCACTATGGAAATTAGTTTGAAATTCCTCAAAAAGATGAAAATAAATCAATGGTAAGTTTCAGCTATACCACTCTTGGGTATATAGCCAAAGTGCTCTCTATCTTACTATAGAGGTGCTTCCTCATCCATGGTCATTGTTTCTCATTAATAATAGCTAGGAATTGGAAACAGCATGATGATTGGATAATGAAACTATAGTACATTTATACGATAGGATGTTATTTAAAAAGCTGCAACTATAAAATTTGCAGGTAAATTATGGCTCTAAAAACAGTCATTCTGAGTGAGGTAACCCAGACCCCAAAAGACAAATATTATTTTCTTTTATATGTGGATATTAGCTTTTAAGCTTTAGATCTGTGTGTTTTAACTGAAGAAGTTAGGTAGCTAGTTAGGGACTATGGGATGGAAGGAGCAGATATTCCAAGGAAGAAATAGAGGATATAGTGCTATGATGGGAAAAGGAGAAATTAAAACAGGAGAAGTGAATGGGGATGGGAATGGAGGTCATTAGTGAGGAGGGAATGTGGGAAAGGATGATGGACACAAAGGACCTTTGAAAAGCCATGTGAAAACCTACTATTGTAGAAGCATCCAAAAATATAAACACATGTAAAAGAAATTTAAATGGAGTTACCATAAAATGGAGAAGGAATGCTCCAACTAGGCACTGTATGCTACCAAATAAAACACCCAGTACAAGGAATGGTCTACAGTTTTTTGAGTTATTAGTCAAAGGGTTCATATAGACCCCAAAACACTATGGGCTAATTGCAACATTATTGGTTTCCCTTAAGAATTTTCCAGTAAGATGCTATTGCTGATGATGCCACATACTTAACACATAGAACACAGAGAAACTGAGGTGATAGAAAACTAGAAGCTTTGCCCCTTCTGACTAGTGTTCATAGTGTTGCAAGTTACTATACACATTATTGGAGGAGAAAATCACTAATTTTATCTGTCTATGAACACTGTGAGGTATACTAGTGATCTGTCTAGAAGATATGCACACTGGTGTAACAGTGGTACAAGTATTATGGGAATAACCAATTACTTTTAAATTAGATATAATGACCATATCATGGGCTAGAAACACAATTCACAATGCTAATGAGTCCAAGAACCTGATAGATGGGTCATTAGCCCGAGTGGAAAACCTACTATTATTATTCTAAATGAACACAGGAATAAAATGATTTCTAATTATTGTTTATATCCATAGATAAGTATAAATCTTCACCAGACAAACTTCTTGCAGTAGACAGTAATTAACACAGAGACCCAATGACTACAAATTCAGACAGTGAGAAACTTTGGAGCACTCAGTCAAATGGTATTTCTTTTTCAAACCCCTGCTTTCAAGGCCCAGGGATCTGTGAAGAAGAAAAGGCAGAAAGATTATAAACACCAGGGGTGGAGGATGACTCCTAGGAAACAGCATCCAGACACAACAGGACTGATGCTCATATGATCTCAGAGACTGTGACAGTATACATAAGACCTTCAGAAGTTCAAGGTAGACAATAGATAAGAAGAAATAAACCCTTTCTCTTGTAAGTTGTATTTATTAGCTTATTTTGTGCCAGGAATGGGAAAAAGAAACTAAGACAACTTACTGCCCTACACCTTTCTGCATTTACCATTTTATCCAATGGTGATCTCATAGTCCAACATTTAAGGATAAAATTTACTTCACCACATACGAAATTTGCTTTCATTTTTTTCATATACAAATCCCATTGCTTCCCCCCCTCCACTATGTTCTCATTATGGGTTGGAGCTACCATATTCCCAGGTTATAACTTATGGTTGTTAAAGCAGGGCATTGGAGAGGACATGAGATCAGAGCCTTCCTGAGTGGTATCAGTGCCCTTGAAAGAGACTCACTCGATACTTTTGCCATCTGTCACTCAGTGAGGTGACAACCTATCTGAGCCAGCTCACTGTGAAGCAAGACCTCATTCGTGACACTGGAGTGCTTGACTTTGGGCTTTTGTACTTTACTACGAGAAAGATATATCAGTTCCCAATTAATTTATAGTAGTCTGGTTTGCTGTCTAAATGGGTGAAAACAGTTCCTACCCTTTCTAGTTTTATGGTCATTTTAGATCAGTAGTTTCAAGTCTATCTTTCTGAAAGGATGAAATTTATCTACTTGTGAGTAATTGAAACAAAATACTGAAAATCATAGGATCTTAGTTACTTCTTATTTGTATATGTATTCTGTATATATGTGCGTGCGTGTGTGTTTGTATGCTAGCTCAACACACACAACCACACACAAACGCACATGCACAAGCACACACGCACACTTAAAAATAAGAAAGCAAAAGCCCAAACCTTATCATCTGTTCTCACAGTTATCTCATTTAAAAATACTTGTTTGGAAATTCTGAAGCAACTTTACCTGTCCAGGCTGAGACCCCCAACTGCATACTATAGCCTGTAGGAACTGGAATCACAGAGACTCGTGCCTCTCTGCTTTTAGCCCATGGCCCATTATGATGTTGTAATAAACCATAATTTTCAGGATGAATTTGCCATGTCTTGAAAAATTGATTAGCAAACTGGCACAAAGAAACTCCAAAGCCTCTTTGTGATGGCTGTTGTCCTTGTTTCCCAACTTTTCTGGCATTCCCATGGGCATGTTCTATGAAAGGTTGCTCCAAGCTAAGCTAGAAGCAGCAGAGTAATGTGGGCAGAACCATGAAATCTTTAAAACCTGAAAGTGCACCGAGACCAGTGGTATCTAAAGGTTTGAGGTTGTTCGACTTCCTAGACTCTTAGTTTTCTGGCTAGCATACAAAGCAATGGGTTTCACTGTCATGTGCATATAATTATGCTTTTTTCTTATCTCCCACACTTTCTTCTCCTGTACCCCACTCTTACTAGTCTTTCCTCATTCCCCAAATAGCTCCTCCTTTTGCTTTCATGTCACATAGATTTCATTACCCTTTGTGATATGGAACTTAACACAGTGTAGAGCTACTTGGAAAGAGGATCGATGAGGAACTCCCCAGATCAGGTTGGCTTGTGGGAATGTCTGTGGGGATTTTCTTGATTGCTAATATTAGTTGGCATGGGAAGACACAGACCTCTGTGGGTATCCCCATTATCTGGTTTGGGGTTTTGGCTTGCAGAAGAGTAGAAGAAGCTAACTGGGCACAATAGAGCCAGCATTTGATTGACTGATTGCTGCAGTCCCTCCACTGATTTTCCCGAAATGGTGGCATGTAACCTGGGATCGAGAGTCAAATACTGCTTTCACTGATCATGTTATTTTGTGTCAGGCTGCTTTATCTCAGTTGTAGAAACAATGCTAGAAACATTCTTGATTGTTCTCACCTCTCTGTAGATCTCTTCCTCTTGTGTAATTTCTCTTCTACTTTCGTGCCATATATTGTGCTGGATAGTTGTACGTGAACATGACACAAGCTAACACTGACTATCTGAGAGAGGGACTCTCAATTTAAAAAAAATGCCTCTATGATTTTGGGCTATAAGCAAGCCTGTAGGGCTTTTTCTTAATTAATTGATGATGAGGGCCCAGTCTACTGTGGGTGGAACCATCCCTGTTCTGGTGGTCCTGGGTTCTATAAAAATCCAGGTTGAGTAAGCCATAAGAAGCAAGCCTGTAAGCAGCACCCCTCCGTAGCCTCTGCCAGGTGCCAGCCCTGCATGAGTTCCTGTCCTGCCTTCTTCCAATGATGGAGGTAGATCTAGAAGCATAAGCTGAATAACCATTTTCTCTCCAAGTTGCTTTGGTGATGCGTGGTGTTTTATCACAACAATAGTTTTCTTTCTTTCTGTACAAGAAAGGAAACATGTCAGATTAATTTTTCTGAATCTGTCCTGTTAGGTTAAAATAATGATCATTAGTTTCAATCATTTTTCTTAAAATGTCATAAATTTAGTCTCTACAGTTGAATAGCTTTTCATCTTATTTCTTTAGCAAAGCAGATGTTGCTAGACCTCTAGACTGTTTCCATTTCCTGGTTATTGGGAATAGAGCAGCAACAACTATGAATATTCAGGTATCTCTGTGGTGTGTCGCCTTAATTTCCTTTGGGTAAATACCCAGAGGTAGTAAAGCTGGGTTTCATAGCATTTGATTTTTGTAAGAGCTCTCTATATTGACTTCCATAGTGGCTCTATCAATATACATCCCCTAGCAGTTAATATGGAAATTCATTCCTACATATCTTTATGAGCATTTGTTGCCAGTTGTTTTCTTGATGGTGTCCCTTCTGATGGAGTGGAGATGGAATCTCACTGTGCCTACAATTTACATGTCCCTAAAGGCCAGAGATGGTGAAGATATTTTCAAACGTTTGTTGGCAGTTTGTATTTTTTTTCCTTTGTGAGTGGTCTTTTAAGTTCATTAGCCTATTTACTAATTGGATGATAGTTATGATGTTTAATGTTTGGAGTTCTATCAAGATTCTCTCAATACATATTTTATTTTTAACAGCATACCTAATATAAAGCAACACTCTAGTTATACTTGAGGATTAATCATGGTACTATAGTTTGAGGAATAATAATTCATTTCCAGAATAAAACTAGATAGGAATTTTACTGTTAGAGAATTAAATTTTTAAGATTTTTAAAATTTTACATGTTTGAGTTTTCCCTGCATATACTGCACCACATATGTTTCTGCTACCACAGACAACAGGAAGCAGCATTGGATGCCCTGGCTCAGATGGTTATGAACGACCTCCTCAGTTCTGGGAACTTAACCCAGGTCCTGTGCAAGAGCAGCAAGTGCTCTTAACCACAGAGACATTTCTCTAGTCCAGCTTCAGAGAATCTGAATAAATGAAAGAATGAATAAATGCCAGTGATTTAACTATATTTAGTTAAAAGTACTCTTTGGATATCACATTTAAGATGACCGGACACAGAAATCTATTGAATAAATACAAACTGTGGCTTGAAAAGTGCAGTTCTTAGCATCCTCATCTACCTGTAACTCCAGCTCCCAGGAATCCAATGCTTCTTACCTCCAAGTGGGCACTTACATGCACATGAGCTTGTCTACATGCATGTACATATGGAAGACACACACACACACACACACACACACACACACACACACACACACACACACACACAACACCCCTTTTAAATAAACAGATAAATAGAAAGCAGTATCCAAATATATGGTCTTTAACTGGGAAGGATTTTTTTCTGGATGAAGACAGAGAACATTAGGCATGGGTGGGCAAATTCAAATTCGTGTGTAATATTGATGAGTCAGAAGTTTTAGTTTAAAAGAAGTATAACACATCCAAAATTTTACAGTATTAATGCTATATACAAATTCTGAATAGCTGTGCATGTGCATGCCTGCCTTCATGTGTGTGTGTGTGTGTGTTTGTATGCTTACAGGTAAAGCACTCATTCAGTAAGACATCTCCCCAGCCCTACCCGAATAGTTCTGATTCCAATATAATGCATTTGAGAAGCGTGCAGTTAATAACATGTGTAATACAGGCTACCTTCAAACTTGCAAAACCTCATACTTCCTTCTCTTCAACATATCCTACTGGCCTGTGCTACCATCACCGGCAAGATTCCATATATTAATTCCCTGGAGGATGCATAGCAATGACGATCTTTTCTTCATTTAGAGCTGTTTCCTCAGGCTGCTGGTTGGTTTATTTGCATGCTGAAGCTTTCTCATTTAGTGCCATTCTAGTTGTCTATTTGTCTTTTTATGGGGCTACTTCTTGTACTGTGAGAGTCATTTTCAGAAAGACCTCACATGTGCCTGCATCCTTAAGTGTTTCTACCAGCAGTCTCAGATTCTGTAATTTTAAATTATTTTTTGTACACTAATTAGGTTGTAGCTCTCATCACCAGTGCCACAAAAGATAAAAATTAAAATTCAAAAATAATACACTTATCTTTGAGATTTCTGAAATACTGTTTGTGTTAAGTTTAATCTAAGCCATGTTGTAGTGGAGATGAATTAGGGTACTTTTCATGCTAAATATTTATATAGGATCTTAGCTAAAGTGTAATCTATGCATCTGTACATGCTATTTTGAAGGAAGATACTAGAAGAGAGGACCAAACTGCCTGGGTTGCATTTCCTTCTCCTTCTTCCTTCCTTCCTTCCTTCCTTCCTTCCTTCCTTCCTTCCTTCCTTCCTTCCTTCTTCCTTCTCTTTCTCCTTCTCTTCATATTCTTCTTAATTTTATTTATATATATTGTGTGTGTGTCTGTGTGTCTGTGCACACACTTCATGGTGTGCATGTGGAGATCAGAAGACTACTTGTAGATTTGGGGTTTTGTCCACCATGTGAGTTTGAGGGAAAAACTCAAGTTCGCAAGTGTGGTTGCAAGTGCTTTCTTTACCCACTGAGCCATCTCACCCACCGAATGCCAGAGTATTAAGTACAAACTGAGAGTAACTTATACAATCCCAGGCAAATTGTATATAGTTGTTCTCTATAAGAAGGACACCTCTTCAAATAATGTAAATTTAACTAATATAGTAGATTGTTATTGTGATCTCATTTTTGTGTTGATTAATAATTCTCTGAAAACATTTCTATGAGTATCACTTATTGACTGACAAGATGCATGATGGAAAAAAAAACCCATTTAAAAAGAATGCCATTTAAAATTCTGTCCTTTGGGGTAGTTATCAGCTTCACTTTGTTGCGTGGTGAGCCATGCTCCTTTTTGACATGGCAATAAATAATAGTCTATTCTTCAGTTCTCTAAGAAAGATTGACTAAGGTGACTGGTAAGTAGGGAGTAATGTCATTATGACAGAGAATTCACATTCATCACTTACAATCTTCGCCAGCAGGGGAGTGCATATGTCCTATCCTAGCAGGGCACAGCATCTGAGCCAAGACTGCTGGACTCTGGGGCTCTGCACCCAGTGCAAATATGATGATGCTGGGAGACTCCTGTATGCTTCCTCATTGTCCAACTAGGTCAGGTTTTCAGTTGCATTTGGTCTCCAGCTCTGTGGATTTGAGGTTTTATTCCATCCCTATGATCCTCCCTAGTGTGGGATACTCTGTGAACATCTTAAGCTATGTAACCTGTACTATGTGTATTAGAAGTTGAACCTAGGACTTTGTACTTTGTATATACAACATACAACATGCTTTGTCCATTTCTTTTATAATAGATTTTTTTTTTTTTGGTTTTTCGAGACAGGGTTTCTCTGTGTAGCCCTGGCTGTCCTGGAACTCACTTTGTAGACCAGGCTGGCCTCGAACTCAGAAATCTTTCTGCCTCTGCCTCCTAAGTGCTGGGATTAAAGGTGTGCACCACCACCACCTGGCGCTTTGTCCATTTCTTAACTATATTTACAGCATTTTGTTCTATTAGGAACAAAAATCCCAACTGTTCCATTTTACCAATAAAGACTCATGAGCTAGATGCTGTGGTGAAAATCTGCTAGCTCAGAGAGGCAGAGAAAGCACCCAGCTGACCTTCCTACTCCAACACTGTCCCAGGAGGAAAGGTCTCTACCAACGCCCTCGAAAACCCTTCTCCTCAATGTTCAGACTTTCTGTTTAATTATGTTCACTTTCTGTTGGCTGTTTGCTTGCCCTGTCTCTTGACCTAGGGTTGACTTTATTTAGCTCTTGGAATAAAGGTGTGTGCTAGAGCTGAGTCACACTGCAAGGTTTTTCCAGTTCACAGTCTTGGGGTTCACAGTGTGATCAAACATGCTGCAATGTCCTCCCTGTTGCCCCCTCTCATTTGTAGTACCCGAGGCCTTGTGCATGCTTTGTACTTCAGTTATAGTTCCACAGCGCTGTGCTTAAATGTGTTTATGATGCGTATGGCCGTGTGCTGCATAAAATGTTTCTCTGGACTGAGCTGGCTTGCTTCAACTTTGTTTTTCCCTCACACACTGTACTTTTGGATGTGAGCTAATTTTAGGGTGTGACCTTTTAGGCAGTGCATACGTTACACTAGCAGAAGCATATACCCCATATAGACAGCATAACCGCTTAGCTAGCTATTGTTCTGAAAGGAAGCTCTGAGATGTCCCATTTTAAAATGAAGATTTCACAGATTTAGAAGCCAAGCAGATCTTCTAGCTCTGAAGCTGGGCATCTTTATTTACACTGCACCCTGAGAAGGAAGAATGGTTGTCTTGAAATGGAGACATTGGCACTGGAATATGGGCATCCTTACACATACTACAAAGTATTCTGATGTCCTCATCTTTCTGTTGTGTTTTATTCCATACTTATTCCCCCTTTATTTCATGGTAACAGAATTATTTTTGTAGATTGGAAGCAAATAAGGCATATTCAAAATAATTCAGGATCCACATAATAAACGATACTATTGGCAAAGCATTGTTTTCCATGTTAACAGGTATATATGTATATGTATATATGTATATATATATTTCTTTTAAAATTAGTCTTTTCTGATCTATCACTTTTTTGTTCTTTATCTCTCACTCATTACTTCATGTCTGGTGCCTTTTGAATGGTTTAATAACTGACATGTTATTCATGAACGACTTTCCTGTGCTTTCCCACTGTTTTCACTCTTCTCCCATCAGTTTTTAGCTATGACTTAGTCACAATTTGGTTTTAGTATGTTTTGAAAATAAAATTCATTCTTACATAGCTATGGTGCTTATTCTTAGTTGTCAACTAGGTTACATTGAGGAATACCTAGAAAATTGGTAAGGCATATGTCTGTCTGTCTGTCTGTCTGTCTGTCTGTCTGTCTGTCTGTCTCTCTCTCTCTGTGTGTGTGTGTGTGTGTGTGTGTGTGTGTGTGTGTGAGAGAGAGAGAGAGAGAGAGAGAGAGAGAGAGAGAGAGAGAGAGACCACAGAAAATTTGCATGTGAGACAGAGAACTAAGGGGGAAGGCCCACACAAAGTTGGCAGCATTGACCAACAGGCTGAGGCTAGAATGGGTCATGAAATGGAAGATATGGGTGCTCCCAGAGCCTCACCAGCTCCCTTCTCCTGGAGTGCATGTATTGGCATTGTCTACAAATGTTGGGGTCCAGATAGTTTCACTTTTGACTGTGGACTCACACCAGCAGTTATTCAGGAACCTTCTAGATCTTAGCATAGGACTGGGGTTGCGTCTCCTCTCTCTTTTGCTCTGAGGTTCTCAGCTTCTTAAGCAGATAGTTCTGTGGCTCTCCAGAGATCAGATGCTACTGTGGAGTTCTGCAGTCTCTGATCATGCAGGCCATCCTAATACATAGTAAGCCCCTCATAGATCTCTCATAAGCGTTTATAAACTCCATTGGTTCTGTTCCATTGAAAACCTTTCCTCACAAGTCGTGGTAATCACCATTGAATTTTATTGAATATTTAATTCATTAATATTTACCAACCACCCAGGCAATGTCTACAGCTTATTTTCTTCTCAGCCCCATTTATACCGTTGCTGGCCTAGACTTAGCTCAAGCACAGTGTATATATGTATATATGACTATTGAATGTGTGTATGATTATAATTTGTTCTCATTCATTTTCTTGTTCCTTGCTCTCCTAAATACTCCTTTGTCCTCTATTTATTTTTATTACATGCATTGCATCACCCTATTTATTTCTCTTAAGACTTCTTCCTTTCCTCTCATGATCACTTTCTAGTTATATGACCATGCCATATAAATACACACTCTACATATACATATCTATGTACATATATTGCATACACTACATATACATATCTATTTACATATATTGCATGCACATATGAACACATATGTACAAACATGTGCATATATTTGTATAATAAATATATTATTTGGAAAGCATGGGAAATAGGATTTGTGTTTTTCCTCTTAGTAAATAATAAACTTGGGCTATTTGTTCAATTCTAATAATTATTTTACATTTATTATATTACATGTACAAAATGCTATGTATTTAGTACTTATACATACATCAGTACATGTGTGAGTGTGTGTGTATGTGTGTGATTTTGAATCTAGATTTCACATATGAGAGAAATCTAGAGTAATTTCCTATATCTTCTTATTTTGCTTAACATAAGGATTTCCAGTTACACCCATTTTTCTGAAAACATTATGACTTCATTTTTTCTATTTTATTAAAACTTGATTCTTTTTTCTTTTTTTAATTTATATTTTTTGAAAAGCATGTTCTTTTATTGAAAAAGAAAGTAAAAACATTTTATGATAAAACTGAAGATTTACGTGGAAAATATTTCTGATAGAAAAACACATTAAAATTTGACAATTTTCATGGAAAATTAAAGAGTAAAGTGGTAGACATAAAAAACATTGCTAAATTAATTGAAAAATGAAATATAAATATTTTATGATAGAATTGAAGACTTATGTGGAAAATATTTCTGATAAAATTGTAGAAAAATGTAGAAAAACATGTTAAACTTGAAGATTATCATGGAAAATTTTATATAGATATAATAATGGTAGGCATAAAAGTATTCCTAAGTTGATTGAAAGTGTAATTATAAACATTTTCTGATAAAGTTGAAGATTTACATGGAAAACATTTCTGATAAAATTGAAGAAATATATAGAAAAACATGTTAAAATCAAAGATTATCATGGAAAATTATACAGATAAAATGGTAGGCATAAAAATAATTCTAAGTTGATTGAAAGTGGAATTATAAACATTTTCAGGTAAAATTGAAGATTTACATGGAAAATATTTCTGATAAAATTAAAGAAAAATATAGAAAAACATTAAAATTGAAGATTATCATGGACAATTATAACAAAAAATTGTAGGCATAAAAATATTCCTAAATTGATTGAAAGTGGAATTATAACTATTTTCTGACAAAATTGAAGATTTACATGGAAAATATTTCTAATAAAATTGAAGAAATATATAGAAAAAATGTTAAAATTAAAGATTATCATGGAAAATAATAGTTAAAATGGTAGACATAAAAAAATTACTAAATAGAAAGAGAACATCACAAACATTTTCTGATAAAATTGAAGATTTACATGGAAAATATTTCTGTTAGACTATGTTTTTTGTTGGGAAATTGAGTCCATTGATGTTATAAGATTGATTCCTGTTATTTTTGATGTTCTTTTTATGTTTGTGTGGTTACTTTCTTTTGGGTTTGTCAGAAAAAGATTGTTTTCTTGCTTTTTCTAGGGTGTAGTTTCTCTCCTCGTATTGGTGTTTTCCATCTATTACCATTTGTAGGGCTGGATTTGTGGAAAGATAATGTGTAAATTTGGTTTTATCATGGAATATCTTGTTTTCTCCATCTACGGTAATTGAGAGTGTTGCTGGGTATAGTAATTTGGGCTGGCATTTGTGTTCTCTTAGGGTCTGTATGAGATCTGCCCAAGATCTAGCTTTCATCGTCTCAGGTGTGAAGTCTGGTGTAATTCTGATAGGTCTGCCTTTATAGGTTACTTGACCTTTTTCCCTTACTGATTTTAATATTCTTTCTTTGTTTAGTGCATTTGGTGTTTTGATTATTATGTGCCAGGAGGACGTTCTGGTCTGGTCCAGTCTGTTTGGAGTTCTGAAGGCTTCTTGTATGTTCATGGGCATCTCTTTCTTTAGGTTAGGGAAGTTTCCTTCTATAATTTTGAAGATATTTACTTGCACTTTAAGTTGTAAATCTTTGCTCTCTTCTATACCTATAATCCTTAGGTTTGGTCTTCTCATTGTGTCCTGGATTTCCTGGATGTTTTGGGTTACAAACTTTATGCATTTTGCATTTTCTTTGACTGTTGAGTCAATGTTTTCTATGGTATCTTCAGCACCTGAGATTCTTTCTTCTATCTCTTGTATTCTGTTGTTGATGCTTGCATCTATGACTCCTGAATTCTTTCCATGGTTTTCTATCTCCAGAGATGTCTCACTTTGTGATTTCTTTATTGTTTCTACTTCCACTTTTAGATCCTAGCTGGTTTTGTTCAGTTCCTTCACTTGATTGTGTTTTCCTGTAATTCTTTAAGGGATTTTTGTGTTTCTTCTTTAAGGGCTTTTACCTGTTGACTGATGTTCTCCTGTATTTCTTTAAGGAAGTTATTTAAGTCCTTCTTGAAGCCCTCTATCAGCATCATGAGATACGATTTTAAATCCAACTCTTGCTTTTCTGGTGTGTCTGGGCTATCCAGAACTTGCTGTGGTGGGAGAACTGGGTTCTGATGTTGCCAAGTAGCCTTGGTTTCTGTTGGTAGTGTTCTTGTGCTTGCCTTTCGTCATCTGGTTATCTCTGGTGCTAGTTGGTCTTGCTGTCTGGCTGGAGCTTGTCCCTCCTGTGTGTCTGTAAGCCTGTCTCTGTACTCCTGGGAGACCAACGCTCTTCTGTCAGGGTCTGTGCACAGAAGGCTGTGGAGCTGCCTGACTCTGGTGCAAATGGCAGGCCGAAGACCTCTGTTGCACCTGCTCCACTGATTGTATACCTGTGCGCTCCTATGTGTTCCCCTCCAGAGAGAAGGTGGAGATCTCACCTTGGTACTCAGAAGTGAAAGCACTGCTGGGAGATCACTCTCTCCTGGCAGACTGTGCACAGAAGACTGGAGTCCCCAGGCTCCCTGGTGCCTAAAACTGGATTCTTTTCTCATACTATATCATGATTACAGTTTCCCCTCCCTATACTCCTCTCAGCTCCTCCCCACCTTCCATCCCATCTGGATCTGCACCTTTTCTGTATTTTATTAGAAATGAACAAGCTTCTAAGAGATAACAAACAAACATGACAAAATAAAATATAATAAAACAAAACAAAAATCACATCAAAGTTGGATAAGGCAAACCAACAGAAGGAAAAGAGCCCAAGCGAAGGCACAAGAGTTAAAGACCCACTCATTTACACACTCAGGAATCTCATGGAACACTAAACTGAAGTGAAGACCTGTGCAGGCCCTGTGCTTGCTGCCTCAGTCTCTGCGAAGCCATACAAAAACTTTGCTCAGTTGATTTAGGGAGCCATGCCATCCAGGTATCTTCCAAACCCTGTTACTCTTACATTCTTTCTGTCTTCTCTTTCAGGGTTCCTTGAGCACTGTGGGAGGGATTTGATGGAGACATCCCATTTAGAGCTGAGTATTTGAAGATTCTCTCTCTCTCTCTCTCTCTCTCTCTCTCTCTCTCTCTCTCTCTCTCTCTCCATAATCTCTGGCTCTGGATCTCTGGATTTGTTCCTGTCTGCTATAGGAGGAAGCTTCTCTACTGAGAGTTAAATAAAGCACTAATTTGTGATTATGGTAGAATATCATTAGAAGTCATTTTTATCACAACTTTTTGTTTTAAAGACTAGTAGTATTTGAGTTTATCCCAGGTTTGTGGACTACCCACTTTCTGGTTCTTGGTCACCCAGTCAGTGTCGAGTATGGGTTCTGACTCATGAAGTGGGCCTTAAGTCAAATCAATATTGGTTGGTTTCTCCCTCGATCTTTGTGCCACCATTACTGTAGCAGATTTTTACAGGCGAGACAGCATTCTTTTTTTTTCCATTATTCTATTTATTTATTCACTTTACATCCCAATTGCTGTCTTCCTCATCAAGGTGTCCCCCTCACCACATAGCCCCCCATCCTTCCTCCCCTTCTCATCTTAGAAGGTGGGGGCTCTCCCCTGGGCATCTCCCACCCTGGCACATTAAAAGATAGTATTCTTGATCAAAGATTTTTGTGGCTGCGTTGATTTTTATGTTTTTCTTTTTCTTTTTTCTTTTTATGGCTGCATTAACTTACATTGTATGTGTATATTGCTTTATGATCAGTTCTTCTGGTTAGCCAATTTTAAGGCATATTTTAAATATTGTTCAGAAAGGTTTACAGTAGACTTTCCTTACAGCTAGTTTATCCCCACTGAATGTTCTATCTTAGCATCCTCACTGACCACACAGGAATTTGAGTAAGTGCATTTGACTTAAGACACTGTGAACTACAATACATTCCAGTTCTGCTTCGGTTCTGAGAATCACGTAGCCATGGCTCCACTTAGTCTTTTCTTCATTGGCAGTTCATAGGTCAGTGTCACATAGTCTCTCCCTACGATGTTCAACTCTGCATTTTCCTGAGGACATAAGTTTGCAGTTATGGTCTGTCTGTCTGTCTGTCTGTCTGTCTGTCTGTCTGTCTCTCTGTCTGTCTATTTGCCTTTCCCCTTCTTCCTCTCTTCCTACCTCCGACCCGTGTGTGTGTGGGGGGGGCGGGGGGGGTCTATTCAACTTCATGATCTTTGCCATTTAGTTTCAGCTACCTTGGCCTTCTTAAACTTATATCTGGGTGAGTGCTCTACTCTGTTTCAGTTACTCCCTTTTATGTAGTTGGGAAAACATGAGGAATATTAGGGTTTATGTTTCCATCCTGTTTAGAAATTATAGACTTGTACGTTCATTCAATGGATGATTGTTTTATATTTAGTTCTGATTTGTAATTATCTCCCGGAAGACAGATTTTGTAACAGTTTCTCCATCATAGCCAGAAGATGAAAGTTAAAATTATCTTTCTCCAAATGCACATTTTTAATGATTTTTGGAATGTTTAATACCTAATTAGGAACTAACAAAGCCTATAGAACTACTCTATTGGACAACAACTTGTTAACATATATTTCTAAAAAAGAGGCAAGGGTTGAAAATTACATAGAGTTTAGTGGTGAGATTTTTGTCTTCATTATCTTTGTTTTATAGATATTCAATAACCAATAGTCATTTAACTTTCAATTATAGAGTTAGTTGGGGATATCTGAAAAGTTTTGCTTAGTGTACAGTATAGTAAGGATTATCTCCCAGTCTTTGTAAATAACTCACTTTTAAGAATTCCTGCTAAAATGGATTTACATAAATGCTTCTTAATTTCAATGATTGAGTCTAGGGAAGCTTTGTTTGTATGGCACACATAAACATTAGGATAATTGATAATTTAAAATAATAATATTTAAACCACTTGGAGTTAAAAGTAACACCAGAAGATTGTTTAATTGAGTCACTGTAATTGTTTAATGAGGTAAAGTGACTTGATAGAATTCTGACAGGTAATTAATGATTAACTGAGAACTAATTTCCTTAGTAGGGTTTTTTGATAATATGCCACTCTGCATCTTGTTTTGTGAGTTAAACATTTAGGTATTCAATAGAATCAAGAAACTAATGAAAGTGAGAGTAGATGCTAAGGATTCTATAACTGGGAACAAAATTAACTTTTCTAGTGCAGAGAGCAAACTGAGAAAACATTCTGCCACTGAAACAAGCAAGCACCTCTCTATTTATAGCGCTCACTTGTCTTTGAATGGGTTGTGAACAGGGTCTCACTGTGTGGACATGATCGTCTGTCATATTTGTAGCAAACTAAACGACTCATTCCAGGATCAATTTAACATATTTATGTGAAAATGTCACCCATAGAATTTTCCAAAGTAAGTTAAGTGTCTGCAATGTTATTTTCTCTAATAACTAATGCTGAGGGAATCTGGCCCTCAAATCCCACAAACTGTAAGCCTTAGTTAGGTCCTGGCCTAAATAAGCCACATTCCACAGCAACTTAACCTATAAACTCAGTCTTATTAAAAGCAGCCTCGATGCCACACACTCGGTGTTTGTTGTAAGTCACCCACTCATGTGGTTTCCACACTTACCTTGGCAAAGCAGCTTGGGGCAGTCAAGCTTGACTCTGCTTCCTCTCTACTGTGCCTTCCCCATCTCTTAGCATGCCAGAGAATCTAGTTGTCAGACGGAGGCTCGAATTAGACTTGATTTCCTCATGGTACAATCAGGACCAATTCTATCATCTTCATCCCAAATTACCTCATTCTCCATGAAGAAGTACAGAAGTCCCATAGTTCTGGCCCAGACTCTCCTTCACAAGACTCTGTATACCTTCCAGGCTGACCCAGTCACAACCTCCTTGGATCTGTAAGCCCATCCACTGTGTCTGTCTGTCAGATGACCTTCATGAGAGAATGCCCATGTGCCGTCTTTTCTGTGAAAGTATCTTCACCTTCTTACTGAATTTCAGTTGTTTCCTCTTTGCTTCCACAGAGAGCAATTCCTCCTTTCAGGTTTATGTACAGTCCCGTGAGCTCTTCGCTTTTGTTAGTCTCCTGGGTTGCCTCTTCCTTTCCACAACCTTTTCCAATCTTTTCTATTCTAGACCTCTACAGCAGGTCATGCAGGGACACAGGTAATTTGCATGATTCTGCCCAGCCTGAGGGGGAAGATAGATTCTACCTAAGCACAACACATGGTGCCCTTGTGACTTCGTATCTGCTTCTTCTCCCCTCACTTAAGAGACTCAGTGCGTGAAACTGAATCAGTCACTTTGCCAGTCAAAGGCTTCAATGCTGGACTTCCCCAGTGCAGTTGACTTTTTTCATTTTCTCCTAAACACTGACTAGTTCTTACAAAAACACACAAAACACATTATCTTCACTGTTTTTGATTGTTTCTCCTCCCTCCCTCCAACCTACCCTCCCTCCCTCCTTCCCACCCTCCCTCCCTTCCTCTTTTTTATAGACAGGCTATGTAGCCTACAGTCGCCACAAATCCCTCTCTTCTTGGTTTAGCTTTCTAAAAGCTGGGATTGTAGACTACATTAGTATCACATCTAGTTCAAAGGTTTTACATTCTCATTTAAAAACCCAGAACATGGGGAAGGGCACATGGAGTCATTATAATAATTTTTTTAACATATTGCATGTTTTTCTGTTCAGGAAATTTTCCCCTGTGCCCATGTGCTCAAGGCTCTTCCCCAGTTTCTTTTCTATTAGTTTCAGTGTGTCTGGTTTTATGTGGAGATCCTTGATCCATTTGGAGTTGAGCTTAGTACAAGGACATAAGAATGGATTGATTTGCATTCTTCTGCATGCTGACCTCCAATTGAACCAGCACCATTTGTTGAAAAGGCTCTCTTTTTTCCACTGGATGGTTTTAGCTCCTTTGTCAAAGATCAAGTGACCATAGGAGTGTGAGTTCATTTCTGGGTCTTCAGTTCTGTTCCATTGATCTACATGCCTGTCACTGTACCAATAGCATGCAGTTTTTAACACTATTGCTCTGTAGTACAGCTTGAGGTCCAGGATAATGATTCCCCCAGAAGTTCTTTTACTGTTGAGAATAGTTTTAGCTATCCTGGGTTTTTTGTTATTCCAGATGAATTTGAGAATTGTTCTTTCTAACTCTATGAAGAATTGAGTTGGGATTTTGATGGGGATTGCATTGAATCTGTATATTGCTTTTGGCAAGATGGCCATTTTTACTATATTAATTCTGCCAATCCATGAGCATGGAAGATTTTTTCCATCTTCTGAAGTCTTCAATTTCCTTCTTCAGAGACTTGAAGTTCTTGTCATAAACATCTTTGACTTGTTTGGTTAGAGTCACATCAGGATACTTTATATGGTTTGTGGCTATTGTGAATGGTGTCATTTCTCTTACTTCTTTCTCAGCCTGCTTATCCTTTGAGTATAGGAAGGCTACTGATTTGCTTGAGCTAATTTTATGTCCGGCCACTGTGGGACCTTAATGAGACTTGTGGCCACGCCCCAGGTTCTAGCCTGACTCTGCCTCGGCAGTCACCTGCCTGCGGCCACACTCTGCCCGCCTCCTGGTTACCTGACCACCCAACTCACTATAAATAACACCCCTCAGCGCGTGCTCGCTCGCTCTCTCTCTCCCGCTTGTTCTCCCCTGGCCCTCTTCTTTGTCTATCTCTCTGTCTCTCCATTTTCTCCCCTTCCCATCTATTTATTTTCTCCTCTTTCTTTGTCTTTCTATCTCTTTTCTCTTTCTATTTTCTTAATAATAAAACATCAAAGCTATGGGCCGCCTCTTATTAAATTCACCACATGGAGCTAGCTGGTACGCACCGTCTGAGACTCTGGGATTCAGCCACGTGGACAGTCTGAGCACAGGTAACCGGCAGAGAGATCCACCCCAGAATGCCTTCTGTGTGGCATTTCTCTGCGCCCCTGTGCGCCATGTGTGGGACTGGCCAGTGGCTTCCCCAACACCCCCCCCCCCCCCCCCGCGGAACCTCCGTGTCTGCCTGCGTCTTCTGCATATGCACACTACCTTGGCCCGAGAGTGAGGCCCTCGTGCAGCCGGCCTGACCTGGCGCATGTCGCCTCCCCCCCCCCCCCCGCCTGTGTCCACCCACGCCAGGCCCCGCGCTTCTTTTCTTTTTTTCCCCACAGGCCACTTTGCTGAAGTTATCAGCTGAGTTCTCTGGTGGAGTTTTTTGGGTCACTTAAGTATACTATCTTATCATCTGTACCCTGTTATACTACTCCTGGGCATATACCCAGAGGACTCCCCAGCGTGCAATAAGGACACATGCTCCACTATGTTCATAGCAGCCTTATTTATAATAGCCAGAAGCTGGAAAGAACCCAGATGTCCCTCAATGGAGGAACGGATACACAAAACATGGTATATTTACACAACGGAATACTACTCAGCAATTAAAAACAATGAATTCATGAAATTCTTAGGCAAATGGTCAGAACTGGAAAATATCATCCTAAGTGAGGTAACCCAATCACAAAAGAACACACATGGTATGCAGTCACTGAATATCCATGACACAATTCACATATCAATTGATTCCCAAGAAGAAGGAAGGAAAGGCCCCTGGTCCTGGAAAGACTGGATGCAGCAGTGTAGGGTAATACCAGGACAGGGAAGTGGGAGGGGGTTGACTGGGGAACAGGGGGAGGGAAGAGGGCTTATGGGACCTTTGTGGAGGGGAGAACTGGGAAAGGGGAAATCATCTGGAATTTAAATAAGGAATATAGAAAATAAAAAAAGAAAAACATCTTGCATGTTTATTATTACTTAAAAAAATCAAAAGTTAAATATATAGCAATTTTCCTCCTTACCCACAGCTGTTTGTAGCTTTATGTTCTCTTCTCTGTTTTTCTGTAGAAAAATCTCTGTAAAATGTTATGTATATTTACTGCTTCCACTATTCCTTCAGAGTTCAGTCCTCACCATACTACTGAAACAGGGTAAGTCACTGTCTTTAATGCCTCTTCCTTCAACAAATTCAACCTACAGTTGAATCCCAATTTCCACATCCCAATCTTTCATTGTGCACCATCTGATCTCAGTTCCTCCCCCCTCTGACTACCTGGATGTCAGAATTCAAGTGTACATGAGGTGCTAGTGAGCAGAGAGGGAGGAGCGTCTCTTTGTCATGGATATGAAAGACATAAAAAAATCAGCTGTTTGTATGCATTTTCTTTCTTTTTTAAAAAAAGATTTATTTATTATTATATGTAAGTACACTGTAGCTGTCTTCAGACACACCAGAAGAGGGCATCAGATCTCATTATGAATGGTTGTGAGCCACCATGTGGTTGCTGGGATTTGAACTGAGGACCTTTGGAAGAGCAGTCAGTGCTCTTAACTGCTGAACCATCTCTCCAGTCTGATGCATTTTCAACTTTGACTTATTTGCATCAAATGCTTTTTCTCCCTACCCCCACCTCTCTGCATACTACTATATGTACTCGGTGTTATGATCCTATAGACCATTGTCAAACCAAGATTTTCAAAGTGAGGATGTCTCCTCAGTCTCATATTCTCCACTCCTCTTCTCTTTGCAACTGCACATCAAACAGACATCACAAAGTAGACGCATCCTGAGATAGTAGAAGCTCTTCCTGCCTCTCTTGTCTCTTTCCTCACCCTTTCCTTAGTGCCTCTTGTCTCAGAAGACAAGAGTAGAGCTATTCATCAAGTAGGTCAACCCTCAAATGTTCACTAGGCTTTAATTTGCATACTTCACAATATCTATCACCATAGAGGGGCATTCTATTGCCTTTGCATTCAAAGTAGACCCAGGATCAGTCTACTTCCCCTGGACTAGGGCTCCGCCATCCCCTACTTGCTGCATTGCAGTGATCTCCTTCTTGGCATTTTGGTTTCCCGCCTGATCCTATGCAGAATTTTGTACCGTGACACTTAGAATAACACTTTAACAACATAAGTCAGATCACATCAATCTAGGTTCCAAAACTTTTTGACGAATTCCCGTCCCACTCAGTACATTCCAAAACTTTGTCCCCAACTCGAAGTGCTCGCAGGAGCAGTTGCTCAGCCCCGCTCTTGCCCATCCTTGTTTGACCTGTGCTGCTTCATGCTGCTCCGTTTCCTATGTGCTGAGAGCTTCTACTCACTATTCACTCGCTTAGAATGGTTCCCATTTCATGAATTCCTAACACTAGCATCGTTTATCCCCAACTTCTTTGAATCTCAGCTCAAATATAACCTTAGCTGAGGTGTTTGTTCTAGAACAGTTTGCATAAAAGGGATCTTCCCACTCTGGGACTCACTCTGTTTCTCTATTTTGATTTATATGTATATAAAAGGTATTTTATATAATGCACATATATATATGTATATATACCACTAACATTCTAGGAATTTATTAGTTTACTCTTTTATTTCACTCATCTCATACCCTTTTTTCTATTTTGCTTAGTTTGTTAAGCAAAAGGCCTAAACTATGGCTTAGCATATAGTACATGCTCAGTAATGATTTTTGTATGATCGTATTTCTTCTTTTATTATTCTTGGTTCCATCAGGCTATTTTCAGGAAGGAAACAATGCACTTTAAGCCACCCCTCCACACCTACCTCGTCCCTGCATTCTTAACTTTCTCTCCAACTAGCTGCATACACTGTCCCCTTACACAGCTTTGCTTCTACTCTCACGTCCTTTTAGGCTGAGAAAAGAATTATTTAAAATAACACAATAATGAATAGTTGGAGAATCAATGGAAGATGGTGAAGCTGAATATTGCACATAGAGATATTAAAATGAATAACAGAATATAAGAAAGCATCTTACTGGCTTGTAAATGATAGGATCTTATATTTATAATACAGCCATCTGATACACAAGGATACTTCAGGCATTGGGTCACACATAGTTGCTGATCTTATTGTGATAATAAAGCTGAAACACTAATTTCAAAGCACAGCATTGCAGTGGGTATACCCTGAGCTAATAGACAACTGTGTAGCTGGTTTGTATGTTTACAACACACTAATTGTTCCTACTTTAGAGTGTACTTCTTGCACTTATAAAGACAGTTTACTGAAAAGCATTTTTTTCTGGGTTAAATTGGCAGCTGCCTCAGATAACCTCATATTTACTGAGCCTCTTGAACACATCAAGGACCCACGCTGAATGATTAGCATATCTTATGTAGGTTTGTGTAGGTCTACTCCGTAATGTTCTTCCAATGACAAAGTACCTGGTGTCAAAGTACAGTACTGTCATTAAGTAACATGCTGTAGGTAGGTGGATAAAGCAAGATCAAGACTGGAGTTCAAGTAGCCAATATAGCTTGGTTTGTGTCTCCTCCTCTTCATCATTCTTTTGTTTCTTAGTTGCAGAGTCTGGTTCTCTCTCTCTCTCTCTCTCTCTCTCTCTCTCTCTCTCTCTCTCTCTCTGTCCATTATTTTATTTTTTTTGGTATTTAGTCTTTTCTCATATATTACATCCTGACTTACAGTTTCCCTTATCTCTTCTCCTCCAAGTGTCTCCCCCTCCCTCATTTACCCTCACCTCCAGATCCACTTTTCTTCCATCTCCTTTCAGGACATCTCCTTTAAGAAAAGGGCAGTCCTCCCAGAAATATCAACCAAACATGGCATATCGTGTTGCAATTAGGTGCATCCCTTTATATAATGGATGGACAAGGTAACCCTGCAGAAGGAAAAGGGTCCCAAAAGCAGGCAAAAGAGTCAGAGACAGCCCCAGTCCCTGTTAGGTGTCCCAAAAGAACACCGAGCTACACAACTATAACTTATATGCAGAGGAACTAGGTCAGATCCATACAGGCTCCCTGATTGTGGACCCTATGAGCCCTGGTTAGTTGATTCTCTCTCTCTCTCTCTCTCTCTCTCTCTCTCTCTCTCTCTCTCTCTCTCTCTCTCTCTCTCTCTCTGTGTGTGTGTGTGTGTGTGTGTGTGTGTGTGTTTGGGGGTGTCCTTGACCCTTCTTGCTCCTATAATTCTTTCTCTTTCTTCCCCTCTTCTGCAGAATTCCTTAATGTTTGGCTGTGGTATCTGAATCTGCTCCCATCAGTAGCTGGTTGAAGCCTCTCTAATGATGATTACGCTAGGCAAAGTATCATTAGGAATCATTTCATTGTCTTTTCAATTTTTCTCATATTTTACTTATTTATTTTTGCTGGTTGTGTTTAGTTCTGCCCTAGATCTCAGGGATATCCCGCCTCTGTTCCCTGGCCCTCCAGGCAGTGTCAGGCATGGGCTTCCTAAAATGGCATGGATCTCAAGCTGGACCAGTCATTGGTTGGCCAGTCCCACGATATCTATACCACCTTTACCCAATCTCATTTTTCAGGCAAACAAATTGTAGGTTGAAGGTTTTGTAGCTAGACAGGCGTCCCAGTCCCTCTGCTGGAAGCTTTGCTCAGTTACAGAAGATGGCTGGCTCAGGTTCTGTATCTCCAATTACGAGGAGTTTTTCCTAGAGTCACTCTCAGATTTCTGAGATTTTTCACCATGCTAGGTTTCTACCTTGCCCCTTGAAATGCCCCCAATTCCAGTTGTCTCTCCCAGTACTCTTTCCCCCACCCAATACCCCATTGCTTCCTGTTCCCATCCCCCTGTCCTCAGTCCACAACATCTCTTCTATTTCTCTTTCCCAGGGAAATTTTTACATTCTCATTTGAGCCCTCTTTGTTACTTAGTCTCTCTGGGTCTGTGGGTTATAGGATGATTATCCTTTACAGCTAATGTCCACTTATAAGTGAGCACTTACCCACTTCCTGGGTCTGGTTTCCTCACTCAGGATGATTATCTTTTCTACTTCTATCCATTTACCTGCAAATTTCATGAGGGTATTATTTTTTTAACAGCTGAGTGATACTCCATTGTGTAAATGTGCCATGTTTTCTTTATCCATTCTTCAGTTGAGGTATATCTAAGTTGGTTTCAGTTTCTGGCTATTGCAAATAAAGATGCTATGAACATAATTGAGCAAGTGTCTCTGTGGAAGAATGGAGCGTCTTTAGGGTGCATGCCAAAGAGTGGTAAAGCTGGGTCTTGAAGTAGGTAGATTCCCAGTATTCTTAGAAACTGTCATATTGGTTTCCATAGTATCTGAACAGGTTTGCACCTCCACCAACAATGGAGGAGTGTTCTCCTTGCTCCACATCTTAGTCAGCATGAGCTGTCACTTGTGTTTTTGATCTTAGCCATTCTGACAGGTGTAAGATAGAATCTTGAAGTCATTTTGATTTGCATTTCCCTAATGCCTAAGGTTGTTGAACATTTCTTTTAAGTGTTTCTCAGCCATTTGAGAGTCCTCTGCTGGAATTCTCTGTTTATATCTGTACCTAATTTTGATGGGTTATTAGTTTGCTGATACTTAGTTCTTGAGTTCTTTATATATTTTGGATATTAGCCCTCTGACACATGTGGAGTTGGTAAAAGTCTTTTTCCATTCTGTGAGCTGCTGCTTTGTTGGGTTGACTATGTCCTTTGCCTTACAGAAGTTTTTATACATCTAGTTTCATGAGGTCTCATTTATTAGCTATTGATCTTAGTATTGGTGCTGTTTTGGTGTTGTCACAGGAAGTTGTCTTCTGTGCCCATGCATTCAAGGTTATTGCCTACTTTCTTTTGTATCAGGTTGAGTGTGTCTGTTTTTATGTTGAGGTCTCTGACCTACTTGGGCTTGAATTTTGTGCAGGGTGATAGATACTGATCCATTTGTGTTCTTCCACATGTCAACATCCAGTTAGACCATCGTCATTTATGGATGGTGCTTTTGTTTTTCCATTGTATATTTCTGGCTACTTTATAAATGAATCAGGTGTCTAATCATGTGTATTGATTTATGTCTGGATCTTTGACTTGATTCCATTGATCAACCTGTTTGTTTTTAGTGCCAATCCCATGCCAGCTGTAGAATTTTGTTTTTAAGGAAAGAGATTTAGGCGAATTGATAGAGTCATAAAATTTCCAGGGCATTCAAAATTATGGTCTAAGAGATATTTATAGATTCCCTTACATGCATACATCAAAATGTTGACCCCCTGCTGGGAATAGGCTCTCTTTTCAATAGTTTAGAAAGCTGTCTTAAGATTCTGTTAGCACTTTGTGTGACACATAGTTGAAGTTCAGTAAATTTTAGTGAAGTGTGTCATCACACTTTAGTGAAGCGTGTCCATACTTTGAGATGTCAACCAAGGTTTTCATTCTGGTTTCTCCTCATGCAGTGTAACCTTTCTGCAGTTTGGACACTCAGACTTTAAGCTTATAATGCTTTCATATGCAAGCAGCCGAAGAAATAAAAGTATTTCTGCCTTTTGATTTTTTATACCATAGGCCAGAAAGGAATATAGGTCCCAAACAAGAGATAAAAAAATTCATAGAAGGGCTTCTGTAATAGAGAAAAATTGACTTCCCACAAATTTGACTGGGGGACCAGTCTTTGAGGGGAAACCAGTATTTTTTACAAAGTGATGTCACTTCATTCAGACTGGAGTTGGGCATTCCTTAGAGGAGAAGCTATAGTACTTAAGCCATGGTGGCCTGTGAGAAGAGGTCCTGAGTACTAAACTTCCAGTGCTGAAGTAAGTCCCAGGAGTATCAAGAAACACAGCAATCCTAGATGGATTTGCAGAGCCAACAGTTCCAGAAACTCATGCCCATAAAAAGCTGTAAGTCACAGAACAAAGACAGACCTATGTATGTTCATGGGTGACTTAGAGGTCAGAAAGGTATTAATTTTATATAACTTCCATGGCTGCTTCTGTCTTGTACCTTCTTCAAAATGTTTATGCCCTTCAAAACACAGGATGAAATTTAATTACCTACATGTTTGTATTAGCAGGTAAGATGTGAGATATCATAAGGCTTCCTCTCATGAATGGGCCAGTGCAGTTATTGTCAGATGAGTATCCATTATTGTGGGAATGAGCTCTTTAGAAAACAATGAATTCTACTGTGTCTCTCTTTGTTCTTCTGCACTGTGATCCCTTGTGATAATTCACAAAATAGCAAGAAGACCTCTTCCAATGCCAACCAGCTTGATATTGAGTTTTCCAGCCTCAAACCTCTTGAGCCAGTGTATTTATGTTCATTCTAAATGACCCCTCTTAGCAATTCTGTTACAGCAGCATGACATGACCCAATAAAGATGCCTGGCAAAACCTAAAAGGCCTTAGGGTTAAAAAGAGGGAAATTCAGACACCTGAGGATGTGCCAAAGGGTATGAGGATGTCACCAGGACAAACATTTTTGAAATGGAGCACCATATCTGACTTTTTACTTCTAGAAGTGTTTATCTTGTGCGAGAAATTAGGAACACAATCCAAACTGGTGTCAATAAGAAGAATCGAGTTCAGGGACATACAAATTTCCATTTTACTTTTCATTGTCTGAGTGCTTGGCTCAGAATGCTACTTACTGGATTTCCTGTTCTGTACATGCCCACTGCTGCAAGCAAATGTCTTAAAGCTTCTATGGCCTGCCTATGTGTATTCCCCAAATGTTATCTTGTCTCTTGCACTTTAGGATCAAGCGTGGGACAGTGGGGAGGTTTTCTCAGCTTGACTGACTCACTGAACTCTTAAGCCTCCATTTTCCTGATCATAGTGATTCCTAAGAAATGGCAAACATTCGTGACATAATTGTGGCCTGACTAGACACAGGGTTGCGAAGCTCTTTTACTCTTAAACTAATTTTAGGCATTTATTTTGAACAAAAATAACATTAGATTTATTGGAGAGAGAAGTCTTAATTTGATGCAGTTATGAAACCTGAAAAAAATCACAGAGATCCACAGTTAAAATGCAAGTTAAAGTGCTGACTGTAAAAACCAGAGTATTATCTGAGATGCTTTAGAAGGATATTTGAGCAAATGTAGACCTTCAGAGCACAGGCAGGCATACTCTCACTATTCATAGCACTGCAATTGAGTACCTGTTTTAGGAGCAGTGTCCATTCCCAGAGCAGTGTCAATGAATGTCAGTCTCTGATGAGGCAGATTAATTTGCCATGAACACGTCTTTAACAAGGCAATATGCAACGTCTCAGCCATCAAAGATGCTGTGGAGCCTCAAATATGCAAGAGCGGCAGCTGAAACACAATTGCGTTTTGCTGAAAGAAAAGTAATCACCCAGGCACAAAATCCAGTGTGTGGAAAGTAAATGAGCAGGGAAGAGCCACTGGGGTCTTAGAATAACTTGCTTCCAGTCCTTTTCCAGGAACTCAGTTGCGATGTTAAGTATCTCCCTTGAGATGACCTGTGATAGACCACTGGGGAGATTTGGAAGAGGTTTTCTAAGTATGTATGCAAAAAAGTATGGAATGTAAAAAAGGAAATTTAAATGAGTATTCTATGCTTTCTTGTGTGTTCTCAACATGCCTTAATTTAAAGCATTTATTCCAC
This sequence comes from Tokudaia tokunoshimensis, assembly GCA_036184795.1. Classification (NCBI taxonomy): domain Eukaryota; kingdom Metazoa; phylum Chordata; class Mammalia; order Rodentia; family Muridae; genus Tokudaia; species Tokudaia tokunoshimensis. The sequence goes on along the minus strand of BTHU01000013.1, from coordinate 56,962,931 downwards.
AGTATGTGACTTATTAACCAACTGGAACCTTTGGTGACTGTAATTGGGAGAAAGGAGATAGCCACAGGAGAACTCGAAAGAATACCATGATGCTAATTCAAGGCAGTTACCTGGGATACTTCCTCAGAGCAGCTCAGTGGAGTTGTTATCATGTAAGAAGCCAGATCAAGAAGCGCCTTGCTGAGTCTTCAGAGTTCCATTCTGTATTTTCTCACGCAGAAGACATATTTGTTGTTGTGAATTTGTGGTGCCGATCACTCTTTCACTTTAAAAACTGGATTTTAAAGTAGGTCGTATACCTAAAGCCTTCAATGTATTGCTATGGGTTAGCATAATACAGTATTCCTGAAAAATGAGGGGACTTTATTTTTTAAGTGCGTGTTTTCACTTCCTAAGTACTGGAAGTTTGGATAAGGTTAAAAATGTTCCTGGTTTCTTTCCAGCTTCTGGCTATTATAAATAAGGCTGCTATGAACATAGTAGAGCATGTGTCCTTATTGCATGCAGGTAAAGTCTCTGGGTATATGCCCAGGAGTGGTATAGCCAGATCCTCCGGGAGTGTCATGCCCAGTTTTCTGAGGAACCGCCAGACTGCTTTCCAGAGTGGTTGTACCAGCCTGCAATTCCACCAGCAGTGGAGGAGTGTTCCTCTTTCTCCACATCCTCACCAACAACTGCTGTCTCCTGTGTTTTTGATCTTAGCTATTCTGACTGGTGTGAGATGGAATCTCAGGGTTGTTTTGATTTGCATTTCCCTAATGACTAAGGATGATGAACATCTCTTTAGGTGCTTCTCAGCCATTAGATATTCTTCAGGTGAGAACTCTTTGTTTAGCTCTGTACCCCATTTTTTAATAGGGTTACTTGCCTCTCTGGAGTTTAACTCCTTGAGTTCTTTGTATATATTGGATATTAGCCCTCTGTTGGATGTAAGGTTGGTAAAGATCATTTCCCAGTTAGTTGGTTGCCGCTTTGTCTTTTTGACAGTGTCTTTTGCCTTGCAAAAACTTTGTAATTTAATGAGGTCCCATTTGTCTATTCTTGATCTTAGAGCATAAGCTATTAGAGTTCTGTTCAGGAATGTCCCTCAACGGAGGAATGGATTCAGAAGATGTGGTATATCTACACAATGGAATACTACTCTGCAATTAAAAACAATGAATTCACGAAATTCCTAGGCAAATGGTCAGAACTTGAAAATATCATCCTTAGTGAGGTAACCCAATCACAAAAGAACACACATGGTATGCAGTCACTGATAAGGGGATATTAACCCAGAATCTCGGAATCCCCTAGACACAATTCGCATATTAATAGATTTCTAAGAAGATGGAAGGAGAGACCCCTGGTCCTGGAAAGACTGGATGTAGGGGAACGCCAGGACAGAGAAACGAGAGGGGGTTGAATGGAGAAAAGAGGGAGGGAAGGGGGCTTATGGGACTTTCGGGGAGGGAGGAACCAGGAAAGGGGAAATGATTTGGAATGTAAATAAAAAAAAACTTAGAAAATAAAAAAAAAAATGTTCCTGGTTACACAGATAAAGAATAACATCCCCGAGTCTCCCGGCAAGTGCTCTGAACTCCAGAGTCCCTGCTTATATGGCTCTGCCATGGTCTTCTTTTCTCAAAGAGCAAGGAGGAGTAAAGGTTACATTCATGCTATGAGTTGAGCCTCTAAAGTTAGGGGTGAATATGGACCTTCAGGCCCAATGGACATCTCTTGCCTGGAGTGTTTAGAGGAGCTTCTCTTGTCCCCGGAGGCCACCTCCGGAGTTAGCAACTGAACAGAGAATGGAAAAATTGAATTCACTGAACATTTAAACAAAACCAATGGGGGAATAATCTTCGTGGCTTTTTATAAAAGGGAACTTAACCAGACCAACCTACACAAACCCTTCCCGTAGGCAAATAAGGAAGAACCAGTGGCCACAACTGACAGTGGACTTCAGTGTTCAAAATTCTTTGACCCAGTGAAAGGGATGAGGCAACTCCCCATGAGTTTCCTGGGCTGTTTTATCATGCCTACAGAGCTAGAGCAAAGACATGGAGTCAGGAGGGAAAAGAGGAATGCTTTCTATAATGAAGAAGCACTCACCCCCTAGGGTTCATGCCTGGAAAAGGTTACTTTCAAGACTTTTTGCATAGAATTAAACAATAAACATGCTATATTTACCCATAGCACCCACATTTAAATTTTGATCATCAAGATATTAAGAGACTGGTAAATATCTTCAAGATAATTTAAATGGGCAACTGGGAGATAAAAACAACAACAACAATAACAGCAACACAAATTCAGAGCACTGAAGAAATAACTTTAATACTTAATGATTCATTTAAAACAGTCCATGAATTTTACTCTTTAGATATGACACTGGATAAAGTCTGAAGGTACTAGTGAATTATTTGATCTGTTTTGTTTGTAAGTACAATGCAGCAAACATTTAAATGCCATAGTGAAAGGTCCTTCCTTGTATAGTAAAGACATGGGGAAAATTGTATTAACACAAATAAGGTCCAAGGAAGGATAAAAGATTCTTTAATCAGCACAGGACTTCTCTGCCAATCAATGTTAGTGTTTTAATTTGGGTAATGATGTTTTTGTCCGTTCTGTCTTGCTCATGGTGTGATGTCTAACAGCATATTGGTGTGTCCCATTAGATGACAATGGCACCCTCAAACTCTGTTCTCCATTTTGTTACAACCAAAAATATTTCCAGAAGCTACCAAGCCTCACAAAGGAGGACTGTGCAGTCCTTGTTCCCTGAATCACCAATGCTTTGGCAGTGTGAACAGGGTGGTGGGGCGTCAGGGGGTAGGGCAGGGGCAGCAGCACAGTGAAAGTCTGAAGATTTCCAGAGATAATGGCTGGGCATGGTCATGGAGGATGGATAGGTAGCTCACCAGAAGATAGACATACCGAATCAAAAACAGTTTTGAAGATAGAAATAAAGAAGAAGGAGGAGGAGGAGGAAGAGGAGGAGGAGGAGGAGGAGGAGGAGGAGGAGGAGGAGGAGAAGGAGAAGGAGAAGGAGAAGGAGAAGGAGAAGGAGAAGGAGAAGGAGAAGGAGAAGGAGAAGGAGAAGGAGAAGAAGAAGAAGAAGAAGAAGAAGAAGAAGAAGAAGAAGAAGAAGAAGAAGAAGAAGAAGAAGAAGAAGAAGAAGAAGAAGCCTTCGTCAGTCTGAAAGCTCAGGTCCCTCTGCTCCATGAGCCATTTTTCTTGGACCTATTGTGCTGGTCCCTGAAAATGCAGATATTTTCATGTACTGGCTTCCCATTCAGCATCTCCTGACCTGATCGTTGTTGCTTCACAAGGATGTAGGTTGATGCTGTGACTGTCAAGTTTATCTCTCAAAATTTGCTACTAAGTCTTTTCTTGGGGTGGGTGTACTTGACCTTGTCTATCCCATAGCTTATTACTAAAATGAAACCATCCTACTCACTGATGTTTTGATACCTGTGGTAAGCAGCAGGAAATGGGGTTTTACTAGTGGAATGCTAACTTTCAGGGCAAAATTTCAGTTAACTCTAAATTTCTTTTGTAATGCCCAATGGACCATTGGGTATTTTCTGACCTGATATTTAAATTTCAAGGACTGAAAAATATAGAATGTTATAAATTTAAATTCATGTTAGAAAATGATTTTGCCTTAGGCTTTTCCTCTCTCTGTTGGGGTTTTCTTCCTTCTTAGCTTTCCCCATTCTCTTCAACTGCTTCATACTAGTCTCATTTTCTGTCTTTTGTTACTGTGGTTAGTTTTCAACATTTAGCTCCCAGTGGGAACTTACTGAGAGGGTCACTTTTTGAGGAAATTTTACTGTCTCCCAAGGACACCTCTCCTTGGTCATCTCAGTGGATTTCAGTAATTTTGGAGTGAGACAGAGACTGAGATACGATTTAGATTCATTCTATCCTGGTTGCTGTTGCCCTCTGCATTCTCCTAGATGCTGATGGAATCAAAGTCACTTCAGGAAGGAAGAGCTGGAGATGAAGGATGTATCTTATATCTCTAGTGTGTTGCTCCCTGAAGTAAGGAGGATTCAAGTTCAACTTGCCCGAAGCAGTGCCTGATTCCGGCACCACTTTCCCCTGAACCAGATTCTTTCTGGAATATCTGTTCCCACCCATATTCCACAGTTGTTCACTAACAGTTGTTCTTTGATCCCTGGCTCCCCACATCTCTCCGTGAAATCAACCAAATGCTGGGTGTTTTCACAGGAATTCTAGGCCATCATGTTCTTTTTCTTATTGGTTAATTTTTAGTTTTTTAAAACCCAGACTTCCTTTCTTCTTCTCTTTGCATTGCTGTCATGGAATAGTGGATAAAATTGTCATTTTGTACCAAATCTTAAAATTCACCAGTGTTTCATATAGAGGTACAATAAGCTGGTCTTTTCAATCCCAGCTATCATATAGTTTGCTATTTTAATGATGATACACACACACACACACACACACACACACGCATATATATATATATATATATATATATATATATATATATATATAATTTTTTTTTGGTTAAACCCATCATTGTGAACCTGACCCAAATCACTGACATCTTGTTTCATCTCTTAAAATGTCTTGGTCTGTGGTCTTACCACCTAAGAATCTATCCTGGCTATAATTATACAGTGATATAATTTATCTATCACCCTTCCATAATGCCCTTAAGATTTTCTATTTATTTATATTTATATTAGTATCCGAGAGCAAAGTGAGCCAAGAATGAATCCTATTTTTACTATGCTCAGCAGATACTTCATGGCTTGGCCCTCTCAGCTATCCAATCCAACTCACTTCACTCTCCTTTATGCACCCCCACCTCCACACATTCTCCATCCACAATGGCTTTCTTTCACGTGTGCAAATGTGCTTGGCTCCTCCCTTTCCCAGGGTCTTCCCACACACTGTTTTCTCAGTCTAAAATACCCTTTCCTTCATGGTGTTTTCCCTCACCAAGTTTTACTCACGCTTAAGCCATCTCCTTTCCAAATAGCCTGTGGTTTTATTTGAAAAAACACCAGGCTATTTATGTCTCCATTGCTTGCTATTTTTACAAAATAGTCCTTCCCCCCAACCCACATCTTCTTACTGTGTCCCGAAGTTTGAGAGAAACTTTCCCACCCAGGAACTTTTTCAGCATAGCCCTCCTCCTGTTTCTGTGGATTGTGATCTAATTTTACCCTCCTTATTTCAATTAAAGCCTCATGAGAGATTTTTCTGTATTAAATTTCTTCTTACTAATGAAAATATTAACCTAGTGACATTGATTTAGTCAATAGTCCAGCAAGAATGCTGTGCCAAGTTCCCTGGACATGGAGTTTCAAAATTCCAGGCCAACCTGAAGCTCAAACTTTCCTTTTATTGCTTAACTTTAGTGATTGTCTCCAATGACCCAGAGTACAAACATTTGTAGTAATTACTTGCTTAATTGAACGCACCCACACCTCCCTTTAGAGTCAAATTATTTTGCTAGATCTATACATTCTTCTCCTGAGATTTTTGAGTGGGGGTTATAGGAGAAAGGGAAAAACAAAATCAATTTTGCTTAACATTTGCTATTCTCACATAGTAATATCCATGAATAATGAAATTCTACCTGCTGGCATTTTTTCCCCCCACAGAAATGTGGGCTGATTTTTGCTTTCACCAATGGCAAAGGTCCTAGAAATTTTATGTATGAGAAACTTCTGGAAACAACATTTCTGTGAGAGCATCCCAGGAAGTTTTCATAAAGCAGTCAGTATGTAGGTGATGGTTTCACAACACCCCACCAAACTTGATTCAACTACCACCTATAGCGTCTACAATATTCAGGACCAGCTAGCTATCAGCATGGATTTCTACTATTAATGAGACTGGTAAATAATAGATTTGTTCTTCGAAGTCATTACAACTGTTTTATTTTTGCTGGTCAAGGAATTAAAAAAAAAGACTTCAAAGCCTCAAGAAGAAGATTTGTTAAATTAGTGAAGGTAAGGATTTCCCTTGTATACAGGGGTATATAGGGGTTATCATGAAGGACTCCTCAGAATGATTCTATAATATACTCGTTGATATATGAATGTTGTTGGTAGTCAACTTCTGTATATTTATGTGTGACTCCAACTGCACTGATAATTTAGGTTCTTGAAATCCATTTTCATATCAGCTTAGCCCTGAGCTGCTGCCAATCTTCTCTGAAGAGGCTGCTCTCCGTAAGAAGCACTGACAGGAGAGTGGTAGAGAGCAGTGAGCCAACCCTCAGTCCCTCCCTCCCTGCCTCCCTCCCTGCCTCCCTCCCTCCCTCCTTACTTCCTTATTTCCCTCCTTCTTTTTGGCCTTATTTTTCTTTTCTTTTCTTTGTACTTTAACAAGGTTGTTATATGTATTCAGTGTTTATTTTCAGTTTCTTGAAGTAGTTTTGTCTATTGCCATACTATTTTTCGTCTTTCCAATACCTATTTTGTAAACACTAAATATACTTTATCTGTAGTATATATATATATTTATATATATAATTTTATCTATTCCATTTAAACTTATTCATGAACATTTTACTTGAAAAAAATACCATTCATATACTGCTGTGTTTTGTTGGCATATATTCTCTCTCTCTTTCTTTGTTTTTTTTTTTTTCTTTCTTTTTTCTGATTTAGGTACATGGTTTTCCTGTCTGTGGCTGTTCTGTTTATCAAAACACAAAAGGAAAACTAAATCCTTAGTTATCAGGGAAATGCAAATCAAAACAACCCTGAGATTCCACCTCACACCAGTCAGAATGGTTAAAATCAAAAACTCAGGTGACAGCAGATGCTGTCGAGGATGTGGAGAAAGAGGAACACTCCTCCACTGCTGGTGGGATTGTAAGCTGGTACAACCCACTCTGGAAAGCAGTCTGGCTGTTCCTCAGAAAATTAGAGCCAATAGATGCTCCAACATATAATAAGGACACATGCTCCACTATGATCATAGCAGCCTTATTTATAATAGCCAGAAGCTGGAAAGAACCCAGATGTCCTTCAACAGAGGAATGGATACAGAAAATATGGTATGTTTACACAATGGAGTACTACTCTGCTACTAAAAATGATGAATTCATAAAATTCTTAGGCAAATGGATGGAACTAGAAGATAATCATCCTGAGTGAGGTAACCCAATCACAAAAGAACACACATTGTACGCACTCACTGATAAGTGGATATTAGTCTAAAAGCTCAGAATACCTAAGATACAATTCACAGACCAAATGCAGAGCAAGAAGAAGGAAGACCAAAGTGTGGGTGCTTTGGTTCTTATGAGAAGGGGAACAAAATACTCACAGGATTAAATATGGAGATAAAGTGTAGAGCAGAGACTGAAAGAAAGGTCATCCAGAGACTACCCAACCTGGGTATCCATCCCATATATAGCCACCATACCCTGGCACTATTGTGGATGCCAAGAAATGCTTGTTGAAAGGAGCCTGATATAGTTTTCTCCTGAGAGGCCCTGCCAGAGCCTTGCAAATACAGAGGCAGATTCTCACAGCCAACCATTGGACTGAGCGTGGGGTCTTCAATAGAGGAGTTAGAGAAAAGACTGAAGGAGCTGAAGGGGCTTGCAACCTAATAAGAAGAACAACACCATCAACCAACCAGACACCCCTAGAGCTCCCATGGACTAAACCATCAACCACGGAAGACACATGGTTCCAGTTGCATATATAGCGGAGGATTGCCTTGTCAGGTATCAATGGGAGGAGAGTTCCTTGGTCTTATGAAGGCTTGATAGATGCCCCAGAGCAGGGGAATTGAGGGTGGGGAGGTTTGGAGTGGGGTGGGTGAAGGAACACCCTCATAGAAGCAGGGGGAGGGAAGATGGGATAGGAGGTTTCTGGGGCGGGGGGGAACCAGGAAAGCGGATAACATTTGAAATGTAAATAAAGAAAACATCCAATAAAAAAAAGGAAAAAACATGAAAAAATGTGATTATGATTTCTTTTTGGGAGTTCTGAGCACTTAACAAATGAATCTTCATTTAGCTTCTCTGGAGCACTGGTTTTGCAAATATGTGTCTTGTAACATACACATTTAGTTCATGAAGATTTATAGCTATGTCAAAAATATAGTTTCTATTGTCAATGAATTCAACTAGTGTTTGACAATGTCTGTATTAATTGTACATTGTGAGTACTTATTTATTTTCTCTTCCCCCAATTTTATATAAAATCTCTCAAACAATGGCTAATACGTTTCCATGTATAATGCTCAAATCTTCTAGGTTCTAAATAAATAAAATCAAGTGAAACAAGACAAATAAAGTAAGCCAGATGGAGAGATTAATTCTGTGAGAAGGAAATAGAGAAGGTATTACCTTTTATAGAAAAGGTGATATCTAGAGTTGGCTTTAAAAAGTTAGGCATTTTCCAGGACAGCAAGGCAGGGGAGGCAGTTGCTAAGCTAATAAATGTTTTATATTACTTTGTTCTCTTCACACTTTCAAATTTACCTAGCCCTCACTACTATTCTGTACACAAAGCCAGCCTTGGTGAGTTCACCAGAATCTTGATACCATTCTATCCCCAAATTCCCAGACCTAGCTTTGCTCACAGAGACTATATTCAAACCCAGACTGGTGAGTGCTCCAAATCTCTACTTACACTGACATCAAACTTTCTGGTTCAAGTAATGTAGGCCCAGGAGTGTGAGGGCAGTACAGGAGACCAAGCCAGGAGTTACATTTCTGTGCTCTCTTGGTTAACACTGAATTGAAGTCACTTTCATCCCTCAGATCAAAAAATGATCTTCCAAATCTTCATATATGATCTGAAATCAACAAAATTCTGAAAAAAGCAAAGTCAGAATTAAATTCTTCACTCTACAAAGAGTCTAGAATCTTATGAATCTTGTATTGGATGCTTAATCAAAGAGTGAAGTCTACTTATCTACACGTCCCAAACACAAATGATATAAAAGATAAAGACAAGATTGTCTTCTCAAAAATCCATCAGTTACTTAGAAATGTTCTTCACTGTGAATCACCTTGATGAACCCCAGGAAACAGAATTGAAAAGAAACATAATATGATCAAAGGAGTAAAGAATTTTGAAGAGGATGTGAGCAAGCACTTCACTGAGATTAAAGAGGAGTAAACTCTTTAGTGAAGTCAAAGAAGACAGGAATATGTGGTTGAGTGAAATCACAAAGACAGTGCAGGAAAACTGAATTTAATAGAGACATAAACTTCTGAAGAAAATTCCAGCTGAAATGAAGACAGAATTGAAAACTCAGGGAACTTAGGAGTAATCTTTGCCAGAAGAATGGATCAATTAATTAGAAGACAGAATTTCAGGACTTGAGGATAAAATAGAGGAACTGGAAAACTCAAAGAATATGACAGTTTAAAAACACATAAAATGAATACAAGGTCACTTTGGGACAGCATGAAAGATCAAATCTATACATTGAAGGAAAAGGAGGAGGAGGAGGAAGAAGAAGAAGAAGAAGAGGAGCAGGATCATCATCATTCCAAGTCAATGGCATAGACCAGATCCTCAACAAGATCATAGAGGAAAGACATACCCATACAAGAAAGATAAAGGAACCATATGTACAGAAAATAGGACTAGAAAAGAAATGTTCCTCAGCACATTATAAAGTTAAGACAGCAAGAAAACAGAACAAAGAGAGGGTATTGAAAACTTCAAGAGAAAAACCACAAGTCACATATAAAGGAAAACTTATTAGAATAATAACATATTCTCAGTGGAGTTTAAAAAATCATAAGAACCTGGAACAATGTGCTCCAAGTTCTAAAAGACCATAGGTGCCAACTCAGATGACTGTACCCGGCAAAACTGTCTTTTGCAGTTGAAGGAGAAAGAAAAAAAATCCGTGTTAGAAACAGTCTGAAAGAATTTGTGTTCACCAAACTGGCCCTTCAGAGAATACTGCAAGTAATTCTTTTGACTAAGAAAGGAATAAGCTAGAGAAAGAAAACCAACAAAGTTATAATTACTGAAACACAAATTAAGACTAAAAAACACAAACAGGAGAAAAACAGAATAGTTAACAGAAACCTTTTAATATTAACTTTAAATATGAAAGGCCTCAACTTTCCAGTCAAAAGACATTGTTAAATGTAGCTTTCATTGTGCAGTAAAGTTCCTTTTAAAAGCACAGGGAGTGTACTTCAGAGAGTCACATGTAGTCAAAGTGCAGAAAATTAGTGACCACATTGTACACAGCTCTGATTAGTCCATTTACAACACAACCTCTATATCTTAGGCTGAGGTAATATCATGGAAGAGGAGGCAAGGGTCTTATCAGAGCCGTATGCTCATGATAAGCATAATGAGTTGTTATCCTCAATACATGCCAAGGAATCTCAACGATGTGGTTGAGACAAGATTCGCAGTTGACATACCAACATGATGAAAAAAATTTAAGGTCCCACCCCTGCATGAAGGACTACAGACAGTCAATGTTGCTGAGAAAGGGAAAATCAGCCCCAACCCCATAAAATACTATGATAGGCTGTCCAGTGCCAGGCAGTCTTCTCAAGCATATGCACATATGATCAGCATCAGATGAATGCAATAGGTTATTGAGTCACTTATATGTGACAATAATAGTCAGAAAAGAAAGTAGCCTTGAATTTTAGAGGGAGTGGGAAGGCCCTGGTGGGTTAGAGGGGTAGAACAGAAGTAAACATGGTACTTATGTGTGAAATTCTCAAATATTACAAAAATAAAAATATAAAATGAATGGTTGCATAATACATAAAGGACAAGTGATTTGGGGATGGAAATTGACAGGGCAAAAAAAAAAAGTAATGCTTATCTAATGTGATCTGACTTGTTATCCATGTAAGTTTAAGATATTCTTAGGAACTTCTATATATTGAGAACTCCAAAGAATTTTCATTCCATTTTATGCAATGATCCACTGTGGTCCTTACCCAAACACATGTTTCATTTCTATGTTCTTCAATTTAAGCTCTCTTCATGGAGTTACACTGTAAAACTTCTGAAGTGTGTGAGGCTGCAGGCTCACTGAAGCAGTGTCTTATATCTTCAGAGGTGACCTCATCAGCTCCATTAATTGCCTTCCAGTTTTATCCACGAGAGTCCAACAGCAGCTCAAGACTGAGACATTTCACGGTTCCAAAGTCTTGACATAGACAAGACACTGATTTAGAATCCATCATTCCTAACAATATTTCCTGTATTATTTAGGCATTCTCAAAGCCATGAAATCCTACCCAAACTGTCTTACACCAGAAGACTTTAGTCGGAACATAGATGTTCGTGAAGAATGTTTTCTCTTCATCTATTGAGTCCGATTGTCTGTGATGACTTTATTATTAGGGAAAGTCTCCAGTAGCAGGGCCTAGCACCATGGATTGCTAGGTCACCAGTCCTAGTAAGAAATCAATTCTTTGCCCTATCACCTCTGACATTTCCACATTTAGTTTCCTATGGTTCTTGTAACAATTTATTGTGTAGTTTTGGGTATCTTAAGGCAACAGAGATTCATTCTGCTTTACACAGGGAGGCTGGAAGTGCAACATAAGATATTGACTCAGTGACCTTCAGTCTCAGGAGGGCCCAGGGGACATCTTGCCTCACTTTTGCCAGCTGTTTGTGGCTTCTGTCATGGCAGCAGCAGGACCATCCCATCCTTGCCTGTTATCAAATGGCTTTCTTCCCTGTATCAGTGTTCACATTTCCCCCCTTTTAGGCTCTATTCTATTCCAGGAAGACTCCATTACAGTTTTATAACATGTACAAGTATTTTATCTGGAAACAAGGTCACATTCTGTGGTTCTGAATAGAGAGTGAGTTTTGAGTGAGTGCTGTTCCTCAGCACATTATACATCACTAAATTCTGTTTTTCTGTCTTAGAAACGTGTGCTTTCCAAAATAGCTAAAATTCCTCACTTCCGTCAGTTTTCACGTTACATTTCAGAGAGGTTCTCCCATCTGGAGTCTCTTTTCTCAGTCTGTAGAGCAGCAGAGTGCCTCTTTAGCTTCTCTCTGTGTGCACAGCATAACACACAGCTATTCGTTTCCTTGTGTTTTTACTTTCTACTCCAGAAGAATATAATCTCCCTGTGTTTACTGATTTATTTATGGATTTACCCTCATTATGTGGCATTCTTCTCAATGTGTAGTAGAATCTTGGTCTAATCCCAATTCTAAATGAATGAAAATGGAGGATAGACAATGGATCTTCTAAAACCCCAATTTTATTACATTTTTATTTTGTTCCAATAACTGACAATAACTCGCATAATTTTTGATGATATTTGTGTTGATAGTTGTAAAAGAAAATGCCAAAGGACTTTTAAGTGATGTGATATGTATCAGAAAAATAAAAATGAAACTAATCAGAATTAAAGGGTAAATATAAAATCGTCCCTCATGGTTTTACCCTAATGGCAATGCAGCTTACCAGCTTCTATATATTCAAAGCAGTGTGGAGTTCCCTCACACACAGTTGGCTTCCTGCAGCACTCACACCACGTCTTAGTAACAAGGATGTCTCAGAGGGTATGGTGGACTTGATAAATATTAGTTGAATAAATAAATGGAGAATCTGTAGATGCCTGTAACAGAAGGTAGAGGAAGGAAATCAACTCATTATCTCTAAGAAACAGGCATGGTATTTTCAGAGCTTAAATGGACAAGAACCACTGCTGTCTACTGCGTGTGAGATATGATGCATGTGGAATCCCACTTAGACTGGCTGGTAGTGTCAATGTCGGTCTTGTTTACATGTGTACATCAAAGAACACAGAAGCGAGAACACCTAGTCTGGGCTCCTCTATTTTGATTATGGACATCCTATATAGCCCACAAAGAGGGAATGCCTGGTAATTTTCATCTGTTTCATTAACTAAATTCTTCATGTTGATAGTATGCTGGAAAATGCACACTGTGTGAAAATAGTAGGTTTTGCAGAATCCTATGTCTGTGATCGAAATGGGCCATTTTAAATAGATCTCTTCTTTTTTTGTCTTCTGCTAGATAAGGGAAGCAAATTTGACCTTTTTTGACATACTGTTAAACATGCCTCATGACACTTCGAGGCGTGGTGGTAGAGAATTTTTTTTTTTTTACAAAATGCCTGAGGCTCTATTACTAATTTATCAGTCTTGCAATGCACACCCCGCTCGATTTCTGTGCTTTCTGTGATTCTCTTGTTCTTATTGTCCCAGACCTTTACATCTATTCTCCACATCAGGACTTAGAGTGTTTCTCCCCCTTATAGCACCTGTCCCGGGATGAATAATTTCAGTCATCACTGTCCAGGGAGCCTTTGAAAGTTCCTTTGTTGGTCATCATGCGCTGTACCCTGATTCCATGACCACATTAGTAACAGGCTTCCATTGTGTTCCAGAGAGCTGTTCTCCCCACCCCCACTCCCCAGCCCCGCTTGTATGTTTCCAATGAATCATTTCTTCCTGAGTTCTGACGTGATCCTCAACAGCCAAGCTGCCGATTTATTCTTCTGGCAATGAAAGAGGAAGAGGGATTATGTTTTCCCTCCCTGCCCTTTCTGATTTGCTCAAATCTGTTAGCTATTCTGAGGGGAATCATCCCAATGTGTGTCACAAGCACTGTCAATTAGGTTAATAGACAGGCAGGCAGGGCCCTGGCACCGAACTGTGTCATTTGCCAAAGCCAGTGTCTGCGGAATGAAGGCTGGACAGGCAGGATCTCTCTGACTCATGGCTTGTTCTTTGTGATGCTGTGTATTGTGATTTTTGACAGAGGAAGGAAGGAATCAGGGCAAAACAAAGGAAGGGAGAACCTATTCTTCTTCCACAAGCTAACACCCTGCTTCCTATTGGCAACATGGTAACTGGCTTATAAGGCAAACATAATTCAAATTATGTAGCATTTTAAATTAAATTTGGAGATAATATATCTTTGGAGTAAATTTTTTTTTTAGAGACAAAAATATGAACACGAGAAAGATATGAATAGTGACATAGGAGAATGTCAATGCAAACAGGTCCCATTACTTGTGTGGGTTCATACAATTAAATGTATTGAATATATTTGGCTTTGCTGAAATATACACATTTAGAAAGTATATCTTCAAATACAAATTACTGGATTACAATAAGGAACTTATAATGATTTCCTATAAGCTATTATATACGCAAGATCCCTAACTATAAATTGAACCCCCAAATTATCACATGGTAAAGACATAAACTTGAAAGTTAGGGCCACCTTGCATTTTTCATCTGCAAATAAGCTGAAGGCACAAACTATCAAACGATCACACACACACACACACACACACACACACACACACACACACACACACCTACCCACCCTCACATACACAATGTAAGGATGCCTCATCCACACAGCTCAACACACAAGACACAGAAATGTCTACAAGATACAAGGTCCAGCTGGACTGGTTCTTATCTTATTAATATTGTAAAGACTTAGGGTGTGAAAATAGCAATTACCTTCAAGAAGCAACAATGAATGTGTGATCAAGTTATTCAGTACCCAGCCTCAACCAACAGCTCTCCTGAAGGAAAATCAACTTTTACGGAAATAAGACTTGAAAAACACTGTGTTTTCTCTAACTACTGAACACTGGGATGTGCCGGAGCTCAGTCTTCACATACACATGGCAAGAGGGAGTCACAGTAAATGTGAGCACAGCAGATCTTTAGCCAGAAGTTCCATATTTCATGAATGTATTTGGGAAACTTGAAGGTTAGAGTCATTTACTGCAGAGTTAAACTGAGAAGGCTCTTCATTGCAACTTACTTCAGGGGTTATCACAGTGAGAGAACTGTAAAGGCACATCATGTGTGTTGGATGTAATAAAAATTAATACCACATCAAAAGGAAAAATGAATCCAGTGGAGACAGAAAACTACAACTGACTGAAATATTGTGCTACTTATTTTGTTGTTGGGTTAAAAACATGCAGGAAAAGCTGCACTTTGCATTTGAATCATGATATTCACTATTTCTGTTGTTAGAGACCTAAAATTGCTTAGGTATTTTTTAAATTAAGAATTCTCTTTTTGCTGTGATTTAATTAAAAATGCCAACATACTCTGTATTTACATTTATTTGTTCTGAAAACAAGAGGAAATTCTCAGTGTGTTATTTTCTGTTAGGAATACCCACTTCTGAAGGCACACTGTATTTCTCCCTTTGCTGTCCCAGTAGCATCTTGGGCTCCCTGTGTTCTATCATGTTTGTATAGAGTCAGACACACCATTCCTACCTAGAAGACAGTTGAGCCTTCAAACCAACAGTATGTAAGGAAGAATCCATCAGCTAAATATACAGAAAACTCTCAAAGTGATAACAAGCTGCAGTTGCATGTGTATGGTTGGGATTTCAAGACTGAGTCAAAAGCTTCAGCTATCTTAGGAACATGTGACTGCAGGAACATGTAACCAGAAGAGTCCTTCCCAGTGGAGAAAATAGCCATAGAATGAGACCATCATACTCTCTAACAACAGTGGGTGACACTCCTGACGCTGTCCCTCATAATTCTTCCTTTTCAACAAATCAGAATATAATCTCATATAATGTTCTGTTTCGAGAAAACCCCTTGATCTTCCACTCTCATACAGATTCTCTTTAGTTTTTCTCTTCTCATTTATGTTAAGACTTCTACAAACTAATGTCTGTATTCCTAGCATCCAGTTATCTTCATCTGTAGTGTGTAACTCACACTCATCTTTAAGTTCCTTAGAAGCAAGGGAAATGTAGTATTTGTCTCTCTGGGGATGCCTTATTCATTTAACATAGAGATTTCTTATTGTTTCTATTTTCCTGAAAATGTTATGATTTCATTTTGTCTTTTTAAATGCAGCATATAATTTCATTATATGTATAGCACACACATATATAAAATGTATATACATGATGTGATTTGACAGATATTTCCATACCATGACTTTGTGAACAACGTTACAATGAATCTGAGAGTGTAGCTCATCCTTTGAGATGTGGACTTACTTCCCTTAGGTATGTTTACAGAACAGTGATTGGCGAATCAGTTATATTTTTATTTGCCACATTAAGAACTGCATTAGTTACTAATAAAGATGACTATAAAATAACATTTTAGAATATTTTTACAAAGAGCTGCAGTTTGAAAAAACTGAACATAAGAATTACATCTAATATTTGAATCTTGGCACAATTAGTAATTTTTTGACATCTAGATGAGTTGGCAAAACCACAGATATATTATACCCTTCAACTGGAGAGAAGTCTTTTATTAATTTGGGGAAATAATACGGAACATTGGCTAAGATGTAACTTGTTGAAGCCTAAATCTACTTGGGGAACTGGCCTAAGGAAGAAAGACAATCAATGGTACTGGCAGCAGCTAAGAAATAAACCTTCCACTGGGCTGACCTATTGCATATTTTATATCATAAATGTGAATAAATATGTGGATAGCAGTGAAACACTTTATGGTGCTTTCTCAGGTCAGATCAAAAGATGATAGGATCCGACACAATTTGAAGGTGCCAAGTGAATGATGTGTTACTAGATGCTGCTTCAGCGGTGGGATTTTAGCAGGCCCTTATACTGAATGGTACCATAGCTCTGATAGCAGAATAAAAAAAAAAAGAAAGAAAGAAAAAAAGAAATGGCGCTTTGGAGAGGAGGTAAGGACACTATTTGATTGTCAGAGGTAGATGAGAGCTGTAGGTGGAGATGGGATCTCCAACCCTTTGATTTATCTTCCAATGTTTATGTTACTTCAGTAAGTGTAAGTCTTCTTCAGTGGTGGCACACACCTTTAATCCCAGTACTTGGGAGGCAGAGGCAGGCAGATTTCTGAGTTTGAGGCCAGACTGGTCTACAGAGTGAGTTCCAGGACAGCCAGGGCTACACAGAGAAATCCTGTCTCAAAAAACCAAAACAAAAAAATGAACAAGCAAACTAAAAACAAGTCCTCTCCCACTGGGGTCTATCATGATAAAGCCTTGGGGGACATACATCTTCTCATTGTGTTCTTCGCTATACATAAAGACTCAGAAACTTCTCACTGTGACTTTCACAAATAAGAAGGACAGGCTGTTAATCAAGATATGGCTAGCCCCAAGAGTCTGCAAACCATCATTTCCCTTGGCTTCTCTGGAACTTACTGCTACAGCAGTATCTGTGAATGACAGTAGATAGATAGATAGATAGATAGATAGATAGATAGATAGATAGATAGATAGATAGATAGATAGCATTTGGACTAATGCTTACTGCTACTTCAAGGTGAGGACATGACTGACGAATTTCTGAGGTCACATTTCTGGCTTGGATATGGTGTCTGGCTTAAAGGATGTCTGGACCCATTCAAGACTACACCTTAGCTGTTCCCTTCATCCATGCTTTCCTGGAGGCCTTCAGCTACAGTCTTTGTGTAAGCTCTCATTCTTTGTCTTTCCTTTTTTTTTTTCTCATTGTTTTGCTTAGTGAACCTTCGTCTGTTTTCTACAATGGCTGTTCTATTTTCAGTTCCTACTGAGAGTGCATGATTCTTCATTGAGTCTTTATACATATAAAAGTTGCTATCTCATGTTTTGATCACAACCATTCCACCATTCTAACAGGTATTGTAGTGAAATCTCTTTGGTTTTAATTTTCTGTCTCTGCTGATTAATGGCAGGAAGCATCTTCTTCCAGTTTGCCTTTGGGAAATGAATATCAGTTTGGCTCTTTATTTTTTTTTTTATTTTAATTTTTTAGATTATGTTGTTTTTAGTTCTGTTGTTGCTTATACATTTGAACATTAACTCTCTGTCTGATGGATGCTTCACAAGTATTTTCTTCCATCCCTTAGGCTGCTATTTTCATCTTGGGAATGACACCCCTTTCAAGGCAGATGGTTATTAGTTTGTTGCTGCCCACTTGACTGTGTTCCCTTTTGTCTTTTGGCATTTGGGGTCATATCCAAATCAACCATAAGCAAGGCCAATGTCAAGAAACCTTTCTCCTATTTCCTTGTGGGGATTTTGCTTTCTCTGGCCTAATATTTAAATCTTTAATCCATTTGGTGTTGATTTTTATGCATAATGTGTCCAATTTCATTATTTTTCATGTGGATATCCAGTTTCCCCAGAAGTATTAGATGAAGAGTTTGCCCATTCTCCATGGTGCTTTTGCTGAACATTGCTGACACATACACTTTGTTACTCAGAGTTTATTATAGATAAATAAGAGTTTATTTCTAAACTCTCTGCATGGTTTGTTTGCCTGCCTTTATGCTGGTAACAGGCTATTTGTATTACTGTATCTCTGTAGGGAAGCAAGAACCATGTATCTAACTTTGGTCATCTCTGTCAAAGAGACTAAAGCTACTCAGTATTTTTTGGTTCTGGGTGAGTTTTTAGTGTCTTCCTTATCTTTGTAAAGGTCATATTGAGATTTTATGTTTCAAAAATAAATTAATAAATTTCCTTGTAGTGATAGAACATGGGAGCTCCCTCATGCCAGGCAGCCGTTCTGCAGTTCAACCCCATTTCTCCATCTGCATGGGCGCTCCATTGATGCTGGGTACCATTTGGAGTCATATGTCAATTTTAACAATATTAGTTCTTCATGAATATATGAACCTTTCTCCAGTTGTATACTTTATTTAAGTTCAGGAATGTTTTCATGTTTTTAGCTTGCAGAACTTTTAACCTTTCCCATTAAATTTATTTGTAAGTAATTGATATATTGTTAAAATCATGTATGTGACTGCTTTTTCATATCTCTTTCAGATAAGTTTCTGTTAATACATAAGGCAAGCAAATATTATATATGGATTTCTGTTGGGCATCGGTGAGCTTAGCTGAATGCCCCCAGCTGAGCTGTCTGCACAGGTTTCCTGAGAGCAGAGCATCCTGTGACTTAGCTTGATTTCTGTCTTCCCACCCGGTGTGGTAGGGACTTGCCAGGTGCCTGACCTATGACTATGATTGTTTTTTCCCTCTTGTTTTTCACCCGGTCTCTAGTATATATTGCTGGTCCCTCAGTAAAGCTTTGGCATTCTCCTCACCAGAATGACCTGAGTCTGTGTTTTCTGTTAATCCCCCAGGCCTATGCCCCAGATAGGGAAAGAGAGGAGCACCTGACAGGATCATTCCAAGAAAAGCTGGTGAAAGGAGAGGAACGTATTGGGGAAATATATGGCGTAAGAAACAAAGTGAAAGTAAGAACTGCATTAGGTGAGAGGAATAGGGCATAAAATAAGATAAAATAAAATAGTAAAAAAACAAAAACAAAAATTTAGAAACATGAGAGAGAGAGAAGGAAAATGGATTTCAACAATCTCCTAGGGACAAAGGGAAATTTGGAGACGTCCTGTTTCCTCTATGGACCCTACTGGAGATATTCTTAGTTTCTTCCCTCTCTATGGGTTGTTTGTCTTTGGTGCACTAATTTGTCCACATGTCAATTTGGGTCTGTCCTTGTCTCGTTGTTTGAACGATTGTTGTATGTTTCATGTTGAAAAACCACCTAGGAAGTTTCAGGCCAAAAACAGCATTATTGACAGATCTACCCAGGTGTGGTTCAAAATACAGCTCAAATTTAAGATCTATGAAAGGTTAATAAGGCTATGGAGAACTTATGTGAAGGCATTAAAATCTGGCCTGCCTACACCATTCAAAATTATTATGGATTCAGAGGTTATTTTTTGCTTTGCATCCTGATAATTGTAAAACATTTATTGGCTAAGACATTGCTCTATGTTTACCACAGGAGGATTTAAACCTCTGTTTTCAAGGTGGATGCAAATTAACTGGCAAAAGACAAATAACTTTATAGATAGTAGAGAAAGCTACTGTAGTTCACCAGTTATGTGTTCACAGCTACTATTAAATGGTAAGCCTTTTAGGCAAAATTGATAATTGTTATCCAAAAGTTCATTGAGATATTACTAGAGAACAAGCTGTGCAAATTGTTACTCAATGCCCTCAATGTGCTCAGAGTTTGGAGAGGTCCTGATCCAGTGTTGGTCAGGATGTTTATATCTTTCCTAAAGATGCAGAAAATCCTATCTGGTTTCCTGAGCACTGTGTGCATCCTGTCATTATGGATACCAGTACAGACAGAAACTTACTAGAGCTTCGTGGAAAATCCACCAGTCCAAATGCCAGTGGGGATAAGTAGTACTGTGTGACCAGTTGTTCGCTACTAATAGAAAAATTATTCTTTGAATACTAAATTATGTTTTAGCCCCATTCTTTTCTGTAGTTTGGAAAGTCTCTAATGAACCGGAAGAAGACAAAAAATTGAATTGTTCTAGCAGATTGTGTGTAGACAAACTGCTGAGAGTATGAAGATGCTGCTATGGTTGTGAGAATTCCTGGAATTGTGCCTATGCCTCTAAATGATGAAGGAAGACTACCTGACACCTTGTATCACCATAAGAGTCTTTGGCATTACAGCCACCCCTGATTAAAAAAGTCTGGGTCCATGGCACTAGGGCTTTTGGCTTGTGGAGCTGCCGCATTGGGATTGTTCCTTCTAAACCATATGTGCAAATAAAAATACCAGTCCAGAGCAGTAACTGAACAAGTGCTTATGCCTTTCGCACAGGATAATCCATCTGCTCAAATTTTGCTCAGCCTATATCATGAATAGTTAGTCTATGATGGGCAACTCCTTCTTAGTCCACACCAACCTAAGTCAGGGACTCTGGGACTGCCAGAGATTCCCAGAGACGGGTAATGGGAGTTGGACAGAAGGTGTCCTAAGACAGACGCTATTCCTTCTTAAAAAATAAAAAAGGGGGACTTGTTGGGCATCAGTGAGCTTAGCTCAACACCCCCAGCTGAGCTGTTTGCACAGGTTTCCTGAGAGCAGAGCATCCTGCGGCTTAGCTTGATTTCTGTCTTCCCACCCGGTGTGGTAGGGACTTGCCAGGTGCCTGACCTATGGCTATGATTGTTTTTTCCCTGTTGTTTTTCACCCGGCCTCTAGTATATATTGCTGGTCCCTCAGTAACGCTTTGGCATTCTCCTCACCAGAATGACCTGAGTCTGTGTTTTCTGTTAATCCCCCAGGCCTACGCCCAATACTCAGTACCGTGGCAGTGTGAGCACCGTCAGATTTCATATAGTGTAACTTTACTATTAATTGCAAATGTTGATTATAAAGCGTTTTTTAGCATGGAGTCTTTAGAAACATAAGTTCATGTTAACTCCAAACAAACAATTTTACTTCTTTCTTTCTGATTTGCATATCATTAGTTTTTTCTCATACAATTCTTTTGCTAAAACTTAGAGTACTTTGTTGAAGGAATGGGGCATAAGTGGGCAACCATATCTTAAAGAAAAAGATTTTATACTTTTCCCATTGATTATCATTTCACCTTAGTCTTTTCATAAGTAGTCCTTAGATATGTCCAGCAAATATCCTTCCATACTGACTATTGAGAATTTTATCATGAAAGGATTGCTGGACTTCATCAGATGCTTTTGTTCCATTTACTTAGATGTTGATATAATTTCTATTTTTATTCTGTTAATGTGGTGTATCATATTAATTTATATATGTTAAGCCTACATGTTTGCAGGGATAAATTTCATTTTGTCAGAGTAAGTATTCCTTTGGGTATGTTGCTGAATTTGGCTTGCTAGTATTTTAATGAGAAAGTTTGATTCTTGTGGTACCTTTATATGACTTTAGTATCAAGTGAATAGAGCCTTATGAGCTTAAAAATATCCATTCTATTTTGGGAGAAGGGTAATAAAACTTCAAGAAGACAGATAATTATTTTGAAAATATTTAATAGAAGGGGCAGACCATATCCTAGTTGACCCCCATCCTGGTGTTATACCCCTGAGTGAGCAGAACAAGCCCCAAATGATCCAAGGTCCAGTGCCAGGGAGCAAGGCTGGCATACCACTACTGAGATGACCCCGGCCTGGTGCCACACAATGTGGGAAGCACATAGCCCCGGACACCCAGAGGCCCTAGATAAGAAAGTAAACAGCAGAGAGATGGAAGAGAAAAAGAAACAGAAGGATGTGTGCACAATGAACAGAGGCAGAAGTGGGGATTCAAGGGTAGTGTGGAATAGCCTAATGTGCTTAGTCACCTAAGGCTATGGTGAAGTCTTAGTCTGTGCTGCTACTTAGGGCCATATTGGGTTCATGGCCCTGCAGCAACAGAGGTCTCTTACCACCAAAGGAGAGGCAGAGTTCCCAGTCTGGTCTGCCCCTGGGGCCATGCAGATGTTTGAGGGCTATACAGAGCTGACCCCATCCCTCACTTGACATCTTGGGAGTGTTGGCCCCAGAGTCAAGAGAACTAGAAAGCTAACCCTGCCCCTCACCAGCTGTGCAGCACTCAGGAAAGTGGGTGCTGGACCTAGCCTGGGCAGTGTAGTAGAGCTGGCATAGGTTGCAAATGTTTTGGGTGAGCTAACTCCAAGGTCATGAGAGCAGGAGAGCTGCTGGATCCTCTAACCCCTAACATATATTGGATGGTTTAACCAGATATTTGGCCATAGCTTGGCCTGATCAAAAGGAGACATAAAATTACACATCACAGTCTTTAACTGTTAGTGTTTTAAATAATGTCACATGTTATCATTAAAATGTTAAAGTGTTTCTATGTGATCTTCAAGAAATATTGGTCTGTAACCTTCCTCTCTGGAATATTTTTCATCTAGTTTATGTGTCTGGGTAACGTTGGCCTTTGCCAATTTCTTGGAAGCAGTTATGTAAAAATGGTGTTATTTCTTCTTTAAACACTTGGTAAAATTCACCAGTGAAATCTTTCTTTTCTTTCTTAGAAGATTTTATGACTTTGACTTCTTTAACAAATCATCTGGTTTTTCCTGACTGAACTATGAATTATTCATTGTCAAAGAAATTTCTCTGTTGTCCACGTTGTTGAAATTATTGGTGTGATTTTTTTTTTAACAATATGATCTTACTATCTTTCTTTTCTCTCTTGGTGAAATTGTCATTTTTTTCTAAACAGTGTTCTATGTTCCCCTTTCATTTCCTGTGGTTAGCCACAGTCCAGAGTGCTAATATTCCTCTGGACTCTTTCAAGAGAGACTTCCTTCCTATAACTTTTATTATTATATTTTACTTTATCATTATTGTTAATTCAATACTGTACCAACTTTTTACATAAGTCTTTTTATTTAAATATATATACTGGCTAATTGTATGTCAACTTGATACAAGCTAGAAGCATCTGAAACAAAGGAGACTCAATTGAAAAATATTACCATAAGATCAGGTTCCAGTAAACCTAAACAAGCAGGAGAAAAACTTCCACAATGAAGACTTTACGGGACTGAAAAAGACTAAAATCTATAACCCCAGCACTTGGCTGTTGAGGCAGGAAGATCTGGAGTTCAAGGTCATCCTCCACTACATAGCAAGTTTAAGGCCAGCCTGGGCTGCATAGGACCAGAAAAAGAGAAAGATGTTGAGACAGGAAAGGAGGGAGGAAACAGGGAGGGAAGGAGGGAAAATGTCATAATGATATCTGTTACTTTGTAAGCTAACATAAAAACTAAGCAAAATCTGTATTAAAACAAGATCAGGCTCCAGGCAAGCCTGTAGGGCATTTTCTTAATGAGTGATTGACATGGAAGTCCTAGTCCTCTGTGGGTGGTGCCATCCCTGGACTTGTGGTCCTGGGTTCTATAAGAAAATAGAGTAAATCATGGGAGCAGGCCAGTAAATAGCACCCTTCCACAATTTCTGCATCAGCTTCTGCCTCCAGGTACCTTCCCTGTTCTTGTCTTGACTTTCTTCAGTGATGGATTACCTAATACAAAAGTGTAAGCCAAATAAACCCTTTCCTTCCTAAGTTGGTTTTGGTCATGGTGTTTTTTTTACTGCGATGGTAACCCTAAGATAGTTTACAGAAAAAAACCAGCATATATGAAGTTTGATTATATCTTTACTTAGGTACCTGGAGGTCATCAAGTGTTCCCTAGGAACAAGGAGCTACCATATTGATTGTACCTTTACTCTTCTCCATCAGTTGACTAGAAGTTTATTGTCATTGTTAATCTCAAAAAACTAGATTATAGTTTTATTATTTTTCATTTTCTCTTTCATGAAATTGTTTTAGGTATTTTCCTTTCTTCATATGACACTGTTTTATTTGATCTTATTCACCTGATTCCTCAAGTCAAAAATTTAGATAATTGGTTTTTAAATATTATTATTTAATACACAAGGAACTTTGGTTTTTGATGATTTTATACATGTGTAAAATATATTCTGGTTACCATAACATGCTCTCTCCTCTGGTTTCCCCCCACTCCTGTGACTCTTTTCCCTACTTCCTTTTCTTACAATCTTGTCTTTTCTTTTACCATTTACATTTTGAGACTCACTGAAATTAACTAAGATTGTCCTTGTAGCCAAGGTTTTAAAACTATCCATTTGAGACTGATGAGGTACTTCTGTAGACACATAACCAGTAACAATGGCTACCTCTCCCTAAGAATTTATCAGCAGCCAGTCTTCCAGCAATAAGGGTTAGGGCCTCATGAGGCCCAGTCTGATCCATTATTGACTTTTGGTGTGCCAGTTTTCTGCAGACACTGTAGGCACTCATAGATACCCTAAGGCCCTGATGACATTGGCCGTGGAGACAGCATGCACTGGAGACATATTTTCCAAGTCTTCTATTCTTTTTACCCTTCTTCTGCAGTGATCCCTGAGGCTTAGATAGGGTGGAAGGAAGGCTCTTGCTATGAAGTATACTTTATCAGTATTAATATAGCCATCAAGTTACATTCTCCATTACAGAAGCATATTACATAGTCAAATTCATTATTTACAGGTTTTAATGTTTTTGACAAGCCTTAATATTTGCCAGCTTCCAATATAGTCAAGACCTAAAACAATTTTATCTTTCTTGAATTCTCTGGGGATTTTTTTTTGTTTATTTTTTTGTTTGAGTAACCTCTTCTGTATAACAGGTTTTGGTGACAATTGATAGATTTATTTATTTATTTCTCCAATTTGCCTTTTTGACATGGTTCTCCAAATGAAATCAGTCATTTTTCACCCTTTTATGCTGCCTATACTTCTTAATTACTTTAAGAGTCATCCATGCTGTTGCCTGCTCAATAGCTTGCTTTATTACTGAGAAACATACTATTGTATGAAATAGGAAACATCACTAATCCTCAGCTCTCACATAGTGCTGTTTCCATGTTCTTGACCACTTAGCTACACTGCTGGCCTCTGAACAAGAATCAGAATAAATCTGCACTTCTGACTAGGTGTTATTGCAGATAAGTGATCAAATAGCCACACTCCTTGAAATTCTGCTCAATGGAAAGTTTCTCCATTCTTAAGGGTTGATTCTGAATGACTGTACGACTATAGCCATTTATTTTTTACGTCTACAGATTATCATGCCAAAGTGTCTGAAATGAATTCTGACAATTTTACTCTTTAGTCAACTGGTTATAAAAAAATTCCCACAAGGTCACAGATATGGACTGAGAGTCAAGAGACTGAGTCTAACAAGGACAGCAGCCATAAAATTCTGGGTTACTTTCTCATGTAAAGTATCTATCTGTGCCTTCAGATTTGTGCATGCTTGATTTCATACATACTATTTGTGGATAAAGTGCAGAGCCTGTGTAGGCTATGGTTTGGTGAGACCAGAAAACATGTACATTATTGCAGACAGCTCATGTTGCATGAAAATTTTGTTCCCTGAGATCAACATTTTTAGTTATTTTTTTATATGTATAGGACCCAGTAACAGGTTAGAAATTATATCTTAAAAAGTAGTGCAGTCTCTGGAGGAGAGTATAACTGTGTTAAAGTTAATTGTCAGTTTGACAGAATGGAAAACAATCAGGACATAAGGAGGTGCATCTTGAATGTTGTTATGAGCACTTTCTTAGAAAGGAGTCACCAGGGAAGGGAGACATGCCTTGAAAGTGGATGATGACAGTCCCATGAACTGAGATCCAGGTCTGAATAAAAGAGGATGAAGAGAGAAAACCAAAAGATTATACACATTTATCTTTTTTCACTTCTCCATGGGCCCATATGTGAGAAATCTGCAGCCTCTCCAGATGTAAGCCATTCTTAGACTCACGTTTTTCCCAACAAAATGGGCTGTGCTCTTAGAGTATCAGTTGCTGTGAAGACTTACCATGACTACAGCAACTCTTATAAAGGAAAGCAGTTCAGAGGTTTAGTCCATTATCATGGCAAGAAGCATGGTGATGTGCTGAAGTGGAAGTTTCTGGTTGTGTTATATGATGCAGACTCATGCAGTGTCTTGCTGAGGCAGACTCACATGGTATTTTGCTGAGGGAAGACCCACAGAAGAGCACGTGATGTTTTTAGAGAGTGTAAATGAGACTCAATGGACAGTGATGGGGGTGCTTCTGTAGCTAGCTAGCCTTGCAGGGCTTCACAAGTCTTGAGTCTTCACTGAGCTTCACTTCGTTGAGGAAAGCACAGCCGAGAACTTCTCCTGGGGTCCCAGCTTGTTCTGGTCACTTTCACTGACTTGTGCTGATTTGATGGAGTCCTGGATGTTTCTGCTGGATCATGACACTGCTGCTGATTTGCATTTAGTGTCCTGACACTACTGAACTCTGGACTGCTGGTATCCTGACAAATGAAGATTAGAATCACCCCAAGGAACTACTTCTCAAAAGGTTTACATCCCCTTGTCCTATTTACCATCTTTTATCTCCTACCTTTGGACAGCGGACTAGATGGGGGATCAAAGTGTTTGAGAACCCATATTAAAAGTAAGTTTTAAAAAGTCTAAGCCTACAGTGTGCAGGCAGGCATGGTAGTAGAAGTTTTACATCTGCATTGGTGGTCAGCAGGAAGAAAAAGACATACTGGTCTTAGTTTGAACTCCTAAAACCTCAAAGCCCATCCCCAGTGACACATCTTTCACAAAGCCACACCTACTTTATCAAAGCCACATCTTCTTTTTTTCTTTCTAAGTTTTTTTATTTACATTCCAAATGATTTCCCC
Organism: Tokudaia tokunoshimensis; assembly: GCA_036184795.1. Classification (NCBI taxonomy): domain Eukaryota; kingdom Metazoa; phylum Chordata; class Mammalia; order Rodentia; family Muridae; genus Tokudaia; species Tokudaia tokunoshimensis. The sequence continues at coordinate 56,935,965 of BTHU01000013.1, read as the reverse complement.
TTTCCCATTTCCTCCCTCCCCAAAAGTCCCATAAGCCTCTTTCCCTCCCTATGTTCCCCATTCAACCCCCTCTTGCTTCTCTGTCCTGGCATTCCCCTACATCCAGTCTTTCCAGGACCAGGGGTCTCTCCTTCCATCTTCTTGGAAATCTATTGATATGCAAATTGTGTCTAGGGTATTCGGAGATTCTGGGTTAATATCCCCTTATCAGTGACTGCATACCATGTGTGTTCTTTTGTGATTGGGTTAGCTCACTAAGGATGATATTTTCAAGTTCTGACCATTTGCCTAGGAATTTCGTGAATTCATTGTTTTTAATTGCAGAGTAGTATTCCATTGTGTAAATATACCACATCTTCTGAATCCATTCCTCCGTTAAGGGACATCTGGGTTCTTTCTAGCTTCTGGCTATTATAAATAAGGCTGCTATGAACATAGTGGAGCATGTGTCCTTATTGCATGCAGGGGAAGCCTCTGGGTATATGCCCAGGAGTGGTATAGCCAGATCCTCTGGGAGTGTCATGCCCAGTTTTCTGAGGAACTGCCAGACTGCTTTCCAGAGTGGTTGTACCAGCTTGCAATCCCACCAGCAGTGGAGAAGTGTTCCTCTTTCTCCACATCCTTGCCAACAACTGCTGTCTCTTATGTTTTTTATCTTAGCCATTCTGATTGGTGTGAGGTGGAATCTCAGGGTTGTTTTGATTTGCATTTCCCTAATGACTAAGGATGTTGAACATCTCTTTAGGTGCTTCTCAGCCATTAGATATTCTTCAGGTGAGAACTCTTTGTTTAGCTCTATACCCCATTTTTAATAGGGTTACTTGGCTCTCTGGAGTCTAACTTCTTGAGTTCTTTGTATATTGGATATTAGCCCTCTGTCAGATGTAGGGTTGGTAAAGATCATTTCCCAGTTAGTTGATTGCTGCTTTGTCCTTTTGACAGTGTCCTTTGCCTTACAGAAACTTTGTAATTTTATGAGGTCCCATTTGTCAATTCTTGATCTTAGAGCATAAGCTATTGGAGTTCTGTTCAGGAAATTCTCCCCTGTGCCCATATGTTCAAGTTAGAAAGAGCAATTCAAAAATTCATCTGGAATAAATGAAAACCCAGGATAGCTAAAACTATTCTCAAGAGTAAAAGAACTTCTGGGGGAATCAGTATCCCAGACCTCAAGCTGTACTACAGAGCAATAGTGTTAAAAACTGCATGATATTGGTACAGTGACAGGCATGTAGATCAATGGAACAGAATTGAAGACCCAGAAATGAATCCACACTCCTATGGTCACTTGATCTTTGACAAAGGAGCTAAAACCATCCAGTGGAAAAAAGATAGCCTTTTCAACAAATGGTGCTGGCTCAACTGGAAGTCAACATGCAGAAGAATGCAAATTGACCCACTCTTATCTCCTTGCACTAAGCTCAATTCCAAGTGGATCAAAGACCTCCACATAAAACCAGACACACTGAAACTAATAGAAAGGAAACTAGGAAAGCCACATCTTCTAAGTGTCTCTCCCTATGAGCCTATGGCAGCCATTTTTATTCAAACCATGTCTTTTCATTCAAACTGCTTTCAAACCATGAACTACAATAAATCCTTTCTCCCCTAACTTGTACTTTTCAAGAGCTTGGCCACATATGAAAGTAACTAATACAGCAGCTTTGCTACAAAATTGTAAACACCTCCATAGTGTTCAGCTACGCCCATCCTTCTCCATGGTTATTCATAGAAAATATCTAGTGCTGCCCCTGTACTAAGTCAGCCTCAAATCTGGGAGACATAGAACTCCTCTGACAGCTCACTCTAGCTTGAGTTCTCTTTGATGTTCTTACTGAACATTTCTTTGATTGCCTGGCAGTATAGGGCACTTCTACCAACTTCCCCCCTCCTTTCAGGATCAGAGTGGCACCACACACTGACAGCTTCCCTAGTCTCTTCTGATCCCTCCCATTTCCCTTCACATGATATAACTAAACCCTCCTCTGTTTAGTGCTGTCATGGAATCTGCTCTCTTCTGACTCTCTTCATTCAAGTAATTGCTAAACTGTCAAGTAATTGAGAAACTGTTAGCTGTTGGTCTCTTAGCCACTTTACTTCCCAGTGTTTCTGTTGTCATCCTTGAAATATTTTCATTAACATTTCTGAGCTCTCATATTGAGGACTTTAGGATGGAGACTTTCTGTATAGTTATGAAATCAAGGATCTTCTCCAGACATGTGCATTTTTATGCAATTATTAGGAGAATGATGAGTATTTTATTCTGAGTAAGGTACTTCTGGCAATACACATAAAATAAATAGAAGGTGTATCCCATATCTTTCAGATTCTTACAATTTATCTTGTAAATAGAATATTGCATAAGAATATACAGTCTACAAGTATACTGTAAAAAATCATCTGTACCATTAATGAAAATACATTTTCTATAAAGTGGAATCTCCTCCCAGTATTTAATGCCATACATCCTTTTCTTCATAAATATTTGTGAAATAAGTTGAGATAAAAATATACCACAGGTATGTGGCAGGTACCATTCTAAGAGTGCAAAATAAAGACCTAAAATGGACAAAAATTTCTATAAAACTCATGTTTATATGCATGCCAGAATAAGACACATAAATCATCAAAAGAATGGTGAATTATTTAAGAATTAATTAAAATGTAAAACACTGATGGGTTGGGAGAGTGGAGGGTGTGGGCACCAATCTCACTTAGATGGAAACAAATCAGAGTAAGGGTGGGAGACAGTAGAGGGGCTGAAGAGAAAGTTTGGGGAAGGGCATCCTGAAGAAAGGTGAATGGATACAGATATATTTGAGGTAGGAGCTTCTTTTGAGCCTTCAGAAGCTTTGGTAAGGGATTTTCTGTAAATAAAGGAGGAAGATTGGTCAATCTGAAGAAAAAACTTCTATTATTAGAGTCACCCAGGTATAGAAGAACCATGAATCTTCCATATTCATGAAAGATCAATAGTATTCTGATAGCTTCAAAAAGATCAATGACCAGCAAACAGGAATTCGGATTTATAAATTCATTACACAAATATTCATCAAGCTACCACTATCTGAATGAGCTAGAGCAGACCCAGAACACTGGACTAGTTGACATCTACTCCTGATGTGGAAAATTCAGTAGAGTGAGTGGTTAAAGTTAATACAGATGTAGAATGAGTGTTAGCTGGGAGCAAGCAGACAGCTGTGTAAAGGCAGAAAGAGGCTGAGTTGTACTGATCTGGAGGCATGCTCTCCCACTGCAGACCTGGAGACAGACATGGAAGTGAACAGTGAAAATGGATGGAGTGCCTGTCTAATGACATTATCTTCTCTAGGAAGCAGAATATGAGGCCTGTGCTGAGTGCGTTAATAATTTATTCATGTGTTCAGTGACTGGAAAATCTCTGAGCATGAATCTTTGTGTGACCGTTGCTGTTAGTTTTATCTCTAACAAGGCAATAAAAATCAAGCCCTGGGTTTATTGTTTATAAAATAATGCTTTATAAAACAGAACATTATTGGATAGGTAATAGGTTGGTAGGAAGGTAGATAGGTAGATATGCAGATGGATAGATGGATAGGTGGATAGATGGATGGATGGGTGGATGGATGGATGGGTGGATGGATGGATGGGTGGATGGATGGATGGATGGATGGATAGTTAGAGAAGCAGACTTATATCTCTTAGCATGTTCTGGCTACTTCAGGGATTTGTCAGAAGGGCATTTTTGAAAGTTCTAAGTCTCTTATGAACTCATTTTAGGAGGGAAAGAACTGAGTTTAGAAATTATGTTTCTAGACTTCATCACTGAAGAACTGAAACACTGAAACAAGTTTTGCTCACTTTCTTTTTTTAAAGATTTATTTATTTTATTTTATGTATATGAGTACACTGTAGCTTTACAGATGGTTGTAAGCTTCATATGGTTGCTGGGAATTGGATTTAGGACTTCTACTCACTCTGGTTGGCCCAGCTTGCTTCGACTAACCTTGCTTGCTCAGTCCCTGCTCACTGTGGCCCAAAGATTTATTTATTGTTATATGTAAGTACACTGTAGCTGTCTTCAGACACACCAGAAGAGGGTGTCTGATCTCATTACGGATGGTTGTGAACCACCGTGTGGTTGCTAGGATTTGAACTCGGGACCTTCGGAAGAGCAGTCAGTGCTCTTAACCGCTGAGCCATCTCTCCAGCCCTTAGTTCACTTTCAAGGTTATTGAACTGCCAGTTAGTTACATTCCTAGAAGACAAGAACTAGACTGGCAAATGTTAAGTAGTGAAGGGACTGGAGCCTGCAGGGAACAAGGAAGGAAACTAAGACATTAGGCATTTGTTGGCATAGTCTGCAATTCCAGTTACTTGGGGGGATGAGACAAGAAACCTGCGAGCTCTGCTTGTGCCTGGGCTCAACATTGAGAGCCCTGTCTCATGGAAGAAAAATCCGTGTTGAAATGCATGGTTTGTGGAAAGGGAGAGCTTTCAGAGAGAGGTAAATTCTCTGAAGGAAAGACAGGATGACTCACTTACATGGTTCTTACTTTGGTGAAGGAGAAAAATCAAAGTACCCTGACATTAAATGTCAATATAATCAAAGCAGACTAATACAGCATTGGTCTAAGATACGTCATGGCTACAGCAGGCCTTAACTGCTGACTGGCTGGAAAGACTGAAAGACACTCTCCCAGGTCTTTCTAGGAAAACAGAAGATGAGTACCCAAGACTTAGGGAAGCTTTCCCGGGGAGCTGTGCTGGCAAAGCACATTTGGAGAACTGTTGGCACCAAGTAGGTGTAGAATCCAAGTAAGAAGTGGAGAAGAGATAGAGATAGGCCAGGGCTAAGCTCACAGGACATTTTTATGTCCTGTAACATTTGGCACACTTTAGAGGCAGATTTAAATCTTGTTCACCCTTTCTCAGCATGATGCTTAAAAGGCAGCAGACTTGATAAACATGCCCGCAGAGACGTTATGTTTTATTGTAAAGGCAAAGCTACCAAGGGCGAAGTATTGAGAAGTGGCTTAATCAGGTTCCCATTTTAAAGATTGAGGAACTCTAGGCGGTTGGTTCAGAGGCAGGATGATAGTCAGCACATGTGCTGAGTGGTGAAGGTGAAGACCCTGGGGTGCAGGACTGAATGTGGGGAGAGGTCAGATTGGGGAGGGCCCTCCAGATCCTCCCAGTGCTGACTGGAGCACACTGTTGTAGGATGACAGATTAAAAGCTGTGTCTTAGAGATCTGAGAAGACAATGGGGCAAACCCCTGAACAGTGAAAAGGATTCAGTTGCAAGGCTTCATGGAGAGGATGTTCCATCCATGTTCGGTCTTAGGGAGAAAGAGAATGAGAGAAGCTTTTGAAAGAAGTAAGTACGTGGTGATCAACACAGACTTAGCAATTAATAACATGTGTTAATTGATATTTTGTATTATTCTATGAAGACTTTAAATAGGGCATGACAAGAAATGAAAGGAAGCTACGAGGTTTCAATCATTTGAGGAAAAAGTACAATGTGTAGAATTAAAATTTACATATGAGTAATAAAGAGGGATGCAATTAATGTGCACCTAATGATAATTATATAGAAAGAGGTATAAACTATTTATTGGGCCCTCATGACGGGAATCATTCTGTTGTGCTTTACAAGCATGGTTTCCTTCTGACACATTCCTGTGAAAAGAACTAAGAAATGCAACTTAAGAAAGGAAAGAATTACTTTGATGAGTCGCTAGAGAGAGTAAGAGGGGGCCTGTCACACCAGGAAGTCATGGGCATCTGCTCACATTGTAGACTTTAAGTATGACCAGTGTATGACTGTTACCTAATGGAAATCTCTTGGCAAAGCTTCTGAGCTTTTACCCCATTGTAGGGAGGGATCTGGGTAGCGGGGGGGTGGGGGAGAGATGAAGGTTTCTGCTCTGTTTGCTTTCTCCATTTTACTCAGTCCACGATCACAGGCCATGTGGTGTCACTGTTCGCTGTCTGCATTTAGAGTTGGTCTTCCCACGCTGGGAAGCCAATCTGGACACACTTTCACAGACACATCCTCAGGCTTATCTCCTAGATAACCCTGTCGAACTTGATTAAATATCACCCACAGCCCTTCTCACAGTAGTAAGAGCTCAGTTACTTTTGCCTTTCTACAGGTGTAGTATCTGAATCACAAAGGTTGTTCAAGATCTCCAAAGTCACAGAGCTAGAAACAGTAGAACTGGGATTCAACTAAGGCTAAAAAATCTAAAGCCGCATTGTGTTTATGCTTTTTAATCTTTTAGGATTATTTTATGTGTATTAGTGTCTTGCTTGCTAAGAAGCTTTGCCAAGAGATTTCACTCAGGCAACACTCATACACTGGTAATACTTAAAGTATGAAATGGATTTTCAAATACTTGGTTTACCCAAATAGTGGATTTGAAATGAATTTAAAACTAGGACATTCTGAGGTTTTGATCTTAGCATTCTGATTGGTGTAAGATGGAAGGAATCTGAGGGTCATTTTGATTTGCATTTCTCTGATCACTAAGGATTTTGAACATTTCTTTAGGTGTTTCTCAGCCATTCGAGATTCCTCTATTGTGAATTCTCAGTTTAGTTCTATGCCCCATTTTTTGGCTGGGTTGTTTGGTTTTTTTTGGTGGTTAGCTTCTTGAGTTCTTTATATATTTTGGATATTAGCCCTCTATTGGATGTGGGGTTAGTGAAGATTTTTTTTCGATCTGTAGGTTGCTGATTTGTCTTATTGACTATGTCCTTTGCCTTACAGAAGTTTTCCAGTTCCATGAGGTCACATTTATCAATTCTTGATCTTAAAGTGTGCATTATTGGAGTTCTGTTTAGAAAATTTCCCCCTGTGCCAATGAGTTCAAGGTTCTTTCCCACAAAGAGGAACAGTCCTCCATTGGTGGTGGGATTGCAAACTGGTACAACCACTCTGGAGGTTCCTCAGAAAACTGGAAATAGATCGACCTAAAGACCCAGCAATACTATTCTTGAGAATATACCCAAAGAATGCCTTACCATGCCACAGGGGCACATGTTCCACTGTGTTCATAGCAGCCTTGTTTGTGATAGCCAGAAGCTGGAAACAACTCAGATGTCCCATGACAGAAGAATGCCTACAGAAAATGTGGTTCATTTATGCAATGGAATACTACTCAGTTATTAGGAATGAGGGCATCCTGAGTCTTTCAGGCAAATGGATAGAGCTAGAAAATATCATCCTGAGTAAGGTGACCCAGACCCAAAGGGACATGCATGGTATGTACTCACTAATAAGTGGATATTAGCCAAAAAGAAGTACAGAATACCCAAGATACAGTCCACAGAACTCAAAAAGGTCAATAAGCTGAATTACTCAAGTGAGGACACCTCAGTCCCACTTCGAAGGGAGAAGAAAGCAACCACAAGGAGGGAGAGAGAGACAGGCACCTGAGAAAGAAAGGGGATGGGGGGTGGAGAAGGGAACCTGATCTGGTATTGGGTGGGGGAAAAAGAACTGAAGCCCTGAGGGCCAGCAGAAAGAATGGAAACAGGCAACCTCAGGAGGTAGGAGGTGGGGGGGGGGCTCCAGAATGCACCAGAGACTGGGAGGTGAGAGACTCTCAGGACTCAAAGGGAGGGACCTTAGATGAAATGCCATACATTGGGGAGAGGGAACTTGTAGAGCCCACCTCCAGAAGAAAGAGCATCAAGTGAGGGATGAGGTTACCATCCCATAGTCAAAACTCTAACTCATAATTGTTCCTGTCTGAAATAACTGCATTGATGGAAACGGAGAGGAACCTGAGGAAAAGAAGGTCCAGTGACAGGTCCAAAGTGGGATCCAGTTCAAGGGGAGATCCTAAGGCCTGACACTATTACTGAGGAGGCTATGGAGTGCTCACAAAAAGGGATCTATCATGACTGCCATCTGAAAGACCCAACAAGTAGCTGAAAGAGTCAGATGCAGATATTTGCACCCAACCAATGGACAGAAGCTGCTGACCCCTGTGGTTGAATTAAGGAAAAGCTGGAAGAAGCTGAAGAGTAGGGAGACCCTGTAGGAGGACCAGCAGTCTTAACTAACTTGGACCTCCAAGATCTCTCAGACACACTGGATGACCAACCAGGCAGCACACACCAGCTGATATGAGGCCCCAAGACATATACAGCAGAGGCCTGCTGGGTCTGGGTTCGGTCAGAGAAGATGCACCTAATCCTCAAGAGAATGGAGGCCCCAGGGAGTTTAAAAGTCTGGTGGGGTGGGACATCCTCATGGAGACAGGGGAACAGGGAGGAGGTATGGGATGCGGAACACTTGGAGGGTGGACTGGGAGGGGAATAAAATCTGGAGTTTAAAATAAATAAATAAATAAATAAATAGATAAATAGACATAAACACAAAAAAAACTTTGACATTCTAGGGAATACATGTAGGAACTGTATTTTAGGGTAGAAGATTTCCTTTGTTTCCCTTTGAGAGAGGTCACATAGGAGTACTTCATTTAAATGTCTCTGAGTATAAGTAAATGTAACTAAGTACAAGGTATGTTTTGAGATGAATGTGTGTGTGTGTGTGTGTGTGTTTGTGTGTGTGTGTTTGTGTGTGTCGTGTCCTAACAGGAGGCTACAAGAGATCTTATGGAGTACACACACAAAGGAAGGAAAAAAAAAACTGTGACCATCACATTTTCTCTCCTTCTGAGCAATCAGGCTGAAGAAATATAAAGTTTCCTATGATGGCTTGTTTGTTCACTGAGTGTGCTGCCATTTTTAGTAAACTGGATAGAAGTTGAAGATTTTGTGGATACATTCTCAGGACAACAGAGAAAACAAAAGGAGTCACCTTTGAGTTCCTCTCTCAACTTGGACTTTGCAAAGTCACTTTAACCTCTCCGTGTATGCAATCAAAAAAAAATGATAGTATCTGTCTGATAGGGAAAACTTACATAAAATTCTTAATACAGTGTCCAGAACAGGATATGAACTCTCCAAATGCCAAATGTTGCCTCTTGATAATGATGACAGACAATATATGGTGTCTTTATGTGAGCTGTGTCAATCACCATCCATAACTGCCTTCTGAAGCAGATGCTGTCATCATCCTCATCTTAGTAGGGGAGAAAATTAGGCACAGCATGGGGATTCTCTGTAGTTATAGACATAGCACCTGATAGACTCAGGATTTGGCCCATACTAGCTGTTACCACAGGCAGGTCAGCCCTATCTTCCTCCATTCTCTTGCTCCTTCTGGAGGTTTCTGCTGGAAAAGCCGTCATCCATGTCTTAGTGTATTTAGATAGAATAAGAATTTTGACTCATATTTCCAAGAAAGTGAATATTATTCCAAAAGTTGGGTATAAAATTTCCATAGAGATGCTTCATCCATGTATAACATTGTTTTTTTTTTCATAATCAGGAATAGCACAATATATATATATATATATATATATATATATATATATATATATATATTAACTTACAATACATATTTTTAATCTTGGAATAGCAAAAAACCCAGCTCATAGTAACTCAAGTCAATAAGGGATGTATTGTTCTTTAGAATAACAACAGCAATGACCATAACAAGAGCTTGAGTTCAGCATGAGAATCCTGCAGGAAGAGAGATTCAAAGATCACTCTCCCTTACCCACCCTACCCATTTTCCTCTTTTCCTTCTTTTAAGGTCTTCCACTTCTGCCTTTATCCTCAAAAAAGTCCCCTTAATGGTAACACAATGTCCACAGCATCCCCATGTTCATACCCTTTAAGGAAAAGGACATTTGTTTTGAAGACTCAACGAGAATGCCACCACTGTGTTTCACTCCTGCTGACTGAGCGGATGGGGGTGCAGGCACTTGTAAACATTCCTGTGAGGCACCTGGATGGAGCGAGCCCACATCATGTGGCTCCACCCACTACACAGATGAGTGTGGGGTTTAGGATTTCATTCCAAGGAGAATTAGAGTATTAATTACAGATGTTGTTTGGGTCAAAATCCTGAATTGTTAAAGTATAATTTCTGCATGTTCATATAGTCTCTAAAGTTTTGACCTCCCCTTGATAGCGTCCATATCAAAAGAAAATAGCCTTGCCTCTGGCTCTTTTGATTCATCTGCTTCTCATTAGGTGGCAGTCTGAGTTAGGAAGCCATACAAAAACAAAGGAGAGATAATAAGGGGGAAAAAAGGTATTTTAACATGAGCTGAAGTCAGAATATTTTCATTGATGGCTAACTAGAATTATTCTATAATTACTCCACCACAGTCCTGGAAATGAGTCACCAAGAACTGAATATTTATAAGCTTCCTGACCTCAAAAACTTCAAAATCTTACATGGGGTCACCTAAGGAGACTGTGGAAAACTTCCATGCAACTTATTGGCAGATGATTTTAGTTCTTATTTCAACAAGCTTGGTATGAAATGCATGCCATCTGGTTCCTGGGAAAACGCTAGAGCATATTAACTGCTTGTGTGAGAGACAGTTCTGCCATTTAGTTGTAAATGATTGCACCTGCAGATGAGGAATAAGAAAGAGAACATGTCTTATCATTTGCCTCAGGGCTGGGAGATTTGATGGCACAATACCGCTGCTTCATCTACTTTCAAAATCTGTGCCTGATCAGTCCAGCTGCTCTCCTGTGACTATTTTGAACATGCTGTGTGGTATACTAGACTAGAGGCCTTTTAAGGGAAAATTTCTACAGTACTCAATTGAAGACGGGACTGGTTTCTTTCCATTTCTTCAAGGCATTTCTGATGGTTTCAAGATAAAATGAAAGTGCTTCTGAATATTTATTTTAACTCTTTAGGAAGGATACTTCAGCGAGGAATGGTTTCTATTGGGCTGCTATGACTGTCCTGGGAATGCAGGCAATGCTCTGAAGCTGATAAGGTGAAGCTGTGTAGACACAGACAGGACCTTTCTACCTATGTTCGCAAAAAGACCATAGGGACTCACTAGTATTCTAGCCTCCAGTATCATACTGTGAGAGTGCTATGCTCTAACATTTAAAAAACACTGTTACAAAGAGTTCTTTTATATGATCGCAAACGGTTCGTGAATTCAACCTTTGTTTTGTTTGCAGTGTACTGTGCCTTGCCTTCAACATTGCAGAGCCAAGATGGAGTAGAGGAACTGTGATACAACAAACAGATGATGGGATTTACTGTAGAGAGCTTATTTATACCCTAACTCCCCCACTGGGTGGTCCTAGAAAAATTGTGTGCATTCCACAGCAGCTAGATTTCAAAGGGGATTAAGTTCAATTATTAGCAGAGAAGATGGGGAGTTTCAGTGAAATACTACACATGCAAGCACTTGAACTAAACAAATGCTACTCGGATGTCTCTCCTCCAAAGCCAGCATTGTGTAAGAACTCCTGTGTTTCTGGTCTTCTCAAACTAAGTGCACTGACCAGCTGAATTCATGCCATGCACAAATTAATCCCTGTTGAATGAATATTATTTTCAGAATCAGATAGCAAGGTCCTTGTGGGGGAGGGGGTGGGCTTTCTTCACTTGCGAGCGTCAGGAATTGAGAAAGAACAAATGGACAGACATTAACTATTGGCAAAATCTTACCCAGTGACATAATTTAGTTCTACCAACACAGGGGAACATTTGCTAGGCAGTGAACTAAAGATATCTTTGTACTGTACTGGAGCTCTGCAATCACTGTCAGATGAACTCCTTTTATCCACAGAAGAAGTTAGCTACAGATTAGACCATACTCCAGAAAATACGGAAGTCAGAGTTCCAACAGATTCAACTGAGTTCAGGCAAAGATTCTTACTCAGTGCCATGGACCCAAAAGGATGCCATACCCTGTCTGCAGGAGGACTTGAGGCCTTTCAGTTATAGCTAATAAACTAGGGCCATAAGATTAGAGTGGGCAACTGAGATTGTGACATACTCGATGAATCCTTGAATTTAAGAAGGATGATGAGAATCAACACCAAAGTATAAAATTTTTAAATGTAACTCAACAACAGAGATGAAATAGTCTAGATTACAAGAAAATAAAGCCTCCAGGGCAATGGCTTGTGACCATTATCTGGTTGCAAAGAACAGTATGAATGCAAATGGTCTACTCCACGCTTGCATCTGCTTTGGTTTTTTCTTACCCCAGGCTACCCTTTAACTTCAGGCAAACCTCTTGCCTATAAGACCCCATGCTCTGGTTTTGAGATTTTAGGTCACATTTTTCTCCAGGAAAAAAATTAAACAGACTAAAATTAATTTTAAAAAAGAGGAAGGCAATGCTTCATTATTGTATATAAGGAAGTAAAGATAATGTTAACATCTTTCTCATATTCATCTCAAATTTTCATGAATATCGATTAGCTTCTTAAACATTTACTTTTACTTGGCAGATTCTAAATGGTAGAAATTTTTTACTTAAAGCATTTGTTGTCCCTTAGCACTACTTTGTTAGCCTATACTTATGATCAATTATATATTTTTAAAATGTATTTTATATTCAAAATGTTTCATATTCATTATTAAAATGTGTCTTACTAAAAATATATTTTAAAGAGATTATCCTCCCTTGGGAAGAATTAGTTAATTTACACTAATGATGGTTTGATTAAAAGAATTTCTTTCTTACTGAATTCATGTAATTTTTGTAAAATTGTTTAATAGTTGAATGTTAAATTGCATCTTATCCATCAGAGCTGGGGTCTGACTTTTGGGCATCATAACTGTGGTTGCTATTAGAAACATTACTTAAGAAGTTTTTAGTTTATTTCACAGGTTGATGAAGGTCCAAGGACTAATGCTCATCTTGGATTTCGGAGAGAACAGACATACCTGTATGGGTCTGAGATGCGCCACAGGCATAAAGAAGTCCTCACTGGGGAACAGAACTACTCTGCTACTCTGAGATCTTTAATATTTTATGCATTGTATATTTCTTAGGCAAGAAAGTATTTTTCTCCACTAAAAAAACCTAAACCAAAACAAACGAAGAAACATTTCTGTTAAGGACATGTAGCCAAAAATAATAGCTTATGTTCCAGTTAGTGAAAGTTGACCAATAGTATGAAAGGATTGAATAAGAAAAATAATTTTCATCTCATCATAAATCATAAACAATCCATTTTCTTGAGTTCGTGCTTATATTGGGATTGGTTTTAAATCAGAATAATTTTGAAATTAGAAGTATTTAAAATGATTATATTAAAAAACATAACCTCTTTGATATTGTTTGTAATTATTTATCTCTTTCTGCTTAAGAGTAGGATTCTCTTATTATATTTTATAATTAGGCTATAGGAGTCTGTTTGTCTTCTAATGAGAGCCAGGAGGAGAAGATTGGCTGGGATAAGGGGTGGAGAGGAACTGGGAAATGTAGGGGAGGTTAAACTCTAGTCAGGATGTATTATGTGAGGAAACAAATCTATTGTCTTAAAGAGAAAGAATAAAGTGTTGGAACTCATTCCCCAAAAGGAGGAGGATTATCTAATTTTTCACTGCACAGACTGTAATCCTGAACTCTCTCCTGTTTTTGCCTTCCACAGGAATGTTATTCCAGTTTGTGATTTTGCCCCAGTGGCAATGGATTGGGACAGTAGACTGGATAAAAGGGAAAGAGGTGACAGAGGAAGGGGCATCCCTGCTTGCTTCTCACATTCACCTATTTTCTGCTTTTATCCTCAGAACACAATGACCACATCTCTTCCTCTTTTGGTGATTACTTTTGGAGACAAACAGGGCAGATCTTCTGTGGTTTAGACTGTTAGCTTATTCCAATTTGTTTCTTTAAAGCCTGAATAAAAATCCAACACTAACCAAATATTTAAGGTACACATACAGAGGCTTCTGGCTACTGTGGTTACTGATGAAGGCTTGAGTGGGAAATGAGAGATTGTCAGGAACATGTGAAGAGGAAGATGCCCAGAGAATCACACAGGAAGCAGAGCCTATGCACATGCACATGCCTTCTGCTTCTTTCATGCCTTTAGTCTCTCTTTCTCTCTATCTGCATAGACAGTATGCTACCCTAAGCCAGAGAGGTCCTGTGATGAAAGATGCTTCTCAGAGGTTCTAACTACTATTGTGAGAATGCTTCATTGAAGATAAGAAACCACATCCCTTCTGTTTTTGAGCTGAATGTATATCAATGACATCTGTGATGCTATGAATGAAAATGGGCCCCGCAGACTCATAGGGCTGGCTATATTGGACATGTGGTCTTTTTTGAAGAAACATTTCAAGGGTCCAGGGTGAACTTTGAGGTTTCAGAAACTTAATGCCTTCTTTTTACTTGCTGCCTGTAGATCCGATGTAGAACTCTAAGACCCTCTCTAGAACTTTGTCTGCTTGTATACGGCCATTCTTTCCTCCATGATAATAATGGACTAGACCTCTGAACCTGTAAGCCAGCCAGTCCCAATTAAATGTTTTCCTTTATAAGAGTTGCTGTGGTCATGGTGTCTCTTCACAGCAATAGAAATCCTAAGATTAACATCTTACCTGGAATTGATCTCAGCACTTCTCTTTAATTAAACTACCCCCAAAAGAAACTTCATCTTATTTATAGGAACACACTTTGATTTGGAGTCCCACATGGCCTTATTTGTTACTGGCTTTCTCTTTATTTGTTGACTAATGCAGTGCTGGTAATGTCTCAGCACTATCGATAGCAATGACATGAACAGGTGACCCTAAGTTTGAAGACCTAGAGATTTGGATCTTCACAGTGAGACAGTAAGAACATTCTTTGCTGGTGACAAGAAATTTCTTCTCATGTTACAGTTGCCTAGTTTATTTGCTACAGACAAGAAAAAGTTGTTTAGCATGTCTCATAAATCATGCTTTATGATTTTTTTGACTTCTTCAGTTGCAATCATCATCCCTCTACTCTTAATGAAGAATTTGAAGGCTGTTGAACCTTTCTTTCTCTGTCTTCTGGCCCTTTGTACATATAGTTTGCCTTTGCTTCCAGGCTCTTCCATCATATTTCTGCCCTGGTTAAGTCTTCCCCTGCAGACCAGCTTAGATTTATTTCCTTTGACAAGTGGATGGCAGGTTTTCACAGGAAGCCAAGTACTTGGGTGCCCCTGGCAGAAGTGATGCAGCACCTCCCACTCTTACCCCTCCTGCCTCCTTCTCGCTTGACTGTGCATCCCTTTATGGAAGGTGATGTTGTACCTGTGGCTTTTAGGTGCTTGTGTCTGCAGCTGAAACTGGTTGTTTCTAGGTATCCATGGGTAGAAAAACCAAAGTACAGCTTCAACAGCGAATCCCAATGGAAAGGGATGATTTCTATCTGAGACTGAAAAGGGGAACTTTTGAGGAGTTTTACTCTGAATTGCAATTCGAGGCTATAGAGAACTGTTAACTATTGACTAACTCATTAATTATTTGCTAAGGCTCCCCTCCTTTGATGCACAGCTTAGGAGAAACATGTTTGGTACTGAAAGATACCCAAGAGAGGGAAATGGAATGGCTGGGGAGCATTAATCAGACTTGACTTGATTTTTTGAGACATTTGAACAGCAGGTGACATTAAAGTGAATGAGAAGCTAAAACCACTAAATAGCTTCAATAGTGACAATGATGCGTGGATATTAGCTCCAAAGTTTGGAATACCCAAGATACAATTCACAGACCACATTAAGCTCAAGAAGAAGGAAGACCAAAGTTTGGATACTCTGTTTCTTCTTAGAAGGGGGATCAAAATACCTATGACTCACAGTCAACCAATGAACTGAGCATAGAATCCCCAATGGAGGAGCTAGAGAAAGGACCCAAGGAGCTGAAGAGGTTTGTAGCCCCATAGGAGGAACAATAATATGTACCAACCAGTACCCCCAGAGCTCCCAGGGACTAAACCACCAACCAAAGAGTACACATGGAGGGATCCATGGCTCCAGCTATATATGTAGCAGAGGATGGCCTTTTCAGACATCAATGAGAGGAGAGGCCATTGGTCCTGTGAAGGCTCCATGCCCCAATGTAGGGGAATGCCAGGTCAGGAAAGCAGGAGGAGGGGGGATTGGTAAGCAAGGGAAGGCGGGATGGGTTAGGGGATTTTCAGAGGGGTAACAAGGAAAGGGGCTAACATTTGTAATGTAAATAAAGCAAATATCTAATAAAACTAAGATTTGTTAATTGTTTGGGGGGAAATAATCTCATCTTTCAAATTCTATTTTTCTGATTATTATTTTTAAATTTTAATTTATTTACTTACTTTGCATCTTGACCACAGTTTCCTCTCCCTCTTTTCCTCCCAGTCCCTCCCACCTTATCTGCCCATCCACTTCTCCCTTTCTCTTCAAAAAATGGGAGGCCTCCCAAGGCTATCAACCTGTCTTATCATATCAAGTTCAATTAAGCCTAGGCACAAAGGCAGCCCAGTAGGGGGAAAGGGTCCTACAGGCAGGCAACAGAGTCAGAGACAGCCCCTGCTCCTGTTGTTAATTCTATGTGAAGATCAAGTTGCACAACCATTACATAAGGGCAGAAGGCTTAAATCAGTCTCATGCATACTCCCTGGGTAGTGGTACAATCTCTGTGGGCTCCTATAGGACCAGGTTCGTTGATTCTATAGGTTTTCTTGTGGTGCCCTTGATCCTTCTGGCTCCAACCATCCTTCTTCCCCTTCTAGAGGATTCCCCAAGCTCTGCTGTTTGTTTGACTGTAGGTCTCTGCGTCTATTTCCTCAGAATCTGGTTGGGAGTCATGTTAGGCTCCTGCTGACAAGTACAGTAGAATATCATTAGCAGTGTCAGGGGTGGACTCCCTCTTGTAGTCTGGGTCTCAAGCTGGAATAGTCATTGGTTGGCCATTCCCTCAATTTCTGTTAGGTCTTTACTCCTGTAAATCTTGTAGGAAGAATAAATTGTAGGTCTACGGTTTTGTGGCTGGGTCATGTTCCAATCTTAGTATTGCCTAGATATAAGAGGTGGCTGTTTCAGGCTCCATATCTCTCAATGCTAGCAGTCTTAACAAGTGTCATCCTTACAGACTTCTGGGAGGTTCCATTGTCTTAGGTTTCTAGCTCATTCCAGAGATGCCACCTCCCCCAATTCCAGTTGTTACTCCCAATTCTCTCATTCTTTGTCCTCCCCTCACCTGGCTCTTCTGTTCCCATTCCCGCCACCACCCCCACCTAGTCCCCTCCTGTCTATTTTTCCTTTTCAGTGAAATTTACACTTCCCTCCTTGAATCCCTCCTTCTTAGCATCTTAGGGTCTATGGGTTATAGAATGGTTATCCTTTACATTGTGGGTAATATCCACTCACAAGTGAGTATACACCACATTTGTCTTTCTGGGTCTGAGTTATCTCACTCAGAATGATCTTTTCTAGTTCCATCCATTTACCTGCAAATTTCATGATATCATTGTTTTTAATAGCTGAGTATTACTCCATTATGTAAATGTACCTATTTTCTTTATTCATTCTTTGGTCGAGGAACACCTAGGTTGTTTCAAGGTTCAGACTATTATGAATAAAGCTGCTATGAACACAGTTGAGCAAATGTCCTTGTGTGGTGGAGAATTCTTTGGGTATATACCCAGGAGTGCTATAGCTGGGTTCCGAGGTAGATCGAGTCTCAAGTTTCTGAGAAACTGCCAAATTGATTACCAAGGTGACTGTACAAGTGTTCATTCCCACCAGCAATGTAGGAGTGTTCCCTTTGCTGAACATCCTCACCAGCATGAGCTGTCACTGAAGCTTTTGATCTTAGTCATTCTGATGGGTGTAAGATGGAATCCTGGAGTTGTACTTGCAAACTGAATCCAAGAACACACCAAAAAGATTGTCTACCATGATCAAGTAGGTTTCAACCCAGAGATGCAGGGATGGTTAAATATACCTAAGTCCATCACTGTAATCCGTAATATAAACAAACTGAAAGAAAAAAAAAGACATGATCATCTCATTACATGCTGAAAAAGCCTTTGAAAAATCCAAAACCCCTTCTTGATAAAAGTCTTGGAGAGATCAGGGATAGAAGGCATGTACCAAAACATAATAAAGACAATTTATGGCAAGTCAATATCCAACATCAAATTAAATTGAGAGAGACTTAAAGGAACTCCACTAAAATCAGGAAAAGACAAAGTTGTCCTCTCTCTCTCTCTCTCTCTCTCTCTATATATATATATATATATATATATATATATATAATATATATATATATATATATATTTCAAGTACTATGTTGAAAATATATATATATATTCAACATAGTACTTGAAATTTTAGCTAGAGCAATAAGACAACAAAAGGAGATTAAGGGGATACAAATTGGAAAGGAAGAAGTTGATATATTGGTATTTGCAGATGATATGATAGTATATATAAGTGACCCTAAAATTTCAATCAGGGAATTCCTGTGGTTGATAAACACATTCAGTGAAGAGGCTGGATACAAAAGTAATTTTAAAAAATTGGTAGCCCTCCTATACATAAATAATAAACAGGCTGAAATTAGGGACACAACACCTTTCACAATAGCCACAAATAATATAAAATATCTTGGTGTAATTCTAACCATGCAAATGAAAGACCTGTGTGACAAGATCTTCAAATCTTTGAAGAAAGAAAGATTTTTGACAAAGAAGCCAAAAATATATAATGAAAAAAAGACATCATCTTCAATAAATGGTGTTGTCTAACTGGATGCCTACATATAGAACAAGGCAAATAGATCCATATCTATCATCCTGCACAAAACTTATGTCCTAGTGGATCAAACACATCCACATAAAATCAGATTCACTAAACCTGATAGAAGAGAGAGTGCAGAATAGTTTTGAAAGCATGGCACAAGAGTCAGCTCGATGAACAGAACACAAATAGATTAGATCCTAAGATCTACAATTAATATATGGGCCCTCATGAAACTGAAAATTTTGTGTGAGGCAATGGACGCCATCAAAAGGACAGAACAGCAGCCTACAGAATGGGAAGATTTTCAACAACTTCACATATGACAGAAGACTGATATCCGAAATATATAAAGAAATCATGAAAGTAGATATCAACAAAGCAAATAACCCAATTTAAAAATGGGATACAGATCTAAGCAGATAATTCTTGACAGAGGAATCTCAAACATCTGAGAAGCCACCAGAAAAAAAATGCAAATAAAAATTCATTTTTAATATAGACTCCAATTCTGTTTTCCAAGTGTTGAATCTAAGACTTGAAGTAAACCATACAACTTGTTTGCTTCACACTCAATGGCTAAAATAAAGTCTTTGGGTTACAATGGTCTTATTCATCCTATCCAATATTATATCCAGTATTTGAGCTTTTTGTAATCTGTGTTTCCAATTTACTGTATTTTAATCTGGTTAATTCATATTTTGAGAGAAAGCCAAACATTTTATTTATTCTAAAAATATATTTCATGGGACTGGAGAGATGGCTCTGCAGTTAAGGACAATTGCTACTCAATCATAAGTACAAGAGTTCAGATCCAAATACCCTCATTTGATGACTCCCAAATGCCTGTAACCCCAGCTCCAAAGGTTCCAACTCTCCCTCTGTCCTCTATCAGCACCTATACATATCTGTGTAATTTTTACACAGACACACATATACATAAATAAAATAAAATCTTAAAAACATATGTGTTTGATAGACCAGCATGGTGGCAAACCCTTTAATTCCAGCACCCAGGAGACAGAAACAAGTGGAGCTCTGTGAGTTTGAGGGTAGTCTGGTCTACACAGTGAGTTCCAGGCTTCTCAGGACTATGAACTGATAGCCTGTCTCAGGAAGAAAGGGTTTCCTCTAGATTAACCATTAGTGTCAGGTCTAACCCTTGATATTTCACAGAACAGATCAATATATCCTTACTTGTGATAATATTTCAATCATTTGTTCACAACTACCATAGTGGTTTGAGCACAGCTATTATTAGGATTAGTGTTCTATGCTTTATATTTTTCTTTGAATTAGAGCACACAAGTAAAATATCAACAATGCACTCCAATTCTTCACAGCGTGTTTCCCCTAATCTGTGCTAACAAATCACATTATTATTATATCGCCATCATTTCTCTGTTAGTATCTGCATCCCACTGTTAACTCAGATGGGATTCCCTCTAAATCAAACCACTTAAGTTTCCATATGGTGATTCTGAGCTGCATAATGTCATCCTGCATTTTAGGCCCAGAAGCAAAGCTGTCCTCCAGAAGGCATGCATTCAACCGAAATGCTGTTCACGTGCTTGTGTAAATTGTTCAGAGTGTTCCTTGAGAAATGTGTGTTTTGTCTTTTGTACAACTGATTATTGCCTTCTCTAGGGGCTTCTCTTTGTTTTCTTAGTTCAGTTTGATGGATTTTAGAAAGTAAATCCAATATCCGACCAAAGCGTTTTCTGCTTCATCACTGACAAGGCTTTGGCTCCCTAGCAGTCTCCATCATCCCCTCCTACCCTCTAACACAGCAGCTACTATTTCCATCCTGGTGCTTAGTCTTTCATCACTTAGGTTTTATAATGACCATGTCTGCTGATCAAAACTAAGTGTGCCTTCCCTATCTTGTATAGTTGTGTTTCAGGGGCTACAAGTGAGGGGTCTACACTTATTGTTATCATATTTCTTCGTGTTACATTTGACTCATCACTGGTCTATGCTGATGACATTTTATCTGATTTGTAACACAGTCCATCCCACATATAATGCATTTCAGAGATTTAAACAAGGAAATCGAAATGCAGTTTATTTAGCATCTTACAGAACATGGATTTATGTTTATTTTATCAAGGTTTGCTCATTCTTGTGATTTGAAAGTTATTGTAGTTGACAGAGGAGTGAGAAGCAAAATATTAAACATCTCAGTGTTTCTTTGTATGACTCTTTATCAGTGAGGCACAGTCAGCTGCATTTTACATGAATATCTTTTGGTAACTCTCTCTATGCCTTTATTTTCTTCCCTGAAGTTAACCATTAACTATGTTGTTTTTTTTCTATGTTTATCGCCTTTGTTTTCTACTAAAATAAAATCCATAGGAGACAAAATTGTATCACAAAGGAAAGAATTTTAAAAATATACTCTTCTGACTTTCCATAGACAATGTTGGTTTATAACTTTCACCTATGGACCTCAAACCTCATCCTTTTCAATGTTACGAGAAAGATTTATGTATGTGTATCAGTGCTTTGCTTTTTGTGTGTCTGTGACTACATGCATGCAATGCCTGTGGAGGACAGAAGAGGGCATCAGGTCCACTAAACCTGAAGTTACAGTGATTTATGGATGGTGTCTGGGAACTGAACACTGTGAGAATAGCAAGTGCTCCTAACCACTGAGCCATCTCTCCAGCCTCATAATATGCAACTCTTTGAAAAAACGTCATTCAGGGTCTATCTTTCATTAGCATGCTGTCATTTTTCCTTTCTCCCTTTTGGCAAACTTCGAAGGAAAAAGACAAAGCACCCATTCTAATAAAATGTCTGGTGTTACCTCATTATAGTGCTCTCTGCCCACTAGTTGACTATATCCCATTGCTACACACAAACCCCAAACAGTCTCAGGAATGCATCCTCATTGTTGGCATCTTTCCATTCCCTTGTTGGTGTCTGTCACCTTGGAGGTCACTTGACCTCTGTACATGACCACACCGATGTCTGCAGTGTCTTTAAGGCTGCTCTTTGTTTGAGCAGGAGGCGCAGGCACTGTGATAGCTGCACTTACTGATAAGTTCTATTGAAGTGCATCATGTCCTTAAGATCCAGTCAAGGTGTTCTTTCTCTCATAGTAATCCTCTCGCTGCTGTATCTTTCACTGGTGTGTTAGACATTTTACAACAGGCATGGCCATCAGTTAGAGCCTAAATATGACATTTTTTTTAAAATTGTTCTCACATTCTCTTTTTGCTTCTGAATTTTAATCGTTTCTCCCTTTATGCCTGTAAATTTTGCTTTGGTTATAATAAAATAGTCTTGTTATTTCTCTGTGGACAGTGGGAACCCCTATAATCTGTGCTTCACATCAGATGGAACGGAGATCACAGCAGGCCTATTATGTTGTCCCACACTCCCACTTTTTGGCTGTTCATTTATCTTGTTTCAATTTTTAAAAATCATTTTTTCCCTATTTGCTAGTGTTCTTTATCCTTTGTAAAGGACAGCATTACTGGATGCACTGTTCTTATGTTTCTGCAATCTGACTGTGTCTTGGTGTCACTTTCATTTCTCAGTTTTAGGTGGTTTCACTAGTATTTTCTCCAAACGTTCAAAGAGTTAATATTATTTTTATTCTTAACCCCTCTCAAAAAATGTGAAAGGAAAGAGCACTTGTGGAATCATTCTGTGAGGACAGACTATCTTTGGTGTGAAATAAAGGAAATAGCGTACCAAGGAAAGACAACTACACACCTATAGCTTTTTATAACTATTGGCTCAAAAATCCCCAATGAAATATTTATTAACCAAATACAGCAATGTAAAAAAAAGATGAAAACTATACTTGATGAGAAAATGAAAATTATGCTGTGCTGATTCAGCATGGCAGGTAGGCTAGTAGTAGAAGCAAAGATCTTAGTTGTACAGGAAGAAAGAAATATTCTCTACTTACAGTGCCATAATCTAGTTTATAGCAGATTCCAAGGAATCTACTTTATAAACCATTAGATCTAACAAGTAAGTTATATAAGATTTCAGGGCACAATATTGATCCATGAAAATCAATTGTATTTTTACATACTATCAGTGAATAACCTAAACATGATTACAAGAAAGCAATTCAACTGCTCACATCAAGATTAACAAAATGCTTAGGAACAAATGTGATGAAGGAAGTATAGTATTTCTGTTCAGAAACTCCAGAGCACTATGGGAAGGAACTGTAGCTGATGTAAGTGAATGAAAAAAATCTGCATCCATAGATTATAAGGCTTATGATGTAAGGTGTGTTACCCTGTATGTGACTTAGAGTCAATGCAATCCCTAATGAAATTTCAGTTTCTTCTTTCATTTAAGTTTAAAATCTGTTCCTAAAATTCATATGGAAATGGAAATGTCTCAGAATATCCTATAGAATCCTAAAATAAGAAAACAGTTGTAGGATTCACACTTCATAATTTTAAAATGTTGTACATAGCAAAAATAACTATGTCAAATGGTGCTATGTCCAGAATAGACATTAGGATTTTCACAGGAACTCTTGGTTATTAACTTGACCACATCTGAAATCAGCTAAAAACTCAAGCAGTTGGGCATGCCTGTGAAGGATTTTTTTTTGACTGGATTAATAGATAGGGGAAGACCCATCCTAAACCTAGGTGACAACTTCTGTGTCAGCCCATAAAAAGGACATGAAAGAAAGGGAACTTTTGACTTTTGCCTTCTTGCTCTTCCTCTCATTGGCAAGTCCATCTGTCCTGTTGCCAAGACATTCCTTCACTCTTATTAAAGCTACTTCTTTGAGATAGCAATGTAGTCTTAAAGACAGTTGAGACTTCAAGATGTAGACTGAATGCCTACCAGATTCATGGCTTTTTGTTTGAGAGACTGCCATTGTTGAACCAGCTAGACCACAACCTGTAAGCCATCCAATAAATCACACACACACACACACACACACACACACACTTCTGTTCATTTAGAGAGACCTGACTAATACACAGATTTTGAAAGAGAATTTTGAATACAGAAATAGACCTTTATCTTCATGGTCAACCAACTTTGAATGAAGGAAATGAATGAAAGAATAGTATTTTTAATAGGTGTATCTGGAAATACTGAATATCCACTTGTAAACTAGTAAAGGTGGACCCATGATGTACGACATAGAAAATACCTTAAGGCACTCCTAGATTTATTTTGTAACTAACAGTGTGAAATGTTTCTGAAAATAAACAGAGAGTATATGTTTGTGGTCATTACTGAGGTAATGGCTTCTTAGATACAACAATACAAACATAACTTCTGATCAAAGAGAGAAGAAAATCAAATGCTTCTTTTTTTTGAAACTAAAAGATTGTGTATTACAAAATATCACTAAGATACTAAAAAGAAAACCAAGAGAGTGAGCAAAACATTTGTAAATCCTTGTCTACTAAGGGACTAGAATGCACACCAGTGATTTTTAAAGGAATTTTACAACTTAATAATACTACACATAGTATAATTTTAAAATGCTTGACATATATAAATAGATATTTCTGTAGATAATTTATACAAATATAAAATAAGTCTCCTCAAAGGGTCATTTGACCATTAAAAAGAAATGACATGATAAATTATGCTACAATATTTATGTATCTTAAAACAATTATACTAAGACCCTAATTAATGATTAAATTTAAATGAGTCCATTATTTCAGGCGCCCAGAATAGGTGATATTGGGTACCAGATTGTAGCTGCTTAAAGGCAGGAGTGATGGGTCAAAGGTTTCATTGGGGATGGTTGAAACCATACCTATACCTATTCCTATACCTATAACTATAAAACTGTAACTATAACTGTAACCATAACTATAACTGTAACTTCTAACAATAAACCATCATGTCCTGTAACTTATACCCTATAGTGATTATTATATAATTCTCCTCACACTCAACATATTGAGTTGTACAGGTTTTTTATTTTTTTTAAGATGAGGTTTTATGTAGTCTAGACTGACCTCAAATTCATAGAGACATGGGTCACACTGAATGTCTAATACTCCAATCTCCATCTTCCAAAAGCTGGGATTACAGACATGAGCTGCCATACTTGTTATATGTGGTGCTGAGGATCCAGTTTAGTCTAGGACTTTATGCATTCCAAATAAGCATTCTACCAACCAAGTTACCTCCACGGCCCTGAATTGAAGACCTCTAACAGAAAAATTGTGTATTAACTGAATTCTTTCATGATAACATTTTAAAAGGATTATTGTGTTATTTTTCAACTGATTTGATTTGAAATAATTTCTAGCAAATCACAAGAGTACATTTTACTGTTGTTGAAGATTTGATCAGGTAGAGGAGCATTAACAGCACACATTGGGTTCATGAGATTGTGCTTTAAATTTATTTCAAGCTAACCTCTGTGCCTATAAATACCAGTGAGAAGTACAGCAAGTTAAAAAAAGAAGACACATTTTTAAAAAAATCATTGGTCTTATTTCAAGAATGTCTAGACTGTCAAAAAAAAAAAAAAAACCAAACCAACAAACCAAACCAAAAACCAAAAAGTATACACAAAACAACAACAACAACACCACACCACACCATGCTTGTTCTCATTCTGTAAGGAGCCAAAGAAGCAGATCATGACAATGTCACTGTCCCTTGAGGTGATGTCTTTTCACACATCATTACAGAGGATGGGATGGTGTCTGTGCAAATGGCAACAGTCCATAAGAAGAATAAATAGAAATTCTATGAAATGTGTGAATATAGCTACCAAGTGAGTTGATTCTAGTTGACTCACTTCAAAATATTTTAGTATTAGCCAAATATATTTTAGATGCAAACAAGTTAATTGCTCTTCTGTCATAGACTTCAGTTTTATGTATTACTATAATTTGTACTCTTCAGGAAAAAAAAGAGCCCTTATCTGATCACAATTCTCCTTTTGAAGTGGATTGCAGAGTGGTTAATTGGAGTTCAAGATAAAGCACTTTGGGAGGACAAGATGGGTGAAGAACTACATCTTGAAATGTGATTAATGGCAATGAAGGGAAGAGTAAATAGCATGCTTTTTAAGAAATGGGCTACAAACAGTCAAAGTCTGAATGAAACTGTGCATCTGCAATTCATATCCCTGCCACATAAGACTGTCTTTCTGTCATTAGGAACACAGCTGTTGTATATCTTCTGCGATTGCAAAAGAAAAATAAGAAAGCATATAGTCTTTTCTTACAAAGTTAATGTTTCCCCTCTTGCAATTTGCCAAGGTTCTTCATGGACCAATACACAGATTGGCCTGGTTAGAGACATTACAGTACTGCACTTGAGAGAAGTAAGTAAAGCGGGCTGTACCCAGAATTCTCTGAAGGGCTTTAATGGTCTCTCCTAGGCTCTGTGTGTTCATTTATAGCTTCTTTTTCTTAAAATTTATACTTATTGATCAATGCTTATTCTTTCCTTCTTGACAATTATGAATAATTTAAGGCAGAAATTAATATAAGAGAACTCAAGAATTCATATGGAGATGTGTGTGGAGAAGGAATTCAGAGAAGGATATCCTTGTCTACACCACTAATTTGTGAGTTTGAAACTACATGACCATAGAAAGCAGAATTGTTCAGAAGAACAATTTTCTGGTAATTTGTTATTACCTGAACTTCCGTAAGTTGCTTTAGTTCTGAAATTCTGGATTTTTTTTCTCTCACAAATAATTGTGTGTTGATTAAAATACTTTTAAGAGTGTCACAATTCCTTTCTCTCTCTGCTTCCTGTTTGGAGACAGAATATAACCAGCTGTCTCCTACTCACGACTGTGTTCTCTCTGTTGCCATGAACTACACCCATTAGCTGTGAGACAAAACATACTTTTCCCTTCTGAAGCTGCATTTGTGTCAGGTATGTGAGAACAGTGAGAAAAGTAACTGAGGCAGGAGTTGACACTGAGAACTGAGAGCTGGCTGTGAAGGCTTGATCATGTATTTTGTACAACCTTGAAACTGATTTGCATTCGGAATCTGAAAGTGCTTGGACCTATGGGCTAGATGACTTGTGCCATGCTTTAATGAGGATCTTATTAGAGCATTCTGATGGGAGTTGGGAAGATGAGAATGTGAAGCAAAATGTGAGCAGTGGAAGAGGTTCAGGCCATGAGATTTCAGAAGGCAGGGAAAACTGATGGGAACTGGGATAAAAGTCACTCACGTGATGTTCTGCCAAAGATTACGGCTGCATGAAAGAGCCTGCCATTCATGGGGTTGGGGCATGACTATCACAGCATTTGGTGAAGTTTATAATGAGAATTCAAAGCAAAAAGATATTTAAAAATATGCAATTTTGGAAAGGAAGGGGCATAAATGAGCTTAAGGTTGTGGATAATGGAGGCGAAGACATAAATACCTCATGCTTCGCCCCAGCAGGAAATAGGAGAGACAAGTTTGAGACAAAACTCTAGCCACCACTGAAGTCTGCAGCTTGCTTGTTTTTCTTTCTTTCTTTCTTTCTTTCTTTCTTTCTTTCTTTCTTTCTTTCTTTCTTTCTTTCTTTCTTTCTTTCTTTCTTTCTACTTTTCATTACATATTTTCTTTATTCACATTTCAAATGTTATCCCCTTTCCTCATTTCCCCTCTGAAAATCCCCGAAAACTTCATTTCCCATCCCCTGTCCTCCTACTCACCAACACACCCACTCCCGCTTCCCTGTCCTGGCATTCCCCTACACTGGGGAATTGGACCTTCACGGGACGAAGGGCCTCTCCTCTCATTGATGTCTAACAAGGCCATCCTCTGCTACATATGTGTCTGGAGCCATGGGTCCCTCCATTTGTACTCTTTGGTTGGTGGTTTAGTCCCTGGGAGCTCTGAGGGTACTGGTTGGTTCATATTGTTGTTCCTCCTATGGGGCTACAAACCCCTTCAGCTCCTTGGGTCCTTCCTCTAGCTCCTGCATTGGGGACCCTGTGCTCAGTCCAATGGTTGGCTGAGAGCATCCACCTCTGTAATTGTCATGCACTGGCAGAGCCTCTCAGGAGACAGCTATATCAGGTTCCTGTCAGCAAGCACTTTTTGGCATCCACAATAGTGTCTGGGTTTATGGGTTGGATCCCCAGGTGGGGCAGTCGCTGGATGGCCTTTCTTTTAGTCTCTGCTCCACACTTTGTCTCTATATCTCCTCCCATGGGTATTTTGTTCCTCCTTGTATGAAGGACCAATTTATCCACACTTTAGTCTTCCTTCTTGAGCTTCATGTGGTCTGTGAATTATATCTTGGGTATTCTGAGCTTCTGGGCTAATATTCACTTATCAGTGAGTGCATAACATGTGTGTTCTTTTGTGATTGGGTTATCTCACTCAGGATGTTATTTTATAGTCCTATCCATTTGTCTAATAATTTCATGAATTCATTGTTTTTTTTATTAGATATTTGCTTTATTTACATTTCAAATGGTATCCCCTTTCCTCATTACCCCTCCGAAAACTCCCCATCCCATTCTCCCTCCCGCAGCTTAAACCCCACCCCCTCTTTCCTGATCTGATATTCCCCTACACTGGGGCATCAAGCCTTCATAGGACCAATGGCTTCTCCTCTCATTGATGTCTGAAATGGCCATTCTCTGCTACATACGTAGCTGGAGCCGTGGGTCCCTCCATGTGTACTCTTTGGTTGGTGGTTTAGTCCCTGGAAGCTCTGGGGGTGGTGGTGGTACTGGTTGCTATAACCATTCTAATATCGAATAAAATCAAAAAAGATAAGTAATTAAAAAAGATAAGGAAGGACACTTCATACTCATCAAAGGAGAAATCTACCAACATGAACTCTCAATTCTGAACATCTGTGCTCTAATATTTTGCTATGGCAAAATATTGTTTTTTGGACATAACAGGGGCACATTTGAACTCACAGCAGCTATGACATCAAGTACAAGACCCGCACAAGACCAAACCAAACACAATCTTAGCAGAAAAGTGTGTGTGCAGAAGTGATCTTGAAGTCTCACTCCTATCTAAGGAGTTATTGGCATTAGTTGACTTCCTTCTGGGAGTCACGTTCATAAGGGATGGGTTTCATGAGCTCTTACTCATGATTTAGTAGATGGCCCAACACCCATTCATATAACAGCAGCACAAGGGGCTCAGTGAGCCACAAAAAATATGAAATACAAGAAACATTGGGAGGAAATAGTGGTGAGAAGGACAGGGGAGAAATTGGAGATGAAGGAATGAGTTTGATATGATCAAAATATTATATACACACATGAAATCATCTACTAATAAAAATACATAAATTTTATAAACTTTAAAGAGAGAAAAAATATTTTAATTTGGGGTTGTTGCTTGTGATGGTTTGTATATGCTTTACTATTAGAATGTGTGGCCCTGTTGAAGTAGGTGTGTCACTATGGGTGTGGGCTTTAAGACCCTCCTCCTAGCTACCTGGAAGCCAGTATTCTGCTAGCAGCCTTCAGATGAAGATGTAGAGCTCTCAGCTCCTCCTGCACCATGTCTGCCTGGTTGCTGACATGTTCCCGCCTTGATGATAATGGACTGAACCTCTGAACCTGTAAGCCAGCCCCAATTAAATGTTGTCCTTTATAAGACTTGACTTGGTCATGGTGTCTGCTCACAGCAGTAAAACCCTAACTAAGACAATGCTGTACCTCAGTTGGTAATATACTTGCTTGGCATGCACAAAGCCCTGGGTTAGATGGCCAGGACGAAATAAATTAGGCGTAATGGCATATGAATATTATAATCTCAGCACTTAGAATGCAGAGGCAAGAGGGTTGGATGCTCAAGTTCATCCTTAGATAAACAGAAACTTTGAAGCCAGCAGGAATACATGGGACATATATTGAATATATGTTTAATTAATTGATTCAATTTATTGATTCTTCTGGGAATTGCATCCTAATGATGTTATTTGTTGGGTTAAATGGTTTATGAACACTATTCCCACACTCGTTTTGAACTTCTATGACTTATTTCTGAGTGTTTTGTAGTTTTTTACTGTAGGGACTTTGAACAACTATGCCATTACACAATTATTACAAATACCTTTTTTCCTTTTTTGGATCATCTTTTGTTGTATTTACAAATAATATGTACAGACTTCAGAGTCAAGTGTTCATTGCATGTAAGTAGAAATATTAATATTTTTATTGACATTTTAATCTGGAAATTTGTTAAAATATCCTTAATTCCTATAAAAGTTTATATTTTTTCAAAATGTATGCATAAGCAGTTATTTGTTGATGAATAGACAACAGTTCTTTTCAATCCACATTTGCTGATTTTCTGTCACCATATTGAATTGCTAAGAACAACTGTTAGAAATCTGAACAAGTGATTAAAGAAATTATATTTTTTCTGATATAAGTGGAAAACAGTTCAATCTTTTGTCATTCGGTATGCTATTATACATAGGTGTTTGTGGTTCTTTATGAAATTGCAGAAGACTCCAAATTTCTTGTTTGTGAACTTATTTTTGACAAAAAATTTTGGACTTTGTGAATATTTTTTCTTTTTATTTAGTTTTCTTTGTTTATCAAGTATTGAGCAGGCAAATTACTTTTTTTTTAAAAGCACCTTTATTGCTATTTAAAAAGTATAATAATGCTATGTATACATCAGTATATTTTCAAGAAACACAAAGAAGTAGAAAGATTAGTAAAATCATAAAGCTAAGTAGAATCACAAATATAACCCACTAAATAAACATTGCTTAAGTTTGAAATGTTAGACAGATTTTTTATCCTTAGGCTAGGTCCTACTTGAGCATGAGTTCTGGTTTTCATGTATTTCTGGATTACATGTGGTAAATTTTCATTTGGAATTTTGTATCTACCTTCATAGACAATAAAAATTAGTAGTTTTGACTTGCTGTTATCTGTGTCTTACTTTGGAGTTGATGCTGCCTGTAGAACACCCTTGATATACCTTCTCATTCATATAGCTAGTGAAGTATTCAAAGGCTGAAGCTGTGCTTCAAGAAAATTGACATTCAGTTTCAGAAGTGGCAGATTTGACATCATATATACCATATTAGTTTTGCAAGCACAAAGAATGTGTGTATCTGGGAATCAGAACAGCTTCTCTCTGGATGTCAGAAAAAAAAAATAACCTGTGGCCAGGCAGTATGTTGGTGGTTTGAAACACCTGCAGTTAGCCCTGGTAGTGTGGTGGGGAACTGATCTGAGAGCCTGAAGCTGAAGCTTCAGGGAAGACTTTTTGAAGGTAGACTTGACCAAAATGTGTAGCACTAACAAGAGGCAAGGCTCAAAGCCAGATCAAGAGAGTGGCTACCTGGGCTGAGACTAGCAGAATGTTCCATTAGTGGAGGCCTGCTGGTGACCTCAGGAGACAGCATCCCAGCACAGTACCAGCCATGGAGCTAAAGGATTTAGTATTTTCTGAGCGTGTGTGTTGCTTTGGGCTGGTCTTACTGTTTCCTAATTCTTCCTCTGTTCCTTTTGGAACAGAAATTTGGTTCTACACATGTCCTTTCACTGTGCCTTGGGAAAATGTAGCTTTTTTTTCTTTTTCTTTTTAGAGACTCACAGTTGAATTTGACTTGTTTTTTAGAGCACATACTGATATAAAGATTTTCAAGGACACTTGCAGAAGAACATTAGCATTTTTTTTCATCGTGAGAAGGTATGACCCTTTGAAGACAAGGAGCAGAATGCTTTAGTTTAATGTTTAATGTTTCCCAAAGGCCCACATGTTAATGGTTTTGTTCCCAAGTTGTCACTCATTGGGAGGTGATGGGACCCTCAGAAGATAGGTCCTAGCGTAAGACCCCTCAGTTACTGAGAATGTGCCTTGGACTGTGGGATCCAGGTCTCTTCCTTTTGAAGTTTTCTGGTTGAGGATCTATGTGGCTTCACCTGCTGTGCATTTCTACCATGGCATATTGTCCTTACCAGAGGACCAGAGAACTGGAACTTTCCAATCTTGGATTGAAAGTTGCAAAGTCATGGGGCCAAAATAAACATTTTCTTTTGATAAGTTGGTTGTCTCAAGTATTTTATTATATTAATAGGAAACTGACAAATTCAGTCACCCAGTTAATTTTCTCCTTTGAAATTGACTTGAAAATATATGTGCTATCTGAAGGTTATAGGAGTTTGTATGGGATTAGTACTATTAGTATTAGAATTTGTGTGTGTGTGTGTGTGTGTGTGTGTGTTTACAGGTATATGCTCCTATGTGTGTGCATGTTGTATGCCAATGGAGGACATTGGGCATCACCCTCTACTTTATCTCTTTGAGATAAGATCTCTAGACAAACTTGCAGTTTGCCTTTTTGGTTAGGAGAATGGTGATAAAGCCCTAGCTATCTTTCTCTCCCATCCCTTCACCACAGCACTGGGGTCACACGTGTGTGTGGCCATGCATAGCTTTTACACAGGCACTGGGAATCAACACTTGTATGGCAAGTGCTCTTACCCATGAGCCATCTCCCCAGTCCATGGGAGAGTTTTGAAATACAAATTTAATAAGTTCAGGAGTTATAAGTTGGGTTCTAGGAATCTCATTTCCACTCCTGATCTGATAGTTTATATTTATAACTTCTGTTTCCTGGCATATTAGCTTATCAACATTATTGATCTTAAAGAAACAATTTTAAAAATTCACTGATTTTTCTCTAAAAATAAAGAAGATTATGTTTACTATATCATTAACTTTTTAGCCTGAATTTATAATTGCCAAGTACATATAATTAACTTAAGTATATTAAATTAATACAATTATGCTATATTATGATTGTATACTTATATGTGAAACATATAATTAAATTAATTACACTGTGAATAATTATATGTAATTCAATAAATAATTATCATATAATTATTAAAATTATCTTAATTATTTCCTTATTTCCTAGGTCATTGGTTTTATATGTGTATTTTAAAAACACATATGTTTACTTCCACAAATTTCCACACAAATACTAATTTAATCTCTTGAATTTATTCCACTTTGTTTTCTTTTTGCTTTATTATTTGTTTTGTTGGTTATTTAGAAGTGTACTATTCTCCAAATAGTTAGATATTTATAGATTTCTTTTTATGACTGATTTCTCACTTTATTTTACAGTATTTAGAGAGTAACTTACTTGATTCAGATTGTCCTACATTTGTTAAGTTTGTTTGGGGCCAGAATATAGTCTTCCCAACAAATACTTTGTATATACTGGAAATCAGTCTATATTTTTAAAACTTTTGTGTAAAGTGCTCTGTAAATGTCAACTAGATCTAGCTGATAGATGCAGTTGTTCAAGCATTCTACACCTTAACTAACCTGTCTCTTTGTCCTACCAATTATAGAGAAAGGAGTCTTATAATTTTTTAGTATAACTGTTTTCTCATACATTCCATAATATATTTTATTTATGTACTTTGGAAGTCTACACTTAGGTAGATAATATTTCACACAGTTCTCTCATTTCAAATTAACCTCTTTTGAAATAATACCGTTTATTCCAGGCAATGTTCTCAGCCGTGAAGTTCTCTTTCTTTGATATTAACACAGACACTCCAGGTATTTTTGGACTAGCATTAACATGCTACATTGTCCATCAGTTTACTTTTAATATAGTCTGGTGTTTCCATTTTGAGTAGCTATTTTATGGGAAGTATATAGTTGAATGTTGCTATTTGAAACACTTAACAATCTCTGCCCATAAATTTGAGTATTTAGACCCTTTAAACTTAGTGTGGTTATTACTACAGTTATGGTTAGCTATCAGTTTGCTGTTTGTTTTCTATGGCTTCCACTTCTTTGTTCTTTATTTCATTTCGTCATCCTGGAGATGGTTTAACACTGTGCCCATTTATCAAGATATGTCCCCCTTCAGGCCTATGACTTGTTTAGCCATAGGTTCTTGGCCCTGATAATAGTATGAAATATGGGTTTCAACTTGTGGAAGAGGCCTTATTGTAGATTGTGGCTTCACAGATGGATAATATTGATGATTCTTTTCTTCCCAGCCCCTTCCAGCACTAAGAAAATTAA
Source organism: Tokudaia tokunoshimensis (assembly GCA_036184795.1). Taxonomy (NCBI): domain Eukaryota; kingdom Metazoa; phylum Chordata; class Mammalia; order Rodentia; family Muridae; genus Tokudaia; species Tokudaia tokunoshimensis. The sequence continues at coordinate 56,902,388 of BTHU01000013.1, read as the reverse complement.
TCCCTAAAGACAAAACTTTCTGCACAGTATTCATTTGATTTCCTCATGTCCTATGGTTCTCTTCTTATGTGTTGCTTCACCAACAGGGTCTTATTGTCAAGTCTTGCAGGGTTCTCCAGAGCACCAGCAATAACCTGTGATATTTGAACCCATTGGTCAACAGATCTAAAAGAAGTTACCCATTCATGAAACTGGGTTTTTATTTGTTAGTTTATGGTGTCTACATTTTTGTCCTACTATGGGCAAATTCTATTTCTACTCGTGTGTGTGTGTGTGTGTGTGTGTTTGTATTTAGGCAGTTTTTTAAAAAAATTATTTTAATTTATTTACATTTCATTTGTTATTCCTTTACCCGGTTTCCCTCTCTCCCGGAAACCCCTTCTCTTATCTCTCCTCCCCCTGCTTCTATGAGGGTGTTCCTCCAAGCACCAACCCACTCCCACCTCCCCTCCCTCGATTCACTGGGGCATCAATCAAACCTTCATAGAACCAAGGACCTCTCCTCCCACTGATGTCTGACATGGCTATGCTCTCCATATGCAGCCAGAGCCACGTGTACTCCTTGATTGGTTCACCCTCTATCAGATTCAAGGTTTTAGGCCTTTGTTGAGACCCTTGTTCCATTAGGAGATCAGTTTTGGTTAAGTTCAGAGGTAAGGATCCTGTTGCATTCTTCTCCATGTGGTTCTCCAGTTAATCAGAGCTATTTGTTTAAGATACTATCTTTTCTGCAATGTGTACTGTTGGGCTCTGTCATGACCAAGTGGTACAACTCTCAAGATAAATTTGAGAATATTTTATTTTTTAAAATAATATCACTTATCAAAATTAGAGATGATTCATTTTCAAACTAAAGCTATAATTAGTTTATAATTAGTCCCTGGAAGCTCTAAGGGATCTGGCTGGTTGATATTGTTGTTCTTCTTATGGAGTTGATATAGCTGTCTCCTGAGAGGCCCTTCCAGAGCCTTACAAATACAGAGTCAGATGCTTGCAGCCAACCATTGCACTGAGTGTGGGGTCCCTAATGGAGGAGTTACAGAAATGACTGAAGGCAGTTTTTTTTTTACAATAGTAGCTTTCTATATTTTTTAAACATTTATATTTTATTTTTATGTGTATGAGTGTTTTGCATACATGATATCTGTGTACTCAGCCTAATGTCAATGGAGGCATTCTTGGAGCTGATGTTACAGACAGTTGTAAGCTATCACAGAAGTGCTGGGAATTGAACCCTTATTCTTGGAAAAGCAGATAGTACTCTTAACTGCTGACCCATCTCTCCATCCCCACATATAACTTTTTTGTAAACATCTTAGTGTTAGTTATCTCTTGCAATATTTCCTCTTCTACCCTGCCCTTCTACCATCCCGCCCCATTGCATGTAATCCTTCATGTTCCATTGTTATGTTTTATCCCTTGATACCATTGTGTTCTATCTTATCAACTCTGAAACCTCCATTCCCAAAACCCCTTACTTATACCTGACCTCAATGGGTACTATAAATAGAACCAGTATATTTGAAGATTTAAAGACAACATCTGGAGATCATAGAAAGCATGTTTCTCATTAAGGATGATATTTTCAAGTTCTGACCATTTGCCTAGGAATTTCGTGAGTTCATTGTTTTTAATTGCAGAGTAATATTCCATTGTGTAACCCAATCACAAAAGAACATACATGGTATGCAGTCACTGATAAGGAGATATTAACCCAGAATCGCGGAATACCCTAGACACAATTTGCATATCAATAGCTTTCCAAGAAGATGGAAGGAGAGACCCCGGTCCTGGAAAGACTGGATGTAGGGGAATGCCAGGACAGAGAAGTGAGAGGGGGTTGAATGGGGAAAAGAGGGAGGGAAGGGGGCTTATGGGACTTTCGGGGAGGGAGGAAACGGGAAAGGGGAAATGATTTAGAATATAAATAAAAAAACTTAGAAAATAAAAAAAAAGAATAAACTTTACTTTAAAAAAAAAGAAAGCATGTTTCTCATGTTTCTTTCTGGGTCTGAGTTATTTCTAACTCCATCTACTTACTTGAAAATTTCATAATTACGTTTCCATTAACAGCTGAATGATATTCTATTGTGTAAATGTATAACATTTTCATTATTTATTAATCTGTTTATGAACATTTAGGTTTTTTCCATTTACTGGCTATTGCAAATAGAATAGTAATAGATATAGATGAACTGGTAGGTCTATAATAAGATAACCTATAGTAATTAGGATGCTTTGGGTATATGACCAACAGCAATATAGGGTACTTCTCTTTCTGGCCTTGTGGGTAACCAACAGATTTTCATGTGCTAGTTTTCATTCCCAGCATCAGTATATACATGCCCCCCTTCCTATGTCAGCATTTGTCATCCTGTTTTTAATTTTTTCTAAGCCTTTCTATCTGGGATAGCATCAAATTTTAAAGTTGTTTCAACTTGAATTTCCTGATAGATAAGGAGAGTGAACATTTAAAAAAAATTCTCTCAGCCATGTGTATTTATTCTTTGGAGGACTTTCTGTTTAATCCCATGTGCTATTTTCTAAATGGATTACTTTCTTAATGTTTATTTTTTGAAATCTTGCATATTCTAGATATTAACCTTTGTTGGACGTGTAGTTGGTACAAGTTTAATTTTCATTCTGCAGGCTGTCTCTTCACTTGATGATGGTATTCTTTGCTATATCAAAGCTTTTAATTTTATTAAGTCCCATTTCTTAATTGTTGATATTAATGCCTAGGCTATAGGCACCTGTTCAGAAGGTTCTTTCCTGTGCTAATGAGTTTAAGTGTATTCGTTACTTCACCCTCTATCAGATTCAAGGTTTTAGGCCTTTATTGAGACCCTTGATCCATTAGGAGGTCAGTTTTGGTTAGGTTCAGAGGTAAGGATCCTGTTGCATTCTTCTCCATGTGGTTCTTCACTTAATCAGAACTATTTGTTTAAGATACTATCTTTTCTGCAATGTGTACTATTGAGCTCTGTAATGACCAAGTGGTACAACTCTCAAGATAAATTTGAGAATATTTTATTTTTTAAATAATATCACTTGTCAAAATTAGAGATGATTCATTTTCAAACTAAAGCTATAGTTAACTACTGTCCTGTTTTCCAGGTATTTGTTTTCATCCTACAGTTTTGCTGCAATGAGATGAAGGCACCACTGCCCTGAGATCTGCAGATTATCCCAGAAGAGTAAGACAGATTACAGAGAAGATAAAAGTAGGTCTCCAATGGCCTTAGTCACCTTAGCTAAAAAATATGTTTAAACTTTAATAAAGAAATGTAAGTCAAACACATTCTTAAAAACATTGCACGAAGCTTTAATGTATAGTTAATATATTTAATCTACATCTAAAGCCAACGTGTGTGTGTTTGGTCATTTAACAATATTTTAGAGTGTGAATTACAAGTGATAGAGAAAGCAGAAGAGGGTCCTGGTTATCATATCATGGTTGAGTCAACAGAGGCCTGAGTGAAGTGGGAGCCAGACTCCTACAGAGCACTGCTCTCACCCACTGTAATGTTTCCCTTTTCAGTGTAACCCTTTGGCAATTGATGCTACTACTTTATTTTAGCTTTGTTTCAAAGGTGAGAGCCCTGCTAAGTGGTGACCTCAGTGCACTCATTTAATGTGCTTGTCCAGGTCCATCTGGCTTTCTTCTTTCTGCTCTTCCCTCCCAGCATGCTAGAGTTTTCCGAGGTATAATACATAATAAAGAAAACACATTGCAAATCCAAGAAGAAAACTGAAACTTTTATTATTTTTCTTAACATGACTTTTGGTTTGTTTTACGACACCCTCAGATTCAACTAAAATAGAGTAATAAGGCCACACCTTCCTCTATAGATTAGCATGTGTTAGTGGCAAGGGGACCACACACCTGCCTGCCTGTCAGGCTTTCTGTTTGATCTGTGAATTATTCCTGATGACTTTGAGATTGCTACTCAAGGAATTGGTGAAGATGGACAGCATGATTTTGTATATTAAATTATGAAATCTTCATCTTATAACCAAAAATGTTAACATATGGGCTGAGATGTTGCATATGAGAAGGCATGGGAACCATCCCTTCTTCCTTTAGCTTAAATTAGGCTCCCCCCCCATGCAGCATGTTTTTGAGATCTCCTGCAGATGTTCTTCTGCATCCTCCCATGACTCACAAAGGCAACTTCCACAGCATTGTTTTGTCGATAAACGTTTTCTTCTGAAGCACACATATCCCCCTTTGGGATTTTTTTCCACAGACAATACCTTCATATTTCTCCATAATTAATGACATTCCTAACATGTTGCTTTCGCAGTTCCTCAATTTTGCTTATCTTGACAAAATATATTCCACCACTTCTGCATGTTTTCTATTGCATGTCAAAATGTCTCCAATTATTAATCTTCAGTTCAAAATTCCTGTTCTGTCATCAGCTGCTATTTGTAGCAGGTTTTTTTCCTTGACTTCCTGAGGCACAAAGGCAATAGCTTCCCAAGAGGATGTGCCTCTCAGGGCTGCTGAGCAATGAGCTGCGCACCTCATGTTTTCACTCAGCGTCATAGATTGATCTCCTAAATAGAAGCAATGAATATTTTTGCTATCTTACAATGTTGTCTGAGTTCTTATGTTTTATCCACTATACAGTTACAAAATTATTTCTCTATAATATTTCTCTTCTCATGGTTGAATGGGACATTTGTTCTGTGCTACCTATATTCATTTCTTTCTTTGTGGTTTTCATATATATATATGCTTAAAAGTACTTTCAAATCCCGGTATTTGTCAATATTGTTTCAAGACACAATTTTTAAATGTATTTACTTATTTAATGTATATGTGTGGAAGGTTACAAATGAGATTCAAGGATCTTTTAGAAGAAACAGGTTTTTGTTGCTGTTGAATTTTTAGACAAATAGCAAGCATCCTTTTAGATATAGTTCATAGGGATTTGATGTATAGATCTGGAATTTTAAGGATAGTACTGGCCTGTAGACGGAAATTGGCATATAGGCAGTATTGAAGTCACGAGACTACACTTATGAACAAGATGGAGAAAGCGTATGTAGAGACAAGAAGCCCACAGTCCACGGAGAAGGGAACAGATTCACACAAAACACCAACTGTAAGCCTATATATGGGACTAAAACAAAAACAAATTGGTAAATTTTATTTAGAAGGACAAGGGGTAGTTTGCATCAAATGTTTCATTAAGGCAACAAAGAAGGTGGTTGACACCCAATTGTTGGACCCAGTCCAGAGACTGGTTGTTGCAGAGATGCGTATGTGAGTGGAGGCAGTAGAAGACTATTTGGAATGTGTTTAGGAGAGGGCTGCCGGGAAGAAACTAGCACAGCAAAGCTGAAAGTTTTGATACAAAGAAAAAAAAAGGATAAATGATTCAGAGGCAGACAGAGAAAGCTTGGCTAAAAGATTCCTTTGCAATCAAGAAGAACATAGATCTGTGTTACCTATGTTAATGGTACAAATGGTGAAGAATAAGAAAGATTGGTGTCAGAATCAAAGGGAAGAAAAACCACTAGAATTATGTACTTGAGGACATAAGGTGGCTTTGAACCACGTGGAGCCCAGACATAGTTACCAAAGATTGTCATTGCCTTTGATAATGCTCAGGGAAAGCACACATGATCACAGATTCTAGTAAGTGGGTAGATTATTTGATAGAAGAATTCTGCCATGCAAAAAGTAGTATGTTTGCCAGAGCAGATTAATACAGCCTCAGATACATAGTGGGGTTACAGTGATTGAACAGATGTGCTTTTTCTCTGTCTTTGCAAAGATGATCAGATGGATAGAGCTGACATCCACACAGAACAGACAGCTGCCCTATCGTCTTCATACATTTGAACATCTGTATCTCCCAGAGTCAGTCTCCCTGATCTATTAAGTCAATGGTATCCAACTAATACAATAGGATAGGAGTATGCTGGAGGTATTTGTGATTTACTCATGCTTTGCTGTATAGAAAGTAAACTAAAGAAAAGAACAACCTGGAACTTGCCAAGGCACTACATTTTAAAAATTCGGTAGTCAGAGTATGGCCCCAGCGTACAGAAGGTGAGATATTTACGCCCTGCATTTTGTCACTGCAGAAAAGACATTGCTGTATTAGGGAGGTAGATTCCTTTTGGCAGAGAACAGGAATTTTCGTATCACCGGATAAGCCCGTGGGAGCAGTTGAGGGGAAAGAGGAAAGGGGCAGGAGATGGGGAGGACAACCGGACAGAACCAGTTCTCTGTCTGGGCTCAGCTGTACCTACTGCTTTTCCATGTCTGTATTTTAAGATGGTATCTCTGCTTTTAATACATATTCTTAAAAATATCCACCAGGAACTACACAAATTTAAGATTAGTTACTGAGTTTGTTCTAGCATTTTAAAGAACAAACCAGGTGCAAACTGAATACGTTCCAATTAAACAGTACTGTCCAACTTACTACTTACATTGTGTATATGTGGGCACTTAAAGTAACTGATAAATTTCTTAGTTTAAATTATTTTTTAAAAACAGGCTATAGAAAAAACCTCCAGTAGGATGCAGGAGTTAATGAAATGGGCCACTAAGTAGTTGATCAATTCCCCTGGGGTCAAATAAGAACACTCAGTTCAACTGTTCAAATCTGGAACTTAACACCCTTCCCTTGCAAGCCGCACTGTTCCCTTCTGCAGCTCCTGCTTAAGGGAGAACTTCTGTGCCCTTCACTTTGTAAGTCTAAAGAAAGTAGACCTTCCTCCTTTCTAGCCAACTGGGACCCTGGAACATTCGTGTCAAGTAGTTGTCCCCAGTCACCTCTCTGTGTTCCTAACACTCTTGTCTAGAAAGGTTAGCTGTGGAGTGTGGGAGGTCAGACACTAGTCAACTAATTAACTGGTTAATTAATTAATTAATTCTGTTTAGCGGATGTTACTGGTCAAGTTTTATATGCCTGCAACTCTGTTTAGCATTTCTAGGGCTTAAAAATGAATCCACACACATCTGTTATATTCTGCTGTCCTGAGATATCAAGTCTTTATGCCTGTTTATAAAAAAAAAAAAAAAGATCAAAACATAATGAAAACACAGTAGTTTGCAAATTCAAGAAGGAACTGAACATGATCAGTAGGTCTGGGGTGGGTTCAAGGATATGTGTGAATGCTTTAGCCTTCCTTCAAGGGACCCTGGTATCTGGGGGTGTTGAGTTCTAGCCTGGGAAACCCCTGTTAAGCACATATGGATGACGAATTGCAACAAGATCTATGGGAGGAAAATCAGAAGGCGGTTGTTACCTTTAAAGCAGGAAGGTTATCGCTGAAGCACATTTCCTGGACTCAGAACTAAAGGGACACCTCTGCAACCAGGGCTGCATCCACACTCTCAGCACAGGAGTTCATGTCAGGTGCCATGCCCTTAGCTTGACTACTCTGGGGAGCACTTGATGATTTAGGGAAAGCTCTGAAAATGGAGCATTTCAGTCCCTTACAAGCCTCAACTGGCACTCCCCACCCCACGACGGACGGCACGATGGCTCTCAACACTTTCTCCTTCCTTACCTTTAAGGGTCTTGGGGAAATTTATTTTAAATCATCATATTTTTTGTTTGTTTTGGTTATTAATTATGGGACCAACTGTCTGAGAGATGCTCATCTTGTATTCACATAGCGACTACTCTGAAGCAGCATCAGCAGGTACCTTTTGAGCTTTCTCTCCTCAGACCCCTTCCATCCTTTCTATGTATCAGTATTTTGCTACCTGTCTTTTGAAGGCTGTTCTTCATTCTCTGAAGGCTGATGGAACCCTGTAAGTGCACACTGCTTCCCTCTGCCTTTAGATGGCCAACACTGCCTCTGTTCATTATAAGAAACAAAACCCTAAAATATCTTTATCCAATTACAAGATTCAGTTTTTTAAATAAAAATAGCTGTCTACCCATGAATGTCTCAGGACTTAAAAATGATCCTACTATTATTAGAGCTGTTCAAAACATAACCCACACACTTTTTAAATTTACAGCAAGTTAACAAAACCTCTGCTTGTTTTTAGTATCAATCCCTCGGTCAAAACATTTGTCATAGTAATAAACAACAGCATAATTAGAATGATTTGAGTGAATTTAGGTCAATGTATCATGCAGAACACATAATAAATTCATCACAATTACAGCCTGGGGACAATTTGCCTGGTTTGGCCTCCACTAGTTTAAGCTGTTTTTTTCTGAGAGCAAGTTGTGCTCAACCCACAGTTCAAGCATAAAGTATAATCAAAGAAAATTGCTTAAAAATGGTTTGAGTGCATCGAAAGGATTGTTTTTATTTTTTAAACAATAGTTTCAATTTTATGTCATTATACATGGTGTTGCTTTTTTATTGTGGCTTGTTGAGTAAAATAATAATTATAGACTATATTCCTATACACTACCGTGTTCCAGGCACTATGCTAAGTACTTCATGCACAGTACACTATCATGTTGACATTTCATTTTAGACTAAATCTAAGAGTGTTCAAGTACTCCCTCAAGGTTGCTCATTGAGAAAGTGGCAGAATTAGAAATAAAACCTTGTCTTGTCAACAGTGTGGCTATCTATCACACCCGAAGCCATCAGATTCCTTTAAAACCCACAGTGGAACTGCTCAAGAATGTCCACTGTTCCTATAGGGCCAAAGAAGGATGAAGACTGTCAAGAAGTCCTTGGTTTTGATGATAAAATAGGTACCAGCTGCAACATTAGAGAATAGAACTGGAGAAAACCATGCTCAGAGTCAGAAGATAAAGCTGGCTAGCTGGATCTAGTCGGCTTGGACCCATCGTTGTTTCCAATTCCTGTGGATGAATGGACTGAAAGGAAGCATGGATCCTGGAGCATCATAAACACAGCATGTCTATCATTACTGCAGCAAAATGAACAACAAGGAATATAGTACAGAGTGGAGAGGAGTAGGGGAGGATCAGGAGGTTTGTGAGGGGATTTGTAGGCTATGTAAACTGCTATATTCACCCCAAGAGCAGGGGAGTATTCTGAAGCAAACAATGCTAAGCCATGATCAATATCTTCTAAGCATCATCTGAATGACAAATAGCAAACAGGTCCTGGAGGAAGCAGAGATGCCAGGAGGGACTTGAGGACATTTGTCTGAAGTGATGACCTCACCTGAAGTCTCAGTGGAAATGGACTCAAGATGTAGCTGGAAGTCTTGTGAGAATTACTGAGGAATGACAGCAACCACGAGGGTCAGTTGGTTATCAAGGATGTCTCTTTGAGGTGCACCCAGAGGTCTAGGAGCCATTTTTCCACATGGAAAAGTTGACATTCGGAGGGAGTTTGGGGAAAATCAGATTTATGGTGCATGTTTTCAACATTCAAATGCTACAGACTCAAATATACAGGAATTCCTATTTACATTTTCAAAAACAAAAACAAAAATTTGTTGGTGAACAAATTCATAATTAATCAAAAAATGCACGTGCGCTTTCCATCTTCTTGAAGGCTGTCAGAACAACCGTGGGGAGAGTGTGACTGTCAGCCTCTTCTAGAGAAGATAAAGCAGATGCAGGAGTTCCTGAAGGCTGGACTTGGCCTTAGGGAGACGGGAGGACCATGCCCTCATCCCTCTCATAGCAAATGAACCCTTAGCCTCTTTCTTACCCGAAGACTTGAAGAGAAAGCTTTCCATAGTAATTGGCTCCCTCTGTTTGGGCCCAGCTGTTTTGGAGGGAAATTGGCCCAAGAAGCTGTGACCATGATTCTTCTGCTTCATCAATGATCCTTCTGCTTCCGCACACACTTCCCAGAATGAGACAGACTGGCCCAGCGGACTCACTGGGAACTACTGCAACCGTGGCATTTTGCTTTGCTGGATAGAACCTCTTAGCTTATACTTACTGTTAGAACTAAAATCCCTTCTGCTGATCAAAAGTAGACTTTCTTCCGAGAAAAAGCTTCTGAGTGGGACTCTCACAGATTTCACCACCACCCCCTTTCAAATTAATGTGTGTGTGTCCATGCACACACTCGAATGCCTGTACGCATAATGTTGCTTATGTGAGGACTTGTGCCACAGAGCCCGTGTAGAGGTTAGCAGGCAATCTTGCTGAGTTAGTTTGTTCTTTCCGTGTTTGTTCTTCCCATGGAGTCCAGGGTGTTGAATTCTGCTCTCTAGGTTTGTCAAGGATTGGCCTTTACCTGCTGAGCCATCTCGCTGGACAACTTTCCTTTTACGATGCCAGAGTCTCTGTTGTTGGACATCTCCTATGCATGAAAATATTCTAATCCCAGTACTTTGGGTGTATGTATTATTCCAGCAGCAATAGAATCACTGGGTACAGTGAGGACTATTTCTTTTTTCCTCCGTGTACACAAGGAATGGCATCAGCTACTTGTGAATCCAGAATATTCTGCTTGGATGGTTCACGAAGATGCATCATTCAAAACTGTGTCAATGGGGAATTAAAGCTTCCACATGACAAGGTATTTGGAATGTAAATAGCAGCTGGGGAAGGCATTTTAGAAACCTCAAAGCAACAGCTTTGCCACAAAAGGAAAAGAATAGGCTGGGAAGAGGACGGAAGGACACATGAGGACAGCTCATCTGTTTTCATCTTATTTTTATTGGATTCATTTTGAGTTTTGTAAACTCAGCTCCTGTTATATCTTGAGGAAAAGAAAATCTGACACAATTCTCTGAGTCAAAAAGGGCTGGTAACATAAATGCAGGGGAATGTTCTGATCTCGTGTCCAGACCGATCAGTTTAAACAGGGTTAAATACATAACTTAGTAAATACCGCAGGGGCAGGAATAGGCAAAATAAAACCTTTTGTGTTCCTTATTACTAAAGCCAAAACAATAACAATATTTATTCTCTTCTTAGTAGCAGCTAAAATCAAGCCTAAGATTTAATTGCTTTATTTTCTTTTGCCAAATACACAGTATATCTCTAGCAAATTCGCACTACTTAAAAATTAAAATATTGTATACATTAAACATGGTATACAATATTATCCAGAAGTTGTTATTTTAAATCTTTCTTATATCAAGTGTGTCTAGTTTTGGCTTCTCTCACAAAGTTAAAGTCTATGCATCTTCAAAATGAACCCACTGTCTCTCATTACAATGCCCAATTTAAAGACAGAAGAGTCCCTTTGGGCCCTATAAACCTTTTTGGAGAGAATGCCTAACTTATTAGGTCTCTTTATGTATTTGCAGCTGACTGCTCATGCTTAATAATTTGTGGTATTTTATATGCCAGGCGACAACATCTCATTCTTTAGCCACTGGCTGAAGATTTTGCTTTTGATCTACAACTTTGGTATACTGTGCAATTTATGTGCAGTTATGGGACCAACTAGGTTTTTAGTGTAGTTTAAGTAGGCACAAACTCACTGTAAATATGTGTATCACAGGAAGAGATAAACTCAGTTGTGTGTCTTCATTTTACAGTATTTTGTGTGGTTTTTCAAAGAGAAATACGTTCCTTCTAATAAGGAATGGAAGTGTTGGCAGCTAAAGCTGGTGTCTTCAAACATCATTTTAACTGAAGCTATTTTTACTGCATTCTCAAAGTGTAATAAAACTGGAAAATTAGGGCTTGAAAGATGGCTCAGCTGTTAAGAGCACTTTCTGCTCCTGTAAAGGACTAGTGTTTGGTTCTCAGAACTCTTGTTGGGAGATTCAGAACTACCTGTAACCCCAGCTTCAAGAGGATTCATCAAACTTTATGATCTGTGGGAATGTGCAGCATACACTCACTCAGACATATACATATATAGACAGATGGAAAGATAGATAGGTAGATAATTCATTAACTTATAAGTTTCAAAGATCGGGCCAATGAGATGGCTCAACAGGTGAGGCTTCACTCTGAGAAAACATGGCCACCTGAGTTGATTCCTGGCATCTACTTAAAGGTGGAAGGAGAGAATGAATTTACAAGTTTTCCTCTTACCACATCATGTGTGCTCTGGCACTGACACGAGTCTTAATCCATACATCACACACACACACACACACACACACACACACACACACACACACACACACACACACAGTAGGAGTGGGAGGGAGGGAAGGAAAGAGAGACTAAATTTAAATACAACACATTTAAAAATTCAAAGATCATGGATTAAAAGTAACAATGTCCTGTTCTAGTCATTAACTGAGCAATTACAAGAGTTTGGCTTTTCAAACTTACAATGACCTTGGTGGATGAAAACCGCAGACAAAACTAAGCAGTAAATTCAGAAGTTAATTTTGTATTCCAAATGAAAATCGAGGCGTATGGTTTTTTTTTTCCTTTTCTTCTTTTGAAACTGTTTTTAAATAAATTATTTTTAAATAAATACTACGGCTAGAATTTTAAACCAGGTGGTCACTATCAACACAGTAACATTTCCACCAGATGCAAAGATAAGCATTGCCTATCAACGCTAAACAGAGTGCAGGCTGCTGGGAGCCAGGCTGCTGCCCGCAACCCTCATTCCCTGCACAGTGGACCACCCACCACTTCTCCCTATGAACTTGCTCTCAGGACAGCTCTGTGCTGTAGCTGCAAAAACCCAAGGTATACTTTTATCCTAAGGTTTCTCTGTCCCAAATTTCAAGCCAAAGCGAAGGAGTGGTCAAAGTTAGGGTTTTAAATAAAGTCAAACTGAATAAAACTCCCTTTCTAGCATCTACTCGAAATGCCTTGTGCTGATGCTTCTCCCAGGGTCCAAGAAGAGTGGTTATGGTTAGATCCTCTACTGGTCTTCATCGCGCTGTCAAGCTGTGGTCACCCTTAAGGACCACAGCTGTCTCAGCCCATCACCTCTGACCTCTGAGACACCACTTTTGGCTCTCTGAAGCTTGTCGACAGGAAGCCCTACACAGAGATGGGAGAGTTTCACGCAGGGTCAACAGTCACAGACTTATTCTATAAACACATCTTTTCATGAAACCCGAACGCCCCATCGGGTTCAGTTCTGAAGTTCATGGCTCAGCGACAGAAGGCCAATCTACAATTTCTAAGTTTTCGGTGCCCCAACAAAAACGTAGGAGTTGATTCAGAAAGACAGGTTAAATTGTTGCCCTTAATCTTTGGAATAAACTGCTATTTTTCCATTCACTGCTAAAGAGTTAGGATTTGAGTTTAGTGCTGTAATGTATAGCAATTCTATTGTCCAAGGTTTTACAAAGAAAGCGAGCAAAATGGAGCATTCTGCTACCAAGCATTCTCACAAATACAAGACTTGTGCCCACTGCTGCCTCTGCCTTCCGTTTACCAGTTGCTTATAGGTTGACTGGGGGAAACGCTTCTTCCGAATGAGCCTTGGATGAAGAAGGTACTTGAAAAGCCTGTGAGATGCTTTTTAGTTGCTGCCCACACCTGCATCTCTACTGGCTTCACACTCTGGCTTCACAAGGCAAGAGTTGGAATAAGGCGGCTGCAGTGGAGTTTGAGAATGGTGCGTTACTAACACTGGCCTGTCGACTCTCCATTACAAATTCTGCCAGGGCCGACATCACCAGTGCTGCTGTTAAGGAAGACATTCACACTGCCTTTAATCCTACTGTCAGCATTAACCAGAGTTACTTTTGCTGTCATATTCGGAGTTTCGGGTACAACCTGTCTTACTCTTAGTGACCTGTGTTCTGCTAGGATATTTTAAGGATGTTGGTACCATGACTTTCCCATCTTCTCAAACTGGAGAAAGCTAGGAGAAAAGAAAGGTGAGAACAATTCTCACAGTCCACACACTGGTCAATGGTACACTCCCACTGGTTTGTGGCTATTAAAATGTGCAAGTGACTTTCATTTTATGAAAATATTGCTAACTACAATAAAGCATAGTTTTGTAATTTTCCTTGATCTTTTATACCCCTTATTTGCTCTTCAGTAAAGGAGCCATTCTCCTTTACTTGGAATTCAACATACCCCTATTTCCAAAGCACATTTCTTCATCAGGAAAATAAGAAGATAACTTGTTATAGTGGTTTAGATGAGAAACATCCCACATAGACACTAATATCTGCACATTTGGTTGCCCATTGGTGGTGCTTTTGGGGGAGGTTATGGGTAGATGACCCCTTCTTGTAGGAAGTAGGTCACTGGGGCAGGCTCTGAGAATTTCTAGCATTGTTCCAAGTTTAGTTCTCTCTCTCTCTCTCTCTCTCACACACACACACACATACTCTCTCTCTCTCTCTCTCTCTCTCTCTCTCTCTCTCTCTCTCTCTCTCTCTCTCTCTCTCTCTCTCTCTCTCCCCCCACCACCACCTTTGGCTTAGAAGTTGAAGGTGTGAGCTTCCTTGCTCCTGCCTTCATGTCTGTCACCTACTGCCGTGCCTCCACCATGATATACTCTTATTCTTCCTGAACCATTAGCAAAAGTAAGTTCTTTCTCCCATTTGGGCCATGGTGGTTTATCATCTCAACAGAAAAGTCAGTAGTACATTTGCTGGGAAGACTTTTCTGATACCCCTGTCCTGTTCCAAAGACAATGCTGTTTGCTATGTTTGTTATTTGCTACTTTTTTCTATAGTCAGAACTTTCTTGCATATAAAACCTTTTTACTCTCCTTATGACTATACATTCCATAACTAGATGAATTGTTATGGCCCCACACACTATTTATATTACCATGCCTTACCAGATGTAGACATGTGATATCTGGCTTAATAGAAATACTTATCCATATGGTACATATATGTGAGTTTAAATCTACAAGTTTCAGTCAGGGCACCAAGCACTATTCCACACACATTAGTCTTCCCTGTTGGCATTCCCACCTCCCCTTATTTCGCTTGCCCACAGTGACATGTTCCGAGTACATGACATCTTTTAATAGACTGATTTTTCTGGTTTGTTCTACAGGATCTTTATTTTGTTATGACATTATTATTCTGTTTTGTTTATCAGAGTTTTGTAGTTTAATTTAAACCAAGGAGTGGGTTTGCCTCTACTGTCACTCAAAATTTCTTTGTCCTTGCAATGTTTTTACGATTCCATAGGAATTTTAGACTTGGTTTGAAATAATATTAAATATTTTAATGAATGATATTTTACATTTTAGATTACTCAGGATATTTATTTTAACAGTACTAGTTATCCTAATCCATAAATTTAGTTCTTAGTACTTATTTTGTCTTCTTTAACTTCTTAAGCAGTGTTTTAATTTTTTCAGTGTGTAAGCCCCAACCTTCCCAGCTAATTTTATACTCAGTATTTTATTACTGTTATTTCATTATAAATAGAATTGATGTCTTAATTTAACTTTTATCTTATTTATTGCTGGCATATGGAAATGTACCTGTTATATGTATATTGACTTGGTCATCTGAGTCTCCCTGCTGCCTAGTTCTAATAACTTCTTTTTGCTGAGTCTTTAGGGTTTTGCACATACAATATATATTATAGTTGACCAAAGATGATTATACATTTTAATTTCTAATTTAAATAGCTTGTATTGGTTCTTCTAGATTGGTTGCTTAGTCTTGGATTTCAGTATTGCCTTGAAAGAAGGTGGTAACGTGGGCTTTCCTAACTCCAGTTCCAGGAATCAGATGACCTCTTAATGAAATTCAAAGGCATCAAGCATCTATGTGGTGCACTTACATACATGCAGGCTTTCATACACATAAAATAAAGAAATATGAAAATAACATGTTTAAGGGACAGAAAGGGAACCTGGGGGAGATTGCTCAGTGGCTTAAGTGATTTTGCCCAAACATGGTACCAGAGTTTGGGTCCTCGAAACCCACATAAGAATCTGGATGAGGAGGTGCATATTAGTATCTCCGGCAAGGACTGCCTTGGAAGGAGATGGGAAGGGTAAGCATCCTTATCTTGATCCCAATCTCAGAAAAAAAAAAGCTTTTAAAAACTTTTCATTAGGAACTTTTTGTTAATTTTATTTTTTTAAATATTCACTTTACATCTTGCTCACTGCCCCACTCCTGGTCATTCACTCCCCCCTTCTCTTCTCTTCTGAGTGGGTGGGGGCTCCATGGATATTACCCCCACCATAGCACTTCATGTCTCTGCAAGTCTAGGCATTTCCTCTCCCACTGAGGCCAGACAAGGCAACGCAGCTAGAACATACTCCACATACAGGCAACTGCTTTGGGGATAGACCCCCCACCCCCATTCCAGTTGTTCGGGACCCACAAGAAGACCAAGCTGCACATCTGCTACATATGTGTAGGGAAGCCTAGGTCCAGCCTGTGTATGTTCTTTGGTTGGTGGTTCAGACTCTGAGAGCCCCAAGGGTCCAGGTTAGTTGACTCTGTTGGTCTTCCTGTGGGGTTGCCAATCCCTTTCAGGGCCCTCAATCCTTCCTCCTATTCTTCCATAAAACTCCTCAAGCTCCATCCACTGTTTGGCTGTGGGTGTCTGTATCTGTCTGAATTACAAAATTCAGGCACCATGGTGTACTCTACAGACCCAAAGAAACTAATCAAGAAGTAAGGCCCAAGAGAGGAAGCTTGAATCTTAATTAGAAGGGGGAATAAAATAGTCATAAGAGGCAGATAAAGGGAAGGAACTGGGAGGGAGAGGAACGGGCAAGGGAATGAGGGATTCAGGATCAGATGTGGGGATGGACAAGAGAGATGAGTAGAAGGCTATGAAAATGAGTGGAAATCTGCAACTGATAAGGGTGGGGAGGTGGGGGGCATCCCCTGGACCAGACGGGGACCTGGGATAAGGGAGGCACCACCTAAGAGTCAATGGGGGCTACTTTAGCTGTGACTCAAAACACTGGTGATATGGAAGCTGAAGGGGCCACCTCCTGTAGCCAGGTAAGAAAACCAGTGGAGCAATAGAAACACCAATCTACACACAAAACTTTCACTAGGAACTTAGCATAATGTGTTTATGTCTTCCATTGGAACAATTCAAAGATCTCTGTGTTGATTTCTTGATTGTCATCTTTATTGGACTGAGAAGTATCTAGAGGAGTCATAAACCACTTGATGTGTCAATGAGAGAGCGTTTCTGGAGATAATTACATTCTGAGGGGTTTTGTCCTAATGAATGATATCACAACTGGATACAAAATTTGAATAGATTGTTGGGACATGGTAGAGCTGTAGAAACTCATGAATGAAGTAATTATCTCCTTTGGGATCATGCCTTTGAAGGGCATATCTTGCCTTGCCACCTTCTTCCTCTCTTTGAGTCCCATGTGCCATGTGGATGTGTGTTCCTTCACACATTCCTACTGCCCTGATGTTTAGTCTCATCCATCCCCCATCCATGGGAAGAATGCTCTGAAACCATGAGTTGCTATAAATCTTTTCTCTCTTAAGTTACTGATTCAACACAGAAAGGGAAAAGGAATGAACATAATCCCTGCTGAATATTGAGCTCTGTCATTTTTAGGTCTAGAATTTCTATCAGGCGATTTCTTTGGTTTTTGATCTTTCTCAAACTATTTTTATCAGGTGTTATTTACTTGATCTTGTTGTAAAATTTATTTGTATGTTCTTCTGCAGCCTGTTGAACATCCTGGAAATCATTTTGACTAACTTGTTGATAAATTCATAGATTTCTCCTTTTTCTCATTTTATTCCATTGGTGATAATATTTTTTTCCTAGCTTTGGGCTTCCTTGCAGCTTTTTTTTGGTACACAATTTATTTTGCATTTGTACACCATTTCATCTGGTCTTTACAGAATAGATAAGCTTTCTAACCTTTACATGCTAGCATAACTAGGGAACCCCTGCCCCCAGTATGTCTGGCTAAAGATTTGGAATTAAAAGGGTAGAAGAAATTAACTTCAGATAGGCTTGTTGTAGAGATTCTGCAAGCCTGGAAGCTGGGTCTACGGTGTGCAGCTGGCATTGGGTTCTGATAGGAGTGGGTCTACTCTCTGTGTTTATATGTAAACATTGGGATTCACATAGGCAGGACTGGAGCCTGAGTTCATAAAGGCTGATCTGACATTAATGTGTGCTTGCCATCTGGGTTGATGGGGGCCATCTGGCATTAAACTCTCCTGGGTCAGACCTGGAGTTTGAACCTATAAGGAGGCACCTGGAGCTTAGTTCTATAGGAGCTAGCCTGTTAGTAGACAGAGCTACCATGTAGGTCCTTGATAATAGTAAAATTCTTTTATGATTAAGACTTGTTGGGGTTAGAGAGATAGCTCAATTGTTAAGAGCACATACTGATCTTTCAGCACCCACACTGTGTGGCTGACAACCACACCTAATTCCAACTTGAGGGGCCTGATGCATTCTTTGGTCTCTGTGGACATTGTACCCACATGCACAAAATGGCACACATACACATCATAAAAATAAAAATGAATGGGAGGTAATATCAGCTGGGTGAAAGTAGTACTTAGCACACATAGTGCCTCAATAGAAACTGAAAGCTCTTAAATATAGCATTTTGTTATGTAAAATTAAATTTCTCTACTATTTCTCTGATGGGAGAAATAGTAAGGAAAGCATAAGAATTGATAGTACAATGCTGGGTCTTCAAAATATCAAGAGGGAGAAAATCATGAAAACTCTTAGAGCTTGCAATGTTGAACTGGTTAATTGTGACTGAAATGAAGAGTAAATAAGAGAGATGGAGGGCATGTCTGGTGCTTATTAGATACAGAGCTGTATACTTAAGACCTAAGGCACCAGGAAAGGTTTGGCGATCATTGATTTTTCTACATCTAAATCACTTCATTTCTCTATGGGGAAAATATCTATCCATAAATGCTCAAGAAGATACTGGCTATTTAATTCATAAACAAAGTCATTATAAACAAATGGAATAAGTTGCATGACTGTAAATTCAGTAAGCTTGGAGACAAAGTATTATCTGAGAGCTATTATGAGAGAAGCTGAGAAGACAACATTACAGTTATTGAGCAAATGTTATTTATAATAGTGTTGGAAAATTTTAAGTATTTAGAAGATGGCCATAGGATTAATTCTCAAACTACACATAAGATTAAAGACATCCATAGAATTAAAATAATCCTTCTGGGATGAGCATTCCTCTATGTACTCAGTCATCCTATGGGGAGGGACTACGTCAGATATTTTGAGGATTTGTGACCTGACCTCTATTTGGTTGTCTACACTATTTTATTGTAGATCTTTTTCTGTCTCAGGTTCCTAAGCCTTTGTATCTCATTGCTGCTATTTATATATACTGGTCCTGATGTTGAATGGCTGCACCACTTAAGGACACTAAGCAGGAGAGAAGTGAGGGAGGTTAAAAGGCAAGAAGCAAGAAATACTGCACTGAACTGTACAGAGCTGACACAAGCCTGGTTAATACAGAGTTATGACAATGAACTATTTATGACAGTCATTATAATTAAAAACAGCACATTATTTCAAGGCTCTAAGAAGCGAACTGAATTTCTCTGAACCTCTAAAGTTCAGTTCAGTTCAACAAAAGGTCAAGTTTGATTTTATTCTCTGAATTAGCTTTCCAAGCCCTAATTACAACAATAGACATTCCTTTGCGAATTAGGATAAGACTCATTTCCATACCAGATCCAAGAATCAAAGGCTCTTTCCATCTTCCTTTTCATTTCAACTATTGACTTCAAAAAAGAAGAAGCAATTATGAAGACACATAAGGAGAGAAAACACTGTTACATTTTTTTTATTAACAGTCCTATATCCCATATTGATTAAAGCAAATATTCTACCTTGGGTTTAGGTTTCTGACTGTTACAAACCCATGATCTTGTTCAAAGCCTCAATTTCCTGTGAAATCATTCTGATTCCATGAAGATACAAAATGAATGTAGCTTCCAGATGCACAATGTGCTCTTAGAAGGACATGTTTTGAAATGGGAACGTTATGTTTCACACTTGTTCACCAAATATGAAAACAATTACTGTTGTCATTGTTCCTCATTGTTCCGTCAAGTGTGACAGGAGGCTGAAGCCATAAAAATGCTGCTACAAGACTCTTTTCACCTGTTTTTACAAGTTCTGACTATATTTCATTCAAGAAACCAAGGAAACTAGGCTCTCTCCATCAACAGGATGGATGAACACGTATGTATGAACTCACAGAGACCAAGTTATTAGCATGCACATGACCAGAATTGGAGAAGTAGATACTTGCTCCAATCTGTAGCCCACAGACTATCTCTGATTAATAGTCATTTGCAAATGAAAATTTAGTTTTCTTCAAGAGAGTCCTAGGGGAACAAATTATTCTTATGGGTAGGCTTCATGGCCAGTAGTAGACAATAAACCCAATGGCATCTGTATGGTGTCAGGGCATTTTCTTTCCTTTTAAAAATTTTGTCTCAGTTTTTAATTTAATTTAACTTGATATATCTCTATCTATCTCTATCCATCCTTCTGTTTGACAATCTATCTATCTATCTATCTATCTATCTATCTATCTATCTATCTATCTATCTATCTACCTACCTACCTACCTACCTACCTACCTACCTACCTACCTACCTACCTATCTATCTATCTATCTATCTATCTATCTATCTATCTATCTATCTATCTATCTATCTATCTATCTATCTATCTATCTTTATATTCGCTCTCTTTTTACCCTACAGGACTTTTGTATACATATTATGGTTTCCAGTTCAGTGTTTTGATGGGATTCTTTAGTGTTCAAACCAGTTGGTCTCTGCATCTATGTCTTTTATTCTTTCCTTTCCTTGAGCTCTTTTTCTTCTGTTTTGTTTTGTTTGTTTGTTTTATCCTATTCCAATGTGTTAGAGTTGTTTTTTATCTTTTATCTTATTTTTACTACCTTTAGAAACCTGTCTACATCCTAATGAGAGATAGAAAGTGTGTGATCTAGACAGGTGGGAAGATAGGGAGGGACTGGGAAGAATAAAAGGAGGGGAAGCTCTAATCAAGATATGTTATATGAAAAAATCTTATTTTCAATAAATGGGGGAAAATAAAATAATGAAATAAATTTTGTAACTATTACAAGACTCTTTTCTCTTGTTTTTACAGTTTTGACTCAAATTCACTAATGAAACCTCAAGTAGCTCAAGTACCTTCTTGACCTTTCTTCTTTCTTTGAGAGTAGCATAGAACAAAATGTTTCCTGTACATTATTACATCATAGAACACATTATGTAATATGTTCAATGTATCATTAATTCATTCAAGATGAAAGTGAATAAAAAAGAGGGGCAGTTAGAAAATATGTCATCACATCTTATGATGAGTTGCTAAACTTCGTCAACCTTTGCTAATCTTGAGTGACTCCATGGGACAGAGTTTGTGGACGTCTCTTTTTATTTAATGACCACTTAAGAACCTTTTTACTTATCCTAATTGCATAAATCAACCTTTCTGATAAGCCCTTGGAAATGATATTGACCTTCATGATAGTTTTCTTAGAGTCATGGTCAGGTTTTTTTTTTTTTTTTTGACAAGTCATGAAGATGTCATGGTTTCTTTTTCATCCTGGTTTTTTTCAACTTTCTAATTTTTAGCATCTGTATATTCTATGAATTTTTCCCTCATTTGACTACAACTTCTGAAATCCTGGTTCTTTCTGATCTAACCTAGGAAAAATTCTTTAGTTTGATTACATTCTGCATCTGACAGAAATATTTCATGCCTCATAGTGCTGAACAAGTAATATTTATAATATATATGACACAGTGATTATTTCATAAGTGCTAACTGCTGCTATTGCTACTTAATGATGTGAGGAATTTTCAAACATACTGGTTAGTCAACTGCTATCGCTTACAATTGGAGCTTAAGCCAATGGAAGACATCTCAGCTTAAAGAATTCAGAGAAAAGGGTCAACTATGGGACTCCTGCAGTTGTTTAGTTCATTGCCGGTTTGTGTCCCATGAGGGTTGAAGAGATACCTCAGTAGTTAGGAACACTTTCTGCTCCTGCAGACAACCCAGGCTTTGTTTCCAGCATCACGTGGTAGCTCAGAATAGTCTGTAACTCTAGGTCCTGGGCATCAAATGCCCTCTTCTGGCTTCTGTGGGCATGAGGCACACATGTGGTGCACATACATGCATTCAGACAAAATATGTACATACATAAAATAAATAAGTCTTTAACAGGTGTTTTCTATAATTTAACTTAACTCTAAATATTTTTGTTTCTGTCCGAATGTTTTTTAGCCTCTAAGATTTTAGCATTTCATCTGCACTGGCCAGTGAAGTCCAAGTCTATTATAAGCCCATGGCCACCCTACAAGTGCTGTTTAGTTTTATCCTAAAACTAAATATAAGATAAATGCTACTTGGTTTTGGTTCCTTCAGTTTTGATAACAAATGTTTTATCTGTTCTGAGTCTATTTAATTATTTATCTAGTCATGGTATATCAGGTTTCTTTTTCCAATAATAAAGGATTTAAAATATCTTTAATTTCTTTTTTTTTAATTTTATTTTCTAAGTTTTTTTTATTTACATTCAAAATCATTTCCCCTTTCCCATTTCCTCCCTCCCCAAAAGTCCTATAAGCCCCCTTCCCTCCCTCTTTTCCCCATTCAATCCCCTCTCGCTTCTCTGTCCTGGCATTCCCCTACATCCAGTCTTTCCAGGACCAGGGGTCTCTCCTTCCATCTTCTTAGAAATCTATTGATATGCGAATTGTGTCTAGGGTATTCTGAGATTCTGGATTAATATCCCCTTATCAGTGACTGCATACCATGTGTGTTCTTTTGTGATTGGATTAGCTCACTAAGGATGATATTTTCAAGTTCTGACCATTTGCCTAGGAATTTCGTGAATTCATTGTTTTTAATTGCAGAATCTTTAATTTCTAATTTGTGTGAATGTTTTGTATATGTATGTGTGTTTCTCTCTCTCTCTCTCTCTCTCTCTCTCTGTGTGTGTGTGTGTGTGTGTGTGTGTGTGTGTGTGTGTGTGTGTATACATGCACACACGTTGGTATGGGAGCACATGCACACATGTGCATGGAGACCAGAAATCAACAATATATGTCTTCATTAATTGATCTCTGCTCTAGTTTTTGAGAAAGGGTTTCTCATTGAACCTGGAGTTCACTGATTTGCCTAGGTGGCTAGATTGGTGGATCAAGAAGGACTGGGGCTTTTCTTGAATCCGTATCCCCAGTATTGGTGTACCCAGATGCATAGCACAGTGCTTGCCTGTTTATGCGAGTTCTTGGGATTAAACTCAGGTCCTCAGGCTTGCAGAGTAAGCTTTGTACTGACGAAGCTATCTTCCAGACCCCATTTTAATCTTTTACACTGGAAAGGACTATTGCTATTTATTGATTGTTTCCTCTTTGCAAGTCATTAGTTTTAAATCAGCTCATGGATCATCATATAAATCCTTAGACCACCCTCCACCCTTCCCTGGAGTAGGCATAACTAGAATTTTCTTTGTGAAGATGGGAAAATGGAGAGCGAAAGACAAATGCAGGCTCTAAGAGTACATGAGAAAAATTTATAGTACTCTCTTAAATTTTGATCATGCTTTTCATTTTAATTTATCATCTTAATTTTATTTTCTTAGTGTGCTTTGTCATTCATAGTAGTAACCGCTAAGCTAGTAGCATAGTAGCATGAAGACTACTTCACAGTCTCAGGGGGAGGCATTAGATGCAGATGTTCTTCCTGGAGTTGCTGCAGTGACCACATTTGTCTTAGCCATCTCTATGAAGTGGGGAGCAGCATAGGTTTTGAAACATAAAATCTTTATCAATGCTACAGGATAGAATTATATACGGCTTTCTTCCTGAATCCATATTTTTATGTGTGCCAAAGTTAAGTACTTCTGAATTTTCTGTAGTAGGGTTGTAGAATTAAATTGTGTAACACAGGGGTGGTGCCCTGTATTAGTCAGGGTTCTCTAGAGTCACAGAATGTATGGGTAGTCCCTATATAGTTAGGGAATTTGTGGATGACTTACAGCTTGTAGTTCAACTCCCCAACAATAGTCAGCAGTACTTGTGACTGTAAGTCCAAGGATGTAGCAGTTGCTCCGTCCCATGAGGTAGGCCAGGAAAAGCCAGAGTGAAATCTTCCTTCTTCCAATGTCCTTATATAGGTCTCCAGCAGAGGGTGTGGCCCAGATTAAAGGCATGTGCCACCACGCCTTTAATCCCAGATGACCTTGAACTCAGAGATCCCCTAATCTTAATCTTCTGGAATTCATAGTCACTATGCATCAAGATCTCCAGGTCAGAAACTTGTATTTCTGAGCCTCCAGATTAGGATTATAGGTGAGCCTTCCAATTCTTGTTTACTTCATTCCAGATTTAGTCAAGTTGACAACCAAGAATAGCCACTACATGCCCACTATTTAATATATCTCTGGTATATAGGTCAGAGCTGTTGAAAGGCATATATTGAATATAAAATATATGATCAGGACTCTGGGCACTAAAGACTACAAGGTTCTGACTGTGCAGAGTTGTGCTATTGATATCATGAGTTTATAGGATTCTCACAAAATATTATGGCAAATATCTTGATTAAATATTAAAATGTATGTAATTAATTTATCTGGTTAACATTGTGAATCATGAATCTTCAAAGTCAGACTGATTAGGTTCAAACCTAGATTCTGTCTTGTGTGGCCTGGTATGAGATTCTAAATTTTTAATTTGTGGATAATGATTTGCTCATTTGTAATGTAGAAAAAGGGAAGATCCAGCTTTGTAGAGTTGGGGAGCATCTAAAAATACTGCACCCACTTCCCCTCATCTGGGCTGGGATTTTGTACATGTTGTCACTGGCTCTGAGAGTTTACAGGTGCATAACTCCTGCTATGTCTAGAAAACTTGCAGTTGTCCCTTGCCTCTGGCTCCTACAATCTTTGCATATTCTCTTCTGCACAGACTCTTGAGGAGAAGGGTTCAATAAAGTCATCCCATTTGAGAGTGAGTGCTCTGAAGTCTCTCACTCACTGCATATTGTCTGGTTGTGAGTCTTTATCTGAATTACCATCAAAGTCTTACTGCTATCCACGAAATTGTTCACAATTGTTACCTTCTAGGACAGGGGGAAAAAATCAGTTTTCTTCAGTGGAGCAACATATCAGCCATTGCTGTATACGAGTTTTAAAAAGGCAACTCTTCTATCAGGTGAGTGACAGCACAAAGTAGTTTTGCTATGAATTATAAAAGAATGGCAACAATTCTCTTTTCTGTCTTTTTTTCTCATTCAACCTAGATGAACAGAGTCCCCTCTCAGAAACCCAGAGAAGTTTAGCAATAAGGAATGTTCTCTTCTGGAAGTATGGGTCATTTGAAATGTCTAGCTATTTCAAACTACACACACATGCACATATACGTATAGTATGCAAAATAATTACATTTATCAGAAAGATTGATTCTCAGTGGAATTAAGTCAAGGCTACAGTGGTAGTGAGTAGAAGCAGACACTGCAGAAGCCATGGATGTGGGACTGGGTGCATGATCTGGGCTGCAAGCTGAGTAGGAGGCTGAGCTCCGGAGCTAAGCTGGTAGCAATGTGTTCCTGGTCCCCCTGTATACAGGGATACAAGGGATACAGACCATTGGAAATGGATGTGAGATGCATTGCCTATTCTGGCAGAGCAGGAAGAGGATTTTACATCCTAGGCAGGAGGATAGAGCTAACTGTGAGGAAAAAGGTCTCAGAAACATGCACACATGCTTTCAACTCTGTTCTACTGTTCCTCAATGATAGAGCCATTGTGAAATAACAAAAAATACAGACTCATTCGTGGCTTTTAAAAACACCAGACGAAAGAAGCCATGTCTGTGAACCCTGTAACACAAGACACTTCAAGAGGAAAGGCAAAATAAAATGAAACAAACAAACATCACCCTTCCTTCATAACCCAACATAACAAAACAGATTTAGACACATTATGAAATGAAATGTAATACTCCAAGTGATTGACAGGATTAAACAGTGGCCTGAAAATAGAACTGCAAAATTGAACTGCATTTAAATAAGAAAATAAATAAAGAAAGAAAAAAGCATGCACAGTTAACTTTAAAGCGTACTGGTTGAACTTAAGGTCAGGCAAAGCGTAGCTTAAAATACTACTGAGTTGAAAAATATGGATGGGAGAGAATCACCTAGAACACATCACAGAAAGGTCATGAAAACACAGATGAAGCCTGATAATGACAGGGAGTTAGAAGCCATGCTTTTCAAAAGTGACTTCAGAAGAAGTGGTGGCAGGATTTTGGAGGAAGCAATATTTGAAGGAATAATACCTAGGGATTGCTTTTATGCCAAAAATGCCACAGTCTTCAATGAGGCCAATATGCACGCTTGGGTGGTTTTATAAAAAGAAAATATCTACACATAGTGAGCACCCGCTAAGAAAGATTTATTTTTATTTTGATCAATACTATATAGCATAAAAATTTGCCATCTTCATCATTTGGGAATAGATGCTAAAGTAGAATTAATTAATATGTACCTTGGTCTTGTAAAACTGTCTAACAGACAGAATGTTTCTATCATGCCAAGTTAAAGTTCTGTCCTCCTTGAACAAATACCCGTCTTCTTCTGCCAGCTCTCTGAAAACACCATTCTGCTGATGTGAATGTGTGTGTATGTGTGTACACGAGTGTGAATGTGTGTGCATGCATATGTATGTATGCATTTTAGGCGCTTCATGTGTGACCGAATTATTTTATTGGTATAACATCTTCAGTGTCCATGTATGTAGCAACATATAGGAAGATTTCTATCATCTATCATGCATGAATCTGATTTTTATTGTCTGAAGAACAGATTGGTTTCTTCTAACTTTGGCTATTGTAAACCATGTTGCATTGAACATAGGTATACAAATGAATCTTTGTGAGCTTGTTTTTAATTCTTTCAAATATATACAGAGGAGTGGGGATACTGGGTTAAATGATGATATTTTAAAACTTGTTTAGACCTTGATATGGTTTTCTAAGTGGCGGTAATGGTTACAGCCCACACAGTTTCCAATTTCTGAATATCCTCACTAAGAATATTTTTATTCTGTTTTATTTAACTTTGTAAATGACCATCCTAACAGGAGTGTAGTAAAATATGGTTATAATTTTGACTGTTATTATGATTGGCCTGCCCTTAAATGTGACATGGTTCTTCTTCCTGCTGCTGTCAATATTATTCCTTTATCTATGGTTTTAGCCTTTAAGATATTGTAGGCCTCTTATATTTGGGTGGGTTACTCTTTCTGTAGACTTGGATAGTTTTCTTCTATGATGTTTTATGTTAATTTATTTATATTTCAAGTGTTATCCCCTTACCTGTTTTCCCCCTCTCCCAGAAGCCTCCTCTCCAATCCCCCTCTCCCTGCTTCTATGAGGATGTTCCTCCACCCACCCACCTGCCCACCCGCTCCTAACTCCCCACCCTCGATTCCCCTACTTTGGGTATCTATCAAACCTTCATAGGACCAAGGACCTCTCCTCCCTTTGATGCCTGACAAGGCCATCCTCTGCTACATATTCAGCCAGAGTCATGTGTACTCCTTGGTTGGTGGCTTAGTCCCTGGAAGCTCTGGGCATTCTGGTTGGTTCATATTGTTGTGGTGGAAAACCTCTTCAACTCCTTCAGTTCTTTCTCTGACTTCTCCATTGGGGACCCCACACTCAGTACAGTGGTTGGCTGAGAGCATCTGACTCTGTATTTGTAAGGCTCTGGCAGGGCCTCTTAGGAGACAGCTATGTCAGGTTTCTTTCAACAAGCCTTTCTTAGAATCCACAATACTGTCGGAATTTGGTGACTGTATATGGGATGAATCCCCAGGTGGGATAGTCTCTGGATGGTCTTTTCTTCAGTCTCTGCTCTGCACTTTGTTTCCATATTTGCCCAGGAGTGGTATAACTGGGTCCTTAGGTAGTACTATATCCAGTTTTCTGAGGAACTGCCAGAATGATTTGCAGAATGGTTGTACCAGCTTACAATCCCACCAAAAGTGAAGAAGTGTTTCTCTTTCTCCACATCCTTGCCAGTGTCTGCTCTCATCTGAGTTTTTTTTTTAATCTTAGCCATTCTGACAATTATGAGGTAGAATCTCAGGGTTGTTTTGATTTGTATTTCCCTGATGTTGAACATTTCTTTAGGTGCTTCTCAGCCATTCGAGTTTCCTCAGTCGAGAATTCTCCGTTTAGCTCTGTTCCCCATCTTTTAATAGGGCTATTTGGTTCTCTGGAGTTCAATTTCTTGAGTTCTTTGTATATATTGGATAGTAGTCCTCTATCAGATGTAGCATTGGTAAAGATCTTTTCTGAATCTGTTGGTTGCCGTTTTGTCTTATTGACAGTGTCCTTTGCCTTACAGAAGCTTTGCAATTTTATGAGGTCCCATTTGTAGATTCTTGATCTTAGAGCCTAAGCCATTGGTGTTCTGTTCAGGAACTTTTCCCCTATGCCCATGTGTTCGAGACTTTTCCCCACTTTCTCCTCTATTAGATTCAATGTATCTGGTTTTCTGTGGAGGTCCTTGATCCACATGGACTTGAGCTTTGTACAGGGAGTGTGCTGGTTCAGTTGGCAGCCAACTTGTAGAAGAATACAAATTGATCCCTTCTTCTATGATTTTTATGAAAGCATTTTCTATATCTTTGGCCTAGAAATCTGCCCCCCTTTTACAACTTTAATTTGTATATCTGGTCTTCTCCTATTATACCAAACACAAATGCCTGTTCTATTTATCTGTTTTTAAAAGCCCATGATTTTCTTTTATTAACTGATCCAGAAAACTTAACAAATTTAAGGAAATATTGACAATTATTCAAGAAGATGTCTATATATATGTTTTAAAAATTTATTTTTATTTCTACATTTGTGTCTGTATGCATGTGATATATGTGGGGGGGTATCCTTACAGAGGCCAGGAAAGAGCTTATGATAACTTGGAACTGGAGCTACATGTCGTTGAGAGTCACCACGTAGGTGCTGGGAACTGACCTTGGGTCCTCTGAATACCAGTAAGTGCTTCTCAAGATGGAATCACCTCTTTAACCCCCTCAATTTTTATTTTTAATAAAATTACTTGATAAACCTAAAGGTTCAAGCAAGAGTCAAATTAATATAAAATACTGAAAAATAAAATGTACAAATACAGTGCAATAAAAAGAAGCATAAAACGTGAGTTCTTTCTCACTTATATGTGCTTCTTGTTTTCTTGCTTGTTTTAAATTGGCTACAAGATGTCTCAAAAGTTATAAAACCAATATATTTTATACCTGTGCAGAGTACATGTTTTTAAAGTATGACCTGATGATTCTTTGGATTTCCTTAGTTTATATTGTTATGCCCCTGTTTTGTTTCTGAGTTTTGGATATTTTCTAATGTGTATATTCTCTTTGTATTTCAGTTAGTTTGCAAGCAAAATTGTGGGTCTTGTTGATTAACTCAGAGAACCAACTCTTTGGAGACATACCTAAACATAGTAAAGACAATTTACAACAAACCTATAGCCAACATCAAATTAAATGTATGAAATCAAATTAAATAAAAAATATTCACTGAAATCAATAATAAGAGAAGGCTGTCTACTTTCTCCATATCTGTTTAGTATAGAACTTCTACTTTTAGCTAGAACAATAAGACAGTTGAAGGAGATAAGAAAGGATACACATTTAAAAGGAATAAGTCAAAGTATCATTATTTACAAATGATATTATAGTATAAATAAGCAAACCAAAAATTCTATCTGAAAACTTCTACAGCTGATAAACAGCTTCAGCAAGGTGGCTGTATATGAGATTAACTAAAAATAAAACCAAACCAAAAAACCAACAAGTAACCCTCCTATTTCCAAACTATAGACTGAGAAAGAACTTAGAGAAACAACACTCTTCACAATAACCACAAACAATATAAACTGTCTTTGAATAATGCTAATAAGGAAATAAAGACTTATATGACAAAAACGTAAAGTCTTTGAAGGAAGAAATGGAGAATATATTAGAAGATAGAAAGATCCACTGATTGATTGGTGGAATTAGCATAGTAATAATGGCCATATTACCAAAAGCAATCTACAGTTTCAAATTAATCCCTTCAAAATTCCACCATATTTTTTTACAGACCTTAAAAGGACAATATTCAAATTAATGTGGATAAACAAAAGATCAGGGTCGCTAAAACAATCCCGAACAATAAACAAATTTCTGAAGGTATCACCATCCCTGATTTCAAACTGTACTACAGAGCAATAGTAATAAAAACCCCATGGTATTGACATAAAAACAGGCATGTTTTATATATATGCCAGAAATACACACTGGAAAAAAGACAATATGTTCAACAAATGGTGTTAATCTCACTAGATATCTGCATGTAGAAGAATGCAGGTAGACCCATATCTATTACCATGCACATAACTCAAGTCCAACTAGATCAAAGACCTCAACATAAAACCAGACACACTAAACCTGACAGAAGAGAAAGTAGGAAATAATCTTGGACACATTTGCACAGGAGACAACTTCCTGAATAGAACGCCAATACCACTAGCACAGGCACTAAGATCAACAATTTATAAGTGAGACCTCATGAAACCAATAAGCTTCTAAAAGGTAAAGGGTACCATCAATTGGACAAAATGACAGCTTACAGAATGGGGAAAGATCTTCACCAATCCCTATCTGATGGAGCACTAATACCCAAAATATATAAAGAATCGAAGAAACTAGATATCAAGGAAACAAATAATTCAATTAAAAAATCGGAGTACAAATCTAAACAGAGAATTCTCAACAGAGGAATCTCAAAGTGGCCGAGAAACAAAAAAGAATAATGTTCAACATTCTTAGCTATCAGGGAAATGCAAATCAAAATGACTCTGAGAGACCGTCTTACACCTGTCTGAATGCTAAGATCAGTAACACACGTTACAGCTCATCCTGGAGAGGATTTGGACCAAGCACTCTGTTGCTCGTGGGAGTGCAAACTTGTTCAGACGCTATGGAAATCAATATGGCAGGTTTTCAGAATACTGGGAATCAATATACCTCAAGACCCAGCTATACTACTCTAAACCCAAAAGACACTCCATCCTACCACAAAGACACTTGCTCACCTATGCTTGTGTCAGCTTTATTTGCAAATAGCCAGAAACTGAAAACATCCCTCAACCGAAGAATGGAGAAAGAAAATGTAATGCATTCACAGAACGGAGTATTACTCAGATCTTAAAAAATGATATAATGAAATTTCAGGCAAATGGATAGAATTAGAAAAAAATCATCTTGAGCAAGGCTTTCAAAATCCAGAAAGGCAAACGTGATAGGTACTCCATTATAAGTGGATATTAGCTACAAAGTAAAAGATTGTCATGCTACAATCCACAGATCCAGAGAAGTTGAGGAACAATGAGGGCTCAAGGTAGGAAGTATGGATATCCCTTGGCTGGGGAAATAGATTTTATGGATGGACTGGTGACAGGTGGGAATGGAAACAGGAGGGATCAGGTGGGGGAGGGAGGGGCAGAAAGAGAGAGAGAGTATGGGGAGAGACAACTAGAAATGGATGGATTTGGGGGCGTCTATGAAGAGACCTAGTGTAGTAGAAACTTTCTGAAACTATGGGGGTGACCCTAGCAAGGAAGGACTCCTAGTAATGAAGGTCCTGGGACCTGAACCAACCATCTTCTGTATTCAGACAAGGCTTCCAGTGCTGAGACTGTGACACCAACCCAACCATAAAACCCTTCAATCTGCCTGAAAGATGTATTGGGGCAATAGTGGCTCAGATCTTGTGGGAGTGACTAACCAATGACTTGTCTAACTTGAGGCCCATCCCACAAGAGAGAGTCCATGTCTGGATGGCCAGTTAATGGAAGCTGGATAGCCCAGAGACCTAGGGTAGAATTAAACATGACTAGAAAAAAATAATGAAATCATTCCTAATGATATTCTGCTACACTCGTAGATTAGTTCCTAGTTCAATCATCATCAGAGAGGCTTCCTCTTACATCTGATGGGAACAGATGCAGAGACCCGCCAAACATTAGGTAGAGCTAGGAGAATCCCACAGAAAAGGGAGGAAGGATTGTAGGAGTCAAGAACATCAGAATACAGCCCAGAGAATCAACTAAGCAGGGATCATAGGGGGTCACAGAGCCTGCATGGATCTGAGCTAGGTCTTCTGCATATATGTTGTAGGCATTTAGCTTGCAGGTTTTCTGGGACTCCTAACATTGGAAGTGGGGTATCTGTGACTCTTTTTCCTGCTCATGGAACTCTTTTCCTCCTACTAGGTTGCCACATCCAGCCTTGATATGAAGTTTGTGCCTAGTCTTATTATATCTTATTATGTCATGTTGATATCCCTGAGAGGCCTGCTCTTCTCTGAAGGGAAATGGAGGAGCAGTGGATCTGGGGACAAGAGAGGTTGGGGCTGGGCAAAGAAGAGTGTAGGGAGGGAAGTTGCTGTTGTGGTATAGCGTATCAGATAGGAATAAATAAAAATAAACAAAAATTCATTTTCATGTTTCAATTGCCTTAAATTCCTCTTCCATGCTGGAGCAGTGATAAAGAGAAAGGACATTCATTTCCTGTATTTAATTCAGGCTCAAAAATGTTCTGTTTTTCTTAAAATTTACCTTTAGATGCATTTGGAAAGAGATCTTTTTGTGTGATTTCCTTTATACACACACTGATGATTTGCACCCTGGTTCCCCATTTTATTAGTGAGAAAGAAATGACAGATTGAGAGTTGTCAGATCATAGCTCCACTTTGCTTCATAAGTGACACAGATCTCTAATTTTGTACCAAAGCATTTCAGTTCTGTGATTCTAACAAAGATAGACAATACCTTGAGTTTCTGTTTCACAATCATGTTTCCTCATCAGTTAGTGTTTTGAGACCAAATCACAAAAAGATCTTTTCTGAACATCCTTAAAATGTCCTTCTTTTTCTAGGTCTCATAAGAGTTTCCAATCTCTGCAAGTAGTGGCTTCTTTTGTAGAAAATCCAAAGTCATGGGATTAGTGCATCTCAGAAAATCTATCTGAAAATCAGATGATTCTGAGCGAGGACATTTAACTAGAAATCACAAAAGTAAGTTGATTGGGTATAAAAAATAGTTTTATATCATACCCTCATGTTACATGAGAACTGTATTGACATGTATTTACCCACCTTCATGTCCCAAACTGTGACTCTTGTCATCTTAGACCTAGGAAGACTCCAGATAAAGGCAAAAAGCAGCCATGTTCTTTACCAAAATACCACAAAAATCAGTCTCTAGGCCATATACTAAAATTCTTCTCTGACACCTCTTGAGCCAGTCTTGCAGAGTTCAAATCATCCTCAGCATCAACATCTTCCATATTTCTACTACAATGGTTTCTATTGCTGTAAAGAAACACCATGACCAAGGCAACTCTTACAAAGGATAACATATAAGTGGACTGGCTTACTGGTTTTGAGGTTCAGTTCATTATCATCATGGCAGTAAGCACGGCAGCATCCAGGCAGACATGTCCCTGGAGGAGCTTAGAGTTTTACATATTCAACTGGAGGCCTCTAAAAGAAGATTGTTTCATGGGCAGCTAGAAGAGGGTCTCAAAGCCGAACCCCACAGTGACACACTTCCTTCAACAAGACCGTATCTCCAAACAGTGCCACTCACTCACAATGCTAAGCATATTCAAACCACCAATTCAAGGGTTCATGCCTAACTGCTCTAAGGAAACATATATAGGAGAATGAATTTAAGCTACAACTAGAATAGCTTCTAAATACTGAAAACATTAAAACAAGGCACCTGCAACCTGTATTGACAGTAAAGTCATAGAATTAATGTTTGAGAATGAAAACTGGATTTGAATCATGAAAATGGTTTCCACAAACCTCTTTCAGGCCCTTGTGCTACAGACTTATTTTATCAACTGTAAAACCAGTGACTTCTACTACTTTGAACTTTTAAGAATATAATAAATTTTGAATTATAACCGTTCATACTTGAGATAAAACATTTTACAATGAACAAATTAGAATTATATTATATTAGCCTAATTTTATGCATTAGTGAAAAGAAGGAGTAGTTCTTTCATTTCCAACAGAAATGGTAAATACAGTAATTTAAGTTCCATTTGTATTTTTGCAGCTTATAAGTGTGTCAAAGCCTTTGCCTTTGTCTAGAGTTAAATTCCTGAAATGTATTGCAATATTTATCTTTTTATAATCAAATCATAAAATAGTGTTTAACTTAATTCTGATTGATTTCTGTCAACTTGGATGCTATATTAATGAATGTAAGTAGTCACAATCAAACATAATCAATAACCTCAGGAGGGAAAACCCTACCTCTGATCTGTTAGAAATTCCATCAGAGGAAGAACTCACCTAACTCCTAGTTCTATTTTTCCCACTCTTTGGGTGAAGGTTGAAACTCACCCATAGAAACTAGACCACGAAAGCAGAGAAGATTGGTCTCCAAGATTGGAGGACACATACTTCTAGGAACTGCCTATCTGTCGCTCTTGTGAGGCCTATCCCATGACCTATGGCTTATTTGTTTGTTTATTTGCTTGCTTACTTGCTTTTTTTTTTAAACCTGATTACACCTTTCTATCTGGGAGCAATATGATTTGCTCTCTGCTTTCACACCACTGGTCCTTTTTGGCCTAGACTTCGTGCAAACAGTTCCATAGTATTTCCTACTAGAATAAGATCTAGTCTATAAAGTGCCCCTACAAAGTACTGTGTCCTAGAGATTCCCAAGAGTAATATGACCCAGATATATAGGCTCCTGCAAATTATCCCATCACTCTATAGCTCTCTGAGAGTGGGTAGATCTTATGACTGTTGTGCTTTCATTATGTGAGGAATCCTCTGATGTAACTTACAGACTTTACATGGACCAAGGGCCATGCCTAACATGGGAAGGAAGGAACTTGTGATCGACAGCAGCCTCATGGGATTCTCTGTGGCCAAGTAGCTTGATGCTGGCTAAGATTTTTGCCTCATATTATTTATGATATTACTGTGTGTTAGTGGTTGTCAAACACTGCAATGCATAAACATGAGATGAAAAACCCACAAAAAGACTTTGTGGACACAGACTGTCTCAAAGACAATTGGATTCAGCATATTTGGAGTGGGATGGAAGATCTATTTCTTAGATATGAGGTGTGGGAGAATGATTTAGGAAATGAAAATAAGTCTTATGTACAACCTCCATTTTTATATTGTGTTTTAAATATCAGGGCATCACATACAACCCTGTATTTTGCACTGCAATTGAGGAATCAAAGCATCATGTGCAATCCTCTATTTTGTATTGGATTTTAAATATCAGGGCACCAAGAGTGACTTCCAGAAGATTTTGTCTTATTGTTACAATATTCAATTAGTTCAGGGAATCTCAATTAGTTATAGAAAGGCTGGAAGGAGAAGGAAGTAACTGTTCCCTGCCTCATGGAAATAGTCTCCCCTAAAAATGGGTCAGTGGGAGCCTGATCATTTAGTGTTTTGAAAAGCATTTATTTTCATTTAATAGCATAATCAAAAGTTTAAAAACTGCCTCTTGATTCAGAATCACTTTGACCCCATAGATGAACATTTCCAAGATACATATTTGGCTTTTATTCTCTTTTATAAACGTATGTCTTTAGTAAATACCACGTATTATTTTCAGTAATGCCAGCGGGGTTCTGTTCTGAGAGGAGTGTTATAAAGGTGAAAGATTATTAGGGGTGATGTAAGGATAGAGAAGAAAGTGGGGAAAGATTCTAGCAAGCCTCCTATAAATACATGGTGTCACACCAAACAGAAAAGACTTGACAATTTCCACTCCACCTTCTCAAAGAGAATCGCAGTTCTTATACTGTGAAGTACTGCTGAGTCCTGGGCAGATTATAAAAGCTACATGCCCTGCAGACTTAGCCCTCTGTCTTCATGTTCTAGTTCCTACAGATCATGTTTCATAAAAAGGTAGACTCCAAATTAATGATCGATACAGAGAGAAAATTACACTGACTAAAAGTTTTTACATTTTGTTTAGCCCAAGCAAAACCTGATTTCCTGGTTTAAGTTAGAAAAACATGCATGCAGCCCCTTGGTTGTCAACTGGTTTTTACAAAACGCCATCTTGATGAATTAAGAGTAAATGAATGAGAACCATATGGATAAATTCCCTTTGAAATGCACCCAGGATTAAAAAGTTTAAGAAACATTGCTCTTGGCAAATATAATTTTGTAGTTTTTGCTGGAATGGAAATGTTTGAAAAATAGACTGAAGTGTTTTGTTGAACCAAAACCTCAGAGCAGTTTCCAATCCCTGGGGCCTAGGTAAGGACAGGGAACTTTCTGGAAGGTGAAGGTAACATAGGAGGTCTTGGGAAGTCTCCTTGACTGTTTGGGGGAAGTCATTAAAATAAGGGTTTGTCCTAGAGTTCAAACTTTCACATCTGGCCCGTTTCCTGCAGTGTAGCTCAACTGCTGCGTGTGCAAAGTTGAGGCCCACTGATTCTCAACCTTGTTTTTATTATTTTTCTCCGAAGGAGCCATTGTAAATGGTTTTGTTTTGCCATTCCCTCTCCATGAAATTTTATTATCAAAAATAGACAGTTTATCTACTTATATACACTTACCTGCTGATTAAGATGCAGTTTCTGTGTTCACCTCCCAGAATCAAATGTCACTCTCTTGAGGATGACTTTGCCTTCAGTGGAGGCATGCCCTAGAGCTTGGGCATTTTTATACTCCAGAGGAAATCTTTCTGGCACAGTCTGAGAGCAATTTAACTAAAATGGTAGCTAGAGGGTAGATCCTAGGGAGTCTGCTCAGCATCCCAGTGTACTAGACAGCCCTGCGTAAGATGGCCTTCTAGCCATCAGCAAGAAGCAAGTTGTGTTGTTTCTAAGAAAATGAGCGCATCTGTAAGTAGTCGTATTAAGTCAGATATTAGACTCAAAATGACAAAAATTGCATGTTTTCTCTCATTTAACATTCCTAGGCTTTATAGAGATAAGTGAAATCATGCATGCAGGTGGTAGGAACATAAGAGTCCAGGGGAACAAAAGAATGTTAATAGTTGATAAAAGGGAAGGTAGGGACGCATCAGGTACATTGGTCAAGCTACATTCCATAACCTGTATGGAAATATCTTCATGTAACCCAATATAAGGAATTATGTCAATGGGGAAAATAATTTTTTAAAGATAAAAAGAATGCTCAGGTCCAAATTGTTGGTAGCACTAAGACAAGAAATAGCACCTGGGAGTTAGACTGCCAGGGTTTGAATATTAGATATTGCACTCACAGTGTAGCTTTCAGCTTATGCCTACTGGAGGGTAGTGGTGGTCGAACCAGTGTCAGAGTTAGTGTGAGACACCGAAGCTAATGTGTATAAAACACATTCACAGTGCTGGGCACAAGGAGTAAGCTCAGTAGCTTAGACATTAGTTTAAATCAAGTTATCCTAGAAGTAGCACATTTTAAGATCAAATTGAAAAAGTGCTTAAGTGCCACAAACTCTTGGAAATGTGTGCATATTTCTATTGATTTTCCTGAAGCCCATAGAGCTGACTTATCTATATTCCAACTTAAATTCAGGATACATTTTGGGAGTGACTAGAAAACTATTACATTTGGCAGATTAGTGAATATCTGAGGAAGTATAATGGGAAAGGCAAGACTGCTACTGAAAACAAATGAATTTTCATTACACCATGAAGAAAGAAGCCTAGAATACAACAGTGTAATAAATAATTTTCTTGGGCTTTGGTAGACAATTAGGAAGTGCCTCTTTGACAGTCAATATATCCTGGTGGCGCTTGAGGGGATGCTATTTTTAATGAGAATTTTCAGGTTCATAGCATAGTGAAATGTGAATTAATGACTCTGATGTACTTGTGTTACAAAATAACTTTGTAAGAATAGGAGCTGCATACTGCAGCTCGCAGCCTTTCTGTAAAGAGTGCAGTGCTTGCATTGGCCCTGAGTAGCAGCCAGGTGAACAGGCCTTGTAGGATGGACGTCAAAACTGTGCACATTACAGAAAGCCGAAGAACCCGGCCCCTTCATCTCATAAGATACAAAAATACAAATGAAAGGAGGGGGGATCTGTTGGCTCTTCTTTCTGTTCTGTCATCAAGTCACACTAACTTGGTATTTCCTAATTGTCGATGCTCCCTACGCCATCTGCTTTGCCTTTGGGGTACATGCTCTGGGAAGGAATGGCTAAGTCGTCGAGCTTTCTCTTCCACTCTTTTACATTTCTAGAGTCTCAGTAAAGCTTTATATCAGACAAAAGGGTCTGGTAAAACTTTGCTGATGAAAACTTGGTCAGGACGGGAGAGCATATTCTTTGGTTAAAAGCTGCTTGGCAATTCCAGCTTATCCACCTGATAGCTCTGTCCTTGGCACCTGGTGAAGATAAATGGCCTAGAGCCTCAGAGGCACATGTGTCAGAGCTGTGCTGTGGGTGTGGACCTAGGATCTGTTCACCGAATAGCACTTCCCATCCTTCTACTGACTGAACAGTCTCATCTTCTGTTGTAGAGGGATTTATTAAGATATGTATGATCTATTTATCTATTTATGTATATAAATATCTTAATTTATATATTATATATCTTAAGTATCTATCTTTATATTTAAAATATATTTATTTTATTTTTAAAATATCCATTTATCATAATTAAAATTAAATTTAATTAACTGATTAATGAGCTAATTAAAATAAAATATTTAAAATAATTATTTTAAAATAAAATTTATATCTTCTATGTTATGTTTCATATTCATTTCTTCATATATATAAATTATAAATGTCATAAAAAACATAGATTATATATAAATTATGAGCTTCACCAGAGATAAAGATCAATTTCAAGCAGAAACAAATTACAGCAGTCTAGTTTTTGAATGATGCTAGAAAAAAATGGACATAACCTCTCAATGGTTGTCAGCATTGTAAAGTCCCTGTAGGCCGTGTACAGGTTAAATATCCTCCTCCTACTTAGTGAGAGAAAGGTTTCCATATTTGGGCCGTGTTAGTTTGTAGCATTTTCTGCTGTGGCTGCTGTACTGTCATTATAAGGAAAGAAGTCAAAGCAGGGGGTGTGACTGTGTGGTTGTGATGGCGTGGTCATCATGGCATGGTTGCGATGGTGTGGGCATGAGGGCATGGTCTTCTATGTCCAGGGCTTGGTCTATAAAGAGTCATCTAACCTTACCACCACAAAAGTTCTGTCCTGTCTTACCACTGTTTCAGTTCTAGAAGCAGGACTTGGTTGCACAAAACTAGAAATATTTAATTACAAGCAGATCATTCTCTTGACTCTGTGGTCATGGTTTAAAGGCTGTTTTTCTTCCTCTTCTGGGGAATTTAAAGGTGATTGGACTTAGAGAATATTTTTGCATCATGTATCAATTAATCAGCTTCTGGTGAACAGTAAAATCTTGATGGAGGAGGGTGAAGGCCAGCTCAGTCTAGCAGAACTCATACTAAAATGTTCGGTCGCGAATTTTGTAGCCAGATTTTGATTGGCCCCTGAGCTCTGCAAATGACTTTGATCATATCCAGAAACAGGTTCTGCCTCAGCTCCTGTTATCAGCATAATTGAAAAAACAATTTCTTCTTTGTAACACACGTTTCTGTAGATGTTTGAGCAGAATAGAGCTGTAGAAACAGAATAAGGAGAGTCAAGGCCTCCTGTGTATGTTCTTTATGAGGGTCATGCAGAGTGAACTCGCTTGTGGGACAAACCTTATGACGAACCTGGAACATAATGTATTTTTGGTCCACAAAAATTTACATTTTCTTCTCTTTGACCCAGTCTATTCCTTAGTGTCCCTAAGCTGTGGCCCTTTCTGGCTGCTAGCTCTTTGAGGCCCATATGTATCAGAAATTTCAGAGAACAGAACCTAAATAAATGTTGATTTTATGACCAATTTTCTAGAGGGTATAAGAAGACAGCTTTATGATGATTCACTCCCGAGTTCTTCTGGTAGCAAAAAACGAAGAAAATGGTCAATGAAGTACTGAGCATCATGATCACAAATATTTTATATGCTTAATGAAAAGGGAGATGCAGATGAGATGAGACCCATCCTGTGAACTGGGACTTTCGACTCCAAGATCTTATTGTAAGTCAACCTAAGATCTACAATAGATCTTAAGTTTGGCTTTTGACCACATTGATAAAAAACTACCTCTTGCCCTGCTTCTATGTTTCTGTTTTATTCTTAGGTTATATGTGTGAAAGATAATATTTCATTCAAAGAAAATTTAGGCTGGAAGGCAAAGAGGAGAGTTTCACAGCTAGGAATGATTGGTTAACAGACCCTTGTTCTGAAGAAAGTAGGCTATGCATTCAAATTTTAGAAATGTCAGCTTCTCTTATTTAGCTGTTCAAAAATAAGAGTCCACAGCTGACTCGAGAAGCAGAGTGCTTGTAGTGTTGACGGTAGTTTAGAGTCTGTCAGCTTATCTCAAGTGTGGGTGGAGAAAGAATGGTGTTTATTTTTAAATCAAATATGACTGGAAAGTAAATAACGCAGATGCTGTGGGTTTGAGCCTCATATACACCCATGAATACCTTCCAGATGTGTTGGGCGGGGCAGGTGTTCTACTAGCTAGAAGACTATTTTATTTAATACTAATTAAATTATTAATGTAACAATTAATACACTGTTGTTTCTGGCTAAAGTAATTAGGCAGAAGTATAAAAACAGAAGAAACAGTAGCCTGTCCACATATCAGGGGAAGGGGAGATGACAGTTGTGGGGAGTTGGAGGATAGAGATATTGGTGCTGAGGTGGCAGATAAAATGTGCCATTACCCATACATCAGCTCACTCATAGATAAGACAGTAGGATGCTCCAGCACCTAATATGATATGTCCTCTGTGTGCATGAGCAAACTTCATGTATGGGATCTCATCAGGACCTCCTGGCATTCCAAAGCAGTACCTGTACATGCTACTGTGCACATTTTTGCAGAGAAGATTGATTAGACAAAACCAGTTCTCAAGCTATGGGCCATGACCCCTATGGGAGTTGTACATCAGATATCCTGCATGTTATATATTTACATTATGATTCACAACAGTAGCAAAATTACAGTTATGAAGTAGCAATGAAAATAGTTTTATGGTTGGGTGTCACCACAACACGAGGGACTGTATTAAAGAGATAACACCATTAGGATATTGAGAACCATTGGACTCTTTCCTGACTCAACTTTTTTTTTTGTTTTTAAAGAAGAGGGCCACCAGAGATTTATCCCTCTTTCTCTAGTTTTAAAAGATTTATTTATTTTTATGTGTATAACTTTTTGGCCTACATATGTGTACCACATGGGTGCCTGGTGTCTGAGGATCCACCTTACCTAGAGATATAGTTGGGTGTGAGGCCCCATGAGCCCTCAGCCTGAGTCATGAGTGCTTTTAAGTACCCATCTGTCACTCCAGTCCTGTGACTGAACATTTTTAATACAACTACATTTAGCTCATGTATGCACAATCTTTTTTATTGGTTATTTTATTTATTTAAATTTCAAATGATATCCCCCTTCCAGGTTTCACCTCCACAAACCCCCCATCCCATACCCTCTCCCCTTTGCATCTATGAAGGTGTTCCTCTACCCACTCACCCACTCCTGCCTCACCCCTCTACCATCCCCCTATGCTGGAGCATCAAGCTTTCAAAGGACCAAGGGCCTCTCCTCCTACTGATGCCAGATAAGGCCATCCTCTGCTACATATATATCTGGAGCCCTGGATCCGTCAATGTGTGTTCTCTGGTTGGTGGTTTAGTTTCTGGGAACTCTGGGTGGTCTGGTTAGTTGATGTTGTTCTTCCTATGGGGTTTCAATCCACTTCAGCTTCTTCAGTCCTTCCCCTAGCTCTTCCATTGGGGTCTCTGGGCTCAGTCTAATAATTACAGTACAGCACAGTCTCCCATGGACCTCCCTCCTTACCTATTGTGGTCTTCATATGCTACCTCTCTCTTCTTGGCTTCACCTTGATGACATAGTCACCTTCTTTTCTTTACAGAGGGCACAAAGGGGTCTACCACTCAGAGGGACAGAAGTTAATGCCACCCCAGATCCTGGTTCTCAGCTGTCCTTGATTTGTTTCACTCTACGTAGCTTGCATTACCCAGTTTCTGTCTACGTCAGAACTGTGAGTGAGGATAAGCAGGACACATTTGAATAGTGTGTTGTACTTTCCTAGATGATAGAAAATCAAATAGTCACAACACCATGTAAAACAAGAAAGATTTAGTTCTTTTTTTTTCCTGTTAATTCTTGTAACCTTTTCCCAACATATGCTGAAATGCCAGGAGAGCCAAAGCAAGTACTTACACCTGTAACCACATTGATTTCGTGTCTTGCTGAGGATTCAATAGAGAGAGAAGCTTTTCCTGAGGTGACTAATAAGCTCCTGGTGACATTGTCTTTAAATCAATGGGAAATATGCATGGGGACAATACATGCTTAAATTTCCTCCCCAATATGCTGTTGGAAAATCCCTTTGGTTTTCTTATTGGATGAAGGTGCAGTTGCCGTGACAACCAACTTCTGAACAGACTGCCTCTGCCTCCTTGTTCTACAGCTTGCTGTAAAAGTCAAAGTGTGATATTCTTACAAGATGCACATAAATTTACTAAGGAGGGGTTTTCCAATTTGCATATGGTAGCTGTCAGATGCTAGAGAGACATCAGTAATTCATCAAAGGAGGACAGTAAACCCCTTACATTTATAATTATTCCTTTCTAAAAATGATCACCATTGTTCGTGAACTTCAAAGCAGGTCACTCCAGACTTACAGTGAGGATTCTCTAAAGACGGTAGCATTGGGAAACTAAGGCCCTTTCATAACAGTTCTCTCTCGTCAGTTATCAGGAGGAGTTTCAAATTGTTCATGTTGGTTATGAGCATCCATGCGAACTCTTCCTGCTACACTTGCCTTTCCAGAATCCTCTTACCACCTCAGGGAACATCTGGTGCAGTGAGGGGGAAGGTGAAGTAAATGGGATTGGGTTTGGCAGAGCTTTTCAAATAACTTGCTCAATTTCTAGAAATAGTGGGAAATCTGTCTAGCCTGTAGCCACTTGTCCGGAAGCATCACATTCAGG
This sequence comes from Tokudaia tokunoshimensis, assembly GCA_036184795.1. Taxonomy (NCBI): domain Eukaryota; kingdom Metazoa; phylum Chordata; class Mammalia; order Rodentia; family Muridae; genus Tokudaia; species Tokudaia tokunoshimensis. The sequence goes on along the minus strand of BTHU01000013.1, from coordinate 56,859,421 downwards.
TTCATCTTCCTTTGAGGACATGAGTCTATGTGTACTCCCCCATGTACACACTGCATGCATATCCATATTCTTGAGAACAGCCTTTAAAACCTAATTTTTCTACATATTTGGGACTTCATTTTGCCTTTAAATGTATACTTCTTGTCAGTGTCCTGAGTACACCATGCTTAGCTTGTGATCATGGGTCTGCATTTAAATTCTTACATGTAGATGATTCTCTAGGTTTTTTCCAGGAGAGTGTGAAGCCTTAAATGGGTTTGCTGGGCACACACATGCTGCCAGCTGCCTTCCTGCACTCTGAGGCCTGACTGCCATCCTTTATCCCTCTCACCGACAGCACAGCTTACCCCCTGCCTCCCTCCCAGCACCTAACCTGCTCCAAGTGCTCTCTCATCCATTGCTTAGGTCAGATTGCTTTGTGCGGATTAACCGACATGTTTTCCTTTACCAGTTTTCTTACGTGGCCTTTTGTTTTTGGAGATCAACTTGAAGCTGCTCATATAGGGCTCAAAGTCTTGAGCTTAAAAGATCTGTCTACCTTGGCCTCCCAAATAGCTGGGACAACAGATATATACCACTAAAGCCGGCTTCCATTGCATACTTAATTAACTAAACTCCTACTTGGTTTATCCATCAGAACAACACATATTGTTTTATATAATAAGCTGAAGTCAGGTAGGAAAAACTATAAATAAGGTAGAATTTTGAAAAGATAGTTCAGAGTTCCCATTTGAGGTTAGCTAGTATTTATAATTTCTTGGCAAGCTTCAATGAATACTTGATTGTGAAATCAATTGAAGAGATGACCAAGAAAGCAACTCTTATCATTATAGCCACCTAAGTTTTGACAAAGGTTTCAAAACTATCCATTTGGGTGTAGGTCAGGAGAAGACAGCTTGTTTTAAACAAGTGGTGCTGGGGAAAATGGGCGCTTCTATAGTCAAAGGTTGAAAGTTTAGCCAAATATCCTACTGTTATCATTTCAATATAAAATGTTTTTCAGTGGCTCATATACTTGAACACTTATTCCCCAGCTGCAGGGGTAGATGGAGCCTTTAGGAGATGGAGCCTTGATATGGAGGAAGTCTGTTACTAGGGATGAGCATCAACGGTTCATAACAGAGTCCCATTTCTTGTTCTTCATTCTTGAGTATATGGGCATTGTGATCAAGCAGCTTCCTCATTCTGCCACTATGGTTTTCTTGCTTGTTATCATGTCTTCTCTGCTGTGATGGATTTTATTCCCCTAAGTCAAAATACATCCCTTTTACCTAAAGCTCTGTTGTCACAGTATTTTATCACAGCCAACAGAAAAAGAAACTTCACTTTACACAAATATCAATTCAAACGAATAAAAGGCTTTAGGGTTAGATTCAAAACTTTGGCATTGATACAGGAAAACATAGCAAAAAATTCCATCAAGATCTAAGCACAGATTTTCTGAACAATCTTCCAATAACTAAGAGTGAAAAAATTCAATTAACAGGATTGCATAATATTTCAGACTCTGCACAGCAAAAAAAAAAATAATAACGGAGTGTAAAGACAGCATAAAGAATGGAGGTAAACACATATCAGCTATTCATTTGATTGGGTTATTATCCAAAACATGTAAAAAAAAAAGAGTGGTCAATTAAAACTATGCAAATAAACTGGACAGATAGTTCTCAAAAAAAAGTACAAATGTTCAGCAAATGTATAAGAAATATTCAACATTTTTAGCCATGAAGGAATGCAAATGAATACTACATTGAGATTTGCTCTCACTTTAGTCAGGATAACTACCATCCAGACCACAAAAATGACAAGTAGACAGATGGTTGTGGTGAATGGGGTAGGAGGAGTCCTTGTATACATTGTGGGGAATGAAAATTAATGCAGCTACTGGAAACCTGGAAGGAAATTCTTCAAAATCAAGACTAGAGCTGCCATATGATTCAGCAATATCATTTTGGGAATAAATGTAAGTAATTCATATCAGTATAAAATAGAAAACCACTCATATCATGATCATCACCACAATAGTTATGGATTATAGAGTCATCTTAGTTGGTTATCATCAGATGAAAGGAAAAATTGTAATATATGTATGTGTATATTTGTACATATATATGTGTGTAATATATATGTGTATATATCTGGATACATATTATTGAATATATTTATATTTATCTATAAAAAAAGTAAAATCATGTGCTAAAAATGAATATAGCATTGGAGGTCACTGTGCTAAGCAAAGTAAAACAGATATACAATAATGAATATCATTTATTTCCTCTCGTTGAATTTATAATTTTTAAGATATAAATGTAGGAGGCAGTCCTACCTGGGGATCCATCCCATATACAGCCGCCAAACCCAGACATTATTGTGGATGCTGGGAAGTGCTTGCTGATGGAAGCCTGATATGGCTGCCTCCTGAGAGGCTCTGCCAGAATCTGACAAAGGCGGGCAGAAGCTCACAGTCAATCATTGGACTGAGCTTGGGGGTCCCTGATGGAGGAGTTGGAGATGAGGGATTTTGCAGCCCCATGGAGGGAGCAACAGTGCCAACAGGCCAGACCCCCTGGAGCTCCCAGGGACTGGACCACCAACCAAAGAGTACACTTGGAGCGACCCATGGCACTGGCTGCATATGTGACAGAGGATGGCCTTTGTTAGACATCAGTGGGAGGAGAGGCCCTTGGGCCTGAAGGTGTTCAATGCTCCAGTGTAGGGGAATGCCAGTGTGGGAGGAGAAGAGTGGGTGGGTGGGTTGGGGAGCACCCCCATAGAGACAGGGGAAGGGGAGTTGGGATAGGGAGTTTCCAAAGGGAAGACATGGAAAGGGGAAAATATTTGAAATGTAAATAAAAAAATATCAAATCAAAAATAAATAAATAAAAATACCATATATATGGTATTTTTATTTATTTATATTATTTATATATATATATAAACTCAAAAAATGTAGGAGGCAGACTATTTGGGAAGAGGAAGAAAATGAGCATGAGAGGAGAATGAGACAAGTATAATGAAATGGGTCACTATGTTCTAAGTGTGGATCTTTCTAAAAGTATCATTCTTTTGTGTTTTATACACAAGTCAGACACACACACATACACACACACACACACACACATATATATATATATATATACACACACATACACACATGTGTGTGGGTGTGTGTATGTGTATGTATATGTATATGTACATAAATGAATATATATTTAAATGAGTTATTCAACCATTGTAGTCTGTAGTTATTCTCTCCATTGGATTTGTACTCATCTCTACACAGAAGTATGCCATAGTATAAATGTAAAGAAAATTACTTCTTTTATTAAATGAATGTGTACACATGAATTTTTAAAACTGACCATTACTTAAGGATCAATTATAAAATTATAAAAATTGATTCTTGCATCTCCAAGCTTCCTACTCCCAGTTTCTCACAAGAATCATAATAATTTTCTGGTTTTCTCTTCTGGACATTATTTTTATATTTCAATGAATGCTAATATTCTCTTTCACTAATCATTTCTAATTATTATTTATGCCTGTGATGCTAAATTGCTTTCTTATATACCAACGATTACCTCCTCTACCTTAAGTCCCAGTAGATATGCATAATTATTACATTTTATTAATAAACCACACTCATGTCTTCTTTAATCTTTTCCTCACGAACAGTGGTTTTGGTCAGCTTGCTAGCAATATCCAAATGCAAAATACATCTTGAATCCTAGTGGTTCTTTGTAATAGCATATGCTTCTATGTAAGTTCCAAATGCTTAACCTATTGTATGAATTTCTGAACAGACTCCTAATGAGTTTTTGTACTTTTTTTTTCTAAGTTTTATTATTTACATTCCAAATGATTTCCCCTTTCCTGTTTCCTCCCTCGCCGAAAGTCCCATAAGCCCCCTTCCCTCCCTCTGTTCTCCATTCAACCCACACTAGCTTCTCTGTCCTGGTATTCCCCTACATCCAGTCTTTCCAGGACCAGGGGTCTCTCCTTCCATCTTCTTGGAAATCTATTGATATGCGAATTGTGTCTTGGGTATTCTGAGATTCTGGGTTAATATCCTCTTATCAGTGACTGCATACCATGTGTGTTCTTTTGTGATTGGGTTACCTCACTAAGGATGATATTTTCCAGTTCTGAACATTTGCCTAGGAATTTCGTGAATTCATTGTTTTTAATTGCAGAGTAGTATTCCACTGTGTAAATATACCACATCTTCTGAATCCATTCCTCCGTTGAGGGACATCTGGGTTCTTTCCAGCTTCTGGCTATTATAAATAAGGCTGCTGTGAACATAGTGGAGCATGTGTCCTTATTGCATGCAGGGGAAGCCTCTGGGTATATGCCCAGGAGTGGTATAGCAGGATCCTCCGGGAGTGCCATGCCCAGTTTTCTGAGGAACTGCCAGACTGCTTTCTAGAGTGGTCGTACCAGCTTGCAATCCCACCAGCAGTGGAGGAGTGTTCCTCTTTCTCCACATCCTTGCCAACAACTGCTGTCTCCTATGTTTTTTATCTTAGCCATTCTGACTGGTGTGAGGTGGAATCTCAGGGTTGTTTTGATTTGCATTTCCCTAATGACTAAGGATGTTGAACATTTCTTTATGTGCTTCTCACCCATTAGAAATTCTTCAGGTGAGAACTCTTTGTTTAGCTCTGTACCCCATTTTTTAATAGGGTTATTTGACTTTCTGGAGTCTAACTTCTTGAGTTCTTTGTATATATTGGATATTAGCCCTCTGTCAGATGTAGGGTTGGTAAAGATCTGTTCCCAGTTTGTTGGTTGCCGCTTTGTCCTTTTGACAGTGTCCTTTGCCTTACAGAATCTTTGTAATTTTATGAGGTCCCATTTGTCAGTTCTCGATCTTAGAGCATAAGCTATTGGTGTTCTGTTCAGGAAATTTTCCCCTGTGCCCGTATGTTCAAGGTTCTTCCCTAGTTTGGCTACAGTCTTTTCTGCACAGAATAGACACTGTGACAAAAATGAAATCATTCTGCTGACCTCTACTCCAGAGTCAGTCCTATTGAGTTCATCTTCTAACAACCAACATCTCATGAACTCTGGCTACCAGTTGACATGCCCCTTGACATGTTCCTTCCAACTGAACACTGGATCTTGTTTCTGTACCTCATTATACATTACTCCCCAAATACTGCAGTCGAGGATATTGTACCCATTCACCCAGAATGGTCTTAGTCTACATATTCACTTGCCTCTCCCTCTTTCTTCAATGCGGTCATACTTAAATCTCTTGTCATTTGGAAGTCATGTTATTTAAGAGTCTATCTTCAGCAATATTTCCTAAAGAGGCTAACCCTTACCTCAAACTGGCAATCTGTCTTTATACATTCATCTAGAATTCTTATTTTCATCTAGAATGCATGAGCTCAGGGGCATTGCCTGTTTTGCTACTGCTATGTCACTGCCATCATCAGTCTTGCCATACAGAAACTTAATAGGCACTTCTAGGATGGATGAGTATGTAAATGGACCTGGAGTCTAACAAGAACATAGCAGCTCCTGTGATAGTCTAGAAAAACAACAGAGATGATAGATAACCTAACGTATCTAGGAGACTGGATCCTGTACACTTAACCATCTCTTGGCAAGACAACTATCTCATGGAAATTACAGAAAGAAAAAGTGCATTATATGCACGGCAAACACCCTCCTTTCTCAGCAGAGAACAACCCTGCTTTCCTGTGTGCTCTAAGGGGTTCTACAACTACTCAGAAATGCATGTGTACTCAGTGTGACTTTTGTCAATCAGGCGATTTTCCTTTCATTTTAAGCATTTCTGCGTCTCAAGTTCAGTGATTTTGGATAGGTTAGAAGGTAATCCATGTGTAAAGTGCATAACTGCAAACTCAGCACATGGTGCCAAGAGAAGTTATATATTCTTCTTTCCGTATAATCTTCAGCTTTGAAATGCATATAAAAAAAAATCTTTGCTTCTACTTCAAAATAGCTTATGACCTTGACTCACTGTAACCTTCCCTGTAACTATTAATCCCTAGCCCTAAGCTCACCTCATTTTGGGCTGTTTCTATTTCAAATTATTAAGTTAATTCCAACTCTTCTGCAAGTTTCACATTTGGTTCTCTGGCCATCTCTATCTGCAGATCACACAATAATACTACAAGGAGGAGCTAACCCATAACTTTTCCCTTAACATGCTTTCTTTATTTCTCGTCTAAGAAAACTAAGAGATATATAGATCCCCTTTATTCCTGAACTGCATAACTACAAGTTTCCATTTACTAGATCATAGCTCTCTTACACCTTTAAAGTGGTCCACTATCCTGTATTATCTTTCAGAGTAGTGAATAATCCTCAACGATGATATATACCCAAAACCGGACAGACTCTCATCCTTCTAAGTTGTTCTGGATGCTATGCCTTTCTGTGACACACTGAAGGTCCAGGATGAAGGTCAGTGGTGCACTATCATATGTTGTCCTTCAGTGCTAGAGTCATGTGTTTCTCTAGACTCCTCTTGCAGGCATCTTACACAGATGTTCTATCACTACTGCTCTGAATTATTTCAGGTTGCCAAACACCATGGTGTTTCTTCACATGTTGCCTTTGTCTTGCTTCTGTTCAGTTAACCTTTGCCCGTCCTTTGGACATCGTCTTTCCTAGAAATCCTCCAGTTTCCTAGTAGGATTTCTGTATCTTTCTGTATGCTACTAGGATAGCATGTGTAGAGTTTTGGAAATATTCCTCATGCTCTACTGTCCCTGCCTATTATTTATCTTTCTATCATGTTAGAAATCATGCCAACTAAATCTCTAAAGGTCAATGTCTCTGCTTTGATATTCATATTCCAAGTGCTCATCCAGGAATTGTTAATTACGGATCCCCTGAAAGGAGGGAAGGGTAGATAAAAGCTTAGCTACCTGAATCGAGAAGAACATTTGAGAAAAAGATGCAACTAGGAGGCACCATTAACGTTTCTCAGGTGAGCACATCATGCTACTGTGTGAATTGAAAACTCTGATCACTTCTAAGCCTTTTGGCTAAGATCAAGTGTGGAAACTCTGAAAAGCAGAAGCATGAAAACTAACAATAATTTTGCTATTTTTAAAATCAATTAGTTCATAAGCTCATTATAAGTTTAGGTTGTATAATGCAATGAATCTTGGTCATGGTGGTGGTGGTGGTGGTGGTAGTGATGGTGTGTGTGTGTGTGTGTGTGTGTTTAGAAGTACAGGAGTCTTTCATAATAAATATCACGTAGGACTCTTGAGATCTTGTTCAAATCTATTGTTTCATTTTTTTGTTCAGATAAATAGATTCTGTATTTATATTATACTTTTCATGTACTTATCATGTATTTAATATCTTTTAAGTATATTTTTTCAGAAACTAACGGTATCTATTACTATTTACTTTATATCAAAACGACTGCTAAATTACCAGTATTTAAAAAGTGTATTAAAAATCACAGACTGAGCGGTTAAAAAGTCAATGCATTTGATACGCGCATAGCACTTAACCTTAATGAACTCACACATTTCCTTTCTTACAGATAGGATTTGAAGGACACAGATTAGACTTCAGGCATGCACTTAGAACTCTATTTTAGCTCCTGTCATTTGCTTCTTGAGACTTATTCTGGACATTATTTGTGTAGCTTTGGTTCTAATTGGAAAATTATTATTTCAATAGTCATAACAAATTAAAAACTAAGGAATATATATTATTGGAGCAATGAGAATTTATTACAGGAAAGCACCAGTTGCTGAATGGCTCCTGTGTCCCTCACCTTAAAGACTGTGCCTGGACGGCCATTCCAAACACGTGCTGCGTGCACAGTGAAAAAGTGCTTCCTGATTCTGCACTAACTTTATTTCCTTTTAATTTTCATTAAAGACTGTTTGTGCTGGATAATTTGAATGAGGGAAAAGTCATCTGTACTACTGGTCTATGGCTCTGCACATTGTCATTAGGTTCTGGATTTCATTACTATTGTAGAAAGGGTCTGTCCCACTTATTCCTGACATCTACTTCTTTTCAGTGATTTTTATCTCACATCCATCTCTATTCTCTCTTTTTTTTTTCATTGAATTAAATTTTGGGGAAAATGTTTGGATGTAGACATGTACCTTGAAAAGCATTTGTGACAGATTTTGTAGCACTTGCCTAAAATTAGAAGTGTAAGATGGAAATGCAAGAAAACAAAAGTCATATCTCTGATATTAAAATCATTTTCTCTCTGGCCAGAGTCGAGTGCAATGGCATATAACAGCTTTTTAAGGCTTTTGACACTAGGGGCTACCTCTTTAATGTGCTCTGAATTGTTCTTGGCGCCCCATAGGTATCTAATAAATATTAATATGGCTAAGTTTAATAATAAATGAAAAGGAAAAATCCTGAGCAAACCCTGTGGGGGATGTGCGTAGAAAGATACAACTCATTGTTTCCAAAGGCAATCCTACTTGATTTCAGACATCATCTCAAAGATTTAACATCTTATCTGTTTCATTTTAAAATAGTGTAAAAACAATTCACAGCCAACTTCTTCATTTAGTGCTGAGTGAAATTTCATTTTCAAATCAGACAGGAACATAGAGACATAAACCGAAGTTATAGATTTGTGATGTACAATTGCATGTGCAGAATTAAGGCCAGATGGGGATGTAAAACTAGCTTCTAAATCTCAACATACAATTTCTTATGTTTCAGAGTCAAAGAGAATACCAATCAGGAACTAGTAGCAAGTGAAACTGATCTATGGTCCCTCAGCCTCTGTCCTCTCATATCCTGCTAACCACATATGTGCGCTCTGAATCTGACCACCCTTGATAGAGAAGGAAGAAGGAAAATGAGCACTTGCTGTACTGCAAGGGGAAGAGGCAGAGGAGAGGGAGGAGGGAGAGGAGAGGTTGTATAGAGGCGCTTTCAATTCACTCAGATGGTGAATATGAAAATCAGAAGTGAGTCTACCCTAGCTGAATCCACTTTCATCATGTTTAGTTTAATGAAACTAGTATGCTTACTGATGTCCTAGAATTATTCGCAGAAGTGAGAGAGACTTTAGGCAATAATATTATCTTCCTGAATTCCATTGGAGATGTCTCGCAGCACAGTAAACAACTGGCTTGTCAAAATTGCTTTCAGTTTCTGACTACACAGAATCAGATAGATCCCAGTCTCCACCAAGTTTGGGATTGAGCTCAAGGCCTTGTGCCTGTTAGGTAACTCTGTGCTACTGAGACAAATACTGAACCCCAAGTGACATATTTACGTAAAAATAATGGGCATATAAATGAGACTGATGTTATTCATATCTTAGCCTCCCTGAATATTGTCTTGTTAGAAAGAAAACCTTCTGTGTGCAGTTCATTTTTAATGATCTCACGGTCTTTTTTGATATCTTGTCAGCAGCATAAAAGGTTTCCGGTGGTTTGAATGAAAGTGGTGCTATGGCTTTCACATATTTGACTACATAGCCTCCAGTTGGAGGTTTGTCCTTGTTGGAGATGTGTCACTGGGGTGTAGGCAGCCTTTGAGGTCTCTGAAGACTAATGCTAGTCTCAGTGTCTCTTACTTGGCTTCTAATTTGTGGATCAAGATGTGCTCCATCACACATGTGGACCAAGTGCTCCATCATCATCATAGACTCTACCCTTTGAGGCCATAAGCTCTCTTCTAAGTTGCTTTAGTCATGATATTTTATCACAGCAGCAGGAAAGTCACTAAGATAAGGCTCAGATAGACTTTCCTTTTGCCTGGTTAATGAGATGGGTCAGCAGGTAAAACCATTTTCCACTCAAGTCCTCTGTGGTTGAAGAAGAGAAAAAACCATCTCAAGTTGTTTTCTAACCCACCCACCTCTCCATCTGAGTGCTGTGACTGTGCATGTGGCATGTGTCCAACATGCGCAGGACAGAGAAGCGCGAGGGGGTTGAATGGGAAACAGAGGGAGGGACGGGGGCTTATGGGACTTTCGGGGAGGGAGGAAACGGGAAAGGGGAAATCATTTGGAATGTAAATAAAATAATATAGAAAATAATTAAAAAATAAAAAAAACCATTTAGTGAGGGCTAAGGAGATGGTTTTGTACTTAAGAGCATATACTGCTCTTTCAGGGGCCCAAAGTTCAGTTCCCTGAATAAAATATTGGAAGGTTCATAACTCTAGCTCCAGGGGACCTGACACCCTCATATAGACCTCATAGACACTCACTCATGTGCACATTCCCACACACACATGCCTATACATATAATTTTAAAATAATAAAAATAAACCTTTAAATTATTCAGTTTTACTGGTGACACATGTGTCCATAGAGACCTTTATACACAAAACACTTCACTTGTACAAGAAATGTAAGAAAACCCATTCCAGAGGAGTGGGTCAAACAACTTGTTTGTTCATGTAAAAGAATGCTATGGGTCTGGAGCTATCTAAGACACGGATTGTATTATCATACAGGACCAAAGCACGGGGCCACGCAGAGCAAAACTGTAGTTGAAAATTTCAGTTCCTAAGGTATTACTCCATAATTCAATTTTGACATGAGAGAGGTTGAATTACCTAGTGTAACATCCCAAACAGTGTCAAAGTGCATTATGGGAACTGATGGTAATGTTAAGCAGGCTTGAAAGTTCTTGCCAGAAATGACACCACAGTTCATGACCACACTGCCTTGCTACAGCGAGGCAACTCTCTGGAAAGCACTGCTTGTCAAAGATAAAACACCCTGACAGGGTAGCAGGCTTGAAGTGTGAGTTCCGTGTGGACCACAAATTGGGGACTTTGCCATGGCTACCAAATGTGCTCAGCTTGCTCTTTCTCAACTAGGCTTGAGACAAAAGTGATTTGAGTCCCATGCTTATATTCTAAACACAGCACCTGGATTAACTGTCGGCCAAACAGTAAAACGACCTGTGCCGCGGTGAGAGTGGGCAGCTTTGAAGTGTAAACCCACCAGTGCCCTCTTTAGTGAGTCAGCCAAATGTCTCGAATTCCTTCCTTTACGAGCTGGTCCTTGGGTTAAGCTTCTTCCCTTTAAGTAAAGATGCCGGCAGCGGCGGGGGTGGGGGTGGGGCGGGAAGGGGTAAACAGTATTTTCAGTAGTATTGCAATACTGTTCATTCGGAGTGGGAGGGAATGTGATCTGGGAAGAGCTGATGAGACAGAGACAGACAGAAAAAAAGGCAACGAAACCTACACTAACCGAGCATTTTCTAGTTATTCCCATTGCCCGGTGTGTTTGACACCCATGACACAGGAGTGAAAAGCCAGGCTGAAGAGCTTAAGGATGTGAAATCATAACATGGATATTTCCTGCTATAAAAACGGTTATATAGTGATTTCCTGATGGTGTTGACACAAAGGAAACTTCCTGTTACAGCAGAAGGAAGTCACGGAAACAGCATAGCAATCACCCCGTGTGCCATTCTTAAGGAAAAATCTTCATTTTCCATCTCAATGCGCTCTTACACCTTTGCATCAGTTCATGTAAGGCATTATACACACATCTCCACACTTTCTAATGACTACAAAACATTCAGTCCCCTGGTTAAACCCGCCATTCATATATTCAATCAATATTAAATATCCAGTGCATTCTGGGCCTTGTCCAAAGGAAGCATCAAACAATGTAAGGTCGGAAGTCCTGATCTCATGGAGAGCATTCCCCTGAGGAGAAGCAAAGCATAAATAAATACGAAGGAAGGTGATGGCAGTGATGTGAATTTTAAAGAAAAATAATCAACTGAAAAGAGGGATAGAAAAATCAATGACTAACAGGTTGTTAGATAAGATATGAAGTCAGGAAGATCTCTGTGAGGTGGGGATATTTAAACTAAAGCAGTGAGGTCAGTCTCGGGATTCTTAGACAAGCATCCGGAACAGGGAAGAGGAATTTCAGAAGCCTGGGGGTTTATCATGCTGGAGATTAGGAGAAATGAGTAAGTGGAATTTATACCCAGTGAGAAAGAGGGAGGAGATGATGTCAGGGTCACAGAGAGGACCAGTTAGGTGAGATGGAGGCTGGACACAAGATAGGAACTACATCCTATCAATTGATCAGTCTGAAGGTTTGAAGACAGAGGGGAGCCTACATGCAAAGTGCTATGCAGGGGGACAGGCTACAGACACCATGCAGGAGGAGAGTTTGGGACAGTCATCAGACAGTTGTTGCAGTACCAGCCCAGAGAGCAAAGTGGGGCATGGAGAAAGCCTGACTTCTTAACAGACTAAAGTATAAAGACAAAGAGAGGCAAATAAGTAGGGCCTTAGAATTTTTGTTCTTTGTAAATGGTGCAATATATTCTTAAAACAAAACTCCCATGTAAGTATAAGAAAAAAATCACAAAACCAGCAGTAAGGTGTTTATTTATTTTGTTGCATGTTTGATACATCTTGTTCTTATGAAAACAGACACAGTAAACCAGAAAGGGGGAAGACTGTAAGGGCTATCAGCTGCCACTAAATGGTTCACCCACCGCCAAATGTATAACTTTGCTTTATCCTTTTTGTCTGCTTTTGAAACAGGGTCTCCCTTTGTAGCCCTGGCATCCTTCAACACGTCTGCTCTTGGTTTTCTAAGTCAGCCTAGAAAACTCACTTATATTTCCACAATATTCCTTCAGCATTGTTATAATTATTTTATCTTCTATTTTGCCAGCCATAAAAGCTGTGGACTTTGGTGTGTATGTGCACAGGCTGTGTGTAGAAGACATCACAGGGTGAACAAAACTGCACCCTGTGGTATAGTTTAAAGGTAGTATAATTGAAAGTTCCTACTTTGAAATTTTGAGTATTATTTGATCCAAACTGGAGCTAAAAAATTATATTTTGAAAAGGTATTTTTTTTAAAAGTTACTATTGCAATTTTAAATTGAACATGTTTCGTGTTAGTCATTCAGAGAATGGAAAGAAATTATAAGGTATAGTAACTGCCTCTTAAGAAATGCTGCTAGTTTACTGTGGTGGTTTGAATATGCTTGGCCCAGGGAGTGGCACTATTAGGAGGTGTGGCCTTGTTGGAGTAAGTTCATCACTGTGGGGTTGGGCTTTGAGATCCTCCTAGCTGCCTGAAACCAGTCTGCTCCTGGCTTCTTTTCAATGAAGTGTAGAACTCTCAGCTCCTCCTGTACCACACCCGCCCATGTAGATTGTCAATCATGTCTCTTTCTGTGGTTAAAAAACTGCAATGACATTGTTTTAAAGGTGGTATAAATTTATGCCAGGCATCTGAAGTAAAAATCTGCTACAGTTATACTGTAAAATATAAAGTTACAGAACACAGATAACCTGTAAACTTCAGTACAGAGAGCAATTAAAGGGAGAGCAGGGCATGGCATCAACTGGTTTTCTAACTCATGCTCCACCCAAGAAAGCGAGAGACTTGACTCTCCTGTGAATACCACTCATTGCTCCACGAGCATTTTCCTGAATATACTCTCATTGTTAGAGTCCACAGCCAATGACGAGAAAAGCTCACCCACAGCAAAGCTTACCTTATGGATGTAAACCTGAAAAAAACAAAACAAAACTCAAATTCCATGTTCTTTCTATGAAGATAGAAAGGTGCCACAACTGAGACATCAAGAAAGCTTTATAGAGTCGGGAAACCTAGCCTGTTACAGATAGAAGTTTTAGATCTGCCCTTTGAAGAACAGTAAAGCAAATCAACGAAAGGAGTGGACAACAGAGGCTTGGGATAGAAAGCAATTTTTCATTCAGCTTCATGCAGCAGAGAACAGGAAGCCAGGTGGACAATCCAAGGAGAGCACAGCTTGTGGGTTCAAGTGGCATAGATCTATGGATCTTTGATCAGACAGGAGCCTAGGATACAGACTTAAGGTGGGGTAGTATAAGTAATTTAAAAATATTTTTACGGTTGTTCTGTAGGGGTAAAACTCAGATTCCAGGAACTAAGTTCCAGGAATAGGAATCTCCTCACTGATGGTGGCATCTTCTTCCACGATCACCATCATTGGTTGAGCATTAGTATCTGTACCCTCTACCTAAGCAGTGGCTGCAAACCCATGGTGGCCTTCAAGCACATGAGTGTCTGAGAACCTGGAAAGCCACACAAACATGGTTCCTGGCATCACGGGCTACTATGAGATTTCCTTCACTTTGAGCAACTTTCTATAAAGTTAATCAAACCAAAGGGACAGAAGAAAAGGGCATCAGTACAATCTCTGTCACTGCCAATATCACTGTCACTAAAGCTTAGGCTTTTTTGCCAGGAGCCTGCAGGGTTAATACTGAAGCTGGGCCTTCTGCAGGTGAATAGGGAATGTCTCTAGGTGACTCCAGCTGTACCTGCACATGCGTATATCAGGATCTATCTAAAAATACAGCTTTGACAGAGGCATCTGCGGAGAGAAACCCCATCAGAAAAGCGTTAGAGAGCAAACAAAGGCTCAGGTTGGTGCATCCACTAAATAATTTAGTTGAAGAATGGCAGAGAGAGGAAATGCATGGATTAAAATAACTGTAGGTACACAGGCAAAAACACAAGCCAAAACAAAGTGGGTCATCTCTTGAAAGGGGACAAAGCAGATAGTTTTCAATATTAAAAAAAACAAACAAACAAACGACTATGTAGATACCCTCACAGTTCAGGATAATTGTTTAAATTCTACAGAAATGGACACGTCTCACTGCTGAAGTGTGGGAGGAAGGGTCTGTGGTTTTGATTAATCTATCTGCCCCTAGGCAGCTGATATTGATCCTGGCTTGACTAGGCTCATGATGTTTTCATGACAGTCAGGGATTTATTTCTGATGAAAAAGTTCCCAAAACATTTATGCTTTTCCAGATATTTGGCCGAGAGTGTTCGTGTTCTTGCAGGCAGAGTACATAGTCAGAACTCGGCACTGTTTAGTCAGAGAACATGTAATTACTGTTAAAACCCAAGAAATAAAGGTACTGCCCATGGATACTGCTTTCCTTAAAGTCATCTTGGTGTTTTGAAAAATGTCGGGTTAATGACCATCTGTGATATACTAAAGCTTGTTTTCTTTAGCCTTTCATCTGAGATTCAGAATAAGTCACACAATCAGATACCTGTTTAACCCAGATTCCTGATCTCCAATTCATTAAGAACCAATTCTTCCAAAACACTACAGGTTAATCCAAATTATCATTGAGATTTACTACATTCATTAATCATTCAATATCAATTTCTTCCTTGATTTGGGGCTGTTGTATAAAGCTGTCAATGAATCTACTGCAATGGTTCCTGATGAACGCTTGAGTGTTAGCCATTAGTTCAAACACAAAGTGAGCACAATGTCCATGAGAAATCTACTCCATACATTGCACAGAGGTCTTTGGATAAGGAGAGCCAGGCCATTTTTATTTCACAAGTACTCAG
Source organism: Tokudaia tokunoshimensis (assembly GCA_036184795.1). Classification (NCBI taxonomy): domain Eukaryota; kingdom Metazoa; phylum Chordata; class Mammalia; order Rodentia; family Muridae; genus Tokudaia; species Tokudaia tokunoshimensis. The sequence continues at coordinate 56,844,066 of BTHU01000013.1, read as the reverse complement.
TCTTTATAGGCTTGATGTAGGATTAACAGTCTAGAGCAAACAGTTTTTATTTTTGTGTTCTACCCAAGAAACGCTACATGCACAAATTAGAACTGTGAATTTCGGGTCCCATAAGTTTTCCTCTGAAGATTGCCAATTAATCAATGACAAAGGTGTGAGTTTGGGAGGAGTAGTTTTACAAGTTCCCTGAAGCTTGGAATTATAGAGCGCTTAAGGTCTTTAGGTCTAGGATCCCTAATTATTCACAGCTGACTGAGACATTGCAGTCTCTAGGTACACTTGGCTCCCATGCCCATAAATGCAGTCCCAAGGAGAAGGGCCTCTGAGAGTCCCATACCCTCACCAGCCACTTTCCTGTGCCACCTCAGGACCAGTACTTGATAGTGAAGGAGGGCGGGCTGTCAGTGCTTTCAACGGTCTTATTTCAAGAGGTCCTTGGAGTGCTTCAGAGTTAGAATCTCCAGGCATTTTACATAAGCATCAACCTACTGACATCTGTTCCACCATAACTGCAGCATTGGCTGCAAAGCAAAATGCATCTGATTTGCTTTTTGGAGGGCTCCTGGAAAGATTCCCAAAGCCTAGTCCATAATTGCACAAAACCAAACAGAGAGCCGGCCAAGAAGGACTTTACCACTAGGGTTAAGCCATAACCCCCACCCTCCTCCCCTCCTCCGAGATTTGCATACAATGATCTCATCCAAGTTCTCTGAACTCACTAGTAATTGGCCAAGCTCATGGCTCTGAGCTGATGTGGTCAATCAAGAGGATGTTTGAATGCCTATCAAAATCCACACATCTGCGGTTGTAAATTTAGCACCCATTAGGTCTCTTGCATTCTTTCCCGTGGGATTTCAGACTGACAAAATAGAATTTTATAGTATGCTAAAGCTTCTAGTGCTGACAGATATGAGAAAAACCCTGGCATGAGAAAAAAAGAGAAATATTTTCACACTTAAATAATGTATTTCTTTTTAGAATTGCCTTAGATAGTTGGCATCAGGATTTTTTTGTTTGTTTCAATTTGCCTATCTTCAACCATCGCTTGTTTATTAAGCATAATTACTATTCATTTGGGTAATCTTAGATCAAAGTTATTCAGATACCAAACTCTGCTTTTATACCAAAATTTGTTCCACATCAGGCATACAGGACCCATTTGAAAGCCTGTCTCAGCACCCTTCAGTAAAGCAGCCAAAAGGTAAAAATTCCCACTCAGCTGATAGAGATTTTCAATACCAAATCAAAAATGAAGTTCCTCTCCTCTGAAAACAGACCATATAAAACTGTGTCATTTGCTAAAAAAGAATACATCCTTTAGAATTTTTAAAGTGGTAGGGGACTTACTTTCCAAAAGTGTCTTCACAGAAATCAGTGGGTATCATTCTGAAACTGACTGCTCACTTTAAGATAAAAAAAAATAAATAAATAAAAAAACAAATGTTGAGATTGTAAAAACTGATGACACGACTGATCCAAGGTGTGCTTGAAGGGGGGGGTTATAGTAGATATGAAGGAAAGAACTGCCAGAGGCTTCTGGCAGAGCTCAGAGCAGGGAAAGCAAGTGATAGATTGAACATGGCCAGCAGACTTTACTTGGCCATGAGAGGAGAGAGCTAGAAATAAGAACAAAGAATATGCAGGCCAAGGAGACCAAGAGAGGACAAGAGAGAGGACCAAAGGAAAAAGCCAAAGGAGAGGAGCATTGCCTAGGGTTCTAAGGAGACATGAGTAGCTGGATGGAGTAGGGGCGGGGCCCAGGGGCTGGAGAAGTTTAAAGAAAAGGCAGGTTGAGAAGAGCCAGATACCAGTATGGACTCCAAGATGTACAAAGGTACTGAGATACTGAGAGAGTCTGGAGGCCGGCATGTGCTTTGGTACATTAATAGACTCCACAGATAGCCATTTGTCCCTTCTGCCAGTGATAAGGTAACCTGACTCCTCTGGAAGGCGGGCATACAGATTGGCTTCACAACTTCCTGAGGAGTGCTAGCTCCTGTCTAACTGCCTGAGTTTTGGGGCTGGGGATGATGGAGTTTCCTTTGGACCTGACAGAGATGACAGATATTAAATATGATTTTAATATTTTTTTATTTAAATTTCTCATACAATATATTTTGTCCACTTTTCCGTCCTCCCCAAATTTCTCCTCTTCCCAAACCTTTCCACCTCCTTATCCACCCAACTTCAAGTTCTAGCTCTGTCTTTCTTTAAACAAAACAAAACAAAACACAACACAAAAATGAAAATCAAACAAGAGCAGACCAAACCTAATAAAATGGACGAAAAAAGCCACAGTTCACCATTGAGTTTGTTTTGTATTCCTAGAGTGTTGACTGTATTCCCAGGTATTGTGCTGGTCCTAGAGTGGGGTTGATACGCCCAGTGACACTCTATTGGAAAAAAGTTTCCTTTGCAAATAGTTAGGGGTGAGACCCTGTGTTCCCTTCCCTCTTTCAGTGCTGGGATTCCATTACCCGACTAACACTTGCTACTGACACACATACTACAAATGAAAACATGGCATACTAACATAAAAAGTAGGTAGCTGAGAACAGGTGATTATGACACCCATGGGCTAGTGTTTCATGTTTAGTATCAAGCACCAAATATGTACTGGAGATATACAAAGCTAAATAAAATTTTTATCCTAACATTTCTTCATATTGTGTAGGTTGTCCATATATTTTCTTAGACTTCATCTATAGCTAAAAGTTGTTATATCAGACCAAAGATTCTGGCTTCTTAGTAGACATGCTCGTATGACCCTGGTTTTATCTTGCAAAGTTGAATTCTGTTACAGTTCAGTCGATGATGGCATATACACCTTCCCCTGAGAACTGAGATCAGAAAACTGTTTCACCAATATTAAACTTATCTATTTATTATATGTGGGGGTATGGCACTGTTGTACCATGGAGCATTTGTGGAAGCTAGGAAACAACTTTCAAGAACTGATTCTCTCTTTCTTCCAAGTGGGTTCCAGGGATAGAACTTGTAGTGTATGTGTTGGGGCCAGCTGTAGTTATACATCTTCTGTTTCTTCCTTCAGGGTGTCCAGATACTGCTGCTGTCTTCTCTGTGGATTTTAGTGCTATTGCTCTTTTAGAGGGTACTCAAAATGAAGCAACTCTCTTAGAAAATCTTTAGTGAAGCAGCTGGTATGCAGACACTTTTTTGGGGGTGTACAAGGGCTATGTACTAACCTTGGAGAATAGGAAAGAGTTTTTTCAGGGTGAATGAAGTCATTGGCTTGGAGCTTAAAGTACTGTGAATGCTTTGTTTGTATGGAGAAGTGTTCTAGGAATCCCAGATACTTGCTGGGCAGGTTCTTATCGGTAAAGAGGAAGTTCAACTTGTAGGTTTGCCAAAGACAGTATGACATTCCTCAGGTAGAAAATAATGGGTCAGGCTCACCACATCAGGCAAAGAAGAAGCCCTGCTAGAAAGGGGACTCCTCTATTTTGCACTGAGCTCAGAGGAGCTGTCTGGACATGGTAGATACCAGTCTAGTAGTGAGGGGCAACAAGACCTCAGATCAAGAGGTTTGACAGCAAGTACCTTTATCTGCTTGAGCCACTTAGTCAGTCCATGGGAAACAATTTTATACCAAATAGTAGAAATGCATCTAGTCTAGTGGTTCCCAGTCTTTCTGATGCTTCAACCCTTTAATAAAATTCCTCGATGTGACCTCCAAACATAAAATTATTTTTGTTGCTACTTCATAATTGTAATTGTGCTACTGTTATGGAATGGAATGTAAATATCTGTGTTTCTGTTGGCCTTCTGATGGCGACTCCTGTGAAAGAGTCACTCAGTGTCTCAAGGGATCACAAGCCACCAGTTGAGAGTGACTGTTCTAGAGGAAGATGATGGATACTTGTCCCTTCTATTTACTTTAACCTTTGGCCATTTTTTTTACAGACATTTAAATATGTCAAGAGTCCCACAGCAGAGTTTTATAGGAATTATTTTGCCAATAACATATAATTAAAATAACATATTTCCATCCTTCTTTTGGGTCATTTATTCTGGCTAAAAGTTAACTTTGGAAATGAAAAAAAAAACAAAGCAAAAATGCGGTGGGAGTAGAGATAGGATTCAGGAGAAGTATACTAAACAATTAAGCACATTATTACCGATGACACATTCATGGTGGAAAGGATTATAAAAAGTGGTCTTTCTTATAAAGAGAGACCCCTGAGGAGTCGGGAAAGTAATGACTTACAAGGCTGTGTGGTTAGCAAGGTCAAGAAGAAAGGGAAGCACAGGAAGGAAATAAAAATGCTGCCTTCACAACATTTTGCTTGACTTAAAAGTGAAACGTTGCCACCATCCCTCTGTGATGCTTCTCCGTTGTGTCATTCATGAAATAAACCTTGTTTATCATAAATAATAGATCTGGTGATATAAATATAACCTCTATTATACCATGAATTATGTGTTGAAACTGGTAATATGCTAGTTCATAGTGTGTAAGAACACTGACAGGCATTTGATTAGAAAAAAAGAAAGTACTATAAAAGATTATTAAGCATAGAAGTAGGTGTTATTCACTATCAGACCAGGAAATTTGATTTTAGCATGTCTCTTTATAACAGAGTATTCCATTTGTTTCACAGCTGCTTTGCGTATGAGTACTGAATTTCTCTCCCACAGGGGAAATGCATTTTCTTGAGGAAAATGTGAGCTCCAATATTGTGAATTCTAAAGCAGTAAAATGTGAGCAAAATCTTATGGAAAGAAATTAGGTGAAAAAATATTTCAATCCAACAATTATTTGTACAGTTATAAGATGTGAAAGAATTTTTAACCATGTGGAAATCATTAATAAATCAATATCATATTCTATAGTCATTCTAACAGACTGAAACCAGCTATAAAGTCCAAGTGCTTAGAAATCTGTATTCATTTTAGCATATGCTAAAGGAGAAATCTGGCTTTTATACACAAAACTATGTCTGTATATTGATATGAAAGCAACCAATGGCCTATGGAATGAATCTAAAAGCAAGCTTTCTGTGTAATGTCTTCCATTTTGTGCATTTGTATTAACAGATAAGAAAATGCACTCCATATTCATGGGTCTTGCAAACTCCATAAAATTATCTTCATAGTGTAACCAAGCATTTAGGTTTTAGCCCTGAGACTTAAATACTTATAGAGGTAGGCATTTGGCTACATGATATTGCTGTCCTAAATCCACTTTATGTGTCAGATCATGAATACTTTTCAAGGGTTTCTTAAATTTTTAATACTCTACTGATATTCAAAGTGGTTACTTATTGGACCTTATGCTTATGCAAAAAAAGGCATGACAAAATGGTGTGCTTCATTTAGTCTCACAATAAGAAATCGACTCATATTAAGACTCACAACTGAGGTCATATACTCAGTGAGCATGGCATTACACAAGGACTTGTAGTGGAGAGCCTAAGGTAAGGTAAAAATTAATAAAGACCTCTTAGCAATGCTTATGTTGGTATATAGTCTTCTGTCATCACTGACTTATACACAGATTTGGTGATTATCATTTCTACAAAAAATTCAGTTCCTTTTTGGACAACACCATTGGCAAAAACAGATTCTGTAATGTTTCCACTTTCTAATATCTTATTAGAAGTTGAAAACTTTCCCCTTCTCTAGTAATTTTTAGCTTTTTTCCATTTGCTTGTTATTACCTTTTGGCTTTTTGTTTTTATATAGTTTTTAACGTTTCAACTGAAAGAGATGCCAAGCAAAGATGTCTTTTCAGGACAGAGAGATGGAGTGCCAGTGAGCAGTTCCAGCATCCCTGCTTGGTGGTTTCCTGCCAGCTGTTGGAGAAAGAGGGGGTCAGACCTTTTCAGGCACTGCATAGTCATGTGACTCATCTCTCTGAAAATTTTTAGCAGTGTTGTGGGGAGTTTGTTTCAACATATAGACTATTGAATCTGAAAGTGCCAAGGAACTCAAGAATGAAGTAATGTCACTAAGAAAGCCAACTGAGCATTTTCTGGAAAATAGAATGAATTCTATAGAGGTTTATATAAGCAGCACTGAATGAATGATTCGGTTGTGTGGACCCTAAGTTACTACCTTGATTATTTTTTTTCTTAGTTCTCATCTGCTGTTTAGTTATATCTTAGAAACAGTATATCTCAGGCCATTAACAAGATATTTGAAGGCTATTGCTTTGAAGAAAAGCATGATAGGAGACCAGCAAGGGGGAAATGTCACAAGGCATCTAAGGAAGCTACAGGGAGGAGCCAAGCAGCATCTTCTGTGCATGCGATTTGATGGACCATTGAATATGTTGTTTAATCTTCCATGTCTCATTTTTCCCCATTCATAAAAATGACAGTAATTATACTTGCCACCTGTCTACCTCATGGGAGCAAGAGAAGACTAATGAAATGTCTGTTAAGGGCTTTGAACTTTCCAGTATAAAGCTTTTATGACCCTATAAAGTACAATGTAGTATCTCAAGCTTGTATTTTTCCTGGCACTTGCCTCAAGTCTCTAAAGTCCATCATACCCTATTGGCTACTGCTGTTCCCAGGATAGCCTCCTGTCTGGTCTTTGATGGAGCCGTTATAGGGAAGGGCCAGGCTGCTGTTACTGTTTTCCACTCTAGTCTTGGGAGACGTTTTTCCATCTTGGACAGAATATCTAAAAATCCCATTCCTGTCACTTGCTTTGCTGTGCATTTCAGATTGCTTTGCAGGCATGGAAGCGTGGGTCAACAAGAATCAATGTGGGAAGCCTCAGAGCCAACATTCCCAGATGACACATTAATAGCAGGAATATATTGTTTCACAGCCCACTTGGAATCCTACAAAATGTCTCCCACTATTGTAAAAGAGAAGCTGACCCTGCCAAGATGCAATTTTGTAACTTCTAAATGTTTTTAAGTGTTTATACTGTATCACCATCTCTGTCAGTTTTAACTTCTTAGTTTTCCTTGAAAGTGAAGCCAAAAATAATTTCTTCACTGTTCAAATCAAAGCCTGAGTCTCCAACGTAGCTACCCCTTTCCTGTTTGATGGAGAGGCTTTTAAATGTCCTTGATCTGGGTTCTCTGACACTGCAAGTTAACAGAACTGTAAGGATTCAGAGATGAGTCAATGCTGAGGTTATGGGCAGATCAGTGGGGGGTTACTCCAATTTACTGCTGAAGTGATAAAGCAGTTCAAAGAAACCTTAAGAATTCTTGTGGTTCCTCCATCTCCAGCCTTTGATTTTTTTTTTCCTCTCAGTAAAAGGGCTCTAAATTCCAGAGGAGAAAATTGAAGCAGGAAAATGTAACCTTTTCTCTCCCCAGAATTGTCTCCGTAGGTAGGAATAATCGATTAAGTAATCGCATAATGTAATTGAGTGTTTGTGATGTATCAAGTCAACACTGATACATTTAAAAGAAGTGTGGGATTTAGTCTGGAGCCTTACGAAGAAATTTGATTATTACTTGTCAGAATGAAATAGTCCAACATATCTGTCATTACTTATGGGTCACAAGAAACTACTCATATCACGGCTTTAGGGCAGTAAGAAAGCCCCCCCCCCCCGCTTCCTTTGTTGGGTCACTAACTCTTAAAATTCTCTCCCTTGTCCTTAATTCTTGTTTAGCTTAAGACACTGGGTCCATGAAATATGAATTCCTTGGGTAGAATCTAAGGATTTGTACTGTCATCTTTCAGTTAATTTCCCCTGGAATCAATTTCTGATCTTCAGAAGAAAAATAATTCTCCTTCCGGTGTGAATGACCTGATTGTATTACAGGAATTCTACAAGTTATTCTCCTTTAGTCAAATTTAGGGAAAAGAGGGGCCAACAAAATTATTTTCACTACATAATTCATTTTATCAATAATCATGTGTTTCATCCTAATGTATTTATTTGGTATTCATTTTCTTCCTATTTACCAAATCATTTTAATGAATGCTAATAACAAAAAGCATATGTATTTAATTTGGACAAAATATAAACAACATGGCTAGAGAAATTCCATAAAGTTATTCAGATACACTTGCTATTCTCCTTAGTTCACTATTAACTTATCAAAGGCATTTTATTCAGGAACAGAAGACTTCAGCTAATCAAAAACATACACTCAAGAGAATATGTTCAAGGCCAGTCATGTCTCAAATACAAACAGAAATCAATGGTGGGTACACAGGAAATGCAGTTCAATGGTTCAGTGTTTTCTTACCATGTACAATGTCCTAGGATTTAGTCCCAGCATTGCAATGATAACAAAGTAAAATATATAATTTGTGCATGTGATATATAATATAAGACTGCATAGCTTCTATTCTTTCCAAAGCAGATGTAAGCAGATGAAATATTGAAATACAAATAAGATTTGATTTTGTACATAGCATTTAAGGTGAGAACCACAACAATAAAAACTTGTAGACGACCAGGGGTTTGGCAGAGGGGCAAACACTATTCAGTTCATTTCATTATTTCATACATCCTATCCTATACAGCTACTAAACTTCTTCCTTTATCATAAAAGTATGGCATCCTATGCATTGTTGGTGTGTTCAAAAGTTGCAGTCATTAAAGATATTTCTGTGGGTGTTAGAAACAAGATTACAAAGCTATTGAAGCAGAATTCTCTTTGAAAATTTCATAATACCAATGAATATAAAACAATAATCCTGATTTAGTACAGGTCAATATAAGAACAGAAAAATTCATGGGGCTTCTTGACTACTTTCAGGGATCTAGATGCTTGTCTAGGTAAGGAAGGTACTGCAGTTTAAATATGAGTTGCCCCATGTGAAACTTATGCTTGAATTTAATATACACTGGGAGGTATTTAATATGGTTGGAACAGTCTAAATTTTCTGTCTAGAGGGGATTTAATGGAGTGGAAAAAATTATGAAGGGGATCCTGATGACTTTAGAAGGAAGAGAGAGAAGCCAGAAGCCAGTATGCTTAGCTTAGGTTCTCTCCTCATACTGTGTGATGCTTAGCACTGTCTTTAGTCTTTGAAGAAACCTTCACTAGATTCTCTCTCCTGGCCTTCGACCTACAGACCTCAAACCAAAGCCTTCTTTCTTTGTAAGCTGTCCATTCTTTGGTATTTACTATTGGCAACAGAAAACAGACTACTGTATGTGGTACATCAAGAACAGTACATTGTTACCCTCAATGTCATGAATATCAAGTAAAAGAAAATAGACCTTAGGACCAAGTCTAAGAACAAAAGGCAATACTTATGAGACAGAATGTGATCTTTTATCATATAAGGATAAAAGTGGTTGAGCTGCAGGACAAAAATTGGAAGATGTCAATCATGTGTATACTAAAGATGGACCAAGAAGCTCTTATGTAGGTATTAGAGGTGGGGTCATTCATATCTTGGGAAAATTAAGGGCTAAGAGTCGGGAATGAATATGATCAAAATGTATTGTATGAAAATTTCAAAGAGTTATTAAGAAATATTTTCAAAAGATGGGATTAGCATTTGAGATGGGCAGTTGAGTTATAAAAACATTACCCAGAGGAAGACAAATGGGTCATGAAAAGTAGAACAAAGACCAAGGCCCGAGGCAGCAACCATTGGCTCCGGTCTTATAAGTATTATAGTTCTTATAATATTACATATAAATATATCACATAATATGTTACATATAAAATATACTTGTGTTTATATATATAATATATTTGTATATATAAATATACTTGTGTGTATACATATATACATATATGTATATATATAAAGTTTATTTTATATGTATGCATATATGTATACAAAGTTAGAAAATACATACATAGAGAGCATTCAACATGGAAGTGAACACCACATCGCTAGAGATGGAGAATTGTTAGATTTCAGATCATTTTAACCCTATGCAAATGAAAGAAACAGCCCTGAAAGGCTTTATAGTAGGGTCCTAGTACCCCGCAAGGTCACCACATAACTGGACTGCCTCTGCTGGGTTTTCTCTGCTTGATTTCTATACCACTCGCTTCACAACAGCAAGTAAGCCATGTGAACTTGTTTCAAAATTAAAACCAAACTTTTACTGAGTGCTGGAAACCTGGATAGAGAGATCAGAAAAGAGAGAGACCACATTGGAAAGTGTTAGGAGTGCTTAAGAGGGTGAGCAAATGTATTCCAAAGACTAATGAGCACAAAATGGTTAGATGGTTAAATTATGAAAAGAAATAAAATATTTAGTGAGAAGGATTGATATTGAAAGAGAGGAATTGAAAGCAAGCAGGTTTCTTTTCATAATCTCAGTCCTGGCCAGTTGCAGAGTAGATTTCTTTCAATTAGAGCCTTGATGTCATCTTATTGAGGACACCTAGGATACTTGTATTTCTGGTTTTTTTGTTGTTGTTTTTGTTTTTTTGTTTTTGTTTTTGAGACAGGGTTTCTCTGTATAGCCCTGGCTGTCCTGGAACTCACTCTGTAGACCAGGCTGGCCTCGAACTCAGAAATCCACCTGTCTCTGTCTCCTGAGTGCTGGGATTAAAGGCGTGCACCACCACCGCCCGGCTGTATTTCTGACATATATTTAAGTTGTAAATGATGTAAAGAAGCATTCATTTCTGAGTATTTTATGGGTCACCTGGTAGTTGTAGGTATTTACATGTGTGAAGTAGGTAGCAGAATACTTTTAAATTTTGTCACTCTCAGTAGGTAGAAAAGGATTACAAACACTAGAAGACTCAGCACATATCACTGATGGCTGCAAATCCTAGTCTAGGCAACGATGGATGACACACATATTTAAATAGCTTAATATTTGGGCACCTGCAGATTAGCTGTCAGTAAACTTACAACTTTGAATGATCTGTCCAGGTTGGATACATTATTTTCCCATCAGCAATATTAACCACGACCGCAGCTGAAAAGGCAAACAAACCACAAACATCTGAGAAAGAGATGGATCGGGAGGTCAAGGAGGAGCGCTGCACAAGTCAGCAGCCAGCATAGCCTCCTGTTCATTTCCCTGGAATGTGTCCCGTCTACCCTCAGTTGCTGGACTGACGTGCAGTAAACTTGGCCGATCTAGGAGTGAAACACATCCAGCTGTGTGTGTCTGGAAGTCTGCGATTTCCCCTGGTGATTTTGAATGGCAGGACCACTGCCACACCTCTGGATGTATCACTTGTTAAGTTAAACACTTTCTCAGTTTCCTGGCACAGGCACAGGCTCAGTAAAGGGAGTTCACAGTGTATAGGTCACTGCTTATTCATGGCTCTTGGGGTTCTATGGCAGTTGAAGTAGTTGTCTTGATCTCTACTCGAACCTGATTGTTTTATTTATTATTTCTTTTTTTTTATTATTCATAAGCTTCACCGTTTCTGGAATGAAGAACTACCCAATGGTTTGGAATCACTCTCCAAACCCTTAGGTTTCTATGGTACAGACAAGTTTCTCTAAACTAAGCTGGAGAGTTGTCCCTGAATGCTAGGTCCTTTACATTTGGTTGCAGGCTTCTTCTCTGTGTCATGATCATCTAAGCTAAGCTCATTGCTGTACTTTTCCTACATTCAGTTCTTCAGTTGATCATGGCAGTTGGAATTGCATGAAAATTCAGCAGGGAGGTGCTGTCAATCTTCCTCCTTTTTTGTATTGTAAGTTTGTAATCCTTGAAAAATGTTACAGATATATTAATAACCATATCATATCGGAGCATATTTCAGATGACTATCATAGACAATTTTAAGAGGGACTAGGATGAAGTGATGTCTAGTGGAGAGGGACTAGAGTTAATGATAGAAGGTTGTTACTTTTCTGTTGCCGTGAAAAGACACCATTATCAAACAACTTGAGAAGGAAGTGTTTATTTAGGGCCAGAGGGATAAGAGTCAATCAGTATCATGATGGGTAAGAGTGGAAATAGTCAGGCATGTCTTTTGGAATGGAAGTCAAGGCCTAAGGGCTTCCATCTGGACCCACAAATGGGAAGGAAGGATAACAAACGTTTAGAATCTTTAAACTCTCAAAAGTAGTCCTCGGTGATGTATGTCCTCCAGCAAGTCTCAGTTTGTTGATGACTATCTCAAGCTTTCTTGTCTCCACAGAGTCTTGTGTGAATCAGAGGTACCACTTCAGGTGCCGCTCCTTCCTCAACGCTTTTCTTCAGCTCTTCTGAGACCCTATCCAAGGAACACATCCAGACTCACACAAAGCTTGACTGGTCACAGTTGTTTTCTAATTTGTTCTCTAATTAATAAAGAGTGTTTCTAACCTACCAAATCATGACACCATTTATTTGGACATCTATGCATTTTTTTTCTGTGCAGATCTCCAGAAATTGGAACAATGTATACATAATGCAAATATTAAATATTCACTAGGTGCATAAATGAGTACATGGACTAAAGGACTTTGGAGCTCAGAATCTATGTGCTATTTTTGAAAGGTTAGTTTTAGAACAATATTCTCTGACTCCATGCCCACTGACTTATGCAAGTGTGAATTCCTCTTGATTTGTAACTATAATAAAATCAAACTGATTTAGAATGCTGATGATAGTCTGTATGGACAAGGACAGAGTGGTGACTACATGTGATGAAATGTATTTTACCACTTCTAAGGTCTTAACTTCAAATGACAAAGTTTATACTGATTGAAATCAGTTGTTAACGCATCTGTTTCACAGATACATGCTATTTAAAATACTGTATTCTTTTTTGAGGCAAAGTCTCATAGCATAGCTCGGTATGGTCTTGAACTCACGATAGAGATGAGGCTAGCCTTGAACTCATGATCTTCCTGGCTCTGTTGCCAAAATATTGAGATTTCAGGAATATGTTACTATGCATAGCTCAAAAATATAATTTTCCTTAACTTTTCAAGTTATAGCCAAAATCATGGAAAAACATTCAAGAATGGTTCAATAAGTGTATTGACTATTTTGGCTGCAAATATTGAACTATCAACTCTTTTTCCAATTAAATGCTAAAAATGATTTAAAATTTCATACTGAATTTAGTGTTCAAAATTCTGAGCTACTGATGACTTTCTTAATATATAAAGTACCAAGACTTTGAGAATCATACTGAGTAGCTTTAACACTCTACATGGGCGTGGTTATATGGATAGGTGGAAGGATGCAGGTAGAATGAGGTTTTTATAGAGCCTTGTGACTTATGTCCCAGAGTAATAATGAATCATAAAATGCTTTCTTCTGCATCTTTTAAATGCATTTGAAAGTGCATTAAGTAGTTTTAAACTAGTCTTAAGATATAGGAGTCCAAATTAGAGATAAATATATAAAGAACAGGGGAGGCTTGGCAGTTAGGAGCGCTTGCTGCTCTTCCAGAGGATCTGAGTTCTGTTTCCAGCACTCATATCAGGTGGCTAACAACCACCTGAAACTCTAGTTCCAGAAGATCTAAGGATCTGAAGCTCTCTTCTGGTCTCCTTGGGCACACACACACACACACACACACACACACACACACACACACACACAAACCGATGCACCTATATACATAAATAAAAATAACCAAAACTGTGTTTCAAAAGCACAGAGAATATAAATACAGATGAACAACTGGCCCAGTTTCCACCTGAGCTGCTAGTGTGTTCATTGCACAGACTTCTAAGTCAGGCCCACTATTTTGAAGAGGGAATTAAGTAATTAAAATGTTACTATAGAGCACACAGTTACAGGTGGATTCTAAGTGCTGATGATCTCTATTACACCCATTCATGTAGAGACTGAGAAATAATATGACCCACTCTTCTTTGTACCTGCATGCATCTGGCAGCAGTAAGGATTAGAAAGAACACTAGGCTAAACATCAAATTAAATTTCACACACGACGCCTTCCAGTCTGGCCTAAGAGAAAGAAGAAGCCAAATGAGTGGACAACAATGATGTGCAGTCATTCATTCTTCCATTGATCCTAGTTTGAGACACTCAGAGCTTTTTCAGAGTCTGAGAGAAGAAATGCATTTTGGTTCATTATCACAAGGACCAGGACACAAATAATTGTTTAAATAAGTACAGATGCCAGCACGTCTTAAGAGAAGCAGAATATAGTCTGTCTAACCATCAGAATCCTGACCTGAAGTTTAAAACTGAATCCAAAAAGGCGTTTCTCATGAAGATTGCTTTTGCATTATATAAAGGCAATATTAGGATTCCCTGTTAGTATGGTTATTTGATGAGAACCACTGTTTTTGATGCCTACTATGCTAAGAACACCTGATGTTTCTCAAAAGAGACTTGTCATCTTGTATTAACCCTATTCAGTACATGGTTAAGGGGGTGAGTACCACTTCCCCTATTCATTTTCTCAGAAGTTAGTTATGGAGTACATTTGTTAAACCAAAGGGTGCATCCCTTAGGATAACCCCAAATCTTTTCCCAAACTGCAGAGCTCTCTAGAAGTAGCTTTTTTTATTGGCTCAGCTTTCTAACCCAAGTAGTAGAAGATGATGGTTATACGTGAGAAAAGTCTCAAAGAACATAACCAAGAGAGAAAGTGGAAATGTTTGCTACTGATAGTGATCAGACTTGAAATTTTGGTGAAGAGGAGGTAAGAATCTTCAAGCCTTGCTTTTCCTCACACACTTTGTATCCCATATAATGAATAATGGGTATAAACGGGAGACATCAAGCTCACTCGATTGACAGGGGAATATTTATAAATCCCTGAGACTCCCAGTTCCGTATGCAATGGTCTGAATTAGAGTGTTGGGAAGTGTGCTGGTTTGAATGGATCTGGCTCCCGAAAACTCGTGTGTTTGAATGCTTGGCCCATAGGGAGTGGCACTATTAGGAGATGCAGCCTTATTGGAGTAGGGGTTGGAGGGAGTGTGTCATTGTAGGGGCGGGGTTTGAGGTCTTCTATGTTCAAGCTACACCCAGTGTGACACACAGCCTATGGTTCAAGATATAGAACTCTTGGTTTTTCCAGCATTATGTCTGCCAGCATGCTGCCATGCTTCCTGTTATGACGGCAAAGAACTAAACCTCTGAAGCTGTAAGTCAGCCCCAATGAAATGTTTTCTTTATAAGAGTTGGCATGGCCGTAGTATCTGTTTACAGCAATAAAATACTAACTAAGACAGGAAGGGAACACTTTTTGACACAAACTCAATCAGTAACTGCTGTCTTCTTCCAAAAAAATTTTTGATTCATGTTGAGATTGCCAGTTCCCTAGCAGTTTGAAAGATAGGAGAAAATTTCAAAGGAGATATTTGTATGTGTTAATTAATAAAAACATCTCTTGAGTGACTACTAGAAATGTCTGCTTTCATCATGGCAGTTCTTGACATCTGGAGTCAAATTCCTTCTTTAAATTATTCTGAATCACCTTTCTTTTGGGGGAATGCATTCTAAGGAAGATTTTCCAGGGGAACTTTTATCTATTGAACTTCCACTTGAATCTAGGTTCAAGTTTAATATATTGGCATGGTAGTTAATACTGATTATCAACTTGATTGAGTCTGGAAGGAAAGCCTCTGGAATTGCCTGTGAGGGAATCATCTTGATCAGGAAGAGCTATCATAAAAGGGACCAGCACCAATTCCATTCTTCAAGTTTCTTTCTCCGACCATTTTATCACGACAGCAGGGATGGTAACTAAGGACCGAAAACTGCCGCGACGAGTAGGAACGCGGCTGTGCTCAGCCCGACGCGACCGTGCCTGCTTAGACCTTTGGATCTGGTTTTCAGAAGCAATGTGAAAGTTTGGCACTCTGAGCTTTAAAAGCTCTTGAATGCCAAAAGCAGAGCCCGATGAGCCCCTTTGCTGAAGTCTGGAAGAGAAGAATGCCAAAAGAAACGTGGACAGTGGAGACTCAGCTCTCAAGGGCTCATGGGAAGAAGGACTCTGGCAGGAACTGGATTAGGCACCATCTATAGAACGTCTTGACAAAAATCTGAAAGTCTGCCTTTGCCCCAGTACCTTGAGTGACAGACCAATTTCTTGGGCGACAAAAGCTTTGCAGCAGAAGAACGTGCAGCCGGTGGCCTGGTTTCCGTTTGTTCTCATCCTGGAGAGACTGAAAAACCGGAAGCAGAACAGAATCAAAATGAGAGTTTCTCCAAAGAGGAGAACACATGCAAGGTCCAATCTACAGCTAAGGTGTGTTCTGACAATGGGGCTGTAACGGTGAAAGAGAAAGTTCCTGATCTGCACGGGAACACAGCAAATGTGCTCTGGGAGTGAGGCCCTACCCATCGCGGCCTTCACCCTGTGAAAGCGCAAACGTGTCTGAGGAGGGTGGTTAAAGGTTTCATGTTTCTGGAAGACAACTGTTATGACTCATGTACAAAGGTCAGAAGACAACTTGCATGAGCCAGCTACCTTCTTCCACATTGTGGGTCTCGGATAGAAATTAGGCTTTGTGGAAAGCATCTGGTTGCGCCATCTCTGTGACCTAATGTATTCTTTTTTTTTTTTTAATTTTGGTAAGTAGTTCAAACAGTTCTTGAGTCATATGTCAAAACACCATTTGCGGCTGGAAAGATGGCTCAGTGGTTAAGAGCGCTGGCTGCTCTTCCAGAGGTCTTGAGTTCAATTCCCAGCAACCACATGGTGGCTCACAACCATCTGTTATGGGATCTAATGCTCTCTTCTGACAACTACAGTGTACTCATACACACATAATAAATAAATCTTTTAATAAAAAGACTCCTTAGCTGGGATTTGGGGATAAAAAAATACCAGTTGCCCAAAAGTTCTTTTACCCACCCGCCCCCCCCCGCATTTGTACAATCTCCCTACCTCACTGCTCCCAATACCCGGGATAAGATGTTCCCCTGTTTCTGCATTCATCCTGTCTGCTGGACACATCCATACTCATCTCCTCCCCGTCTTTGTGCGTAATGGTTCCTCAAAGTTGATCCCACACCTATTTCATGAGACCCACTTGGCAAAGGCATTAAAAACAGTTCATTTAAAAAAAAGCTTCTCTGCCACATGTAAATTTGCTGAGATTCAAAAGTATACTAATATTTATTTGCCTTTTTTTCACAGTCTGAGACTTCGGAGAAATTATTTGGGGCAGGGGGACTGACTGTGAATTTTCTTTTTATGCCAGTAAATCCCAAACCTAAACACATATTTACTAGTGTACAGCATCCGGTACGGCTTACCCATTTCATATTCTGAGGCATGTATAAGAGAGCAGCAGCCTACAGATTTGTCTTGAATTAGTCATGAGGATAGGATGAACTTCTGCAGTCTAACCTCCATTCATTTATCCATACAAAATACCCCTTAGCAGACTCCAAGTTAAGTGATAAGTGGCTGTAAGACCCAAGTAGCTAAGGTAACTGTAGAGTGCCCAACATACACTCGGTCCGTGTTGCCGGCTTCCTAGCCAATCAGTGATGGACGATAATCACGTGACAGTGAAGGCAGAGCAGATGGGTGTCGGGTGCAGGGGTAGGATTTGGCTGCGTTTTCAAAGATTCTTAGTTCAATGGTTTTTACAGATCATCTTCAGCAACCGAAGTTACCTTTTTCAAGGAAATTCTTATATAAGAATGTCACATGGAATATTAACAAAAATCAAGTTGTTTTGACTTAACAGCATGAAGAACAAACCTAGTAAGATTCTACACAAGGGATAATTTAGGCTAGGAGAAAAAGTTATTTAAATAAATTACGACAACTGAGCTAAAGCAGACAAAGGGCTCATTTGCCATTTGGATCTAATAATGGTTGTGTCCATTTTGAGGGCAGCTGTGACTAGGCTTCCTGGTCAGGGGGCACAGTAGGTATTTATTTCCTCACAGTTCTGATTGAGATCAAGCTGTTGGCTATGCTGGTTTCTGGACTCGAACTTGGACTTCTCTCTGTGTGTCCATGTGTTCTTTCCTTGGCATGTCTCTGTGTCTAAATTTCCTTTTCTCACAAGGATTCCCATCAGAGTGGATTAGAGTCAATGCATATGACCTCATATTACCTTTGTTATTGCTTTACAGTCCTTGTTTCCAAACACAGTTATGTTCCAACGTGATTAACAATAAGATTTTTATATATTATTAGAGGAAGGAGCCTATAACAAAGCCCCATAATTTATTTCCCATGTAAAGGTTTTGCCTCTGTGTGTGTGTGTGTGTGTCTTTTTTTGTATCTGACTCTTCTTCTCTCTCTGTATCTCTTTCTCTTTCTCTCTCTCTCTCTCTAAATCTCTCTCTCTCTGTGTGTGTGTGTGTGTGTGTGTGTGTGTATGTGCCCCCTTTCTCTGTCTTTCTTTTCCTTTAAAAAAGCTTTCTTGAGATATATAAAATGACTGTGTTTTGATACACACATACATTGTGAAATAATTGCTAACTAATTTTTGATTAATTTGCATTTTGTTTTTGTAATAGATAAATGATCCACATCAGATGTGATGACAGTTTTTCCTGTGGATAGTATAAGGATCATTAGAATAGAATCTGAATTGACCAAGGGTGCAACAAAACAGAAAGTTACAATGGGACTTGAAGTTCGTTCATAAGTTATTCATGTACAATGATTTTTTTTCTCTAAAGAAAGATGTTACAATCAGTTCCCCAAGGAGCTTCCTATAGCCAGAGCTGTTCTACTCAGCTACAGCAGAGCGTACAGTTAACATTCAAACACTAATGTCAACAACATGTTTGGTTTGTTTCTTTTTTTGTTTTTGTATTTTAACAAGTTAAAAATATTATTTCATTTCATTTCATTTTGTGTGTGTGTGAAATTATGTATGTGCACCACATGCATGCAGGATCTTTTCTAGAATTTAAGTTACAGATAGCTGTGAGCTATCATGTCTATGCTAGGAACCAAATTTCCATTTTCTCAAGTCTGTATCTATGCAGGCCCCTGAACCCTTTGCCACAGGTAAACAACTTGGTTTGCTAAAGCTGCTGCCACCAGTACTTTGGGTTGTTTGTAGGACAGTGAAGAAATCCTGTATAAAGAATAAAATAAAATTCTATATTGGCTAGTGTTTTCAGTTTCTGTATCTTTTTCTTTTTTCTTTTTTCCCTCCCCTCCCCCACCTTTCCTCTTCTTTAGATTAGTCCTTCTCAACCTACGGGTTCACATCCCTTTGGGGGTTGAAAATCTCTTTCACTTGGGATCTCCTAAAATGATTGGAAAACACAGATAATTTACATTAAGATTCATAGCAGTACCAAAATTGCAGTTAAGAAGTAGCAAAACATAAAATGATTTTATGGTTGAGAGTCATCACAACATAAGGAAGTATATAAAGGTCCCAGCATTAGGAAGGTTCAGAACCTTCTAGATAGCAGCTTGCTCTGTAATCCAGACAGATCTAAAATACGTACTAAGTCACTCAGTCACCATGGCTTTTACTCTGGCTTTGAGACTGTGATTCTGCCTCAGCCTCCAGAGGACTGGGGTTACAAACATGCAGCATCATCATGTCCAGCTCAACGGTCAGTTTTGAATATCCATCATAAAAATGATCTGAACAAAAAATAGATATGGTATTTAAAAAATAGATATGGTATCTATTTCAGGACTACAGAAAAATCAAGTGTACTTTAGGGCTGAATCATGCTCTTAAAATGTGAGATAACAATAGTCATTAACAACTAAGACATGAAGTTTCCGTGTGTCTGTCATGGATAGCATCATAGAAGGCAGGTCTATGCTGAAACTCTTGTTTGAGAAGCCTGGGATCAGGTCCTTCAGAGAGTGGCCTCTTGAAGACAAAATAAGACCCTTGGGTGTGAGGCTTGCAGGGCAGGTTACTTCCCTGCTGAAGTTACTGGTTATCCTGACAGAGACCTAGGAAAGAGCAGTCCCAGGGGTCCAGTTCCTGTTTGGGGTTCACATCACCCACCACTTCCATCTCCCATCTTTCACTCATCTACCTTTTACTGGGTTCCCTTTCATTCCTAACGACACCCAATAAAATGCTTTGCAAGAGAGTAACACAGTCAGAGCTGCTGTCAGCTCCTCAGGGCAACTGCCGTGCTCATTTCTAGGCTGTTCCAAGTTTTCTCAGAGAAAAGTCTTCTGTCAGTAACAAACTCTCCTTTATTGTTTTCCGATTGTCTGCAGAGGACAGCCTGCAATCTTAGCTCTCAAGTGCAGCGGTTGAAAGCCAGGTTCTGAGCCCTCAAATATCCTTGCGAATTGCTTTACCATATTCAAAAAATCTGACCCAAGTTCACATGACTGTGATTGCCAGCAATTTTTTTTTAAAAAAAAAACAACTTAGCCCTGCTTATGTCAACACAGGATTGTGACATGAACAGTCTTATTGCTTTGACTGTTTTTACTTTCAGGGTCTGTCTCTTCAACATTATTATAAATGCCAAAGATTGATGGAGATGTAGGCATACCATAACCTTATAATATTAGGGGCACAGTAAGCCTTCTGTGGATACTTTCGTAGATCCAATTACTGTCTAATATATAAGTGCTACCTACCAGCTCCTCTTACTGGCTGCTACTTTCATTATAGGATTCAATCTGTACTTATATTGGAAAGTCTTTGAAATACTTCACATATCTTTTTCTTGGACAAAGTTATCACTCTACTGATAGATTTCAAAGTGGACCAAAGAGACATGGAGAAGTTCCTAATCCAGACCTGCATCTTATAGAGTATTAACACCATCACTAGAAGATCCCTAGGCAATGATGACTAATAAGGAAGGCATTTCCTGGCAATGAATGGTGGGCAGAGGAGAGCTAGCTCTTGACACAAAGCCACCAGCCCTCAACTCAGCTGGTGACTGAATAAACCGGACATGCTAGGTTTCCCACTGAGGTTACTGTGTATTTATTTATAAACTGCTAGCATAGGAACAAGAGACAGAAATGAAGTAATGTTTAGGTACATTATGGCACTTAAGCCATTATATTACTGTAGTGATTACACATCAAAGATTGTTCTTTTGTTATATAGTGAGTATGTATGTGTATGCATATATATTCAACATTTAAACTTCTGAATATTGTATGAAACTTATTTGGGGATCATATATGAGGTAATAAGAGAAATAAAAATGACAACAGATGTGATGATAATAGTTTGTACTTAGGAGTATTTACAAGGTGGTCAGTTCCATGATAAGAATTTTTCCTGTATTAATTAATTTAATCCTCACAGGAGATCTTTAGGATAGGTACTATGATAAAGATACTCTTTAAGAAAGAGACTGAGGCAGAGAGAAAGGAAAGTAACTTTCCTTGAGACCATAGTCATAGGATTTGAGACATGTGGCACCTAAGTATGTTAATATCTAGACTGCTTCATTAAAACTCCAAAAAAGCAAAAGAAAACCAAAAACAGTGAATCCATTGCTAAGAACCTGCCAGAGATGTGAGTCAAATCAAGTTTTTCCCACGGTAACATAGCCAGCCTTTTGCAGCAACACAGAAAGAATTAACAGAGCAGCCAACATTTGGCAGAAAACACTTTAAAATCCATAAAGCAAATTAATTGTGAGCCTATCTCCAGAATCTATGAAAATTATGTAACTTTCTTCATTCCATTACAATAATATTGTTGAAAACCAGGGTTAGATTTTTTTTTTATAAATATGAATAAAGGAATGAGACTTAGTAGAACTTGAAGAACGCTTTTCTTTCCATGTTTTGATACTGTCTAAAAATAGCATCGACTTTTAAAAATTACCTTATCTACTAATTATCAATTTCCTCAAGTTAACAAATTCCCATTATTGAAACGAAAGTGACCCTGGAGAGTCAAGGTGGCTCCCTCATTAGTCATTCACACCGAAGTACAAATTATTCAAAACAATAATACTAAAACTCGTAAGAAACCACAGCGACTCCTGAAACACCAAAGCAATGTGAACCCAAAGAAGAAAGTTGAAGATGTTTCTAGAGTTCATATTATATTACACAGTTATAAAAAATGAAGACAACATTTACTGGTACAAAACTAGGCATATGGACTGATGAAACAGAATAGAGAGCCCAGAATAAACCTGTATCATGCTCAATTGATGCTTACAGGATTACCAGTATACTTGATGGGAAATCTCTTCAGTGATGTTGATACATATAAAAATAAAATTGGAGGCCTCTCTCATACCCAGTAAAGTTCAACTCTAAACGGATTAGAGATGTAACCCAATGACCTAAAAGGAGAAAACATAGTGAGAGAAGTCCTGCTGTTAGTCTTCACTGTGGTTTTCAACTGTATGCTCTGAACACAATGCCCAAGCACAGTAAACAAAAGCGAACTCGATGGGCTGGGGGGTGGCACGCTGTAAAGTGCTTCCTTTGCAAACTCAAAGATCTGAGTTTGTTTTCCACAAAGTGTATAAATAAACCAGGCATGGTAACGATCGCTTGTAATCCCAGCACTAGGAAATAGGGACAGACTAGTCCCTGTAGGCTGTCGAAGCAGCCAGGATAGCCTACATGATGAGTTCCAGGTCACACACACTCCCCAGACATACACAGGCAAAACTCAGTGATACTTAATATTCAATGTATGAACATACAGATTATTTAGACTCATGGGACTGTGATGTACAAGCTTTGTCATCCATCAGGTCCATAGTGGCTGAGTGAGTAAAAATTAAGAATCAAGGATTGAGAGGCATGTAGCCTAGACATAAATGTCAAGGGGCTGGTTCTCTTAATGATTAAATGCATCCCTAAACTGAGAGTTCCAAATGTATGTGGGTTAGATTTTGTACCCCATGTGTTTAAAAATGGTATTTGGTGCCATAGCTGGGACTGCTCCAAACCATGTAAAGAAGATTGGAATGGTTTACAACATAGTAAAATAAACCTCATGCACTGAGAAATAGCAATGTTGTTAGAATCTACTTTCATATTGACAACCCCAAGTTATCACTTACTATTTACTATGTTCCATCTGGTCCTCCACCTGGTCCTCTTTGCGCCCCCCCCCCCGCCAATCTGAGAAACCTCAACCCCACCTATGTCTCTTTTGCCCAGGTATTGACTGTTAGCATCTTTATTTATCCATCACAACTGACTGGGGGCAGGCTTATTTAGTGTCTTAGGGGTCCCAAATTAGCATTCGAATACAAGCAACATTAGGCCAACCCACTATACAGCAACTCTTTCCCTAGGTGCTAAACACAGCTGCCAACTACTTTGAACTTTAAAAACTCTGAACCGAGAATTTTTGCATAGCAAAAAATTTTGTCCATAGCAAGTGACAGTTGGCAGAAGGAAGCAACTTCGGAGGGATCTGGAAAGGGCGTGGTTCTAGGCTTTGGCTATTCTCCAGTGGTGCCAGGTCAAGTGCCAGAGGACCTTTTCAACCTATCCTAGGGTTTAGCATCTGTGGCAGTGTTGATATATTGTATATATTCAGAAGCCATGATATGTGCATGTGCAGAGTTGATATCATCTTTCCAATCTTTGTTTATAGACTCCCACCTCCTTTCTAACTTTGACTTGAGGATTTCCAGTGGCATGGTCTCAAAATAGCAACTGTGACTCATATTCCAGCATGCATAGCTCAACAGCTCATGTTTCATGCTAACAACCCTTGGCAAACTGAATTACTCCAGAGCTGGGCAGTTAGGTTGGTATGAGAGAAAGCTAAACCAGTATTGGTAAGAAAAGGAAAATGGACCCTTCTACAGCATTATGGGTGCCAGACTGTGTGTCTGCCTTGCTGCTGGGGTACCCAGAATACTACCAGCATGCTGCTCAGGAGAGGCAGAACACAGTCCAAAATGGGGGTTCTCTGTGTTTTCCAGGAGTGGGAAACAGGAGATTCTGGGATGATTGCTGTGACTTCCAGTCTCCTGTGTCCCCAGGCACCCCTGGTGCACCGCTGGAAGTTGGGATCAGGGGTCCCCAGTCCATGCTTCCCCTCAGGGCATCCATGCACTAGGAAGAAAGGTGAAGGCAGAGCCTGGGACAAAGGTGGTACCTGGTTGGAGTGCTGAGGGGCTGGGGGAGAAAAGACCTTCTCTGGTAGATTTAGGCCTTTACAGTGAAGGCCTCCTGTGGCAATCCTTGGTGAAAAGATGGTCCTTGATTGTTTAAATTGGTTTATTTGACAGTGGATGTGAATGCATACTACTCACTCAGGGTGAACCAGGGATTAAATACCCTTTTCAGGAAGGGATGCCCAAAGCTCATTGACTGAATACTCAGGACCTACCTAGATACCTCATTAGCATGGAGGACTCCAGTTTTTTATGCTATGTGACAGAATACCATGGTCCTCTCAGTGGGGTGTTGTGGTACATGTTCTGGACCAGGCAGAGGCAGGCAGGGAGCTGGCCTCACTCCTACCGTTCTCAATTCTGAGTTTCAGGGGGTTTGGACTCACTCAACCTTACTAGTTCTTCTGTCTGGTGGCATGGTCCACTTGCTCCACAATTCCTCCTTTTTGGTTTTATAAAGGAGAGGTGTCACTGGAGTAACTGTCTCCGATGATATTATGTGTAGTTAAAATTTTGGACGGGGCCAACATAAGCCAGAGGGGTAGTGAGGGTACAGGAAGACAAGGGATTATTGAACCACCTCAATTGCTTGGTGGATTGAAATCTCGAGAGAAAGTCTGTACAGAGTTTTTTGAGGATATAAACATCAGTAGTATACAAGTCCCCTCAAATCTAGCAGTCACTAGACCCTATTAGCATAAAATTATTAGCAGATTATCTATATTAGCATGTTATTATCATATAATATTAGCATAAAATCCGGCAATCCTACTTCTGGATGCTTATGAAATACCTTTGTTTCCACAATTGTTTTAAAGTTAACCAAGAAAATCTATGAAATCCAAGAAATATTGGATAAAAGATGTGATACATCATATATATGTACACATACATGTGAGCATTTGTACGTGTTTGTTTGTTCATATGGAATATGAATAGTTCATATGGAATATGTTCATATGGAATATGAATATGAATAGTGAATATACCTGGGATTCCTGGAAGGCATCTCCATACAAATGAGGCATTTACAGTCCATTAAACTTCAGCCATTGGTTTTACAATCACCCTGAAAACTCCTTCCCACTCTCCAAAGTTCATATATAGGCCTTGGTCACCCTGAATATAGTGTATGCACACAAACTCTTTCACTGAATATGACTGGAGAAGGCCTTTGTAACACTGAAGTCGGCAGAGAAGCCTCTGTACTCCCAGCCCGCTCACTCCCAGCCAGCCAGGGCTTCTGCAGACCACTTCCCTTCTAGACTCTGCTCCATCCTTCCAGCCTGATGTGCAGCGGCACCTGGACGCCTGAGGGAGGATATCAGCCGAGGATGTGGAACCACAGCTGGTCCCCAACACATACCATTCTTCTCGGAGAAGGAAACTGCCTCTTGCAGAGGACTCACGTTTACTCCCTTTCTAGAGATTTTGAGAGAAAACAGAAGATTTGAATTCCAGTTGCTCTCCTTCTGGCCTGTGTGACCAAGTTCTCATTTCTCAATGATGTAATGTGATATTACTGGTACCAGATGAAGACTGGTGTGGCAGACAGATCCTAGACTGGTCAACTGTATCAGCTGAGTCCCTTGCTTTAGGGTGAAGGGCCTGTGACTTGCTACCTGCCCCAGCATCTCAAGAAAATGGGAAAACTGAAAGATTTCTTCTTTACAGAGAAAAAGGCAAGGTGAACACCAATGATTGTATTTGGTGACTGCATTAAATAGACACTACACACTTCTTAAGTCTCACTTCATACCAGCATTGTATTAACAAAATAGTGTAGCTCAGAAGTATCTTCTTTTCCTGATCCAAATAGTCACAGTTTATGCTATTTCATGTCTCTGTGTCAGTTAAATATCTATTCATTGGACTATACGTGTGCTTTAAATGGTTTCAAAAAATCCATAGATTGAGTTTTAGTGAAATGGTAAAGTTGTATAAAAGCTTTCTAAATTTTAAGATGAAGTATCCACATTGAAAAGGACTTGATTTTAGGATAGTTCGTCATACACAGTGGTGGCTTTTCCATAGAGTTAAGTGCTGACATTCAGGGGTTCTCATTATATTCTTAGGCACTAGAGCAAGCTTACTACCTAACTAGTGCAACTCAAACAATTAGGTGACATCTTCATCCACTTGTTATAGCTGACGGAAATGATGCTTGAGGAGGTTAAATCAATGTGATCAAGGTTACATAGCTTGTTCTTGGAAGGCCAGGTACATACTTACTGCATTTGATTTTTTTAAAGTCTGTGCTTTTCAGAACTCTGCCTTATACAATCAAGTTCACTTACCTATTACAATCAGTTCTAACTTTAAATGTCTATGTAGTGAATATCAAATGTTACATATAAATGCTTAGAAAGTCTCACCCTTAGTAGATTATCAAGCCAATTCTAAAGTCATTAGAATATACTATGTGCTTTATATTTCTGATATTGTTTTGGTACATGTTATTAGTCCACTAAATATTAGTACAATTAAACATAAAATCTTGATTTTATGTTTATATAGTATTGTCAATTTTTTTCTCTGACCTCCCCTTTACACTCAATCCATTTGACTCTCAGCTTAACTTAAATGAATCTTGGTTGTCTTCTTGTACTTTCTACTAAGGGGGAAAAGAAATGCAAGCAATTTACTTTAAATTTCTGGATTTTCTTCTTTCTTCTATTATTTAAAGAATTAATCCAGATGTTCTTTTGAGTTCAAACAGTAAAATTTACACCTTATAAAGCCCATCTTAATGTGTTCTTAAATACAGTTTGCAAATATTTTATTCAGGGTTTTTCCATCTATGTCTATTAAGGATGTGGGTCTGTAGTTTTCATTCTTGTGATATGTCTTTGTTCAGTTTAGGGTATTTCTTTAGTTTGATTTCTGTTGCTGCGATGAAAAACACAGTCAAAATCAACTTGGGAGAAGAAAGGGTGTACTTGGCTTACAGTTCCCAGCTCAGCCCCATCCTTCCTCCAGCTCCTACCAGATGCTCTCCAAGTCCCTACCCAACCAGCTTCTGGTTCTGGTTCTCTCAGAAAAGGAAAAAAAAACATGGACACATAATAAAAATCACCACCACCAGTGGTCAAAACAGGACCCCCTCCAGAAAAAAATGAGAGAGAGAGAGAGAGAGAGAGAGAGAGAGAGAGAGAGAGAGAGAGAGGATAAAAAAGCACACCACTAAACAGGGTGGTCCTATTTTGTATTCCCCAACTTCTTCTATTTTCCTTTCCCAGCAGGTATCAATTGCAAATAGCTTCTTGGTTAGGGGTGGGACTTTGTATGTACTTCCTTTTCTCTGTGCTGGAGTGTTTTTCTGGTTTGAACTTGTACAGGTCTTAACACAGTTTTAAAAATAAACAAAGGGGCAACTGGAATACAATAATTAAATGAAGGGAGGCATGTGGACATATAAAAGAAGGAAATAGAGAGGGTTAGGTAACATTGGAAAACTACTACTGTAAAAGTATCCATATATATATGTATTCATTTTATTAATATATTTTCTATGCTCCATTCTTCTTGATTCTGAACATATAATGTGTTTACCTATATATATGAATTAAAGGAATTTAAATGGAGTCACCTCACATATATATACATACATACATACATATATATGTATATACATATACATACATACACACACATATATATAATATATATTATATATATTATATATATGTGTGTGTATATGTATATATATGTGTATATATATACATCTATATCTATATCTATATCTATCTATCTATCTATCTATCTATCTATCTATCTATCTATCTATATATATATGGGGAGAGAGAGAGAGAGAGAGAGAGAGAGAGAGAGAGAGAGAACAAGCCCTTAGACAACTCATGCCACCAAGTAAAACTTCCAGTGCCAGGAATAGATTACGATTTGTTGAGTCATTACTCAAAGAGGTTCCATAAACCATCCAAAACATCACAGACTATCACAAGTGCTATTGTTTACTTCTGACAACGTGATGGTAAAGCCCTATTGTTGACAACAGCATTTACTATGTCATTGAACACTGAGAGTTGAGCTGGTGTCTAACTAGAAGCTTCACTTCTATTTATTAGCATTCATCATACTGGACGGTACTTTGCATGGTGCCAGAGGACAATGGGAATCACCAGTCTCACCAAAATACAAACCCTGTGACCTATAACAGTGATCTGTTTCAAACAGTGGCACAAAGCCTATGGGAATAACTTTTTAAAATTTGAATTTTAGGCCCATTCCATGAGATGGAATCATACCTGACACTGGTAAGATGGCCAAGAACCTGAGATTAGATAGGTCATGGGCCTAGGGGAAACTTACTATTATATTGCTAAGTGAATATAGGAATAAAATAGCCCCTTATGACATAGCACTGTACTTATATCAGTGCCTTGCTCAACCCTCACCAGAACGACTTCTTCCTGCAGTAGATAGGAATTAACACAGAGACCTACAATTAGACAATGTACCAAGAGTGAAAGACTTTGGAGCATTCATCCCTAAATAGGATATCTTCATCAAACACCTCCCTTTAACACTCAAGGGTCTATGTGGAAGAGGATGAGGAAAGATGATAATATCCAGAAGTAATAAATGACTCTATGGGAACAGTATCTTCCAGAAACAACAGGGCTAACTCATAAATGAACTCACGGAGACTGAGACAGCACACATAAGACCTACACAGGTGAGGAGACTTTTAATTACTTCTTCAGTCTTATTGCTTGTTATATGTATGTCTTCTGCGTTCACTTTTGGTAAGTGATACATTTAAAAATTTATCCATGTCTTCTAGATTTCTTAGATTTGTGGGTTATAAATTTTCAAAGTATTCCCTCATTACCTAGATTTAGATTTCATTATTTAGTTCAAGTTTGCCCTTTTTCCCCATAGCAATTTGATGTGCATCATTAGGTTATTTGTTTGGAATCTGTTTGATTTTTTTTTTCTTTTAACATGAGCACAGGCTCACCTTCATCCTAAAGCACAGCCCTCCATGCTGTCATTCTCATGTGATTCAGGAATTGTTCAACATCTTCTGTGTTTTCTGCAATAACTGAGAAGGCTAGGCTGACTCCATGACAGGCTTCAAATTGGCAGTTAAGGAGACTAGGCCTAAATCTCTGTTTCCAAGAACTGGGCAAGTCCAGGCAAGTTCAGACCTCAGAAGCTGCCTTGCCACTTTGCCTGAGGCAAGGACAATGGGTCACCAGTCATTTCCAGACTTCCTCAGCAAGTTTCCAGCCAGTACACCCTCTGCCTCAAATGTCATCATTTTGAATACCACTTAGTGCACTGAAGCACACCTTCATAAACTATGGATGTATAGCTGAATGTAATAGTAGCAAAATTAATTGGCACTGATCAAAGGTTTCTGAATATGTAATAACCAAAAGTCAATCCAAAGTTCAACTCATAATGATTCCAAAGTGTTTCTGGCCATGATCACATGTATTGTTTCACCCAACTCCACTGGGTTCTGAATACATATGTTCACCTTGCACTGTGATAGTGTTCTATTACTCAGTGTCAAAAGATCCTGCCTGAAACTCCCCAGATCAGGCCTAGATCATTCATTCTGTTTTACAATTACAGAATTTTACTGTATGGACAATGGTTTTTTGCTCTTACAGAAACACATTTAATTATGATAAGCAAAGGTTATTTATATTCTCCTATATTATTCTCTAATGTTTAAGTATTAGATTCGTTTATCTTCGAGTTGTGTTAGAACGTTTGGTTTTTCAAGGTTTTCATGTGATTTGTTAACTTGAATTCTGTAAGAAATAGTTAAATGAGCTTTGTCTTGGAACTAGAATAGAAAGTCCAACAATTTCTGAAATGCCCCTAAACACCCTTCTGCCATTTTGTATTTCATATTTATGCAAAGTGACATTCTCAGCACTGATGAGTATAAAATTAGAACATCTATCATCTCTGGAAAACATTGAAGATACACCATCTAAAATATCAACTACTTAGTTAAGATTTAATTGTTTATGTAAAAATAAAAGATTAGATCTATTTCATTAGTATATCATTTCCTCTCATTATTAATAAATAGCAAAAATGTATAAAATAGTTGCCAATTGTTTCCAAATAGATGTTGTTGTGATTTATTATCAGTAAATGGATGATTTATATTTCTATTTTATATACCTATACAATGTAAAATTTTCTGGAGTAAAAAGATGCCAGGAGTAGAAAATGTTTAAGAAGCTCCGTCCTAAAACATTACATCTAAGGGTAAAACATCTAAGGAAAAAAACATGGAAAAAAGAGAATACTAAACTTGAATCATTGATTTTGGGACTAAAAGTTGCCACTTAATCAAGGAGATTTGTTGATCATATAATTATTTTCCCTATGTTCTGGATATATTTACTATTTGAGCTGTCAATCAAATATATTTACAAATTGTTTTTTAAATTAGGGAGATGTATTGCTGTATTCGAATTTCACAGTTTCCCTCTATCTTTCCAATGATATTCCCACTTGCAACTCTATCAAGTGAACTGGAAAACTACAGGGCCCTGGAAGCATAGCAGTGAGTTTGGGCTGTTCTGACAAATTATTAATTCTCACATGTGCTTCAGTAGTGCCATGTCCTTTAGGATGACTTTGATTTACAGTCCTTGGTACTACACCTGCTGTCTGGAAATGATCATTTCTGGAGAACTTCTTTCTGATATTAAGGAAACAGCAAGCAGGGCTGGGGACGTGACTGAGTGGTTAAGAACACTTGCTAATCTTGCAGAGGATGCGGATTTGTTTCTCATCACCCACATTATGGCTCACGGCTGCATGTAACTGTTTCAGAAGATCTGAGACCCTCTTCTGGTCTCCAGGGCACTAAGCATGCACGTGGTGTGTGTGTGTGTGTGTGTGTGTGTGTGTGTGTGTGTGTGTATGTATATAAAATGTGTGTGTATGTAGATTTGCATATGTATATATATATACATACATGAGTGTAAATATACACACACACACACACACACACACGTTCACTTCTTCCCTTTGTGTGTCCAGGTGTTGCTGTATACTAGGCAGGAAAGGATGGAACAGAACCAAGTTCTGCAGTCTGCTTCTTCCCTGGGAGTGTCTGATCCCAATGCACTCTGGGCAGTAAAGGATAAAGCAGAGTCTTGAACAAGTGGGTCATCCGGATCCTGGTCCAGCACTGAATGCTAGGGGGACAAGGCCTCCTCCAAAGATTTCAGTATTATAGCTCTTTCAGAAAATAGCTCTCTTAGATGATAATCAATGAAACAACTTGACTCATACACTTTATTTGGAGTGAATCAAGGGCTATATATATGAACCCTGGAGAGTGGGAAGGGGTTCTTCTTAGGGTGACATTTCATTGGATGAGGTTTAAGGTTCTGGGGATACCTCATTTGCAAGGAGATGCATTCCAGGAAGTTGAACCTGCAATTTCCCCTAGGATTACCTGACATTTTTTCAGGTAGAAGATTAGGGTTGAACTTCCCAAGTCAGGAAAAGAAGAGAAAGTCCCACAAAGAAAAGGGCGTCTTCCATTTTGCACTGATTTTCAGATAGCAGTACAAACATAGTAGATTAGAACCTTAGAAGAGAGGTGCAGCATGTATACAAATATATACATATATGGATACATATACATATATACACATATATTCATACATATAAACATACACATATACAATACATATATTCTGGCAAATATGCACGTTAAAATGTTTAAAAATAGCAATGTTAAAGATTTATTTTTGTTTTGAATATATTATTTGATTATTATTTAATTTTTATTGCCCAGAATTTAGTGATATTTTCACAAACACTTTAGGCATGAAAGTATGACCTACAGAAACAACAGTGGGTACAGAGAGAATTGGAGAGATTCACAGCATAGTTAAGGGATGATACTGGCAGAGTTATGTAGTAGGTTGGCTATTAAATTTCATAACTCCCTCTGTGCTGTTGAAAACTGCTTGTGAGCTATGGCATATGCAACTGAGTGAGTCGGTAGAACTGTCGGTCACTGATACAGTAGAAGAGAAGCTTCTTGAGGCTTATGATGAGTTTTAATTTAGAGAGAGAAATTCTCCCGATTTTCTCCACGTGTGTACATTTATTCATATCATTGAAAATCCTTGTCTTTCTCTAAAGTTGCTAATCACTTCCTATTCTCTGAATTCAGAATAATGTCTAAGTTATACCTTCCCAATGACCTTCAAAATGATCCAAGTCCTTTCTATGTTACATCAGCTTTTATTAGGTCCAAATATATCTTTCTACCTATAATAATATTTCCCTGACTTTTGTCATCTTGACCTTTATGAGACATTACTAGGACTCTCCTTCATTAATGTCTTCCCTCTAAACCCCTAGCCGTGGTCTACATTTTCACTCTTCCAGTTCTTTTGTGCTCCCATGTCAGTTCATTTTAAACATATCTTGATCAAACCACTGTGTGAAAGGATTTTGTGAACACAACCTCACAGTGTGAGGAGTGCTCTCATGATTTCCCAGAAAACCATACTTAGACTACATTATGGGTTGTTTTGAAACCATGCAGAACTCACCCATACTACTTAGGCAAGCACTCACCTTAATTTTCTATCAAACTTGTAAATATGTATGTATTTCAGATTGCACATTTCAGGGTTTCCACTCTCCCACAAGGAACGTCCAAAGTGGGAATAGCTATTGTGCTGTGTCTACCTCAGCAGGACAGTAACTGCTCTCTCTGGGAAGAATCTTTGTGTAGCCATGACTGTGTTAATACTCTAACAGAACAATGAGATCTATTTTTCATTTGTGACAAGTGGCAAACTTCTTCCCTCTTGTTGCTAGCGTTTATGATTTATACATTATTTTCAGTGATTAGAGTTCATTAGGAATGTCATAGACCCCAGTGTGTCTGATAGGACTGTGGAGATAGAAATGAACTTGTAGGATGCTAACTAACAAGGGAGCATCTGGTACCATTGTCTAGAGTGCTTTGGTCACTCTGTGTGCTGAGGCAGCCCCTTCTCATAGCTCGCAGTCCATTCTGACATCTCAGTTCCCCACCTTTTCCATAGAGTCACATTCTTTTATATATTCTTTAGTCACTAGTAATTATTTTCTTACATGTTTCCTTTTAAATTATGGTTCCAGTCATTCCCAGCCCATTATTTTCTGTTACTAAGCACAAAGGATTATTAGCTAATAATTTTTGCTATTACACTTTTTGCCATAATTAGTGACTAATTCAGGTAGGAGTATAAATGTTACATGGCAAGATTAGATTGTAATTTCTTGACATAGAAACACCAATGCCCCCTGTATATTATCTTTTTCCCACCTTAACATCTTCACACACTTTAATTAAATATAATGTAGATATGGAGTAAGCTGGTGCAATAACAGGGTACTCTACTGACAGGGTACTCTAAAGAGCCTAACTTCAGGGGCTGGTGGGTATTTCAGTTAGGAAGGTGGTTACTGTACAAACATGGGGGCCCACATTAAGTTTTCAGAATATATATACAAAAGCTGGAGTGGTGGCATGTCTTATAATCCTAACTCTAAGGAGGTGGAGATGGGAAGATCATTTGGCCAGCCAGCTAGCCTAATCAGCGAGTCTCCAGTTGTAGTGAGAAACCTTGTTTCAAAAGAAATAAGTAGGTAGATGCCTCCTGAGGAACAATATCTGAAATGACTTTAATGCTCACATGAAAATATGTGATGGTAAAAACACATAGAAAATAACATGGTTCAATCAAGGCTTGTCTCTTCAAACCTCTTAAATTATTTTTATGAATTTCTTAGCAAGCAATTGTAATTTTCTTACTGGATATGGGCTACAGTGGAAAACTTGAGTCATATTCCTTACCACTCTCCAATTTTCATGAAAAATTCAATTTGTTTTCCACTCAAGATTCTTCCCCTTTTTTATGCCTGTCATCTTCGATAATGAAACTCTGGCCTCTTCCAGATTGCCTGACATTTGCAAGTAAAAACAGACTTCTCGTCACCTAAAATTCTCCCAAGGGTAAATAAAAGAGAAAAAGTCAAACTAAACAAACCCCTACCATCAGAGTTTTCCCTCCCACTTTCCTTCAGGTGGAGCAACCAGACCGCTGTGCATATGGTTTCAAGGATGTGGTCTTCCAGCACATCAGATGTTGCTGTGGTGCTGAAAGCCATACTTCTGATGGGGTCGTCATCTGTGGTCCTAGGAGCACCACATGCATTACTAATTCGTTCCTGGCTGTACATAGGCATCTGCATTTTCTCCCTCCCCCTCCCCTGCTACTTTGAAGAATGCCTATCATTGCTCATCTTCAGTTATTAATGTAGCTTGTTACATTGTTACAGACTTCTCCAGCTGTCCTCATAATGTATGCTGAATAAGACATGAGGAGGAGTGCTTTAAAAAGCTCCCCATCTAGGCAAGTCATTAGATGAATGTAAGTCAGAAACCAGAAGGAAAAAAAAATCACACCCTGCTGTCTTCTTTGTTACTTGCTTGCACTGGGAAGGTGATACATTTGCAGTACTTTATTTCTCTTTTATTAGCAATAATAACATACGATCAGTTCCAGCTTTTTTTCGATATGCAGATTTATTTTTCTGAATGAAGGAATTAAGTAGAGATTTCCCTTGCTTCAGAATTCCATTAACATAGGCACTTATAACTGTTGTAAAAATGTCTATCTCCTTTGTTATATGCAATCACTTGCTTTCAATTGTGCTCATAATCACAGGTGCCCTCCCCTGTACTTACAGATTCTACAGTCTCAGATAAAATATTTGAAACATTAGGAAGTGTAGGCATTTTTCCCAAACGACACAGAATAACAATGAACCACACATAATTCATATTGTATTGGCTTTCGAGTAACTCAGAGATGATTTAGCAGGTATGAGAGGATATATATAGGCTCTATCTAAATATTACACAGTTTATGTAACAGACAAGTAGATATTTAAAGAATCTCCATGACATTACTTCTCTGAGTACACCAAGGAGTGATGGTGCTATATCACATGTGTAACTGTCTGTCCATGTGTGTGTGTGCATGTGTCCGTGTATACATGTGTAGATGCATAAGTGTGTGCCTTGATGACAATGTGTCATCTAAGTTTAGGTGATAGGTTGTTTCAGAATCTTGTACATATCTAAAATATTGAAGAATTACAAAATATGGGACTATTCATTGCATTCTTCAATACAACTCAAGAATAATTTGTTTACTTGTATCTCATCTTATGGCACTTTGCAGATATGGAATGTTCTGAAATTAAACGAGTATGGAGACCTTGTGTAGAACAAGCCTACATAAGATGTTCTTCCAACAACCCATAAGATCACTGGCATACCTGTACCTGTATATAACTGAAAGCATGCTTGTATATAATATTTATTGTATTAGTCAGGGTTCTCTAGAGTCACAGAGAATCTCTATACAGTAAGGGAATTTGTTGGTGACTCACAGTGTGTAGTCCAACTCTCCAACAATGGTCAGCAGTAGCTGTGGATGGAAGTCCAAGGATCTAGCAGTTGCTCAGTCCCACAAGGCAAGCAGGCAAAGAAGAGAGAGCGAATCTTCCTTCTTCCAATATCCTTATGTAGGTCTCCAGCAGAGGGTGTGGCCCAGATTAAAGGCATGTGCCACCTTGCCTTTAATCCCAGATGACCTTGAACTCAGAGATCTCCCTTTCTTAATCTTCTGGAATTCATAGCTACTATGTTTCAAGATCTCCATGCCAAGCTCCAGGTCAGAAACTTGTATCTCTCAGCCTCCAGATTAGGATCATAGGTGAGCCTTCTAATTCTGTATTGTAGTTCATTCCAGGTATAGTCAGATGTAGTGGCAACCAGGAATAGCCACTATATTTATCATACAAAGTTTGTATATTCATGTATACCTATTGACTCTTTAGACACAATGAATGATATTGCCTACTTCCTAGACTACAGTATAGTATGAACATAACTTTTATGTGTACAAGACAAACAAAAAATGGTGTGACTAATTTTCTTGGGATATTAGCTTTGTTTCAAACATCTTCACCCAAACCTGAATATTTTTTACAGTGTGAGTGCTGTAATGTCTCACTCTTGATCATGACTGAGTCATCAGCTCAATTGGAAATCTGATAGACTTTCCCTTAGATTTGAGGACATCAGGCTGTAACCCCATGATGTCCAGTATCCAGTATTTAGTACTTGAAAGCAGTTACATTGTATCTTTATATTTCTTCTTTCTATTTTTGTGATTCTTTTTTCTGTATGACCTCAATTTAACCTCTTTACAAATACTCCTTTATACCTTTATTTCTTTAATACTGAAAGTTAGCATATCTTTTTCTAGAAATCACCAAGAAAATTTTTGTAACATAATACCTAAAATTCAACTGAAAAGATGTTTGATAAATTGGACAGGTATTTAGAACTAACCCTTTGTTATGTTAGTGTCCTTTGCTTTTTTTGTTGTTTGTTTTGTTTTGTTTCTCTGATAAAACATTGTGACCAAAACCAAATAGGGGAGGCAAAGGCTTATTTCATCTTAAAGCTCAGAGTTCACTATACAGGGTAACTATGGGATGAGCTCAAGGTGGGAACTTGGCTTCATCAGATGATGCAGCCTGTGTGGGGGTGTGCTGCCATTGGCTTGTTCTCTATGGCTTGCTTGGGATACTTTCTTTTACAGTCCATGGGTGTGACCACCCAGAGCGGGTCTTCTCAAGCATTAATCAAAAGAATTCCATGTCCACAGTTCAATCTGAGAGAGGCAATTCCTCAGCTGAGGTTCTAGCCTCATTTCCTAGATAACTCTAGTTTGTTTCAATTTGCCAACAACAACAACAACAAAAACAAAAAAAACCCAAAAAACAAAAACAAAAAAACCCCACCTAATCAGCACAATTAGGTATTTTGTCATAGAAGCTCTAGAGATTCTAAGCCACAGACAAAGGTGTTTTAATTGGTACATAGGATTATATTATTTTCTGTTTCATTTCCACAATGGCAAACAGAGCCCTATTTTAACAGGCCTGGAGACGCTTCACTGACAAGAGAAACATCTGCATGTTGCTAAGCCACTCAGGAACAATGTGGACTGTAGTGTGTGCTGAAATAAGAACAGTTTCTAAGTAATTAAGAAATCATAGAGTAATCTTGGTGAATATCTTGCAGTAGCTCAGCTAATGGCAGTGGGAAGCGTTTGTCCTGTGACTCTGTGCTCGCCCTCTCTCCACCATATTTGCTCATTGCTCACACCTCTACAGAGCCCAATAATCACAATGCCATTGACAGTGCTGGGCCAGGCAGCGTGTGCCGTCCTCCTGCATGCCCTTCCTTCTTTTCCTTTGTCTGTTTTGAGTGTTGACTTAAGAAATAAGAGTCTCCCCCTGGATTTGCATCGAAGATTATTTCTCAAATTATAATTCTGACATAAACCTTTTGAAAATGATATCCAGAGATTGTAGACTTATGGTCTGCCAGCTTACATGTTGGTGGATAATACAGAGTCTTGAGGAGTGGCTGAGCAGCAAATCAGCTGTTAGACAGTGGAGCAGCTGAAGGACTCCCGCTTCACTCTGGAAGTAAAACACTGGTGAGAGTTTGAAAAACATACGTGCAACCAGTATTCAGGAAAGCTGGGAATTCAGGTGAGTTCTGCAGGGTTTTTTTATTTTCTCTCTGATTCAAGTCAAAATAGTCATTTATCATGTTTTTTTTTCCTCCTTCACACAAAGAAGGGCCTTGAAAAACTGTGTTGTTATAAATACAATTTAGTCTGTCACATAAAAAAACACCACTGTCAACAATAACAGAAATGTTTATGTAGTGGGCTGCCTAAGTATTAAGTGATGATTTCATTTAAGTATTTCAGGCGTAGAAAAAGATATGCAAAATAAAAAGGCACTAAAAGGCATCCAATGACTCTTTCTTTTGAACTATAAGCACATACATACATATAAACAAACACACACACACACATACACACTATTCTTGCATTTCCTAATTGAACAAAGAAATCATGAAAGGATAGTATAGTGGTTATCTTCAACACACAAAAGATATTTAAGAGTTTTTAATAAAGTATCTCTACAACATAAATAAATGTTAAACGCTTAAAATCCTTTCCCTTCTTTTCTTTCTCTTTCAATTTCTCTGTCTCTCTCTCTCTCAGTCTCTCTGTCTCTCTCTGTCTCTGTCTCTCTTTGTCTCTCTGTCTCTCTGTATCTGTGTCTCTATGTCTCTGTCTCTCTCTTTGTCTTTCTGTCTCTGTCTCTGTCTCTCTCTCTCTCTTCCATGGGATCACTATGTAGCCTTGCCTGACTATCTTCACATCGATAATTCTACTGTTTCAACTCTCCAAGTGCTGGTATTATAGCTGTGCACCAACATATCTATAAAAATATTCTTTTAAAAATAACTTATATGGGACAGTGAATAAAATAATGAAGGAATAACTAAAGTTAAAGCTAAAATTATTTGCAAAAATGCTGTGGGAGCCTTGTATTTTATAGACATCAGATATATGTGTATGTGTATATATATATATATACATGTATAAATATATTTGTGTGTGTATGTGTATGTGTGAGTATGATACACACAAACATAATATATATGTGTATATATAGATATATGAAAGAATTTAATTAGAATTATGCAATAGAATGTAATTATGTTATTTCTAGAAGTCACAGTTTGCAAATGAAAACTTTCCTCAGTTATTGATCAGAGGTATCCCATAGACCCTCAAAGCTACACAGCTAATTGCTGTTGCTCTTGCTCACCCAACAGACCTTGATGCTTGTAAAAGCCTATTGTTGAAGATACTGGACATGTTGATCA
This sequence comes from Tokudaia tokunoshimensis, assembly GCA_036184795.1. Classification (NCBI taxonomy): domain Eukaryota; kingdom Metazoa; phylum Chordata; class Mammalia; order Rodentia; family Muridae; genus Tokudaia; species Tokudaia tokunoshimensis. The sequence continues at coordinate 56,805,380 of BTHU01000013.1, read as the reverse complement.
GAGAACATGGAGGAGTCAAGTTGGCACTGTCCAGGAAGTTTCCTTCTTGCTGGTTAGCTTTACTATAACTAGAAGATCCTATGCAGATTGCTAGGAGGAACAGTTACCATTAGTCTTCTTCAAGTGCAAACCTTGTTAACTACAGTTATGAATGGAGTGGCAAAATACACCCATGGATGCAATAGTGGCATGCACATCAGAATGATATCAATCACTTTCTGGTTGGATCTAAAGCCTACTCTACAGGAGGGAACTCATGCCTGGAACTGTAAGTTTGGCCAAGAACCCATGGCTGTAGAGATCATAGGCCTCAGGGTTGCACCTATTACAATTATAGCAAATAGACATAGGATGAATCTGCCCTCTAAATTCATTCCTCTCTAGCTACAGATTGGTGCAGTTCTCAGACTTCATCAGAGGAATGTCTGTGTAGAGAGGACAGTGGTCAATACCAAAATCACAGCTGGTCAAAGGTCAGAGAATAGGTATTAGTGAAGTGCTCAGCCACAAAAGGGACATAACACTACCTCCCAGTACTCAGAGATCATTCTGGAAGAGGAGCTGGAAAGATTGTAAGAGCCAGAGGCTGCCAGGGTTGGGGTGGAATGAGGTCTCCTGTAAATGACAAGATGACTATGTACAAGTCCTCACAGAAATTGTGATTGTCGATCTGTATAAGATTAAGCCAGTCAGGGCTCTAGCCTAAAAGGAGGAAGGTCTCATAAACTCCCACCAGAACTGAGGAGCTAAAGGCACTTCATAGCTTCTGAGGGAGGAATAGTCAGTTTTAAGGGTATCACCCTGCGATCTAGCAAATATCCCCACATCCAGGAATACTTGGGTAGCACAAATACCACTGGGTGAGTTCAAAAGGACAAAAGATGGCATGAAATTGATGGGATAGGGAGTGGGAGTAGATTTTAGAGGAGTTAGGGACAAAGGAGTGAGTGAATATGATCAAAATACATTGTATGAAATTTTTAAAGAATTATAAAGATATTATATATTTTAAAAATATGGATTAGAGCAAACTGAGAAACAGCGGTGGTTTTCTTTTTTCATTTAAATCTCCTACATGACAACAAAAGGAGGCATCACAGAAAAGCAACTCACAGGTGTGAACAAGCTAAACAATAAAAAAAAACTCACTCAGATTTGGTAATATCTTGGAGAGACAAAGAAACAATCAAAGAAAAACAGGTAGAATGGGCTTGTTCCTATACTTTTATGTAAAAAAAAAAAGAAAGAAAAAAGAACACTATCAAGGAAAGTAAACAGATAACTCATCAAGTGGGAGAAAATACAGAAAATACAGAAATACATGTATGTATGTGTGTGTATGTGTATTAACAATAATAAATCCAATCCAAAACTGGACAAAGGATTGAAGCAGAAGTCATTGCCAAGAAGCCTTGGGAATGACCTGTGAACCACTGGAAAGACCCCAACCTCACTCATTCTTATAAAAACACAAATGATATTCACAGTGAATTAGCACTCCCTACCCTTGCAGAGGCTAGCACCCAGAGGTGGAAACCCGGGGCTGCTGACAAAGATGTGAACTGTCACTCTGTGTTGCTGGTAGCAATGTAGGGGAGTGCAGCTGTTGAGGGAAGCAGCTTGGCAGCTGCTCAAAATATTAAAAATAGAACTAATGTGTGATCCAGACATTCACTCCTAGGTAAATGCCTAAAAGAGTTGAAAGAAAAGACTCAAACAGAATCCTGCTCCTACCTACAGGAGTATTACCAACAGCCACTGGGAGAAGCAGCTCAATGTCTGTCAACAGATGAATGACAGTCACAGAAGTTTATCCTTCAGCCTTAGAAAAGGATTGAAGTCTGTGTGTGTCTGCATGTGTGTATGGAGTGCATGTGTGTATATGTATGGTGTAGGTATGTGTGAAGTAATGCATGTGTGTGCATGTACATGTGGGCCACATGTCTGTGTACATGTGATATACTTGGAGATGAATATATATGTGTATGTGTATGTATATGTGTGTGTGTTTGTGTATGTATGTGGTATAACCTTGTGTGTATGCATTGCATATTTGTGGGAGGAGGGTGTACTTATGCATGTCTCAAGTAGGCCAGAGGAAGACATAGGACATCTTGTGCTAATGTTGAGGTTTGGTCTGTTGCTACGTATTATAATGCTTATTCTGTATCCCAAGATCAAGTTGCCTCAAGACAAGTGAATCCTCACATATACCAGCTTTGGTTGTGCAAACCTTGTTTCTTGATGTAAACTGTTGGTTGAATAAAGATGTCTATAGGCTGTAGTTGAGCAGAAGAGGTGTGTGGGGGGTGGGCTTCAGTTCCTATTGGTGTCTGAGGCAGAGAGCACAAGGAGAGAGGAGGAAGAATGCACCGGGGCCAGGTGGATAGTGACCATATGGCCATGAGGGTCAGCCAGTTGTAGTAGGAACAGTCCAGGCAGAACATGGCAAGTAATATTGGAATTATAGACAGGGAAGTAGACAAAATAGCTCAGAGGGTTGATATCTACCCAGCTCTAATGCTTTAAGGTTTATTATAAAGACAAAGGTTTTGTGTCTTTTACTTGAGAATTAAATGATCTAAGGTGGGTAGAAACCCCCCAAATAATATTTACCACAATACTGTATTACTCTCGATTGTGTTTCCTTGGAACACTGAACCCAGAATCCTCTGGCTTTGTTTTTGTTATTTGTTTTTGTTATTTATTTTTGTCTTTTTTTCTTTTGTCCTGGCTAAGCTGGCTGACCAGTGAGCTTCAGTGGTTCTCCTGTCTCTACCTCCCAGGTGGTACTAGGGTTCTAGTCACATGTGCTCGTGCCTGGCTTTTTCATATGAGTGCTAGGCATAGAAACTCAGCTACCTATGCTAGTGTAACAAATGCCCTTTCCCCCTGAGCCATCATCTCCCCGGCATCAATGATTAATGCTCTAATACAAACCACTTGTTTGAACTTTGAAGTAATTATCCAGATGAAAAAAAGACAGACACAAAAGGGCCAATTAATAACTCACAAGAGATAATGGAGATGTGCCAATCTCAGAGTGAGTAGAGTAACATTAATGAGTGAGAAGTGGGGCATTAATGCTGGGATATACAGAATTTCTATTTAAGATGATTGAATGCATTCTGGAGATGTATCGTGGTAATAGTCACACAGCATTGTTCTTAACGCCATTGAGTCATGGTTCTCTAGAGAAGAGTGAACATGTATTAAAAGAGGATTTATTAGATTGACTTACATGCTGTGGTCCAGGTAGTCCAAAAATGGCTGTATTCACACTGGAGAGACTGAGAACTCTGGATCTGCTCAGTCCAGGAGCCTGGATGACTTGGCTACCCCAATATGACTCTGAATGTCTGGAGGATTGTTAAGAGTTGTGGGTCTTCTTTTGTTGAAGCCAAAAGAGCTGGCTTCCAGAGTCAGTGAAAGACAGAAGCAGCAGTAACAACAAAGTTCACGTTCTTTCCAGACAGGAACAAGGTGGGCCAGTACCTCCTTTTCCCTCAGATCTTTGTACAGACAGTAGGTGCTGCTCTTTCTGCATTCCAAGAAATGCCCTCAGAGACCCACTCAGAGTGCGGGTCCTAATTAATTCAAGATCCTGCCACGTTGACAACCAAGATCAACCATGAGGTGATGCATTATCTACAAAATTAAAAAAAAAAGCATGTTATCCAGAAACTGGAAGCATGGGATAGAAAACAAACCGAAATTTCACATTATATACCTGAGAAAATCCACTCAGAATGGGTGCATGAAGAGGCCTAATTTGACTGACGGGCTGAACTTTATAGGGATGATTTTTTTTTTCAAATATCTAGTCCTCTTACACCCTCACACCATATGGCTCGTGCATTTAGCTCTTTCTGCTTACATTGTTCTTACTCCAATAATTATGCCATAATTACCTTTCTCTTGTCATCCGGGTTAGGTTTTCTGGACTCTTAGAAGCAGGTTACATTAGTCACTGAGCCACTGTCTTATGGTCACTCCCATCACTATCTGATGTACTTTCCTTTCAAGTATACCTTTTTTTTAATTTACATTCAAAATCATTTCCCCTTTTCCTTTCAAGGTTACCGCTGCTCAGAGTAGTGGACCCACAAGTATAAGGGACAGCCTGTTCCAATGTGCTGATACATGCTTGGCCACAAAATCATACAGGCATACTGTAGAAAATAAACATGATTACTTTCTTGGATGGGAATATTAATGTCCATCACATTTACTTATAAAAGCAGAAAGACAAATTATTCTATAATTTGAGGATTATAATTATCAAACAGGACAGACTTATTTGAACCAACTGATTCAATGTTCTCATTTCCATCTGTCAGTTTAGTCTCAGATTAAAGTTAAAATCAAAGTAAGTTTTGTTAATCTGAAGAGAGGAAAAAAATCACAGGGAATGGGCTATTTATGAAATATCTGTTTAACTAATTAAAATTAGAGACAATGAAAGTCAGGCTATTTTGTATGTTGAGGAAGTAGAGGATACAATGTCTCTGATATCATATGTAATGCATAGTTTCATAATAGCAACAAGCTTGTTGATCTCCAATTGTTTTGTTTGCAAACTTTAGAATTAACATTAAGGTTTGTTAGGTGTTAATTGCTAAATCAGTTATGTAGCATGTTAGTTAAATTTTCTTTTTTTTTCTTTATATATATATATATTTATTTTCTATATTTTTATTTACATTCAAAATCCTTTCCCCTTTCCCGTTTCCTCCCTCCTCGAAAGTCCCATAAGCCCCCTTCCCTCCCTCTTTTCCCCATTCAACCCCCTCTCGCTTCTCTGTCTCGGCATTCCCCTACATCCAGTCTTTCCAGGACCAGGGGTCTCTCCTTCCATCTTCTTGGAAATCTATTGATATGCGCATAGTTAAATTTTCTTATATGAGACTCCCAGAAATCTGATTTTTACATTCTTACATTAATGAGGTTTCTAATAGGAAATGCCTTTTTCCTTAGACAGTGCACGTGGGAAGACCTCCATAAGCCTGTTTCCAGACCCCTGAGGGAACCAGGAAGGGATAGGGAGACACCCAGAGACCAACAGCAACAAAAGCTTGTTATGGTCTCTGAGGAAACGACTAGAGGAGGGAACTGCTTTGGAGTCTGGTGGGAAGTGGCCGCACAGAGGATCTGAAGCCAAGGCACAGGGCAGGTACTCCACGGATATTCAGGAAGGGCATGGCACCTGCAAGCCAGAACACGGAGAATGGTGGTGTGTGAGGGAAAATCCTCTCTGTTGTCGTTGCCCTCTTCTTGAACCTTCTGGAAGGTTCTTGTCAGAGTAGCAGTGACAGGCAGCTTGCCCAAGGCATCCTCCCAAGCATCAAGCAACATGGAAAGGGTGGGCAGCATAATGGGCACGGAACTTTGTGGCCAATGGCATAGTATTTTTTTTTATTATTTAATACTATGGAAAACTGTTAACAGAAATAAATGGCTTGGCCAAATCCACAAAACGAACTTCACTGGGATGCAGATCTGCTTGGCCAACATGAAACTATCACTGGATGCGATGTCCTCGTGGTTCTCCCAGAAGACACAAGGATAACTGTGTATCTTTACGGATACCCTGATTACTAGTGGGACTGTCTGTGGCTTTATGTTATGATTACTTATATTTTATAGTTTGTGTTATATTTTATATTTCCTTATTCATTCTAATTCTCCTTTCGAACCAGATTTTAAAGGATGCTATTTCTTCTACCATATTTTACTGGTTTCAGGAAAACACATTTGGTTATCTGCCAAGTGGACACTGTCTTTGAGAACCATTTGCAGGAGGGTAACGCACTGTGAGCTGTTTTATGTCTAAGGAGGTGTAGGTGGGTTCTGATTTGCCTTCTCCAAAAGAAATATCCATCCTGAAAAGTTTAGAAACTGATTTGTCTTCTGGTGTGAGTTCTTGGATTTCATGGCTGATGTTTTTTAAATTGTGTTTTAGCTGGAAAGTATAGCAAAAAGATAGCATGCTCATCTTTATTGTAAGATGTAAGATATGTGTACATATTAGATTATATGTGTAAATAAGAATATAATAAAATATTGAAAATTTCATTACCCAGAGATTCCATTCACTGATATTTTACGAGCGTTTACACAGGCATGTGATTCTAGGCTGTGCTAACCTCTTTTACTATATGCTATATTAGGCAATTTGAATTGTTAATATTTAGGTTATTTTGAGCTTACTACCTACTGTTATTAGAAATTCTGCAGTACACCTTTTTCTACCGGTTTGTTATTTTTATGTTGACGTTTTCTCAAGTTAGATTTCTATCTGTACATGTGGCTTTTATCCTCCTACACACTCTTCAGTTTATAATACATCACCTAACTGAATCACATATGTACATATATGTATATGATGTGCAAGGTGTTATCTAATGATCAAACACCTGAGTTTGCTTTAAGCTTTGCAAGAACTTTGAGTAATTAGGTTAAAAAATTCTTCTAATAGCATGCTATTGTCATTTCAAATCTATTCTATTATTATTATTATTATTATCATTATTATCTATCATGTGTGTGCATGCCCACATTATTCTTGCCTGTGTATAGAAACCATGTCCTGTTTTGTGAGGTAATTTTCCTGGAGAGATATATAACATACAAATCTACCCAACTCAGATAGGGATCCCAAAAGACCAAAACAGTTCAAAGTAATTGTGATGGCCCTTCTTAGTTGTCAACTTGACAACATCTATAGTGAAGGAAAACCAAAAAATGCCTGGGCGCACCTGTGAGAGATTTTTGTTTAATTAAATTGTTTGAAGTGGGAAGATCCAATTCTAATCTGGGCCACACCTTCTGTTAGAAGCCTTTATAAAGACATAGAAGAAGGGGGTTTTGGCTTTTTATATCTGCTAGTTGTCATCTACCTAGCAGGTTCATTCCTTCACTAGCATTAAAGTCTTCTTGTTCAGGATTCTGGCATCTGAAACATCCACTCTTGTGCACTGAACAGCTACTGGATTCTTGGACCTTCCATTCACAGGCAGGCATTGGTGGATTAGATAGACCACAGGGTATAATTCATTCTAATAAACCTCATGTATGTGCGTGGGGAGGATGCGTACGTGCATGTGTATGAGAGAAAGGGAGAGAGATTCATTCTATAAATTCTGTTATTAGAGAGAACCCAGAATAATACAGATTTTTGGTTCTAGAAGTTGTTCTAGAGAAACAGAAGTATTAGGATGAATATTTTAAGTACATGGAATAAGCTTTTCAATTTGCCTACACCTACAGTTAATGAAATCTCTCCAGGAACTGAGAATCTCTTCTGGAAGCCTCTTCTAGAAGCTCAGAGAATATTGAAAGCCTGTGATGTTAACTATTTCACAAACTTAAGGAGGCAAATACATTTGCTTATACCAATTCAGCAATTGCAAAAAGCAACTAATTTTGTGAGTATATATATATATATTGATATTTGTTAAGAAAATAGGGAAAATCATGATACTGGTTAGTTTTTCCTCTCATCTTTAGATAAATTCATAAAGGAAAAGAATGAGATCTTTGATAAAATTAACCATCTACAGTCATCTCAGAATATGGTGAAAGACCACAATGAATTTAGGGATAAAATTGATCAACAATGCACATAGTGACAAAATTGACCAGCTCCAGATGTGCATAAAGGGTATAAGGGTTTCTAAGTGTGCCCTAGAAGAGAATCTTCTCTCTAGTAGCCACAGAGCTCAAGTTGTAGAAAATAAAGCTAAAATCCTCAATATATGGTTGGCTAAATTACAGCAAAAGTTTAAATTATGCTCTCAGAGGGTGTTAGTGGTCAAAGTAAGGGCATTAATTGGTAAAGAATAGGATTCTGTGGGGATGTGTGGGAGGGCCCTATTAAAACTGAGAACTTTGAATCCTCAGATTCCCAAGGGCTTATCTCACCTGAGGAGAAGTCTCTCCACCTCAGCAAAACATGTACTCACACCCCCACCCCCTGATAAATTTTTTTTTCACCTTTGACTGAGAAAATTAATTCATTGTCTGCTAAACTACCAGTGACCTTCTCTAAAGAAGATGTCAGGCAAGACAACACTGATGTTCCTAGGGGCCCACAAATAGTTGCCCCTAGACTTGTAACCAGACTTAAAGCAAAGCAAGCTCACAGATGTGAGGTAGAAAGTGTAGTCCATGAGGATGTACAACACACTACTGAAGAGTTTAATGAGTTTGCTAATTCATTTAAGCAGAGGTCTGGGGAATATATGTGGGGATGGATTTTAAGGGTATAGGATAATGGTGGAAGGAACATAATACTAGATCAGGATGATATGGGCCCATTGAGTGGAGATCCTATGTTTAATATGGAAGCTCACACAGTTAAGAAAGGTGTCAAATGTTTGTTTGATTGGTTGGCTGAAGCATTTATCATATGATGGCCTACTGAAAAGGAATTGGAGATGTCTAATGTTCTTTGGCTTAGTGTTGATGAAGTGATTTTAAGGGTCAGGGAAATTCAAATGCTAGAGTGGGTACATGGTGTAAAATCTGATCCTCCATAATGAGAAGATGCAGAAGACATGTCCTTCATGAATCCCATAAGACACAAACTGGTGAGAGAGGCACCTGTGCATTTGAAGAACTTCGTTGTTGCCCTATTCCTCGTACCAGACCTGAGGGTTGGAGATGCTGCTGCTTAGTTGAATGAACTGAAGAAAATGAGTTTTATTGGGTCCTGAAGAATCTGAGGCCAGGTGGCAACACTGAATTGCCAAAGGTAGGGCTATTGTAGTTATCATAATAGGAAGCATAGACAAAATAGTGCTCATAAAGACTGTCCCACCATAGGCAGCACAGGTAAAATGACTTTAATGGTAGTATGACTCCTATGACCTTTGATACTGGCTAATCAGTGATAGTGTTCCCAGGCATGAAATAGATACGACACCTACAGCATTTCTGTTTGATGTATATAAAAGGAGCAATTCTCAAACAAATGAAAGAAAGGTTCCATTAGATCACGGCAAAAGGGAATCTCAGTCTGTGAACCAATTTCCAGACTTGAGCTAGTTTGTAGTCCCAAAACCCCTTGAAGGAAAGGATAGCTTCTGAGGAACAGCCTTTTTTATTTTTACTCTCAGACTTTTTCCAAACACTTATTCCAGAAGACTCCAAGAAACGTCATGGCCCTCCATTTAAAGTTGGGGTTTATGGATAAAGCAGGAGTTTAGGTCAGGTGATTAGTGGAGTTTGGCTGAAGTCTGACTCACAGTAGGTCTAGTGGCTCCCAGAGCTCATCTGTGGTTATTTCCCCAACCCCAGAATGTATGATTGGAATAGATATAATTAGAAGTTGGTTGTGGTGTGAGGCATGAAGAGATATTTCTTTTAAGATGAAGGATAAGTTATTGTGCCTGGTCCCTCCCACCTCCAGGAAAGAAGCACAAAGTTTAACAGGCCTACATAGATTGTGGAGACAGCACATCCCTCACTTGGGTGTGTTACTCTAGCCCATTATACCAAGTGACTTGGAAAGCTGATATCTTTGTGTGGGGCCTAGAACAGGAGGATTTTTAACAGGTTCAGGTCAAGGTTGCTATGCAGACTGATCTAATAATTGGACCATATGATCCAGCAGACTCAATGGAACTTGAGGATACTTTCCAGAGCCTTTGGTAGGCCCCATAGATGAATCACAAAAAAGAACTTTGGGCTTCTGGAACAAGGCTCTACAGTGACTTGCAGACACCCATTTCCCCTTTGAAACACAACTCTTGACCTTTTATCAGGCCTTAATGGAAACTGAACATTTGACAATGATCCAACAAGTTGACATATGACATGAGCAGTCTACCTATCATGAACTAGGGTTATTTGACCTGCCAAGTCATAAAGTAGGACATGCAGAAAATGTTATCAAATGGAAGTGTTATATACATGATCAGTCCAAGCAGGTCCTGCAAGTTATATGACATTGTCCAAATGCCTGTGATTTATACTCCTGTGATGAATCCATCTGCTGAAAAGTCCTAAGTTTTAGTTTCCCAGCCCTGCCATTGCTCCTTCGCTCCACTTCATCCTGTTTCACCCTTTAGGTTTTGTTTATGAAACAGTCTCCATGTAGCCCTAGCTGCCTTGGATCATGACATGTAGATCATCTGGTCTTGTACTCTCAGAGACAGTGCCTTCCACTGCCTCATGAGTGATGGGAAAAGTACTCATGACACCACACCTGGCTATGCCATTACTCCAGTACCACTCTATTTTTATCACCTTTGACTCACTTTCAATAACTTTTTTGTACACCTATCTTCTCATATCCTAATTTTTTTTTACTCTTGGTGGGTGTCTCAGTCAATGCCCTATTGCTGTAAAGAGATGCTATGACCATGGCAACTCTTACAAAGGAAAAAAAATGTAACTGGGACTTGCTTACAGGTTCAGAGGTTTAGGGTATTTTCAGCATGGCAGGTAGCATGGTGGTACACAGGCAGACATTGTAGCTGAGAGTTCTATATCTGGATGATTGACAGCAGGAAGAAGAGAAAGCCACTGGGCCTGGCTTGGGTATTTAACACTCCAAAGTGACCTCTAATGACATATTTCCTCCAACAAGGCAATATCTAATAATACCACTCCCTGGTGACCAAGTCTTCAACTCTATAAGCCTGCAGGGGTCATTCCTGTTCATTTCATTACACTGAGATACAGCATAAAAGAAATCACAAAGACATCCATTTATAGCTTTCCCCCAGATTCCAACCCCATAGACTACCAATCCATTTGCATTCATCATACATTGAAACAGTGGTAAAATTTATCCTGTCAGTTGTTTGTCTCCATTCCTGAGAGATAATGGAAGGCTTCAGAGGAACCATCAGGATGATCAGTGTAAAACACAGATTATACTCTCTCTTGGAAAAACTGAGAGAACTTATAGGTACAACCCACAGAAGAACAATGATACATTTTTGCACAACTCATCTCTAACATCATATAATATAAATGCGTGTATACACACACATATATATTCATATGTGTGTTCCAAGCTGGAGACTGATTCTAGGGTCTCACATATGTTGATCAAGCATGGCACCACTGTTCTTTTTGAATATTTATTTACTACGAGGGGAATTTGATTGTTCCACGAAGGTTTGACACATTAGACAATTTGTTTCCCAAGTTATTCCTAGACTTCACAAAAATAGATATATTAAGAATTTACAAGATAATTGGGTTAAATAACCAATAAAATATTTTTGAAAGGTTTTGTAGTTGTTAAAGTTTTAATACATTTCTCTTCCTAAAGAGATTGGAGTATATTTTAGAATAATGTAAATTGGAACTCCAAACTAGGTTGACTAAGATTTGAATTTTCAGATTGAGTGCAGATCCTTTGAAATATTGTTGAACAGTGACAGGGGAGGTATGGAACCCTGCAAGATGCTTGGGGCCAGGAACATCACACTTAATGTGGCCTCTGTCTCTGGTCCATACTTTCTTGTATTCCATGTAGATCAAAGTAACTAGCACTCTGGCATCTAATTTTGCTATTGGTTCTTCAAAATCTGACGTAGTGAATGATCTTAAAGTTTGCACAAAATATCAAATTGTTCATTAGGGTTAACCTAATTATTTGAAGATAATATTTCCACACCACCGGCTTCTGTATAAGGACATCGAAATATAATCTTTTAAATTCAATTATATCAGAAATACTAAGGTATATGAGCTGACTTCATGTCATCAGCAGAGACTGACTGAGCTGACGCAGCTGGTTGTGAGCATCGCTGCATTCATTGAAGCTTAAGTATGTCTACAGGATACTGAAGTGCCTAACACGCATCTTATACATTTACATAATCTTATCTGTAGTCATCTCTGTAGCTATAGTTCAACCTGACTTTAAAATATGTCAGCAAACTGTTCATGAGTTCTTCTTTTCGGAGGTAGGCTATAGTCTAATGTAAAAAGTGACTGCCCAAGAAGAAGTAAAGAGAAATAATGAGTGCCACGCTAATAATGATGTGTTTGCTGAGGTACAGCAGCCCAGAGTCACCAGGAAACTAAAATCATACTAAAATTGAACTAAAATTATAGCCTAGCTTGAGCAAGAGGAGGAATAAATATAATCAATATGTTCATAATGTGCCCAGAGATTGAATAGGAAGATATACGACGGAACCTGTGGCAGATCAAATTTAAAAAAAAATAATGATCATTGGTTGAGCATTTAATTTCTTTTTGAAAGTTTCTGAAATATTTTAGTGGCAGCTATGTGACTATGCATTAAGATAGAGGGAAAAAGTGATTGCTTCAAGACTTTTTTGATTATTTCCAAAAAGTTTAACTTTTCAAGATACTTTTTTTTTTCTGGCCAATAACGTGATTAATTTCATTTTCTAAAAATGAGTGAGCTTAATAGGAACCTCACAGTAAAAAGACAAAATATTTCTGAAGTCACATGATTTAAATGTGCCTCCCAGGCACCACAGAAATTCCCCAGCACAAAATTCTCAAGTTTCTAAATGGGGGATCGTGTATCATATGCCAGAGGTCTCATTATATAATCGATTATTCCTAATTCCTTTTCAGAAAGCACACAAAAGATTCTGTTCCCTGCTTGAGAGCAGGATCTCCTAAATGTAAGCCAGCCCGGTTCCTATACACTGGGTCTGTTCAGAGGTTCGTCTGTCAGGTTTCCCTGAGTTTGTTCAAGACACTCAGCTAACAAGGGATTTTTCACTTGTAAATAACGGCCCCCTTCACTCCCGCGCAGCCTCCCCATTATACCTCTTTCTTGGTGTCTTGTTTGGTCTGCTTCCTTTTCTCCATGGTTAGCTCTGCTGGCATAGAAAGTAGCAGTTTCGAACATTCTTTGTGATGGGTAATCCTATTAGTTTGGGAAAAAAAATGATTTTCCTTAAATTTGAAAAGCAAATAATTTACTTCATGCCTCCTTCTACACATGCCATTATTTTTTTTTAATCAAAATGTACATTTTAATTGCCACAAAATAAGAAAGACCCTATGTCTTTTTTTTTTAAATAAAAAACACATTCTTTTCTTCTAGCTTGGAAGCTTAATTAGTCCAGATTATATTCAAATGCTTTGTTTGTGCAGCGCTTTTTTTTTTTTTTTGTCCAGGGAGGGCTTGGGACATGCTGTTTCTCCTGGTAGGTCACAGGCTAGAGAGGCCTGACCCTGGAGATCAAATGTCTGACCTGGCCTGACCCCAACCTCTACTTAAAATCAAGTCTTCATTTTTATTTAAAAACAAAGGTATATTTTCCATGTATCTTTCCCCCACTCTGTTCCAGCTGCTTAGACGAAGCCGTTGCTGTTCATTCATCTGAGACCCCAGGGTGGGAAAGGATGTTTTCCAGTCTTCCCAGTTTGGAGAGGAGAGGCCAGGCTTGATTTACTTCTGTTTATTTAGTATAAAGCATATTGAATTTCATGTGAGAGAAAAAGAACTCATGGTACATAATTAGGTGACGTACGTGCATCTCTTTCACCGCACAGAAAATGCAAAAACTTATTTTAGATAAATCCCCTTAATTAATTAAAAGTAATTCATGACGCCACTTCTGCAATCACAAGGGACATTGTGGCAGATCAAATTAAAAAAAAGATCATTGGTTGAGCGTTTAAAACCATCTCAGTTTTCTGTTGGAAATTTTGGGGGTAGGGTGAGCTCCTCGCATAATGCTTCCATTAATCACATCGTGGTTCTGTGCTCCGGCTTCTGAGGGAAATTATCAATACCTTTAACTTCAGTCTTGCTCTAGGGGGCCTGTCTCTGTGGGAATCCTTTGCTCTGTTTGTGTGGTTGTTACAGTAAATAGAATTTATGGCTGTGGAGGGCCACGTATCCTGTGGGTCATGTGGAGAGTTCCCACGGAGTTCTGTGAGCTTCCATGGCAGACCCCTTTGTTTTTACTTCCAACATCTCTACTGTTGGGGAGGTAGAGGGTGAGCATTCCTCTTTACAGTGGGTGAGCCTTTTGTCCTCTCCCTGGTGTAGCTGCTGTGGAACCCCACACATTTGCTGAGGATTCTCAGGGGCCTCTTTTTACTGGAGAGTTAATCATTTGTACATAGGAAACTAAAACCTCTTTAGGATCTATCTCATAGTCTCACATGCCAGCAATACAGAGTTCAGGTTTCTTTCTTTCTTTCTTTCTTTCTTTCTTTCTTTCTTTCTTTCTTTCTCTCTCTCTCTCTCTCTCTCTCTCTCTCTCTCTCTCTCTCTCTCTCTCTTTCTCTCTCTTTCTTTCTTTCTTTCTTTCTTTCTTTCTTTCTTTCTTTCTCTCTCTCTTCCTCTTTCTTTCTTTCTTTCTCTCTCTCTTCCTCTTTCTTTCTTTCTTTCTTTCTTTCTTTCTTTCTTTCTTTCTTTCGCCCTCCCTCCCATTTCCTTTCCTTTTTCTTTCTTTTCTTTTTTCTTTCTTTCTATTTTTTCTTAAGAGCAAGGCTCCTTGTTGTATTGACATTTTCAAATTCAGCTGTTAGGCCTGTGGTCTAGGTTAAGTTGCTTGTTGTCAACCATGCTTCTTCAAGCTGTGATACTTTTCCTAGGTTAATATAATCGCATGCTGAAAAAAGGAAGAAAAAAAAATCCACTAAAGATACCCTTAAAAATACAACTCAGTAATGTGTTTCAGAGTGATAGTGTCTTCACTTTTAGCTGCCCTATGAAGTAACAGGCAGGAATATGCAGATCTAAAATCACAGATAGTCTTTCAACATCGTTAGATTCTCCAGTTTATGAGGCACGGAAAGGAAGCCCATATCCATGCGCAAGATAACTTAAAATTATTCAAGCTCTTCACATTTCCCATAATTATACAATTTGGACGCTATTGGGGTTCCAGGAATATGCAATGTACAGAGCTTTGAGGCTGCTGAAAGTGAGGAAATGCTCTTTTTAGAAAACCCTCTTTCACTTGGGTTCTCGTGGCCAGGTATGCATAGACACTGAAGAATGCAACTCCTTTAACACCATTTGAGCACTTTAGTGTGTAAGCCATTCAAAGCCAGTCCAGAATCATTCCATAATCATTCATATAGCTATTCACATCTATCTAAGAAGTGATAGAAAACAATGAAACCAAATATTCCCTAGACGAGAATCAGCAGAGGGTCAGGAATTTAGGTACTCTCAAAAGCACAGTAACTCTGAAAGTGATGAATTAGAACATATGGAAGACAATAAAGAATAAAGTTTAATGAGCTTTTTCTCAAAGCATCCTAGTGTTAATTTCATAGTATGTTGTTCATGAAGGCTACTCAATTTATACTACATTGTTAATGATGAGTACTCAGGTGCCCTGTAGAGTTACTACCTTTGGGTTGGCCCATCTACGCATATCCTGATAGTTGTGAGGCTCCTTTGTCTTATTAGTAGTTTAAGAATGGAATCAAGTTCAATTTACCTACCTATGGAGTGTAGATCTGAGCAGAGGAATCAGGAGTTGCATTAGGTCCCAGCTGTTAAGGAAGACACAGCCATGAACATGTAGAACCACAGATCTGCTTCCTGCCTTTTCCCTGGATGAAACTAGACCTTCCAAAGATCTTGTTCAGAAAAAAAATCCTCAAGTTTTTCAAACATATTTAAAGTTTTCACTAAGAGCCCTTTGGCTTTGTTGACCCAGTGCATTTATTACTTCAATATTAAAATTTTCAGATAAGTGATCAGTGAAAATTAAAAATAAATTTCTGTTGTAGGTAATACATGACAACCCAGCATTTTTGGGTCTCACCGCCTGTTTCAGAAACACTTCACAGTGAAAAAGTTTCCAGATACGTCGATACAGTGGACACCTTGGTCGGCTGTCCATACCTTCTTGCTGTGGGAAAGACAACAGTTTCACTGGATTCTATTTGCTCAGTTGAGGTAAGAAGGTTGAGTGCCTTCAGGTTTTCCCACAGAGGTGTGAACTTCCGGCCACTGAAGGGTTGATGGAGGGGCTCCTCTCCCCTCCAGTGCCAGGGAGTTGTCACACTGAAACAACTGAGCAATAGAAACACTTTGCAAGAGATTGCTGCTTCTCTGTATCCTGGAAAAAGTCCTCCTGTCAACTGTTGGAATTTCCAAGTCATCGTTCCCTTGGCAGCAGGAATTAGAAGACTATGTCAGACTTCAGTGATGTCAGCGCTTCTGAATGCTACCTGTCATCTTAGTCCGAAAATTAAAAGAAAGAAAAAATAGTGGGCAATAAAACAACTGTAGATTTGGGGGACAGAAGGATGTGATCTGAGCCCTACCATTCTCTACCTCTTCCAGGCTCATCCTTAAAAATCCCTCTCCACCTTTTAAAGAAAAAGAATATGGCTTTTCTTTTGAAATTGTACTGGTATAACAAGAAGCTGGCTATTTGCACAACGTGGAGCCAGCCCTCACTGACACCACATCTATCTACTCCAGAACAGTGAAAAATTAAGTTTCAGTTGTCTAAACCAGCCAGAATATGGTCAACCAGAGCTAAGATACATATTACACTTTCACTAATTATTTGTCAACTACCGTCTCTTCTTTCACATGTACAATTATTAGTGTGAAACCTCACGTTAGATCAAGGATGGCTTCAAATGCTGGGAAAGTGATATTGAATGCTACTGAAGCAGCATGGAAAGTCCTGTAAACATCTGAATAATGATTGATGTGTTTACAGTTTCTGTGACAAAAGACACATGGCAATGGCAGACAAGACAGTGCACGCTCTGAGTGGTGGTGCTGTGCAGAAGAAATGGTGCCACTGAATAAGACAAGCAGGTGAGGGAGTCTCTTGAGAAAATCATTTACAGGGTTTTATACATCATTAGGTATGAGAGGAAAATAGCCGTAATAACTAGGGCTTTTCTTTTCCTTTTCAATTAGATCCCAATCCCAGACAAATTATTTTAAAATCTGTCTTGATAGAATACAAGCTACTGGTTAAAGTAGCTCAGATTTTGTATCATGGTAGGCTTTAAAATGATCTATTTTTATATTTCGTTTGCTAATTCTACATATGTTAGATATTTCTTTGTGATAAGTCACATGGGCCATTTTTGGAGATGAGATATTAATGAATGCAGACAGACCCATGGCCTGCAAAAATTAAACACAAAGCCACCAGAAGTGGGTTATAAAGATGCAAACATGTGCTTGTTCTGAAAACCCAAGGAGAACGAACAGCTTTAGTTGATCCGTGGCTAAGCACAGTGGCCAGGGCTCAGAGACACTGAATGCTATTTTGTCCACTTCCCAGAGCTGATGTCAGCCTTCAGCTTGACCTCAACGTGTAAATCAGCAGTGCTCAGACTCTGTATTTCACGGTCCAGATGATTAAAAGAGAGAAAAAAAAATGAAAAACAAAAGACTATTCAGCAAACAGGATCAATTTTACTTTGACAAGCACAAAATTTAAATAGCAAATAGAAATAAACCAGGAATCCTTACCATCTCTGGTTCCTTTAAGATCACAAGAGGGGAATAGATTTAATGTTTCCAAAGGAAATAATGGAGATAACATTAGAGCAGAGAACTTTTTTTTTTTTGCATCTAATATTTGGCTTGGACATGCGTCATCTCCAGCAGTTCATTGCTGCTTGTGGGAACCACTACCTAATGAGGGGTAGTGGTCTTCTTAGGAAGAAGAACTGGTGGGAGTTTACAGGACGATGGGACAGCTGTTTACCAAAAGTATTGATACAGTTATGGAGACATGAGTTAGTTTCCATATAAGCGGATTGTTGCAAAGGTGCTAACTTCCTCAATCTCTGGCTTCTTGTAACACATGGCCCGTTCTAGACAGAATCAAACCATCTAATTCTAGCAGCTGGGAGACCACGCACAAAGTCGAGCAGAAGCTGTAACTTGAAATCATGGACTAAATAAACCTTTCTAGTTTCACAGTGGCTAGTTTCCGGTATTTTGTTGTAAAAATGGAAATGAATTAATAAAACCTTATAAAACATGCTAGGAATTTTCACATTGTTTACCAAGCATATGTTATAATGACCCAGATCCACAGATGATAACTAGAAATCCAATACTTTATTCTTGTCTACTTAGGCAACATATATAATGGCAGTATCATTTTGATAACTGGATATGTAACTTTAGAATTTTGAAGCTTTATTGGCTTATATTGCCTGATTTATACAGTAGGCACTGAAAACATTATTTGGTTCATGACGGGTAGATGAAAAATCATTCATCATTGACCTTGGGTATGGTCAGTGGCTCTCAAGGTTTTGGCAGGATCTCTTCAAGGATATGGAGCAGCATAGTCTACTAAAGTCAGTGAGGATCAAAACCAAAGAGGAAGAATTCATAGAGAAATTTCTGGGCAGAGGAATAGAATAGGTGACAAAAGTAGTAAAAATTTTTCTGCGCTCTGAATACCAGGGTAGGAAGTTGTTCTTTCCAGAATTAGAATAATGCAGCAAAAATGTGAAAGCTCACAGATCTCAGGACTAAACTCACACTGAGTAAAACAACTCAGAAAACTAAAATAATTCAAGTGAATGAAAGAGCGAGTTTCAGTTTCAACTATACACACACACACACACACACACACACACACACACACACACACACACACACACACACAAGCTTGAATTCATGCCATTTAGGATGCCCCCTCTTACAAACGGTCTACAATTAGCCAGTGGAACCTTATTCCCCCTTTCAGCATCGTCTTCTTGTGCTTGCATCCCTTTGACCATGCCCCCAAGCCTTGCAGTGACCCAGCACTACTTTTTTCCCTCTCTGTCTTCCTCACTTTTCTTCACCTTTTTGTTGTTGTTTTGCAGTAACTCATTGCTATGCACAGAGGACAGTATTCTATTCACTAGCAGCTCCAAAATGTGGACATGTCAAAATTATCTCCAGAAGACTTCTTACTGCATTGTAGAGTTCCCCCTCAGGATGGAAAGAAGAAATTATTCATGGCACAGATTTGAACATGGGTTAAGATAGTCAATACCCTCAGAGCTCCCAGGGACTAAACCACCAACCAGAGTACACATGGAGAGACCCATGGCTCCAGCTACATATCTAGCAGAAGATGACCATTTCAGACATCAATGGGAGGAGAGGCTATTGGTTCTGTGAAGGCTCGATTCCCAAAATAGGAGAATGCAAGTCAGGAAATTGGGGGAGTGGTGAGTAGGGGGAGGGGGGATGGGATAGGGGGTTCTTGGAGGAGTAATGAGGAAAGAGGATACTATTTGAAATGTAAATAAAGCAAATATCTAATAAGCAAACAAACAAACAAAAAATTCCTCTACATAAGGATGTTACTTCCTCCTTCCAACCTGTAGGATCTACAGACTAACCTTAGTCCTTGGTATAGGCAGCAAGGGCCTTTACCCACTGAGCCATCTTCTAGTTCCAAGATCTTAGGCATCAAATAGAAGCACACATTAAGGGTGGGGAAACAAACAAACAAAAAAGATAGTCAATAGATTTGTTTTTAAACATTTTTACTGTGTGAATCCTATTGAATTATTTATAGAAAATGATAATTTGCCAACTTATTAAAAACAAATTCCAATATTCTTGTTTGCTCTGCATTGGTACTAACTGTCCAAGGCATACTCTTAATTTATAAGATTCATGACCTTCATCATCAAAATACTGCCTGACTCTACTGTGTAGTACCTGGAAGGAGAAATCGTAAGATTAGAAGGAGTATCTGTGATTTGGGTGGGTCTTGAGGAAATAGAAATTTAGTTCCAGGCTTCATTTTGCTTTGGATCAAAGCAATGAAACTTCAGTTTCATTGGGTTTTAACTTGCCTCTTACCTCTTAAGGTGATTGGATAACTTCAAACAATGTATGGGTAAGGGTTCAACATGATTTGAAGAGACAGAGAATTGACTAGATTAGCCCCTGCAGACAGACCTAGCTGACATGTCCTTCCTTTTCTTTTTTTATTCCCATCATTTGTTATCATGCTGTTGACATGTTCGAGCATGTGTATATGTAGTATTATAAGTATTATTATTATAAGAAGGAAGACCAGGAAAAAAATCACTCTTTTCTGATATCATTCCTGATAAACAAGCTTTAAATGATAATTCTCTCCTGTTATAATTTGCTAGGAACCTTTGTTATGTATCCTTGTATCAAGATGATTTTGTGTCTCTGCTAAACAAGAAACCCTTCATGAAGAAGCTATCATTAATGAACAAAGATGTGGTCATTCAGATCTGAACCAGGGTGCCTAGGCCTCAACACTGCTGACACTTGAAGACAGACTGGTCTTTGCCATGAATAGTTTGGCAGCATCACTGGACTCTGCCAATTAAATGCGAGCAGCCACCTTGCATACTTAGCATTTTTCTCAACTTGACACAAGCTAGAGTCATCTGGAAAGAGACACCCTCAACTGAGAAACTGCTCCATCAGATTGAGTATAGTCAAGTCTTTGGGGAGTATTTTCTTGACTAATGGTGGATATAGGAAGACCTGACTTACTGTAGGCAGCGCTGCCCTCGGGCAGGTGGTCTAGGGAGTATAGAAAGGTAGAAGAACATGAGTCTGAGGCACAAACCAGTGAGCAGGTCTCCCCCCGCAACCCCCCCCAGGTTTTCTGCTTCTGCTTGAATTCCTACCCTGACTTCCAGTAATGTGAACTGTGATCAGGACCTGTAAGACAAATAAACATCTCCCTCCCCAAGTTGCTTTTGGTCATGGTGTTTGTCACACCCACATAAAAGTAAACTAGGACATTGCCTTTTCGATTTAAAAACAGGCAGAATTTCCCAGATTTTGATAAATATCTTTTGTATAAAGTAATTATATATTTCATTTCAGAAAATTATATTTATGTAAGTAAATGTATCTTTGAATCAAAAACTTGTAGCTTTGATCTAGAACTCATTCCCTTGCCTTTCTCTTCTTTTTTCTTGCCTTTCTCTTCCTCCCTTCTTTCCCCTTCATGTTAGAGATTGTCCCCAAGGCTTTGCAAATGCTAAATCATGCTGCGCCACTGTTACGCATATGCTCACCACTAACACCTAGTATGGCATTTCTAGGCCTTTACATTTCCTCTTTTATATTCAGTACACTCTGCACTGTCACAGAACTAATTTTTCTGCCACAAATGACAGGAAACACACACACACACACACACACACAGAGAGAGAGAGAGACACGGAGCTGTGTATTCCAGAGAATTAGTTTGGTAAGACGCCAACACAGTTAATTCACTCACTGTTACGCTCACCCAATTCACTTAGCTCTGCTAATCTACAGTAATATTCAAGATGAGCAAAAGTATGGCATAACATGCTTTATATTTGGCTATGCTCATAGTAAATTGAGGAAATTGATTTAAAAAATGCTTTAAACTATTGAATCAGACACACCGAACAAGATGTTTTTGCACACAGGTCTCTGCGTGTCTAGGTGTACTTGCTCTAGACACAAAGCTAAGCTGATGGGTTTACAGTGTCAGTGCATGGGGCAAGGAATTGATGGAAGATAACTTTAAATGAAGTTTGATTACATTTTCCATGTAAGGTTTCAGAGTTCAAGACTGTTTTAGACTCTGGAAGAAATTAGTTCTGATAACCAGGGATTAAGAATCAACCATAAAGCCTTTGAGTAGTATTTAGATAATAAGTAGATGCAAACTCTTGGGTAAATAGTCGTGATTCTTAGGTCTGGTGTGTAGCAAACAGCAAGAATGGCCTACAGGAAATCTCACAGTTCTGGATTCATCAGATAATCTCTAAAAGTAGGAAGAAGGAAGAAAAAAAAGAATACATGATTTACTTAAAGGAGAAACAAATGAATGAGAACCTATGTGATAAACTTTATAAATAGAGAGCCAGGAGGACAATGCGGTGATGGTCACCAGATTGTCTCACAGCAACACTACTGAGCAGCTCCAGAATCTGCACATTTGAAGAAGGGACAGTGGTGATCCCCAGAGCCACATAGGAGAATTGACTTTATTTTTCCTTATCTGGTGTGTGGGAAAGAATTTTCCTATCATTGACTGATGCCAGGATCCTGTGGTGCTAGGGAGCCTGGTGACATGGTCTTGATTTGAAAACACAGACTTGTAAGAGACATGTCATCTCTCTTACAATGTCAATGTGGGGCTCCTAGAGATACACACTCAGACTCTCCTTCCAGGAGGGGCATGCTGCCCAATTAAGGTCTTCAGTCTCTATTGCCAGCACTTTCAGGTCTGCCTCAGCTGCTGAGAGCCCGAGGGAATGTGGAATGGAAGGAAGGAATGGTGGCAGCTTGCATCTGTAGCCTGGCAAAAGGGGATAGGAAGGCCAAACTCATTAGTCCAACATGAACCCTGTGAAGGAAGAGGCTTTGATGAGTCAGAGTTATGGTTCACAGGGTTTTATTCCTCTGCCTGCCAGAGGAGGAAACTTTATCTTCCTGTCCATGGAATTTGCAATAACACTGTGTACCTCAAAGTACACTCCAACATCTGCTTCCAGAAACCCAACTCGTGACAGTTGTACCACATACAGAAGCGATAGAGTGGAAGTTAGCAGCATTTGGCAGCTCTCACCCATCCTTCCTCTTGTATATCCTCAGTCCCAGATATAGGAACTTTTATGCTGCCTTTATTTACTTGGAGACTGGTCTTAGAAACCTTTGCAATACTGCTGTGCTGTTAGGACAATTGGGTGGCCATTCGTAGAACCTCAACGCCCATTTACATGTTTGGCCATTAGGATAGTGTTGAAGTGATCTGCAAGATACCAGTTCCCATAAACACTTACAGTGTAACACAATCCAACCCAACACTGTGGATGCTCACAGGATTCATCACATCCTTTCACTAAATGTTAGGAGCTATCTTACATTGACTTTGACAAGTTTTTGATTATATTTTGCCATGGAAGTATAATCCTTTTCTTTATAAACACAGAGGCAACCTGTGTTTATCAACACACATCTGGGAAATGGGCTAACTGGGTAGACAGATATTCTTGAGGTTGTTGAAGTGTAAAGGAAAAGAAACAAAAAGAAACATGGAGGGAGCAAAGCAGATCCATCAATCTGATCATCAAGGAGAGAAACAGGGCAGGAGAGCTTCCTATAGGACAAATTACACGGCTCTGCAAAGTGGTCCTCAGATCTAATAGAAAATATCCAAGAAGCTTGTTTGATTATTACTGGATTAAAGAAATTGCCATTGCTGTAGGGAAAACTGATTTCATTAGCCTAGTAGTTCTACACTTCAACACATTTTTGGAAATAAAAATTGTATCTTGAAGATACCAACTATTTCGTGCCTCATGACAAGAGCATGCTGCTTGCTTAAGTTCAGAGGAGAGCGAGCACTGTTGATTGGTATTGACATTGTCCTCTATACAATAAAGAACATGTAGGAAGGGAGCATATTGCTTGCATATGTATGTGAAAGGGACTGAGATGGGAGGCAAAGACTTCTGTTACCTCTTCCACCTCCCAAAAATACTCAACCTGTCTTTGCAAGGTCTTAAGATAGCCCTTACTACAATTTGTGTGTGGGCATCAAGGCTAAGCATTGATATTAGAAGAGTTTTATTTAAGAGAAAATTATATACTATGGCCTCTTAAACTCCTGCATATATTTATACATCAGAAATCAACTAAAACAAGAATCAGATATTTTTGCCAGTGACTGTGTGTCACCAAGGTCATCTTCTGCTGAAGAAATATTTGGGTAACTGGTAGAACAGGTATAAGTTACATTTACCTCAGTGATTGTAATTGAATATATCATATATAGTCAATTAGTATTATTACATATAGCCAATTAGTATTATTAGTAATGATAGAAAATTCATTCAGATATAATTCAAATTCTGAATGAGTTTTCTATCATTACTAATAATGTAAAACCATCTAATTTCCTTAAGTCATCTCCTGGTTCTACTATGCTGCACAGAGCTTGGCACTATTAGTTTTCTCACTACAGAGGTGAGTATGTCCAAAGCATACAGGCAGTGCAAGGTTTTCTTGAGGATAAATTAACCAAGAAGTTGGAATGATACCCAGGTCTTGCGGAAGACCAGATTCAGCATACTTTGCTGATCTCCAGGAATAGGATGTGAGCTTCATCAGGGTAGAGATGAAAGTTGACTACTACCAAACCAATAAACATAAGTAGTGCCAAGCACAGAGTCAGTGACTACTGAATGGATCGACTCACCATTGGTAAGTGTGAACAGAATGTGCTGCTTTCCAACCTTTTCCTAACATACCCCGGTCCAACAGAATTTCAGTACCATGCTGTAATGATGATTCTCCATGGATACCAAATTGCTAGGAAATAGAAAGAACAAAGACCACGAGAGCAGACAATTCAGAAACTCAGCTTCCATGTAGGTTGCTGAAACAGCCCATGGTCTGAAACAGCCCCTGGTCTGAAGTAGCCCCTGGTGTGAAGTAGCCCATGGTCTGAAGTAGCCCCTGGTGTGAAGTAGCCCCTGGTCTGAAGTAGCCCCTGGTGTGAAGTAGCTCATGGTCTGAAGTAGCCCCTGGTGTGAAGTAGCCCCTGGTGTGAAGTAGCCCATGGTCTGAAGTAGCCCCTGGTGTGAAGTAGCTCATGGTCAGCCGTTCTCA
Source organism: Tokudaia tokunoshimensis (assembly GCA_036184795.1). NCBI lineage: Eukaryota > Metazoa > Chordata > Mammalia > Rodentia > Muridae > Tokudaia > Tokudaia tokunoshimensis. Next base: position 56,780,818 of record BTHU01000013.1, on the reverse strand, counting down.
CCCACAGGCTTTGCTTATGTGCCGTTCTCACATTTGGATTGAGTCTTTCTAGTTACGTGTGCTTAGTTTGTCAGTACAATAAGCTACATTTGATTAATCATTTGTTTTCCCCCGACTGAGAGGCATTTTAATTGAACCGTTAATAGCTACCTTACAGTGTGAGAAAGATTCACAGTGAAGTAGGAGCCCTTGCAAGCTGAAACTGGAGCAACATTGAGCACAGTGTGTGCTCGAGCGGTGATAAAATGAGGGTTCAGAAGAGTTTTCCAGGGACAGATGTTCTTTTGCAGTAAGGTGATGGCTCCTACAAGTAGCCCAGATTACAGGGCTCCAGAAATCTGTTTCATGAGATTTTTGTATGAAGGTTTTAATTAAATGTATTCAGGGAACTTAGTGCAATATTGAACCAAAAACCAAAGTCAGAATATATGTCGATTTTTTTTTCCCCAATGACTTTGAAGGAATTAGTTATGGTAGACAGTTTAGGGTAAGGGAGACTCCCTCACCCCCTTCAAGGACGTGGTTTGGTCTATATAAGAACTACCATGAAACCAAAATGAAAGGTTTATTCTTCATGGATGAAAATACTGATTATATCTCAGACAAAAATGACACAGAACTGGTCTTTTTCTCCATACCAAAGCATGCTGCGATTTTTTTTTATAATGGCTTCAGTCAGTAATCATATATCTTTGCTTCAAGTTGTACTTCACTCAAATAGAGTACTTTAAAATATACCACAGCACCATTAACGTGATTGCTACCTGCTGCACACCAGAACAGGCAGAGAAGCTGACTCGCTGTGCGATTTGTCATAGGGCCCACAGCTCAGGACAGGCAGACACAGTAATTTTTCAAGTTAACCACTGAACCGTGTTGCAGAAATCCAAATTCTGTGATAATACAAGTAGAAAAAAATACAATTATTTATTTATAAGATGTTTCCTTTGCTATATTTTCTGTGCTAGGAAGTAGCAAATTGTGGTCAAAGAGAGGGATTCTTCCTAAGTAGGTGTCTAGAGCTTAACAACTATGAAAGTCTACATCCTGGGCCACCTACCACAGTGTATATAACCAAACCTTCTAGCTGGCAGATCGGAAAAAGCATAGATTCTCAGATTCTAGGAAAGCATATGGTATAGATGCTCATTTAACTCTGTTTAGCGCACTGATTTCATTGAGTTTTGATTTTTTTTTCATGTGTGAACAATGAGATTTTTCAGTGTTGATAAACAACTGCTAAACCTAGAGGATTAGAGAATGCATAATATACTATCCTTCCCTTCTCTATGTCTGGCCATGTCAGACGGATCTATTTATAGTAAAATACCGCTAATGTTATGATAAACTGCACAAAACACTAAGCAATTAATTTGACCTAAGTGTCAGGGACAGTCTTGTTGAGGTCCTAAGACTGTATTTGGATTTAGGGAGCATGTCAGACACAGAGCAAAATGTAGGAAGCATGTGACAAGCCTGTGGGCAAAGTCTATACCCAGAAAGAATGGAGTAATGGATGTGTCTGGAAAGGGGGATGCTAAGAAACAGGACCCCAGCAAAGCTCTGAGGAGTCATTCTGAGTTTCTAAGATGAAACAATAGGTATCTGGACTTCTGCAGAAGCCTGGGCTGAATGAAGAATCTGTTTTCTGGGAGCCGGTAAGACTCAGGGAGTTAACATACTGGTTTTGTGTTTTGGCCTCATGTCCAGCTTCCTTTTACTGTGCCAAAGAACTTTTTTCTCCACCAATATCCTGGTTCCTCCATGCGGCTCCTGAAAGGAAGCACCTGGAGTCTGCCCAGCAGCCGCTGGAAGGAGGTGGTTCCGGCCCCCACATGGCTTCAGAAGATCGAGTGCATCCTCTGATGTGCCACATTGTTTACACCCAGGCATAGGCTCTTGGTCAAAATCCATTTTTTCTTTTTATGTTTTTCCTTAAAGAGTTTTAAAACTTGCATGAGATAATATTATCAGAGTATCCACATGCATTCTAGAAATATGTAGTCTGTAGATTATCTTAAAAGGTTAAATGCCTCTTACTCACCTGTTCACAAGGGGGTCACCCAAAGCAGTAAGGACCCATTAGTATTTTAAGGGAATTCAGATGTCTCAACCTTTTAATTTTTCTTATCATTAATTAAAGAAGCTATGAAGTGGAGACAGGTCATTTGCTAAGTCTGTACGTGTCCAATTTGTCTTACTTCAGCTCTAATTTTATTTTATTTAAATGTCTCTCATTTTCTATGAATACAAAGTAGATGCTTTTGCTGCCTGGACCTTGGCATTTCTGAAACGCCTTCGGTATCCACATGTAAATGTGCTCCAGAAACGTGCCCACATTTGCCTGTTTCCTAGACATTGCCGCTTCTCGAACCTTCTGTTCAGACTTCTCCTCCACTTTGAATGACTCTCTGTCTGTGAGGGAAGGGGAGAAAGGTCACATGGGAGATACTAGTATTTGTGCTGATCCTTATCGTAGTAGATAGGTGTTAATATTTCACATTGATTTAAATCACACCATTATGTGAAATAAATTTGTCTCAAATTTAGTTTGAGACTAAATCAGAAAGCTTTCTTTTATGGTTTCATTAAAATAGTTACTCCATACATATTTCCTCTGGATGTCCAACTGTCTCCTCAACCAGCTTATTTTAATTACCAAGGTGAGTGAGTCCCCCACTCCATTAAATCCCCAGCAAAGTACTTCTTGTGTAGATAATTTCATGAGATCAAAATGAAATCTAACCATGCGGATTTTGTTTTTTAAATAATGGGACATCTTTAGTGTGTCCCATGTACTTGAGAGAGGGTTAGCACCTATGATGATGTAAATCAAATCTAAATCATTCTTTATCTGTTATTCTAACTTATGTATTCAAACTAAAATTAGATATATGTTAATAATTATAAATCTGGCTCTTAAATAGCAGCACGTTGCACCTACATTGTTTCTGTTATTATATTTTGAACTATATAGCTATTGATTTATCATTCTTTACTCTGTAGTAACTTTTATGCCCCCTTTGTTTTTTTGTACTGACCATTCCATGAACTGTCAAAGGAGCTAAAGAAAAATTGCCAGCTGCAACTATTCAGTACCTAATCGAAAAGAATGTAGATAAAAAATAAGCATATAATGTTTCTCCATTTTTATAAATGGTCAGGGGGAACTCAACCTGTTTTTTATTCTATCCTGTCATTAAATAGCATAGTGGAAATTCTGAATGGGAAGGTTTTTGCAATCTTGGAAGTAATTAGACACATCCATAGCACATTACACATACTCATATACTCTCACATGTACTGGCACAAACACACACACCCTCCCACAAACATGAAAATTCTTACACACAGGCACACATATCCTTACGCAAAATGGCTCACAGATGTATTTATCCCTTGTAGTTTAGCACTTTCTGAATCAGAGGTATAAGCCATTTTAACAATATTAACACAGGATTTTTTTCCATCTTCTCTCTTCAATGTCTTTAATATTTCATGATTTTGATTCTACAGAGTTTCTGTCTCTTTGAATAAGTTTTTATGTATTTAATTTTCAGGTTATTTAGATTGGTATTCTTTTACTGTTTTCTTTTTCAATATGTCCATTGTTAATATATATAATGAATATATATATGTACATATATATGTACATGTATATATTAAGTGTCGTGTCAGGGAAAGTCTTGTCGAGGTCCTATGGCTGTATTTGGATTTCAAGAGCATTTCAGATAGATTTATATACATGCATAATATATGTGTGTGTACATGTACATCATATACACATAGACATAGACATACACATACATATACATGTACGTATATAAAACCTTCCTTCACACACTGGAACCCATCCACAGTGGAGGAGGAGTTTGAACAGAAGGCTCCAGAAACTGCAATCTCTAGGAAACAACCAAAGTGAGCATGTTTTTGGAGCATATTTACATGAGGATACTGAAAGAATTTCATATATATATATATATACATATATATATGTATATATATATATATATATATATATATATATATATGCACGTGTGTGAATATGTGTGTATCTGATCAGTTTCACTCACTAGATATTTTTATTAGCACATATTAATTACAGAAAGCAATGGGTTTTGTTGCGACCATTTTATGCATGCAAATGAGATATTCTGATCATGTCTATCCCTCCTAATACCCACTCTTCTTGACTGCCCCATCTCCTTCCTAATCTCTTATGTCACTTCTACTTCCTCCCTTCATCCATCCCCAGATTCTACATAAAAAGAAAATAAAGTCTGGTCATTTTAGATTCTTTTTATGGCTGAGTTTTGTGAGTTTATGTGTGTAGGTATGTGTGCATGTATATGTGTGTGTGTGAGTAATTAGGGATTAACATTAGCTAATATTAATATTGTTAAAATAGCTTACATTTCTGACTCTGTAAGTGCTAAATCCACAAGAGGTAAATAGGTATATGAGTCCTGTGTGTGTGTGTATACATATATACATATATATATGTCTACAAATGTAGAGATATATATGAACATATATGTGAACATATAGATGTATCTGTATGTATACATGTATACATATATATATGTACAAATATATGCATATATATGTTCATACCCATACATCATATACATATGCATATACATATGCACATGCACATACACATACATATTCATACATATGGAAGCACTAAATTCCCAAATAGACAAAATAATCCTGAACAACAAAAAAAAAGTTGCAGGTATCACAATACTTGATTACAAAAAATATCACTGAGCCATAGATGTTGGGAACTGGTTTTAATGCTTTGTCTTACTTCAGCTCCCAATAGCCGGGGCTTCCAGACCTGAAGGTCCTTGATCCAGCTGGCTTCAATTGGTAAAAAAGAATTGCCATAGAGCCAATGTCTGGGCAGGGAGACAGGGTGGGACTTTTACACTGCATGGGTAAGGGACCGAGAGAGAGGAAGAGGAGAAATCTCAATGACTGGGTATGAGAACGATGAAACTTAAAGGCCCACCAGCCTGTAAGAATCCAGGAAAGTGGCCCTAGGGGCTACTTCCCCGATTGGGTCTGAGGTAGCAGAGATGAAATATAGATTTTAAAAGATCTTAACTCAGTAATATTGGAGGGGAGTGTTTGCTAGCCACAGGGTGGTTTAGGTTTGTGGTTTGTGTGTGTACCTTTCATTTGAGAATTCAGAGTGCTCTTGGGTGGGTACAGATGCCTGTAAGACCAATCAGGAGCCAAAGTATTTTAACTAATTCACTGCTACACATAGATACCAAAGTAACATGGTGTTGGAAAGATAAATAATGCATAAATAGGTAAAACACAATATAATAGATCCTCAGAGCTCCTAGCATCTGATTCTTGATAAAAAGCTTAAGAATAGATTATGCTTTGTGGTTTTTTATTTATTTTTTTATTTTTTATTTTTGGTTTTTTTCGAGACAGGGTTTCTCTGTGTAGCCCTGGCTGTCCTGGAACTCTGTAGACCAGGCTGGTCTCGAACTCAGAAATCTGCCTGTCTCTGCCTCCCAAGTGCCAGGATTAAAGGAGTGTGCCACCACTGCCCGGCTAAGAATAGATTATGCTAAAGATAGTTTTTTTTTAACTAATACTGTTGAAAAAGCCTAATATACACATGGAAAGACTCAAGGCAGTTTCTCGTTGTTCACTCCATACAAAACCCAACCAAAAGGATGATATATCTTAGTACACAACATGTCTCATTACAACTTCTAGAGGAAAACATAGAGAGGACATTTCAAGATATTGTCATATAAATATAGTATTCCTATTGTTTAGGAAACAATAACAATAGTTGATAAGCCATATTATATAAGAATAAAACTTTTATGAGAGCAGAAAAAACATCAGAGTAAAGACAGCCTGCAGAATACAAGAAGAATATTTATAGTCTGTTATTTTAAAAATAGAATAATATCCAGCATACATAAAGAAGAAAAAAATGTAATGTCAAAAGAGCAAATTTGTCCAATCAATAAATAGGGAAACTAGAAACTACTTTTAAAGAAAAAAGTTCAAGTTGCCAATAAATATATAAAAAATGGTTTCAAAATGCTTAGTCATGAAGGGAATGCAAATCTTTCCCTAGTCAGAGTCACTAAGATGTGAAGTATGTAAAAGCTGATTAGATATGGAGAAATAGTCTTATATATCATTGATGGGAGTAGAAATCAGTATATCCACACAGAAATCAGTATGGACTTTCAAGTAGAACTCCTGAAATTAGGAACAGTAGTCCTGGGAATGAGGAAAGTCTGAATGGCTATATGTGCATATCATGTTCACTGAGAAGTTATACACAATGGTAAAGTCATAGAGTCACCTAAGTGCCCATGAATGGATGAATGGATAAAGAAATCACACACACACACATACACACAGACATGCATGTGTGTGCACATGCGCATGTGTGCATGCACGCACATTCATACACACACACACACACACACACACACACACACACACACACACACACACAATTTAGCCATAAAAAATCTAAAAAGCACTTTATTTTTCTCTTATATGAAATCTGGGGGTGGGGATGGGGAGGAAGTAGAAGAGACATAAGAGATATGAAGTGGAAGTTTCTGGTTATGTCATGTGATGCAGACTCACATGGTGTTTTACTAAGACAGACTCAGGTGGTTTTTGCTGAGGCAAGACCAGGGGAGGACATGTGATGTTTGGAGGGAGTATAAATAGGACTTATCACTAGCTTTGAGATGCTTCGCTGGTCTCTTGTATTCACTTTGATGAGAGAGGCACAGCAGAGAACTTCTCCTGGCTTCCCTGGCAGATGTTTGCTCTCACTGATTTGGGCGGATTAGGTGGAGGCCAGGCTGTTTCTGCTGGATGGTTCTACCGCTGCTGATAAGTGTTGTGTTTGATATCCTCACACAATTGAACTGGACTGCTGGTACTCTGACAAACAAAAGTTGGAATCGCCCCAAGGAACTAATTCTGAACAGGTCTACATCCCCTTGTCCTATTTACCATCTTCTCTCCCCTACCTTTGGAGGGTGGGCTAGAAGGGTGGTTGAAGCGTTTGTGAACACTTATTAAAAGTAGATTTTTTTTTCTTTTCTTTTTTTTTTAAAATTCTAAGCCTGCAAAAAAGAGGAAGGGGATGGGGCAGTTGAGGAGAGAGGGTATTAGGAAGGATAGACATGATCAGAATATCTCATTTGCATGCATTAAATGATTACAACACCCATTGCTTTCTAAAATTAATAATATGCTAATAAAAATATCTAGAGAGTGAAACTAGCTAATTTGTGCACAAATACATGCACAGTTCTGGTCCCAAACAGAATCCCTCATTTTGTTAGAAAATAACTTTTCATGTTCGTCATGTTCTAAGTCTCCCCATGTTCTGCCTGAAATCTGTTTCAAGGATGGTGTCTGTCTTTCTAGAGCCACACTTGAAACCATCAGTGTCTCGTGTTCACACTTTTGTTTTTAAAATAAGTCCACAAAGCCACCAGAGTCATAGCCCAGAGAGGAATTTTTCCTTCTTTATAAAAGTCTGCCTGTGCCCCTTACAAGCCTAATGAGCAAATAAAGTCCCAGATGTAAGTTGTTTTAGCAAAGCTTAAAAGTGTTTTCTTGGCTTGTGTTCAAGATTCTCTTTAAATATCTCACCATAAAAATCTCCTGACTGCTTTTCTTTGTGGAACTGAAATGGCATATTGGGAAAATATGTATTTTCATTTAAAATAAAAAAAAAATGAGCACACAGTAAAAACGTTTTGTCCCAAGAAGCTTGAATTACAAGCTCTCAGCTCAAACTTCTTTTGAAGTTTTAATTCCCCCTTTTCTATATAAAGAATCCAGGACTAAGCTATATAAATATATGCTATAGGAAATCTGGCTGATACAAGAACTCAAAGCTTCTTTTGGAACTTTTGAGAAAATAGTGTTATCTGAGTATATCCTGTTCTTTTGAGACTACAGAATTATAGCTAGAAAAAAAACCTCCCATAATATAAATAAAAATTAAATGAACAGCAATAAAACAATAAAGATGGTGCATTAAAAATACACGGGAGCTAATTCCTCGGCTTTAGAAATATTTAAGCATTGATATTTTAATCATGTTTTGATTTTCACTTTACTTGTTGGCATCCTCACATAAAAATAACGGAAGGAAGCGAACTCAATTCTAAGCTCATTTTTCCTTGTATGCAGGTCTGATAAAGGACTTGTTAAAAAGGCTAAAAGGCCAAATGGAGCACCTGATGGTCCCTGAAATGTGAAGTCTTTTATGTTCATGTTCTCATCTGCTCCAGAATCAAGAAAGCAGTATAATTGGATCTGGGAATGAGGACCAGGCCTGTATGGTATATCAATGTCCCACAACCTCAAGTGAGACATATTTAGAATATACAAGGACGATGGCTGTATATCACAGTCAGATTGAATTCCAATTGTTTATCATTTAATTGTAATTTAAACATTCTTTTTAGGAAAAAAAAAGATAACTCTAACTCCCAAATTTCTGGAGTCTTTCTTACATTGCTTTGTAAAGACTTACTGTCCATTTTATTAATTTTTCTTCCTCCAGTGCTATCTGAGGTAATCTAAATTTTGATGCAGTTCACATTCAATTAGACATTAATTAGCATTTTTATATTATTTTTTTAAAAAAATTAACTTAATTTTGTTTATATCATCACCCTGCTGGATAGGTTTATGTCAACTTGACACAGGCTAGAGTCCTAGGAGAGGAGAGAAACTCAACTGAGAAAATGCCTTTAAATGATCATTGTGTAAATATACCACATCTTCTGAATCCATTCCTCCATTGAGGGACATCTGGGTTCTTTCCAGCTTCTGGCTATTATAAATAAGGCTGCTATGAACATAGTGGAGCATGTGTCCTTATTGCATGCATGTAAAGCCTCTGGGTATATGCCCAGGAGTGGTATAGCCGGATCCTCCAGGAGTGTCATGTCCAGTTTTCTGAGGAACCGCCAGACTGCTTTCCAGAGTGGTTGTACCAGCTTGCAATTCCACCAGCAGTGGAGGAGTGTTCCTCTTTCTCCACATACTTGCCAACAACAGCTGTCTCCTGTGTTTTTGATCTTAGCCATTCTGACTGGTGTGAGGTGGAATCTCAGGGTTGTTTTGATTTGCATTTCCCTAATGACTAAGGATGATGAACATCTCTTTAGGTGCTTCTCAGCCATTAGATATTCTTCAGGTGAGAACTCTTTGTTTAGCTCTGTACCCCAGTTTTTAATAGGGTTACTTGCCTCTCTGGAGTTTAACTTCCTGAATTCTTTGTATATATTGGATATTAGCCCTCTGTAGGATGAGTAAAAGAACCCCTGGGGGAATCAGTATCCCGGACCTCAAGCTGTACTACAGAGCAATAGTGTTAAAAACTGCATGGTATTGGTACAGTGACAGGCATGTAGATCAATGGAACAGAATTGAAGACCCAGAAATGAATCCACACTCCTATGGTCACTTGATCTTTGACAAAGGAGCTAAAACCATCCAGTGGAAAAAAGATAGCCTTTTCAACAAATGGTGCTGGCTCAGCTGGAGGTCAACATGCAGAAGAATGCAAATTGATCCATTCTTATCTCCTTGCACTAAGCTCAATTCCAAGTGGATCAAAGACCTCCACATAAAACCAGACACACTGAAACTAATAGAAAGGAAACTAGGGAAGAACCTTGAACATATGGGCACAGGGGAGAATTTCCTGAATAGAACTCCAATAGCTTATGCTCTAAGATCAAGAATTGCCAAATGGGACCTCATTAAATTACAAAGTTTTTGCAAGGCAAAAGACACTGCCAAAAAGACAAAGCGGCAACCAACTAACTGGGAAATGATCTTTACCAGAAGAAAAGATTCATATTGTTGTTCCTCCTATGGGGCTGCAAGATCCTTCAGCTCCTTGGGTCCTTTCTCTAGCTCCTGAACCAACCAGTACCCCCAGAGCTCCCAGGGACTAAACCACCAACCGAAGAGTACACATGGAGGAACCCATGGTTCCAGCTATATAGGTAGCAGAGGATGGCCTTGTTCGACATCAAAGGGAGGACAGGCTCTTGGTCCTGAGAAGGCTCAATGCCCCAGTATAGGGGAATGCCAGGATAGGGAAGCAGGAGTGGGTGGGTTGGTGAGTGTGTTGGGTGGGGGGGAACCAGGAAAGGGGATAACATTTGAAATGTAGATAAAGAAAATATCTAATAAAAAAAGAGAAGATAATAAATTGCCCAGCTAGAGAAACTCCATAGCTTCTCAGTGCTGTTCACTCTAATAAAAATATCACTTATGGATCATTCTTTGCCCCACAGTCACTGTACTGGGTCATTTTTCAGACTTTCAAGGATAACTTTCATGGATGACTCCTTTTCCCCATTCAGAAGATCAGTGCCCTGAAATCTGAGAAGTTAAACTAAGTGCTCAAGCCACTGAACTGTTGGGACAAGAACTCTTGACAATGGGGTCCTAAGTGGAACTGTTCTCACACATCTGTCTTTGATCTCTCTGATATCAGATTTAAGTGATTGGATATGGGATCCCTTAACATGGAGGAAGCCTGTTTCTAGATTGTGAATCTTTGAATGTAGCTGAGACTATTCCTGTGAAGAACTTCATTAACTGTGTAGTTATAAAAGAACAACTAAAGTGATTTAAAAGATTTAAACATATTAAGACTACAGCTTAAAATTTGGCATTATGAGACAAACCATGAATTAGAACATAAAATGTAAAAATAATCACATTTATGATAAAAAGTTGCAAATAAAACAGATCACATTTTGATTTTTATTATTAGCCAGATACTTTGTATCACTACATGGTCTCCATTAACAGAATTCTACTGTTTTCACTGGCTTATATAGTCATAACTTTGTTATCTGCCAGATGGATAGTTTGCTTGCAGACGGAGTGAATAAAACCTTGGAAATATTTAAATTATGTATCACAGGAAACTCAACTTTGTGTATGTTTTAGTGCACTGTTAGGAGATAAAGTGAATTACTGAATAATTTTGATCTAGCTGTGGAAAACACCTATACTTAATGTCATTTTAATTTACTACTTCATTTCCAAGTCTGAAAGAATGCTAGGTGTTGAGGCAACAAGGGACGACTTGCTCATTCTCAAGATAACAAAAGAGCTGGAATCCATCTCACAGCCCTGCTAGGCACTGTGCCCAGGTCGTGCTTTGATTCACAATGGGCATCCTCGAAGTTCAGCTGAAGCCGTGCTTCTGTTTTGTTATGTTTTTTAAGAGGATATTTTGGTAGTAATTTTTGGTACTTAATTTGTAACTAATCCTTCCTGATGAGGAACATAATGATATTGCAGAGTCAAACTGAAAGTTTATCTCAGGCAGGCACTAAAACCTGAGACATGATTATACTCATGAACTGCTGAATCTATTCTGAGGCTCTGACCTCATTTCCACGAAAATAGACCTACACTCCACACATTCAGTGGTTCACCGAGGGCAGTTTAATCTGCCACATCATTTGAATATGAATACACGCACTTTTTAGACAGATCAACAATGCCCTTTTCTTGTTTCCCTTGCAGGTTCAAGTTTCCTTTGTTTGGTAGTTAGATCAGATCAGTAAGAATGCTCTACAGAGCAAGCCTGCTACAGGGCTGACAAGCAGTGACTGTCAGTAAAATTTCATTCATGAAAAGTGCTTGATCAGGAATTAATCAGGAATTAATTCAGTGAATTCTTTCACAGAGTTTTTCTTAGTTGAGTATCTACAGTGCTAAAATGAAGAGAAAGATGGACGAAGGAAGATAGGAGAAAGAGAGAGACAGAGACAGACAGAGACAGAGGCAGGAGACAGAGACACAGAGAGACAGAATCAAAGTTAATACTTCATCTTGACTTCACCCAATAATTCTTTAGTGGGTAGAAAACAGAGGAGAATAGAGAATAGCTTTCTGGAGACTTGCTTTTAGACACCACCCTGTGAGTCTGCTTGCAAAGTTCATAGCACAAATTTACCTGGCAGATGATACTGTGCACAGACACCATCTCATTTGACTTAAATTCTTGAAGCTCAGCTCTGTTTCTTTGCCTTCGAAGACAGACTTATACTTAATAAAACTGCTTCAGTTTTTACCAACCTTCAAAAATCTTCCTTTGCAGACAAAATCTAGGTTTCATAGGTTGAACATAATTTATTACCAAATGATATAAAATTTTGTCATGTCAAGTACATGAGAAAAACCCACACTGTGAGCTTAAATCCTGAAAGCCATAATTGGGCTATTTTGCTTTGAGCATTAAAATATGACTTATTTTACATTTTATAGTTTTGCCTCACATTTTTTATAAATTCAATCCAGCTCATCAGCTTGGAAAGACACATGTTGATTACGTTTTTTATAAAATCGTGGTTCAACCAAACATAGTAAATTCAGATGGTGCCATGTGTGTTCTAGAACAGCAGGTTTGAACCTGATGGAAAAGCAGATGAACAATAGCATCGTCTGCTTGCAAAGCATGTAACCCCAGATTCTCTGAATTCATTTTGCAAATATATCAGTAAGTTCTTACTTATTCCTGTATAACAGAAATGTGGGTTTAATGCGATTAGTGATGATAACCATGGTTTTTAGGGGGTGTTAAAACATAAAACTGAAATATTAACAACTGAATCTGTAAGACTAATAGGATTTTTTTGTGTTGACTACTCTATTCAGTGTTATTATTTTTGACACAGAGAAAATGCTACCCTGTTACACCTTGGGAAACTTAAACCGATGAAATTTACAACTGGCAATTACAGACTGGTTTGGATAACCATTTGAAAATTATGTCTTAAGATAGCTAGTGTATTTCAATATAAATTTCATACTGAAAAAGTACTAGGAAGTACTTTTAATTTGGTTAAATCTGAAAAACATGTTCCTCTTAGGGAAGAGGGCATCCTTCAGGTGGAGATTCAAGCACTAGATTTGAGATTGAGTCTAATCTTAGTTTCTTGTGCCTTGAAATGGTAATGTGACAGTAAGAGAAATAATAGCTGTACAAGCATTTGCATTGTTTGAAGTTATATCATGAAGAAAGGTAGGGAATGTGAGGGAAATAAACTCTTCACTTCTGACTGTAAAAGCTTTAATTTTGCCTTTCTGTGACTTATTCAGGAATATGTGCAGTAAAAATCTCAATAATTTATCTTAAGTAGTTCTTGAAATATACATGAAATAATAAAAATATCTCATGGATTTTTATTCAAGGTTGCATGTAGATGGTGACATATGGTTGTTTTTTTTAAAGCTTTTTTTTTAATACCTTGCTGTAATTTTTTATAGTAAAACGTTAAAAATTAAAGAACTCTTTACAAAGCTAGGGATTGTTGGAAATTTTCATGTAGGCATGTGATGAAGATATAGAATAATTAGCAGTGTACATTTCTACTAGTGGGAATTATTAATGAATAATAGACTTGTTTCTGTACCATGTTATGTTGAAAGGACAAATAGATCGACAATTTAGTGGGGACAAGTGGAATGGCATTGGGGCACCTCTTTAGAGCTTGGGGAAATTTCATGTTGTTCAGTCATGTATTATAAAAGAAAACAAATCAACAGAATTAGGAAAGAAACTGAATGATAAATTTGCTAAATAATCTGAACACAACCTGTGAATGGAAGCTAGAACTTAACTAGGCAGGCTTATTAAATAAGCATTCTCCAGCTGAGGGAAGCATTTTTGACTTTGCATCCATATTGAGATGCTTTGTATATAAACTGATATGCTGATTTCAAAACTGCCTCAGAATGTAGCTTTGTTTTAGATTTTAACTACAACTCTTCAGAAATTTATTTATTTATTTATTTATTTATTTATTATGTGTGTATGTGGGTGGGTGTGTGGGTGTGTGTGTGTTACATAGGTATAAAGGTTTAGTGAACAACTTACAAAAGTTGGTTCTCTCCTTCTGACTTGTGGATCTTGGAATAAAATTCAGGTCATCAGTCTTGGTGGCAAGCTCCTTCACCTACTGAACCATTTCACTGGCCCGGTTTTTGTTGTTGTTTGTTTTGTTTTGGTTTTTGTTTGGTTTGGTTTGGTGTTTGGGCCCAGTAGTCAAGCCGCAGACTTCTGGGAAAGCATGCTCACTGCTGCGTCCTGCTTTTGTTCCTGTGTCTCAGGCTTATGTTTTATATGCACTGTTTAGGTTGTGAGTATGTATGCTTGTTTGTATAATTTATTGATTGCATAAAATGCTTTACATGTTGATTACTCTCAACCCCCTTCTATCTTTTCTGCCCTGCCCACTCTCCGAACAAATACCTCCTCAGCATTCCTGTCTATTCACTTTGTTTTGTGACTCCCCCCCCCACCATAATTATTCAGGAACGCTGTGTGATCATGGGCCTGTACCCCTTCACTGGAGCCTATTGGCCTCGGTAGAGGGCACACAACTAAAGAACCAATTCCCTCTCTTCCAGAATCTACCTATAGTTAAAAGAGCAAAGGTGAAAAGAAGTGTCTGTTAGCCCCTTCCCCTTCTTTCACTTTGGCAGGGCGGAATTGTGTAGGCCAGGTGCCACTAACTACAGGTGATATAAATGAATGACTGAAGTAGTTAAATTGAGCTGCGAAATGGTACTCTTTGGCTTGTTACCCCATCATTTAGCTCTTACATACTTGCCACTGTATCCTCCACAAAGTAACCAGAACCTTGGAATGATTTATATAAGTGACTTGATTCAGGCTTGATCCATACCCATTGTCCATTTTATGTATCTTAGGTAGCGATGAACCTCTAAATTCACTGCTATTTACTGCAAGGTTGGCATTCCACTGACTAAGGCCAGGAGCTTCCTTTTTTCTATGATTATAAGTGTATGTATTATGGTCTTTAAAATGCATCATGTTAGCCAACTATATATATAACTATAAATATATATATATATATATATATAGTTGGCTATATTGATTAATATTGAATTCACAAGTATTCTTTTGATATGATCATATATACATATCAATAGAATACTTGTGAATTCTTTTAGTTTCTCAGAGGGCTTTTAATGGAGAACTGCTCTAATTTCACAAGCATTATTTTGGAACGACTGTATTATTTTGTTCTTTCTCTTAACTATTCCCCGCTAAGAAATAATGAAAGCCATGTTGGAAGAGTCAGCATGCCCTTTGACCTTTTCAGGTATAAGTTTTTTTTCAAAACTCAAGTAGTAAAATCTTAACCATAGCTAAAAATCTGTGGACCAATTCTTGAAGGTGTAATATAAATGGGTTTTGCTATTAACAAACTTACAATGATGAAGCCTTTTAACAAAAGCTTTTTTATTAATTACATCTACTTAATCCAGATACCTATAAATCCATGGCCTTTTAATAAAATTATTATTTTCACATATGTGTGTGTATGTATGTATGTGTGTTGGGTGTGGTATGTGTATGTGTTGGGTGTGGTATGTGTGTTATATATCTGGTGTGTGTATGTTTGTGTGTGTAGGGCATGTGGGATGTATATGCATGGGTGTGTGTGTGTGTGTGTGCTTATGTGTGCTCTTCTACAGTGAGTAAATATAACCTACTCCATTTGATTCTTAGCATTATAATAATGTTCTTTCACTCTAAGAAATATAAGGGAAATTTACAATGAATACTGCTTCAGGGAATTATTCTAGACTTTTGTAACAAACAGGGCTACAGACATATTGCTAAACCCACAATATGGCAGTCAGAGGAGGCACTTCCCTCTCCCTAAGGAATGACATGTAACAGACCCTCAGTGACTACTCATTCTATGGTGACTGTCAGTCACTTCTGCAACAGATGGCATCAGGGCCACCTGCACAGCTCCAGTCTGCCTCTCATCATTTAGTTCTCCAACCACGGAGATGCTACTAGTTACATCACTGAGGCAGGGAGCTTGCTGTAGAACCACTGAGAGACTCTCCCTTCACCTGTTCTGTCACAAGTAGCTGGACTTAAGGGCATCTTGGCAAAGGGAGAGGCTGTTTCTTCAAAGCAGGTTGGAGTTTTGTTTTAACTGGGGGTTGATCACTGTAACTGCTGATCTGAGGAGCAACTAAACAGGTCTTAAAAATACATCACATCTCTTCCAAGGGATAAAAGGTTTCTAGACACACAAGGGACCTGATGGAGTAGAAGGAATAAAAATATAACTGTCTGATATTTCAATTCATGGCCAGCTTAAAAGTTACCCTGTTTACTATTTGTGGTGGTTTATACCTGTCATCTCAACATTGAGAGGATAAAGCAGGAGATTTATGAGTTCAAGGCCATCCTGGAACAAATAGTGAGACCCTTTCTCAGAGAAAACAAACACACAAAAGTCTGACAATGTAACCTGGTGTTGAGAGGGACCAACTAAGGCCCTGAGCTCAATGCTTCAGTAGAGCAAAAAACAAAAGGAAACCAGTCAAACAAAGAAGCCTAGTCCCCTCACGGATCTGTCTACCAGTGTTGTGGACTATGTGGACACAGGACTGCCTCTGAGGCTTTGCCTGATCTATGACAACCAAGTAGTATCCTACTCAACTTAAATTGAGTTAGTGAATTTTACAAATAAATGATTTTTTTCAAAATGGAAACCAGTTACCAAACATTGTTGAATAATAGTGCTGGATCTGACAATGATCTTTGTCATTATGCTCTCTATTGCTAAGATGGAGAAGTCCAAGATTGAGGATAATTAAGTCCTGGTTTGTCAACTCTGTGACCTCATCTGTCCCTTCTATAGTGACTGTGGAGAATGTCAACAGTTTAGAAGACTAGAAGACAGAAAAATGGCTAGGGCAAAGGAAAGAATCTCAAGGCCCTCTTGACCTAACCCAACTGTAACTCCTAAAACCACAATCACCAGACACCATCTTGGGAAGCTTTGCAAGACGGCTTCGAGTGGGTAGATAGTCAACCCGCCAATGCGTAACAGTTAGTGTGCATGCATTGTGCTTTGATTTGAGACATCACCCACAGGTTCATGTTGAGAATTTGGTCCCTTCCTGGTGGCAATATGTTAGGAAATATGGAAACTTTAGAAAGTGGTGCCTATCTAGAGGAAACAGGTCACTGTAAGCGTGTCCTCAGGGGCTTTATGTTGTTCTTGGTCCTTTCTTTCCCCTCTCTGCTTCCTGGTCCATAAATTGATCGTCTTTATACTCCACATGCTTGCTTCCAGTTTTTACCCCCTTGCCATAGGTCCACAGGACTGGAGCAAACAGACCATGAAACGAAACCTCTAAGACCATGAGCCAAAGTGAAATTTTACTTTGGTAAGCTGAAAGTATTTTCACAGTGAGACAAAGGTCTGAGTAACACAGTAAGCATGTAAGCATGTATTTTAATTTTATACTGTAAGCATTTGTCTCTTAACTCACGGATCATTAAAGGATCTAAAAGAGTGATCACACTGCTCTGTTGTGATAGGAATATATTATAAGGCTCCATGAGAATTAGATATAATTATAACAAAAAGCAGCATACAGAAAATAATAATATATGTCCAAGAGTAGTAGGATGCAGTCAATGCAAGTTAGAGGAGACAAGAGATGCTTTCCAAAGGCAGGTACCATTTCTGTTGCATATTATGGAAGACAGTACCAATAGGCATACTCTATCTCTAGTGAGATCTCTTGTTTTCAATGCAATGTCAAGTGTTCGTGAACTCTACCTTCTTACCAAGTGGCAAATTCTCACGGACCTTGATCCTCTTATCTTTACCTTCAAAGCCTTTCTAGACATCTTTTTCTTAACTATTTTCCCACATGCATTTTAATCCCACAGATACAATAAACATCTATTTATGTATTCATAGCTACTCTTTGTACATCAAGAAGAGTAGAAGTTTTTCATGTCTTAATTATCAGTTATGATCCTTCAGGGATGATTATATTCCTGCTTGTTGAATCCAGCCATGGTTATTTCTTTTTCCATAGGCAGAGTGTGTGATGCGTGTGAAATCTGGGGAACTGTGACATTTTCTGCCTCAAGTGATGGTCATGCTAGGCTATAGTGATGAGGGCTACAGCCATTTTATCACCATGAAGGAAAACCTGCTAGGATTCAGGGAAGTTAATTTAACATATTAACATCCACCCAGAATCCACCAAGTCTACACTTATTTTTATTTTAGTTTCTTGGCATCTGTGAAGATAGTTGTGCATAGTGTAAAAGCTATAGTTGATGAGTATTTTTTTACTTGAACTTTAAAATTTTCACCATATATCTCTTTTAAAGCATAGTATTTTTCTGAGAGACAAACAGAGATATGAGTGGTCATACATATACATACGTAGAAATGAAAGAATGGTTCTAAGTGGATCAAATGTTGTGGTATGGACATAACAAAGGAGTAGCAGCAAACTCTGGCTATGTCTTGATGATGAAAAGCATTGAGCTTTTTAAATGAAACAATGTGTTTAAACGTCATGATCTTGCTATTTTGTTTTATGAGATAGTCTCACTCTGTAACCAGAATGGCCTTGACCCTATTATATTATAGCTCAGGCTACCTACAATCTCATTGCAATTCTCCTGCCTCAGCCTCTCAAAGGTTGAGATTTCAAGAGTGAGCTGCTATTTGGCTTCCTTTATTTTTTTCTTTTTAAAGCAAGAACCTGGTGATGTGTATTTGGACGGAAAAACACATATCAAAAATGAACTAATGGTAGAAAGTTTGGAATATTCTGAGAAATGTGTAATTCTGGCACTGAAGTACATCTGGATTTGCATGAGAAACATTCACAGAAGTCCAGCCTGTTCCTTCTGACCAACAGGAAAATAGCGTGTGAGAGAGGAGGCATGAACACAAGTTTCCACCCTTGCTAATTTGAGAGACATTATAGCATATTCAGGGACAAAGACTAGAGAGGAAAAACTGGAGATTAGGATAAGACATAGATAAATAGAACACATTACTTTTGGTATAGTTTGAATTTCAGATATCAGTAGGATGAATACATGAAAACACTCAGAAAGACCCAGAGCCTATAAACCATGAACTTTTTCTTCAGTCTTCTGAAGTTTTCACTCAATTATCTCCAATTTGTAAGGGGAAATACCAGATGAGTCTGTCCCAAGTAATTAATAGATTTAATAGGAACAAGTAAGAATGTGATTTCTATAAATGCTTTCATGAGAGCAGATCTTATGGGTCCTCCAAATTCTTGGGCACATCTTTCCTACCCACCCAGCCACCAGTCATACATACCATTCTACCCTATTCAGGCTCCAACTAATTTTAATAGCTATTAATTTTCTATGCTATTTTAATTTTCTAGAGTACCTGGGGGAATTGTGCATAAAATAATGTGTAAAATCAAATCTGGAATCTATACAAGTGGATAAAAATTTAAACACTTCCAGAAATTCTGTCTTCAGAGTGTAAGGTTATTTTAAGTAACAGAGAACATAAATCTGAAAATGCTTATGTCTAAAGTGGAGCAAATGAAATCACTAATTTGGTTTTTGTTAAGAGGAAAAGTATCTCAGATTTTCTAAGCCCCCTTCCCTCCCCCAAATCAAAACAAAACAGCAGACACCAGCAATATTTGCCATACTTGGATCCCAGCATCTCGCCAGTCATTATTTTAGAAAAGGGTTTTCTACACTTTAAGAGTCTTTTACATGCTTTTTGGTTGTTTCCCATATGTTTTGACACTTCTCGGAGCATAACTTCAAAGGGATCTTCCTGCTGGAAAATTTGGGCTTTTAAGCTTCAAAAGGAAAATTCCATAGCAGTGCTTCAGAGACCTGGGGAGGAAGTGCTTCCCATATTCTTTGGAAAAGGAAAATAGAGTGTGTCTATGCTTTTATGAAACTTAAGAGCTCATTTTACTTATAAACACAGTTCTTTCTTTATCTCCATGAGGTCATGTTTGCACTCCCACCTCTATATTTTCTTTCTTTCTTTTTTTTTCATGGGAATGTTTCCAGACTCCCTTTACCATGGGGCTGTGTCTAGCATGTGGAATCTATAGTATTCAATCAGGGGGACAAGATGGCTGTTGCTCCCTGTGGCTATCATAATTGTATCCACTGAAATTCACACATGGCAATGGACTGTTCTCTTGACTCATATTTACTCCTTTGTATAAAATTTACATTCCACAGACTGAAAGAGTTTTTCAAATTGTAGGGACCTATTTCTAAAAGTACGAAAGTAGAAATGCTTTAGTTTGGGTAAGCCGAACCAACAAATATATAAGATAAAGTTACATTGTATCATAATCCCATCTTTAACAAATCTGGAAATAGAGAAGGGGACACTCTAGTTTCCAGATTCCTGTTTCTAGCATGAAATCTCAGAAGTTCCTGCAAAGTATGACATAACTCTGTAGGAGATATCTCCCTAACTCCAGAGCAAACATTGTTCTCAAGCACAAGCAGATAGTCTTGTCTACGTTTCCCATTGATTGCCTCAAGTCCAAGGTGATGTAAGAAGGGCAAGGAATGGAAACCTAGGCAGATGTGAGCTGTTACCCATAGATACAAACCTCCTATGTACACACTGGTGACTAAGACATTGGTAGCTAGGCCATAACCAAGAGACAGGTGCCAAGAAAAGTTTGATTCCAAAATTTAAACTAAAGGAAAGTGATTTTTATAATTTTTTTCACTTGAAAAATGCTTGCCGTATTGGTTGCTTACTCAGATACATCATTTTCATTACCAGCTCTAGGAGAGTTCTTCATTTAGATTCTCTAGATAATTTATTTTTAAAATTTATTTTAAAATGTTATGTTTAAAATATGGTAAACGACAAAAATGATCTTGAATCACTCTCTGTAATGGTTAATACTGTTGATTTAACAGAGTCTAGAATGTTCTAGGGAACAAAGCCTGTGTGTGTCTGTGAGGGAGTTTCTAGTTTAGATTAACTGTCCTGGGAAAGTCTTCCCTCAATGTAGGCAGAATATTTCCTTGAGCTGAAGGAAAGAAGAGAGTGAGCTTCAGTGTTCAATGTTCTGTTTTCTGACTCAGTGTCCCATATGTTTTAACTTTATGGATAGACATATTCACTGTATATAAAATTTTCAGTTGCTAAGATGTCTAAGTAGCTTCCATTGGTTGTTCTCTGTTAACTATTACATAGATAGATATTCATGTATATGTTTAATGTAGATGTATTTTCTGTGTCTCTTATTTAAGTGACTCTAGGAAATTCACATATGACAATGCCATGCATAACACTTTACCAAATGGTTTTCCCAAATAGCTGCATCATTTTAAACTCCCCCTAACTCTGTAAAGTGTTCTGATTCTTCCTCTCTGACATTGTCATAGTCTTTCTCTATTTTTTTTTTACTGTAGCCTTCCCATTGGATATTATGTAGTATCTTGGATTTTGATTTATATTTCATTCACATCCTATCGAACTTTTATGAGCTTCTTAGTAACTTTGAGGAAAATCTGTACACAAATGAACTGCTCAATTTCTACCAGAGAATTTTTTTAGGTTATAACTTAATTGCAGCATTTCTACCTTTCGATTTTCTTCCTCCCACAATCTCTCATATAACCTCCTCACTGTCCTGTAAATTCATGGCAATAGTGTCTTAAACATGATAGCAAGCAAGCAATAAGTAACTTGGACTTCATCAAAAATCATACATATGATCATATATATATATATATATATATATATATGTACATATTAAAAGGAATTTGTATAAGGAACACAGAAATAACTCTTAAAAAACTTTATGGGTAGTAAAACATAGGGATATATGCTTAAAAATTGATGTTAGGGATTATCCTATTTGTAAGTTAGTAGTTGGAGATCCTCTTCCAATAATTATAACTTCACTAGCACTGCGTGCTTAGTTAGGTTTCCAGTCCTAGGCATGATTTCCTTCTTGTTGAACGGGTCTTAGGTCCAATTAGAGAGTTGTTGGTTACTGCCAAGGTATGTGTGCCACTATTGCACTTTAGGGTTATTGTGCCATGCTGGTCATTGCTGTGGCTCATATATGTGTCTTAGCTAGGTAGGACTGTTGTTTATTTCCATCCTTTGGAAGTTTCCATGGCATCATTTGGTATCATGAAAGCTAGTTTTTGGGGATGGGCCATTCATGACATTTCTAACTCAGAAGTTCCCTTTGTAAAAGACAGAGACCACTATAGAAAACCATAACCAATCAAAATGCAGCATTCTGGAGACAAATCCCAACTGACACATTTACAAAACATTTCCTTATCTAAGGCTCTGGGGGAATATTGTGGAAGACTATTAGATATACATATATATGTGTATATAATAATTAATAAATATTATATATATATTATGTGTATATATGTGTGTGAGGGGGGACTTGATAAGTCCAAGTTATCTATTCTTGGTCACTTGCTTGTTTGCTGTTATGTTTAAAACTGTTGCTTACCTAGCTGATAGTATGAAAAGTCTAGTGTTTTTTTTTTTTTTTGGTTTTCTTTTAAAATAATGATGAAATAAAGGAAAGGAAAGGAAACTATGTAAATAAAGGAAATAAACAGGGAAAAGGAAGAATGAATGATTCTATAGATCTTTTGAAAGCATATTGTTTTCATAGGACTATTTTAAGGCTCTATACCAGAAGGGGCTTTCCTTGAAACAACAATAAACCCTGCTTTTAAAGCCTCAGGGAGCTTTAGAGAAGAGGGACAAGGCAGGGAGCTCTTCCTGCCTGCCATCAGACTTAGAGAGTCATTACTCATTCTGCTGACCCATGGGATTGTGGCTGAAGCCGAGAAGGACCCAGGCCTGGAGCTGGATTGAGAGAAAGGGGTGTAAGGGAACTGAGGCTGAATCTGAGAGATTGCAGCTAGAGAGATTAGAGGCTGGGACTGGGCAGAGTGAATAAGTGTAAAATCCCACAGCCAGACTTGGGATGTCTCTTTTTCTACCCTTTTGAGTTTCAGAGGATGCAAAGACACAATTATAGACATTGGTGCCGATAGTGTAGTGTTGTTATGCCTCTTGGAGGCTCTGGGGGGGCTTAGGGTAGTTATTGACCTTCTTGAACGGTAGATAAAACTCCAGTTGGCCTTCACACAGATTCACTCCTTTGTCCTAGGTCTCAGTGTCCAAATTTTCGGCCTCATCTAAAGATATCATTTGTACTAGATTTAGCACCCAATCTAACCCATCATTATTGACTCTTAACCTGATTAGATTTGGAAAGAGTCTGTTTCTGAACAACACCAGTTTTCTAGCTTCTGCTGAGTTACTGAGGGACATTTCTTGCTCAATATATTTCTTTGGTCTTAAATTGAAGCTCAAGTCCTAGCGCTGAAAAATGGCGGACAGATTAGAGTAGCTAATGGACAAATGGGCAGGGCAGTAGTAAGATTTCCAGTAATGGCCACGCAAGCCTTCATTTCAGTTGTGTGAAGAAGAGACCATGAATGCCACTACCTTAGTCTAGGAGGGTATAGTCAGATCTGCTTCACTAGATTCTTCTTAGGAACACTGGATGTTTTCATTTGCAAGACGGGCTTTTCACTCTGAATGCTTTTAAGCTGCCTGATTTTGCACTCTGGGAACATAGCTGCTGTGAGTGTTTTAGATGCCATAGAGTGACCTACTTTTGATGATCAAACTGAGGTGTGACAAAAAAGAAATTAAAATCAACTTCTATGCTAAGCGGGGGAAGAAGTAGAGGCAAGGGAGATCACAGGAAGCTGTGAGTTTCACTCTCGTGCAGACAGTCTGTAGGAGGATCTGAATAACCATCTGTCTGTAAAGTTTCTAGGCATGTTTGAACATTCATCATATAGGCAGCCTTAGATAATTGCCGTGGAGAAAGATTCTATCACACTGACATCATTTAGGACTATTAATGGCATTTGATACCATGTGAGAATAAACCCCAAATAAAAGATATATAGTCACATTGAGAAAAATACACCCAATTATCATACTGTCTCTTGTGAGCATATTTGAGTATCATGTTGATGTATTATAATGTGCTACTCTCTTCATCTGCTTTCATGATTGCTTTTGAATGGTTCAGTTCAGTTTTATCTCCCTCTTGGTCTTTTATTAGTCATGATCGATGAGGCTACACCGATATGAGCATCTCTACAAAATTCAACCACAGAAAGCCATTACTCCTGAGAAGTCGCATGATGTCAGTGGGTGTTTTTCCTCTTTCGAGCACGGTACCTTTGGAGGCAGCCCTATGAGCCTATCTTTGTGTAGTCATTCCCTCTATAGCCCCTTGGGTTAGCTCCTCTGCTGGAGGATGGACTAGATTTTAATGACCCGGCTTTAATGAATAAAATATCACAGATATAATAGGTTGTCACATACAACATTAGGTTATAAATAGATAAGGGTGTTCATCCAGGGATTTTTTTTTCTCACTCCATCTTGCATCATTTACTGAGAGGGAAGCCAGTTGGCCCGTTTCAAAGGAACCCTAGAGACAGGCACTCATGGCAAGGGACCAAGGTATGGCAACAACCATAACTGAACTTGAATATAGAGCCTCCACATCAGAGGGAATGCTTAAGCCTTTAGAGATTACAATGCCCCTGAAAATCGTTTAGCAGTGGTTTGATCTGGGAGCTTTAACCTGTGCCTGATTCAACTTACAGAAATTTCCAGAATAGTTATTTGGTAGTTTAATTTCCACAATATGTTAGTACTAGATATCTATTATTCGGGGCAACTTGAAGTGTTGACAACTCTGACTTATAAAAGAACATTTATAAAAGTAATATGAAAATTTTGGGAGACTGGAGAAGGGACTGGTGAACTCAGTCTTGGAGGATATGCAGTTTCTTGTCAACTGCTTCAGCTCTTCCAGCTGTGAGGAGCACAGTTAACTTCCAGGGAGTTTGGCAAGACAGGCATTCAGTTTGTTCTCTGAGGATATTTTTTATTCTTGTGTCACATGGTTATTTGTTCCATTCATTCAAGTATTCAATCAATAAATATTTTAGAAGTCACTGCAATTTTTTTTAAAGAAAGGAAACTCTTTTCAATCTTGTCACCTTATTACGTCAAATTTCTCAGTTCTTTTCTGTATTTGAGCACAAATCCTCATAAAAGGCAGGGCCAGGCATTTTCCTCCAACTCCTGGGCTCCACCCACTGTCTTTAGGAACCTGACATCTTTCAAATTTAGAGAAAATACTTTCGCAGTATTGGAATCATTTCTAAAATTTTATATAGAAAAACCTTGTTTGAAGGCCTTGAGCTGATGGTCTGTGGGTCTCACCAACCATAGTGCTGTTCCAACGTGAACTCTTATTCCACCTCCATCATATGTTTTCTTATGTGATAGAGTTATTGTAGGAGCTAGATGCTGAGCAAACACAACAAAAGAGCAGCCACAGCAAAGGCCATCTCAGAATGAGCAAGGATTTAGCAAGGATTCTTCTCCTTGGGAAGCAACAGATTTGGAGAGAGGTAAGTTACTGAAACAAACAAACAAACAAACAAACAAACAAAAAATTGGGCCAGAGCTGAGTAGTCTATAGCTAAGGCCAGGCTAACAACACCTGGGTAGCTGGTAGATTTGAGATGGGGTAGTGTCCCACATCATTGACTGAAGGATCAGAGCATCTTGCCATTAATAAGTATTGCACCTGGTACACCAGCAGGCTGAAATTCTGTGTGTAGGTGTAGAGTACAGATTACTGGAAAAATATCAGAAATCAGTCCTGTGAGTCAGAGAGTGAGGTCAAGATGCCAATCCACATTTGTCAGTGACACACAGCATGGCATCACTAGTTTCTGTAGAAGCAGGTGTGATTACTATAACAAGGGAAGAGAGACTTGAAGCATGAGGCCAAATTTCAAACATGGGGACCAATATATTCATAGAAATGGAGAAAAATATACACTTTCAAAGATAAGAAGGAAGAACAAAAAAGGTAGTTTTGTGGGGCTATTTTTGAATTTAATGGAAGGTGCCCTACAACTCATCCCAGCTGAACTGCATTTTTCCTAACAATTGATAAAAATTCTTTAAACACATAACATTTTGTATGTATACTGTAGGTACCAAAGTATACACACACACACACACACACACACACACACACAATATCATCATCATATCATCACCATCATCATCACCTCAAACATTCATAATTTTATGGTTAAAAATTAAAAGCATAGAGAATCCTTTCTTCTAGATACCCTTTAAACTATCAAAGCATTATTATAAAGAGCAACATCACAACGGAAATTTTTATCATTGCCCAATACAGCAATACTATCATTAAATTTTGTTCTTTCCCTTTTTGTTTTGTATCCTCCCAGTCTCTGGCAATTGTCATTTACTCTTGACAGCCCAGAAATGAGCTGTACTGGATCTACATGAGTGACATCGAATGACACATATCTTGAGAGCCCAGTTTATTTTACTTAACATAATGACCTTCATTTAACCCAACTAGTCACAAAGGACAGGAGTGCAGTATAGTATTCAATAGCACATATGTACCAAATTTTTCTGTTCATCAGTTCAGAGAAACTCAGCCTGATTTGGTTTTTGACTGTTGTGAATGGATAATGCTGGAATGACCCCAAGTGTACAGAAATCTATTAAACACACTGATTGCATAAATTCTTTATGTGTGCCAAATAATATAGTTATTGGTTCTTGTGGTGGTTCTAATTGGAGTTATCTGGATGCTTTCAATGCTGTTTTTCATAAGAGTCACCCTAATTTACATTCCTACCAAAGTTCCTCCTTCTCCATTATCAACAGTACTTACTATCTTATACTTTTGATAATAACTATTCTAGTTAAAGGTGCTTATTCAGTTTCCTGACTAAGTATGTTGAACCTCTTCCAATACACTTTCACAATCAATGATTTTGTAAATTTGATTTTGGATTATATTTGAGTTCCTTATATAGTCTGGATATTATGTATAGTTCCCTTTATTATTTAGTACGTCAAAACACATTCAAGTGTAAACTATCTCTTTTGTCCTAGTTGTCTAGCTTGAATGACAGGAAGTAGAGCTGGAGATGTGGAAATGCCTCACTGTACCATACTTTCTTTCTTGCTGAGTCAATAGTGATTTCTGATTCCTACTGAGGCCAACTTCACATCAGCTTGGAGGAACTGACCTAGGGTGATTTTATTCCAGCTGTATGGGGCAGGTGTCTAAAGATTGCCCTGTCTCTTCTGCATGCATTTGTGCAGAGTTATCAGAAAGACACTTTGTTGACTTGAAATCATAACCTGGCATAGACCTCTGCTGTGTTAACCACTGATTGCTTTTCCAATGATCTGATCAGATTTCTATTTTCATGGATTTTCTCCTACATTCAGTCCAGTGGCCAGAAAAAAACAAAAAACAACAACAACAACAACAAAAAAAAAACCAACTTGTTCCAGATCAACCATATCCCTGAAAGAATAAGATTTTGTCTTTGAGGAATACTCATCATTCTTCCAAACTCGAACAACAGGGAGGTCTTTCTCCTGTTGAATCAGGGGCTGGCCCACCTCTGTTTTGTTTCCCCAGGATAGAATCAGAGTGCCTACCATTAATCTCTGGAGGATAATCTCAGACTTCCGAACAGATGGTGAAAAACTGACTAAGGCCTTGGTTCAGAAAGGTTAAGACAGTAGAATACTGGGATTATCTTGATTAAGAAAAAACATGTGTGTCCTTCTTGTGAACACAAAGTCACTGTTGTGTATTGTGAATCTCTTCACTTTGGTTACTTATGCTTCCACACACCTCATAGGACTGGACAACTGTTTGTTGACTGAACTGGTTAAGGTAAACGAATCCCACTTCACTTTATTTCCTCCAAATGGAAACTTGCTGGAAGAGTTGGATAAACCTATTCTGAAGCTCTGGTCTTTGCTAGATGGCCCACTTGCCCCTGAGCATCATATGGAGCCTAACACACACTAGATTCTTGTTTATAGAATGCATGAGTTCAGACTGGGAAATATTAGACATTATACAATGTTTCTGTTTGAGTCTGTTGAATTATGACCTTAGCTTTAAATTCATCTCAAGTTTCTGCTTTCATTTTCTACATGAGCCACTATGTTAAAGTTCACACGTCATGGTAATTGTAAATGCTCACATGCGATATTTACTCATTTTATTATAAGTTCTGCCAGTCTACAAATTTCTTCAAGATTCCCAATGAATAGCTATTGTTATTGTCTTGAACTTATTTTTAATTTATCTTCCTTGAATATATTTTATCTCTGTGAAAATTTAATAGCATATAATGTGGTGAAATTTAGTTATGTAATTTATCAGTGCAATTTATGTGCTATTTCCCTGGATCTCAGATATTTGATTAAAAACTGAAGATTCTATTCATGTACAATAAGTTATTTCATATCCAAAGCTGTGAGTACTGTCACTATCCTTTCCTTATTTCAAGCATAGATACTAAAATTCATAAGACATTTATTTCAAAATTGATGAGTATCTGGTCTTGCTTAAATGATGGAAACTGTCATTCTTAAAATATCTATAGAGAGCCACTTTTAAATTCTAATTTTGATGGCATGTATAATAAAGCACTAACAAAATCAATAGAATCACATGCTTTCACTATAAGTGATTTGTTAATGTTTAGATAAACAAAAATGTATATTATATTTAAGATATTTATTATATCTTATTATCATATATATTTAGGATATATATGTATGTATTCCTAAATTTTTTCATAAATTAGGAAAATGCATTCTTAGATGTTATAACAATCCATTACATGTTTGCATTAACTTAGTTCCAAGGAGTTGAAAATGACTTAACTAATATGCCTGGCTGTATGCATTCACTAGAGTAAGGTCTTTCAACAATATATATCAGTTTATAGAGACAGAAAAGTGGAAGGGGAAAACAAAGAGATGAAGGGAAAGATTGAGAAAGAGAGAGAGAGAGAGAGAGAGAGAGAGAGAGAGAGAGAGAGAAATTTGACCGTGAGATTTAGCATTGTATTTCCTGACACTTCAGCTCAACTCAGCTAGATGCTTGGTAGAAAGACTCGGATGCTAATGACTGAAACTCTGTCAGTATGCCAAATATTGAAATCTGCAAACAGAAAAGAGCAAAACCATCAAATAACACCAGCTTGCTCATCTGCAGCATAGAGGGTGCCCTCCAGAATAAGTACAACAGATGGAACATGCTTTATCCTTAGTAGACTGTACTTCAGAAAGTCTCAGCCATTATTTCTATGTAATGTGTCCCATTTACATGCTATAAGATTTAAATGTTAGAAACGAATTCAAGCTTATACCATGTATTATCTACAGAGCATCAGTGCTTATGAAGTACATGCAGTAATTCACACTCAGGTGCATATAGGTATGTCTAACTTTCTAGATGATGAATCTACAAACATAAGAACCTAATAAAGTTTTTTCAGAAGAGTTATTAACTATGTTCATGGATTCTGCTTTTATTTTCTTAAATGGAGATATAGCAACACATTTTAGGCAATAAACTAAAATGTAGCAGATATAGGGCCAAAATAGTGATCATTTTTATTTTATATGCAATATTATTTCTATGTTCTTATGTACTAACATGACAACTGCACTTCTAAATGATTAAATACACTCAGAGAATTTATTAAAAATAAATAACAACTGAGCATGCCTATGAAAGTACAGTGGGCTTGTTTCGGAAGTCTCTTTCATGACCTAATAACAAGAGAGTGTTCATTTGCTACCCACAAAACAAATGAGAGACCTATGACATCACTAGACTACACTAGTGACTTTGATTTTTGAGCAAATCACTTCCATCTCCCATGACCAAGGTCACAATTTAAAATGGTGCTCTTGGCCTCACTGGCGATAATGAGCTAGTTAATTGTTTGGACTTTCACATGGACTTTTTGGAGAGAACAGTATTGATTGTTCTACAAACTCTTCTTCTTTTAAAATATATATTTCTGGAGGTAAATTTCAGAAGAAGCTACCCAACTAAAGAAGCTCAGATGACATAGAGAGAAGTTAAAGCAGTGTTTAACTATGGCCAAGTTTGTAAAAATCATATAAAAATTCCACCCATCTGGATTCCATCTATTCTTCTTCCCAAAATATCACTAGTATTTCTACCTTTTGATCTTGCTATTTAGGCTGTGGAAGGAGGGAAGGGGTAGAAATCAAAGAAAGGGGAGGATGGAGGGAAACAGTGAATAGGGGGTTTATTTAATTTGAGCATTTAAGCATCCAGCATACTGTTTGTGCATGAGTTGGGTTTGCCGGCTTATTTACGTTAGGGAGTCAGTGCATAGTCACACAGTCCATGCCACGAGGAAATTCTTAAACTGGAATTAAACAGAGAAATCTACCCGAAGGGCTGGAGGCATTTCACATTAGCTCCAGAAGACCACAGCATCTTTGGGGATTTGTTACAGTCTTCAGGTACTATTTTTATTAGAATTTTCCAAGATCAGGAAGGTATGTTGTCAAAAGGCTTTTATACCATTTTGGAAATCCCAAATATTTTCGATTTTGGAATCCATTTTATTTTCCTAATTAAAGAGATTTGTTTGAAAGCAGGTGTGTGGAGAGCATTTGCCAAGATGTCAGCCATTTTGGTTTTTTTGGCCTTTACCTAAAGAAAGCATGCTGAATTTTAGAGTTCTAAGAAATCTCAGAGACAGTCAAGTAAAGATCATTCTTTTGTTTTTTTAAGTTGACTCATCTAGGTTAGAAAAGGATGGAATACAGACGCAAGAGTCTAAATCAGTCAAGAAGGGAGTTTTTTGTTTTTCATTTATTTTTTAAAATAGGAGCACCCTGCCTTCTAATAACATGGAGATCCATTTATCCCTTCAGAGTGAAGCATCTCTGAGACAAGGCTTTCTGCTCTGCACAAGCAGGGAAAATTTGTCAAACAGAGCTAAAAGGAAAGACTCCCTGCTCAGAGTTATACCCCAACATTGGCAGATGTGGGAGATTCTGAAATGAATTGAGAATGAAACTTATAATTCCAGAAGCTTGGGTGACATTGTTAAATTCATGCCTTTGAGAGAAGGAATATAATAACTATATAATTATAATTTGCCTTTAGCAGTTTTAAAACAGTTGGATGGGATTTTTATCATTGATCAACCATCAGGTATTTATTGACCACTTAATATGTCACAGATGCTTGATAAGATAATTAAAATTAACATCATATGATTTCTCTGTAGTGTCCTGTTGGCATTGTCTAGACTGAGCTGACTGCTGCCTTTGATCTATTGATCTATCATTATAATAGATATTGTGTGCTTCTCTAACAATGGGAATATATCCCTCTCCTCTATTGGATTGCATGATCCGCAGAAGAGCCAAGACTGGCTAGTTTACAAATCATGGTAACAGAATACATAGGATCCAGCACACAATTTACTTAATATTCAAATTATGTTTGTTGGAGGATTTCATGAAACTACATCATTAATATGACACTTCTTACTTGTTGACAATTGGGAACAGGTAATAAAATGGGAGAAGATGTAGAGAGTTTAGTTGCCTTTGGTTTATTACAGAAAGTGGTGAGTTAGTGTAGGCATAGACACTTTCACATAACACCCTCCCAACTCACACAGGCACACATGCCACCTCCCACAGATCACCGAAATCAATATGCTCCCAAAAGACTAGTTTTTGTTCCTTCTGGTTCTACTGTGCCAATTATATGACTAGTGTGAAAACAACTACCTCTCTACAATATTGACTTCTGATGAGCAGTGATGATCACCATGTTGCTCATTGACTAAAGCATACCTAATTCGGCTGGTTTACTTACAGAATGCAAAAGCGATGGTGTACGGCAAAGATATAATTCTTTCCCATTGTTCTAGGAGCACATCCTGTGTCTACCTTTGAGATTATGCTTAGATGTGAATTAAGATGGGAAATCCTAACTCCCCTTGAAAGTGTGATTTCTCTCTGGTATTTTAACAGGCAACATGAATCAAAGTTTAACAAATGACTTCAATTCTGGCTTTGTAATTGAATATGCTTGAGGTCTCACAGTCTCTGGGAACCTCAGCTCTCACATCTATAAAGTGGCAGTCCACCTCTTTTTTGCCGTCCAGAGCTACTATTCATTAGATGCTATCCGGCACACTCACATCCTAGATATATTCAAGGGAGTCTTTTATTATTATGCATGTGATAGCCACAGTAATCCTGATACTAGAACTGAGCTCAGCTCTGAACGGTACATCCACTTACTTACAAAGTCTTTCCTGAGGAATAATAGTTCTTAAAGTTCAAGTCTGTGACACTGCATCTGATACATCCTTAAATCAGAGAAAGTATACACTGATGGTCCCTGAAGAGTGACTGGCACGTTTATGTACTTGCCTAGAAACATCTGGATTCTCTAAAATTAGATTCTTGATGAAAAATTCCTGATGTGTTGTCAGATTATTTAGTAGGCAACTTCATGAAGCTTAACAGACGTGGCTTGAATGTCTAGTATGGCCAGATAATATTTGAAGTCACAGAGACTTACAGAGCTGGTCATGTTTCCTGTCCTCAGAGAGCTCTCAGTCTATGAGAAGAAGCATTTATGGTATACAAAATGCAGTCTGTGCAATTATTACAGAACTCCAGCTGCATTACAGGAGGCCAGATGCTTTCTTGATGAGAGGGATGCCCAAGTTGAATGCTCAAAATTAACCAGGCAAAATGAATGTGAAGCAAAAGGGCTTCCAAGCGGCTGAATGACATGAGTGACCGTTGAATCGAGGAGCAAAAAAAGCAAAACAAAACAAAACAAAATAAAACAAAAACCAAACCAAAACAAAACCTGTGACCTTTTGATGTTGAGACTGGAGAGGAATGGGAGGAAGAAAGCCATGTCCACGCAGAGCCTTTGGCAGAGAGCAGCTAAGGAAACAGGGAAGGCCCACTGTGAGATGTGGATTTGAAGCAGAGTATCCCAGTTATTTGTGTGTGTTAATTGAAGGATAGTTGGTCTCTAATCGGGCATCTTCTTCATGCTGCACTTTCTTAGGAAATGGAGCCCACCAGAAGCCATTAAGGAAAGCCTGGCACTCTTTTGTGGTTTCTTCTCCTACTTTGGGGGAGGCCATTCTTTGGGGAAAACATGTTTACCAGTCTCTCAGCCGGGGAGTATCACTCGTTCACCTTTGCGTTTCTCTGTTGGGTGGTTTTGTGTCTCTGTGTTGGATGGCTTCTGAGCCCCATGACAAACACCTGACAGAAACCAGGTAAAGCGGGACAAACACAAGTGGGCTCACAGATTTCATTGACTGTTGACTGGTTTCATTGTTTCTGGGCCTGTACTGAGATCAAGCATCACAAGGGGAAGCAACAGGCACTGTGCAGTTGCTCATGTTATTGATCTGAGAAACACTGAGGATGTGAAGGAGAGCTAGACAAAAGACAGGGAGAGTGGGAGGAGAGAGGAAGAGAGAGGTACTAGCCAGAGACAGGATACAGCTTTTAGGGCATACCCCACCATGTCCCACTTTCTCTAAATTATCCACACTTCCTACAAATGCCCAGCACTTTTAAACAGTATATTCATTTCTGTGACTATCAATGGATTAATGCATTGATGAGACCAGAGCTTTCATGATCCACTTCTGTCCCAACCACATCTTAACTCAGCTGCACGAGACCCAGAGGTTTTAATTCAGACTTCTCAGGGGGATACTTCAGATTCGAATCATCTCACCTTCCAATGGGTTTATATTTGTGGCACAGAAAATGCAAGCAATTCCTATATCTGCATGAAACATGAATTTGTCTCTTCAACATATTCTATTCTTAGCATCCAACATTCATAACACTCTGACCTATGTATGTTTGGAACACGTGCAGAAATGTTTGCTTATTGGCTAAGTGAATGCAATGGCAATTCATAAGCTGGCATGCCCCTACTGTCATGTTTCTGAGGGAAAAATCTCTCCTCCTTTGGAGTGGCTAATTAAAAATAGAAAAAAAGCCAAAGGCTGCTACTTTTGTTTGCTGCTCTCTGTCACAAATGTTCCCACAGGTATTGAACACAGAACTATCTACAATCCAAATTGGGAGAAAGAAAAAGTAAAAAAAAAAAAAGACTTCAGAGTAGAAGAAAGTTCAGTTAAAATATTAAGGTATTATTAAGTAGCATTTCAAATCATCATTTAATAAAATCAAGACTCTTCAAGGCAATTATCTAAGTTGTGTTTTGTATTAAATTTGAGGTTGGTTCAAATGATATGAACAATGGAAAGAGGACATTAGGGAGAATGTAAAAGAGAATGCTTCAGACAGCTATGCATTCCTCAGTACTCAGAGCACTGTGTAGAAAAACATTATTTTTGACCAATCATATAGTTCTCCTAGACCCCAGGTTTCTAATGACTTGCTAATTTTAGGGTAGTTTTTCCTTCCTTTTCCCCTCCCTCCTAACCTCCCTCACTCTTTTTCTCTCTCCCTTCTTGGTTATTTTTCCACGGGTGGAGCTGCACTGGGTGGTGAGAACTTTGGGATTTGAAACTACAGTGCAGCTCTTTCCCTGTAGGCTGGGGACATGCAAAGTGCTCTGCTGACCTTAGTGGCTCCTTGTCTAATTGTCAATCACCTCTCTGTATTCTTGTACTGTCTTTTTGTTGAGTGGGATGACTGTTCTCCATGTTAATGATGGTTTCCTCATTACTATGTTCGAGAAACAGAGATTTCAGGGGGATGAAGAAATTTGGTGATTTCCTCTCACGTAATTAATTTATCCTTTTAATGCTAGTTTTCCTTGTACCTTCCACTTTCCATTTGAAAGTTGTGTGTAAATATGCGTGTGCAAGTGTGTGAGCACATGTGTATGGATCTATGGGCTGACCTGAGGAATCTGCACGTTAGACAAGCACTCTACCACTGACTTCTGTCATTAGCCTTCATTTTATGGCTTTATCCTGAGATAGGATATTACTGTTAGCCTGGATGGTCTGGTAATCACCACATTGCCCAGGCTGACCTCAAACTTGCGTCAATCTCCCTATCTCACTCAGCCTTTTGAATGCTGACATTACAGACCATGCCACCAAGTTCAAATACCCAACATTTTAACAGAAATCATCTTTTTGCAGTCCTGGAGAAATGAAAGGGTCAGTCATGGCAACTGGAAGGTTCAGCATGGCAATACGAGGACAGCTCATGGGAAAGCTACATCGCCTTGTAGCTTCTTTTCACATTCAGAGAAATGACTGCT
This sequence comes from Tokudaia tokunoshimensis, assembly GCA_036184795.1. Classification (NCBI taxonomy): domain Eukaryota; kingdom Metazoa; phylum Chordata; class Mammalia; order Rodentia; family Muridae; genus Tokudaia; species Tokudaia tokunoshimensis. The sequence continues at coordinate 56,745,640 of BTHU01000013.1, read as the reverse complement.
GCAGACTATACAAACGGCTCTAGAGAGCTTTCTAAGAGTCTTTTTATTTTATTACCCTTGAATTTATACCATCTTCTATGTTGTAGTCTATTGGACCTTAGCTCAGTTAAATACACCAAAATAAAAATAATTTTTCTAAAACATTTCTATTAGACCAGGATTGATGGAACACTTCATGTACACCTTTTTATATTATAAAACGTGCTATAGATTTGTGTTATTTCTACCTAAAATTAGATACTAGCGGATTATCAGATGTTGAAATGGAGGTCTGAGCAGTTAAGAATTTTGCCCTAAGTACAACTCTTGTAAGTTGCTGTGTGATACCTCTGACCTTCCCGTCCTCTGAGGCATCAGCATCCATGAGTGACTCAGTGCACTTTGTTATCTGCTGCCACTTCTGCTCTCACTCAAGAAAATTCTCAAGGGCTCCTGGGACACGCAGTCAAAGAACATGAGTGCTCAGGAGAGGGTTTCAAATCTCACATTTTTTGTTGATAGTATGGTAATATGAAACAGCCAATGATATCATATTCTAATTTTATTCTCTACTGCATATATTTGGGCAGACTTTCCTCATATCTAAGTCTCCAATTTTTCACTTTTCAAAAGGAGAGGCAGCTGAGAGAGTGGCCGTGAGAAATGAACACAGCTCAGCGGGAAGAGCCTGGTGAATGCCATGCCAAGAAACACAGATCCAGGAAAGGCAACGCTCAGTTCAACGGTAGCCTTTGTGATTTGTGAAGCGCACATTGTGTTTTCTATCAATTATTAAATTATGTGGCAACATATGGATTTTACAACCAATTTTCAGATTCATTGAAATAAAAGCAGGAGAAATAAATGTCTGAATAAGGAATTCTTTCTTTCATTTATGTTATCTAACCATTCATTTCTCATTGTTTGAGAAGTTTATCCATGCATATAACGTGTTTGAATCAAAGGCATTCTCCCCATTTCTTCCCCCTAATTCATCCCCTACTCCCCCTCACATTTCCTTCCAAGTTTCATTGCTTTGTTTTAAAACTGAGTCTGTTTAGCTCTGCCTTCATGGGCATGGGCATGGGCATGGCATGGGCATGGGCATGGGCATGGGCATGGGCATGCAGTTCCTTTATCGGAGAATGTGGCCTCTCCTAGTTCATCACATCCCTGGTGAAACAGACTCCCATTCTACCTCCAGCCATCAATTGCCAGTATCTTCTCAGCTAGGGAAGAGGTGTCATGAGTTCTCCCCTCTTCCATGATGGGATCTTGTCTAGCTTAATCTTGCCCAGCTGCCCAACTCCTGTGTCATAGCAGTCATAGCAGCTGTGAGTTTGTGTGTGCAATGGCCCTGCCATGTCTGGAAAACACTGCTTTGTTGTAGATCTCTACTATACCATTTCTGTGTTAGGACTGGGCTGAAGTGTATGATCTTAACTAAACCATTTCTTGAATGTATATCTACTATAGGGTTCTGTATAGACCTTTTAATAACTAATTCATAGCTTCCCCAAGTAGCTGAGTACTCTTGAAAGATGGTCCCAGCTTGTATCTGAAGTCGCACTGTGAATTAAACAACTGTCCTCATAAGCCCAGGCACTGAGCCTGAAGTCAAGCATGTGATGGTCCATCTGCTGTGTTAAGTATCGGTCAATGGAACACTCACCCAGGGGAGTCATTTAGATTAACCAGGAGGCCTCACTTTCATTCCATAGGCTGGATCCACAGAGTCTTTGCTTAAGTGACCAAAGAATAATAAAAATAAAACTGAAACGCAGGTAAAGAAATGTATTGGGGTCATTTTTAACATATGTTGAAAGAGCTTAGAAGCAGGAAGTGTTAAGGGGGATATTATTAGGAGATACAGTTAAGAACTGAATAGCACTCTGGATTCCAACCACATGTATTATTGATGTTCTCGACACTTTCTTACCCTGCACCTGCTGGGAATGTAGACCTACTTCTCTTTTTCAGTACTTGAGAGTAATATATAAAGACGTGATCACAGGAAAGAACAGAGATATTTTAAAAGGGTCTTTACCAGAAAGTTCCTGGAAAGAAAAGTCCAGTTCTGTCTGTTTAATTCTTTTAACTGTAATTCATTCTATATCTGAGGGAAAAGGAGGTGTAGATGCCTCCTTCCTGTACCAACTATGCCAAATGGCCCTGTACATAGATGTCAGTACAGGCATCAGAACTACTCATGATCCCATCCACAGATTCAGAACAATGTTTACTTGGAAAGGCTACTTTACAACCATGCACAGTAATTAACCCTGAAGAATTCCGGGTTGAATTATTGACTATCCCTGCAAGTTTGTTTGTTTGTTTAATCAACATTACTTTTGGAGTAGTTTCAGGCCTAGAGCAGAGCTACTCAGAAAGTAGATTCATCATAGAATTCCTGATTCTAGCATGCAGTGCTGTCTACACTGTGAATATTCCACACAGAGCAGTGCATTTGCTAAACTCAATGAATCTGCTTTGACACATCACCATCACGCATGCTCCCACACTCTCAAAATGAAATCAAAAGCAGTGTCTTAATGAGTCTGCTCCCAGTGCTTTAAGAATGCTTCTGACAATGTGAAAAGCCAGGACTGGGCTGCCGTAAGTGATGCTTGGAAACATACATGCATCAATGCTCTAACATGCATTTTCCATGTAGACACTTAAGAAACTGTCCAATTGGGTTTCTCTGTAAGCTATTTTTTCAGGCATTTTTATTTTATTCCACAGAACTCGAGCCTAATATCTGCTAAGCTTCCTCAGTGTTAATGATCTGAAAATAATCTAAGTTAATTTCCAAAGGGAAGAGATTGTGAAGAGAACTGCATTTGCTTGGGAAGATGACAGGCTATCTGAAAGCAGTCTGACTAAACATAGGTTAATGGTATAAATGACAGAGTTGAGCAAGAAATAATTGAGGGGGGTTGTTTCCTTCCTCTCAGAAGCGCCATGAGCCATTGGCACAGGGACAAAGTGGGTGAGATCATCCTGTCATGTGGAATTGTTTTCTATGCAGCCATTAAGTTAGTTGTCCTTAGATCAAGTAGCATTACAAAATTGATCGATCAGTTATTGTTAGAATCCTTTAATTCACTTTGTAATGTAGTAATTTCATGAGCATAAACTGTTTTCAATAACTGAATCATTATTGTGGAAGACAATATTTATTCTTTGTCTGATTATAAATCTTCAAAGTATGTGAAGAAAGGACTTGGATTAATCATTTGGCCAATAATCCAAATCACATGTATGAGTATGTGTATCCTCAGATATTCTAGCTCAAGTTTAAGGTAGATTGCTTCATTTTGATGATATGAAGCAAAAAACAAGTTACTTCTCTCGTAATCAGCCTTTTGTTTTTGTCAGACTATTGGAGCTATCACATTAGTGATGATAGCCTGTATCAATCTTCCTTTTCAAAGGGTGATTTCATCTGAAACACCTTTATAGACACTCAGAAAAACTTGACTAACTATCTGGGCACCCTGTGGTCCAGGCAAATTGATACACAAATTTAACCATTACAAAAATGACAAAGTACATGGACAGTTAAAAGAGGTGTATTTCCCAACTGCTGGTTTCAGTTTTCTTCTCTAACTAACTTTGTGCATTTTCATCAACAATTTAATCAGAATCAAATATCACATTTAAGCTACTCTGTAAGTTTTGGTTCTGGGCTTTGGTTGTAGATTTGTAGTGATGGACACAGAATCTTCTCTTACTGAGAACAATAGCAATAGAGTGGACAGTCTTTACGTCCTGGTTAACATCTCTTTTCTCTCACCTTAATGAAGGACTTGACAAATGACTTCCAACAACTTTTTACATCACCCTTAAAACGGGAGTGACTGGGCATACTGACCACAAGTGTCTCTGCTTATCTCTAACAGGAGGTATGTGCGGTATTCATTATGCAAATTATAAAGAAGGATTATGTGAGTAAGTGGAGAACAATTTGAAAACAAGACATGAAAAGAATCTTGTTTCAGAAGTATAGTTTATAATGGAGAATTTTATTGCCACTAAAAGCAAAAACAAACAAACAAAACAACAAAATAAGCTAAGATTTTAATATGGAGGATAAAGCAGATGGTGTGGCCTCAGCCTTAGCAACAAATGCAACACCACAGAATCAAACTGAATAACCAAAATGTAGATGCTCCTGTCTAAGTTCTTTGCCTTTTTTTTAAAAAAAGTGGTTTTTTTCTGTAATTATGCACCTGATTTCTTTGTTTGGATTTATTTTTATTTAGTAACTGTAAAGAATAAGAATGGCAAACAAGGTACAAATCACCAGCTAAACATTTGTCTTATCACTATGTTTCTATATGAAACTGTCTTAGTTAGGGTTTTATTGCTGTGAAGATACACCAGGCAACCCTTGTAAAGTCAAGCGCTTCATTGGGGCTGATTTAGAGTTTCTGAGGTTAAATCTATTATCATGATGGCAGGAAGTATGGCAGCATCCAGGCAGACACGGTGCTGGAGGAGCCAATAGCTGTACGTCTTTATCCAAAGGCAGTCAGGAGAAGATTGTCTTCTGCAAGCAGCCAGGAGAAGAGTGGATTCCACGCTGGGTGGAACCTGGGTTTAGGAAAACTCAATGCCCATCTACACACTGACATATTTACTTTAACAAGCTCCCACCACTTCCAACAAGGCCACACCTCCTAATAGCGCAGCTCCCTAAGGCCAAGCATTCAAACACGTGAATCTATGGGAGACAAACCTATTTAAACCACCATAGCAACTTAAACTTACTGGGCAGATTAATTAATTAAAATAAACCATGGAACTAGAGGAGAAAGGAGTTGGGAAGGGAAAAGAGATCCTCAAAAATGGAAGGAGCTAAGGAAGGGAATGGGGAAAAATTATCAAAATACATTATATGCACTTATGTAAATGTCACAATGAAACCATAATTAATAGTTATAGTAACTTTTAAAGTTCCAAACATATATGTAAACACACAGGATGGAGAGATAGCATGCATAATTTCTCTCTTTTAAAGATTGATTTCTTACTTTCATTTTGTGTGCATGTATGTGTGCCTACACGAATTTATGTGCACCGTTTGTTTGCAAGTGCTCATGCAAGCCAGAGGATGTTGGATCACCTGGGACTGGGGTGATAGGGGGTTGTGAGTTCCCTGGTATGGGGCTTGGGAACTGAATCTGGGTCCTTTGCAAAAGTAAGTGCCCTTAACCACTGAGTTAACTCTACACCCACAGGATAATTTCTAAATTACTTAAATATGTACACATGAGAACTTTATTTTCATAATAGATAATTTTTGAATCGTGAATATTACAGAAATGCTATAATCAACTTTGTAAATTCTCTTTAAGTTTTATGGTCTGTACGCATTAGTCCTTTATGTTCACTGTAAATAAATATTTTGTTACAATTTAGAAATTATAAAGTTGTGATATTTGAAAAGTTTATTAGCATACACTAATTACGCAAATTGATGTTTCATTATGATATTTTCATACATGCATATGATGTAAATTGATCATATGAACCCCTCATTGCTCTCTCACACTTTCCCCATTTTTTCCTCTTCCATCTCTATTTTTATATCATTTTCTTTATCTTGATTCTACATTGAAAAATAAAACATCTACAGTTAAAAGGATGGCTCTGTGCATAAAGCACTTACTGTAAAAAAAGAGGGAACTGAGTTTGAATTCCCAGAGCCCATGCAAAAGGTTGAATGTACTTCTCCGAGAAGATGGCCCTCAGGGAGGAGAGAATTCCTGGAAACTCAGGGTCAGCACATGCAGCTATGAACACAAATAGATACTCCCTCCAGCAAGGTATAAGGAGAAAACCAACACCAGAACTTGTCCTGTGACTTCCACATGCATGTTATGACACACACACTCCCACATATGATCATATACACATGTCACATAAACACACAGGATAGGAAATAAAATAACACATGCAGTTTTTGTCTAGAAGGAATAGCTTTTGATTTCTGTTTGCCACATGGCTAAGCTGGCTTTCTATAGTTTTGAGGTGGGAGAATCATGGTTAAAACGTAAGTAGTAAGTAATTCTGGGTACATTACATAAGTCCAATGGTGATTTCTAATGTTAAAGATGACTCTATGCCCAGGGAGGTTCACCTTTCTGACCTCCTCCTATGAACCACTAAACATTAGCTGGATTAAATTGGAAACTTCCCCTCACTCCTCCCCACCCCCATCCTGCTTTTCAGCTTCTCCATGGGCAATGAAAAGAACAAGCAAAGTCCAGAAGGTCGCATATGATGTACAGCAGCCGCCATTGTAAAAGGGATTCAGCTGTGGTGTCTGAGAAGATGGAATTAGATAAAGACAGAGAGTGCAGAGTCAGAGGGAGAGTTTTTGGTGAGAAATGCCTGTACTTGAGCCCAAGACCAGATTTTTTGCGAGAAGGGGTAAGGAACCATTATCTTTATGTTAACTGCTCACCTCAGGTCCAGTGAAAAAGTCTCTCTCATTCAGGAATCCTAATCACAGGCATCAGCAGAAATATTTTTGTTACTTTAGCAATACTTTGTGTGGAAATTTTGCGTGTGTAGTGTTTACACTTTTGTAGGTATATGATTTAACTAGTAAAAACCCTAGGATACATCCACTTCATTTGTTTTTCATTATATTTAATTTCAAAGCTTGGTATCATTTTTCTATAAAGAAATAAGCTAGGTATAAAATAGGAATCATTCATAATAATTTATTCCTGAAAAAAAAAACTACAGGACTTTGGAACTTTACAACCTTCAACCTCTAGGGAAGTGAAAAACAGAGACAGTCATTCACAATTTTGTACTGCTAATGGAAACAATGGAAGTAACCCACACGTTTTATTTAAGTATGAAAATATTTAGAACATTTTTCAGAGAACAGATCTGAAACCGACTTCCCGGGAGCAAGGGACAAGTTGAAACATCGTAATTGGGAGGAAGCACGTTGGCTGGGAGACTTTAAAAGTTCAACCCCAAATTTACTGTTTTTGAATTCTGAAGCTTCATAAAGTAAAGACAATGCCTTTTTTCCACCAGGAAAGGACAGATACATAATTCATGCAGCAGCCCTCCTGACATACCCTGCTGCTTTGGTTCCTAAAAATAGATGAGGAGAAAACAACATGGCAAAGTAGTAAGGATGCTTTCTCAGACAGGGCTCTAACCGTGTGCAGTGAGACCAGCATAGGTCCCTGGGTCTGTTTTAGAGGAATCAGGAGTGTTATGCAGACAGATTTGGTAAAAACCACAACTTTTCCCTGTGGCCTTATTAGCATCTCGCTCTAGGGCATTTCGTGATTCTTTGCCCCTCTGTGTTCAGTGCAGATCACCAGGGTGGAAAGCTCCTTTATTAATAGATTTGAAATATACTTTAGAGCCTGGTGCTTCCTTGCAGACAACATTTTTGACACAGAGCCTTCAATTGGTAGCAAAGACACCATCCATGTAAAACTTGGAGTGTGTTTCATTTAAAGACTTAGTGACTTGGATTAGAAGCCATTTCAGTTAGTATGGGATTTAAAGAACTGGGACTGCATCTAAAAATTCACTCTCACTCTGCTTTGCAATTTCAGCCTTGCATCAATGTGTTAAACTTGTCGAGGTACTGACACGGAAAGATTCAATCCATGTAGAAATTATGAAAAAAGAAGTCACTATTTGTGCTTGTTTGTTGGGTGAGGGTGTGGGGGAGTCTATACTGTTTTCCTCTTTAAATTAACAGATAATACTATATTTTGTATGTGGCACACTTTCAGGACTGGGTATTCATATGCTCTTTACCTCATCGAGATGGCTTGTGTGAACTGAACCGTATCATAGCATTTAAAATTACATCATCATTTTGATGTCCATTGTCCTGAAACATTTGCCCCAGTTATCCTCGAATGCACAAATAATTGCATCAATATAAGCCAGTTTGGGAAAATTTCTGATTTAGAATCAAGTATGATAAATATAAAATTAGAATGTCTAAATTTTACTTAGCTATTTAATATTACTCAGCAAAGGTTTTCTGTATCACAAGTCCGGTAAGATATTTTAATTTATGCTATCAATTAGCATAATCTTATGAATTCTCATCTGTCTTTCAAAAAAAAATTGTCAGATTTACAAAATCATTCAAACCCCAAATGCACAGCATGCGAACTTCTGGTATCCCCTGTCAGTTGAGATTATTTGCACTGACCCGGTTGCCTGCGTGACCCACTTTCTCAATGACTACTACATTTTGTGGGCAAAAATTAAAGGTTTATTTTTCCTGCTGGTGGTAATTTCTCTTGCCTGAGATTATTAATAGTTTAGTCAGTAGGTTTTTAAAATATACTTTCATTTCTTAGAAATGTCTATGAATTTATAATTGAAATAATGTATCATCCATTTCTTTTTTATTTACACACTTCGGCTCTCTAATATAGGGAGCTTTAGTCCTGTTCAATGTCCACACATTACTACAAGAGTGAGAGTAAATATTTATATTAATCAAAATGTCTTCAATGTATTAATAAACTCTGGCCTAATTTGATATATTGTTGGCAATTTCTAAGCAGAGATAATAAGTTAAAACTGGTTCTTATGACACTTTTAAAATTTAAAAGTCATAGGGTTTGGCCTTTCATTCTTTTGTGTGTGTGTAACCTGGCTGGCTTCCCTGAGCTTGATTATGTAAAGTGTATTTAATCCATCTTGTTAGGCATGTACACAGTTGCACTTCTTATATTTTAAATGGCAAAGACATACTATGGAGGGATTTTATTCTCACTCAGGATGTTGAACTGTAACCTGCCAGAGTAGGGGGAAATGGTTCTGATATTTTGGGGTCATATTCAAAAATTTAGAAAAATAAATAAATGAATTCATCTACATATTCTATTATTGTTATTTTCCGTCTTTATTTTCTGAGACGTGGTCTTGTGATGGAGGTGTTGCTATCCTAGATAGCAATGCAATCCAGTCTGACCTCAAGCTTGCAATTCTTCTACCTTAGTGTCCTGAGTGTGGGAACTATAGGTATGTATCACCAAACCCAGAGCAGCATGTACATTGGATAATGGTGACCTAATTATATAATATTAAAAAATCCTACTAAATACATTGCTTTAATATCCACTATTGAAATGGATATGCACTTTCCAGACTTTCAATCTCATATGTTCATTTCTATATCTTTAATCCTTTTAAGCAAATTGTATAGAAAATGGTGTTACCTCCACTTCTTGCTAATAAGTACTCTCAGAAGCGTTACCTACTGTCCTTTATGAATATCTGTGATATGCAATGTTAAAATGGGAAAGCTATAATTGGTAAATAGGTCAATAAGAGCACAGCTTAGAAGACAGCCGTACCTGCTGCTGTTTGTGTTCATCCTTCCCATAATGAGGATGTTTGCATGATAGGTTAAAAGTTGCCTCTGTGAAAGCAACATTGGAATCACATACAAAGCTGTTGGGCCAGGATGACGGAGTTCTTAACAAGAAAGGATAGACTGATGAGTAGCCAACCCCAAAGTGTCTATTATAATAAAATTCAAAGGGACGAGCTAATCTCAGCAATAACTGTGAATAGCAAGCATATATTTTTGGGATGAAAATATATGAGCCATGATCACACAATGATCCACGACCTTAAAATGACTTGGCACCATTGCAGAGGGAGATGAATGTTCAGACTCACAGTACAAATAACTGATGAGCTCTCCTAATTGATAGTGTTTGAAGGTCCTCTTATTTTAAGCTTCCTATCAGAAAGTCTCCTATAAATAACTGATACAGCCACAGTAAGAGGTTTCTATAAAAACTGCCCTTTTAAGAATAAAAAAGCAATTGCTAGATATCACAAACTGATTGACTATTACTGACCATTTAAGAAGTATTTAGCTATATTTAGTTAATATGAATTAGATGTATCTAGACTCAATTTATAAAGCTTGAAAAGCAAAGTTTTATAAATTCATTTTCATATGGTAGAAGTAATTGCTTCTTGGCCTTTTGGCTAAGATCAAGTGTAGTATATGGTAAAAGTAAGTCTTAGATAAACTAAATTTGAAAACAACCAAAACAATGGTCCTTAATTTTTAGAACTCACATTTAAGTCCTTTTATCTGTCATCATTGTGGAATCTGGTATGGGCATGTCGTACCAGAGAATGTCTTTTTGTGCAAAAAGTAACAATGCAATAAAAAACATTACTCATCTGTTTTAGAAATCAAACTTTGTTCAGATTATAGTGATATCTAAGGATTGCTATATTTTCTCCTGCTGGTAACTTTACTGCTAATGGTGAACAACGTAAGCATCACTCTTCAGCCAGCAACAGGTATCCAAAAGAAAAAGTCATTGCCACCATTGTGTGTTTTCTGGTTCTGCTAATCTGTCAAGTGCGGCTTTGGAAGTTTAAGAAATTTGTATTTCTTTTAATCTGTCAAGTGCAAATTAAAATACCTTAAGACTAAAATACCCTACATTCAGGCATTTGACTTCGAGGGGCTGGAGGGATGACTCAGTGGTTAAGAGAACATGCAAATTTTTCAGAAGAACTGGATTTAAATCCCAGCATCCACATGGCAGCTCATGATGATCTGTAACTCCAATTCCAAGGAATCTGATGCCCCTCTTCTGCTTTCCATAGACACTATATTTGCACAGAACACAAACATTCATGGAGGCAAATGCCAAAACACATAAAAATAACTAAATCTTTAAAAATAAAAAAAAACAAAATTTCCGATTTTTGAGTGGATTATCATTTTTTCTGTTGACTCACCAGTATGATTCCTTTATATGGTTCAGAAAGGTATGTTTGTTAACTCTTCACCATTATAAATTTTTCTTAAATCTAAGAAAAATATCAGATCTTGTCTAAAAATTTGAGCAGGAATTATTCACATATTTGTTTCAATCTAAAAATCTAAATGCCTCTCTCATCACTCTTTTTTTTTAAATTTTGTAATTATATTTATGTACAGAAAAATTAGTGTACATTTAACCCAATTTAGTGGCAAGTTCCACAGCTTGGCAATGCGAGCCACAGAATTAGGACCCAGGACGTTGCCTCCCCAGTGGCGGCGGATCTCATCATAGCTGTCATTATAATTGGTCCTAATGGCTTCCACCAACTTAGCCACAGCACCTTGTCTTCCGAGTTAAACTGTGTGAAGGCAACAGTTGTGCATGTCTTCCTGTGGATCAGGCACCCCAACCTGGCCTTTCCTTTGATGATGCAGTAGGACACCCCCATCTTTCGACACAGGGCAGGCAGGAAAACCACCAGCTCAATGGGGGTCTCCACCATGGGCAAACGCCACTAGCTGAGCCTTCATGTTCTCCACCAAGTAAAAGGAGCACTTCAAGGTCTGGGTGCACGTGCAATGTCCTTGCAATACATCAAATGAGGACAAATGCCATGTATGATATATGTGTCTGTGTGTGTGTGCATGCGAGTGTGTGTGCGTGTGTGTGTGTTTACACATATCTAATACAATACTAATTCTAAATTATAAGCCATTCTTCCAGAACCAATTGTTTCAGCTACCCTGTTTCCTGCATGCTGAAAAGTTCCCCTTTAATTCTTACCTGAATTGTTGCCTCTTTTCATTTTTATTTTCTCCTCCTCCTCCTCCTCCTCCTCCTCCTCCTCTTCTATTTAAAATGCCTGGAAACTTCTAATAGTATATTCATTTTTCAAGCTAAGTTGCTAGGAATAAAACACCTGAAAACTACATGTGCCCTGGTGTGCTTGTAAACTCCTGGGCTGGCACTCAAGGAGTGGTTTGCAGAATTCAAGACTCTGGGTTTCTTCTCCAGTGCAACTTTCGTGTCTCGGAGATTCTCCAGTCTTCTGTGGTCGGATCACTCATCAGCATGTTGATGTTTTAGGATTTGAGCCAGGGACTCCCCAGTTGTCTCCCTGGTCTTAGTTTTGTAAAGCAACATTTGACAGTTTATTAGTGTTTCTTTTGTTGTATGTTTGTAATGGAAGTTCTCTCTTTCATACATTTCCATATTTCTGTGTCTTGACTCTGAAGTTAGAGATGCTTTCCTGTTGTTGTTCATTGTTTCTCGTCCCACCATTCTAATTACTGTGGGGCTAATTATAAACACAAGGATTTCTTAATACCAAGGTGTGAAGGTATTGACCACTGAAGGTTCCCCAGCTAGATTACTCTGAGAAATCTGCATCTTTGGAAACAGATAACTGAAAATTACAGTTTTAAAAACTGTACTTGTTTTTAGCTATCATGGAACTGCAACTTCAAATTATATTGAAATTTCCCATTGATTCAATCAGGATGGTTATAATCCAGAAAGCAGATAATGGTGGAGGTACAAAACACACGCACACACGCACGCACGCACGCACACACACACACACACACACACCAACTGGACCACTGTGAACTCCTAGAAGGACTGTCTCTATAGAAATCAGAAGGGAAACTCTTCAAAATATTAAAATAGAACTTGAAGAAGGTCAGTTAGGTTACTGCTGAATATATAAAGGATTTGTGTTAGTTACATGTGTACCATGGTAGCAAAATGATAGAAATGTCTCACTCATTCATGACAGGGAAGACATCAAAGTGCTCATGGCGTCAGGTACATGTGGCAGAGGCTCTTTAGATCCCAGTGGACCAGGAAGCAGAGAGCAAGGATACAACCAGAGGCCGAGTTATACCCTTCAATGTTCTCTAGCAATCCATCTGCCAGCTACGCTCTAGCTTTAAAGGTTCCCTATAACATCCTCATATAACACCACCACCTTGGGAGCATGTGCATAGACCAGTACTTTTCCTATTCAAACCATAAACTGAAATCAAATGAGCTTGCTGAGAGCTCATGATTATTGTCACAAATCACAGCAGCCAAGTTACCTAATCATCCTTGGTACATACCAGAAGAACAAAGAAGATGTGATATTTATGAAAGTTATTTAGTCCTAAGGAAGACTGCAATTATGTTGTTTAGAGGAAGACAGGTGGGATTGGAGATCAATATGTTATTGAAATAAGAGACACAACAAAGACAGGAATCACTATTTCTTTCTACCTCATGTATGGTTTCTGTTAGGGATGGACATCAGAGCAAATGGTGGACTTTTCATGATACAGAGGGGACCACAAGGAGATCAGGTAGAAATGAGAAATAGAGGGAGTATCACTGAAGAGTATAAACCCATTACATATGTGCAGAAGTATCATCTTGCTCTGTACCAATTACTATGCCAATTTAAACATCACACGCAAACTCCATTAAATTAAGTTTTAGTAATATAATGAATTCTCATGAAAATGCTGAACCAATAATCTAAGAGTTTCAAATATTCTTAAGTAAATTGGTTTCACATGATGAAATTTTAGCATTTACTTTCCATCCAATTGTTGATTGCTACTTGGGATCTGTTCATCGTTTTAAAATCTTATCCTTAATTGTTTTGCAGTACTTCTGGCAACAGTCATTAGCATAAATACAGTTATATTGTCAGGGAGATAGTGAGTCAGAGAAATATTACTAGAAGCAAAAAAAAAAAAAAATGGACCCAAAGTGGTAGAATTCATCGCTTGTTTGTTTCTGGAACAAATTGATACGTGGATGATGATATTGAATCATTGCTGATTGGCAGTGTTCCTGGATTATTTTCCCAGGAGCGACTGCTTTTAAATTTGCCCCTGAAGGGCTCACATCTAAGTAATCACCATTAAAAAGATATTCTAGAATGTATCAACTCGCAGGTCTTTCTCAGATTTCTGGAGAGACCATGTAAATCATGAAATTGAGAATACTAGTTTGTCCTGAGTTTCCCTTCAGCTGCAATGGTTCTCAATGTCCAAATAAAAACTAAGGTTCTTAGTTTAAAATGAAGTTTTCCTTAGAAAAAAATGGAGTTTAATTTCAAAAATATTGACTCGCATTACATTTATTCTCAAATTCTCTTTCCATGAGATAAGTAGCAACTTCACACACAAACATAAACACAAATTGTCTAAAAGCCAAAAACAAAACGAAACAAACAAAAAAACCAAGAAGACAAAACAGCAAGAACAACAAACATTAAAGGACATTATATAATGAAACAAAACAAGGAATGAGAGACAGGTTCTGTGGAGTGAAGAAAAACAAACCCTGAGTAATTCTAAAACTATTCAGTTAAATTTGAATATCTAATTTTATGGCGTATGTATTTAATACTTCTTTAATTTTAACTATATTTTAGTTAATCTACTTGTTACATATTTTGTGTATTGTTGGGGGAACATGCTATGGTGTGTGGAAGTCAGAGAGCAACTTTCTGTAGCTCATTCTTCCTTTCTATCCTGTGGGTCCCAGAGACTAAATTTAGGTAGGTCATCAGGTTTGGCAGGGGATCTTTGGCCTGCTAATTGGTCTTTTTTTTTTTCAATGAAAAAGGAAGTAAAAAAATTTATGATAAAATTGAAGATTTACGTGGAAAATATTTCTGATAAAATCGAAGAAATATATAGAAAAACACGCTAAAGTTGACAATTTTCATGGAAAAAGAGTAAAGTGGTAGACATAAAAACATTGCTAAATTAATTGAAAAATGAAATAGAAACATTTTATTATAGAATTGAAGATTTATGTGGAAAATATTTCTGATAAAATTGTAGAAAAATGTAGAAAAATATGTTAAAATTGAAAATTATCATGGAAAATTTTATATAGCTATAATAATGGTAGGCATAAAAGTATTCCTAAGTTGATTGAAAGTGGAATTATAAACATTTTCTGATGAACTTGAAGATTTACATGGAAAATATTTCTGATAAAATTCAAGAAATATATAGACAAACAAATTAAAATTGACTATTTCATGGAAAATTATACAGATAAAATGGTAGATATAATAAACCTTTCTAAATTAATTGAAGATGGAATTAAAAATATTTTGTGATAAAATCAGAGATTTACATTGAAAACATTTCTGATAAAATAGAAGAAATATATAGAAAAATATATTAAAATTGAAGACTATTATAAAAAATAATGCAAATAAAATGGTAGATATAAAAAACATTGCTAAATTAATTGAAAGAAGAATTACAAATATTTTCTGATAAAATTGAAGATTTATGTGAAAAATAATTTGCTAGTTTATGTCTTTTTATTTGGGAATTGAGTCCATTGATGTTAAGAGCTCTTAAGGAATAGTGATCATTGCTTCCTGCTATTTTTGATGTTATTTTTATGTTTGTGTGAGTATCTTCTATTGGGTTTGTTGGAAGATTATTTTCTTGCTTTTTCTAGGGTGTAGTTTCCCTCCTTGTGTTGGTATTTCCCATCTATTATCCTTTGTAGTGCTGAATTTGTGGAAAAATATTGTGTAAATTTGGTTTTATCATGGAATATCTTGGTTTCTCCATCTATGGTGATTGAGAGTTTTGCTGGGTATAGTAGCCTGGGCTGCTCCTTAGGGTCTATATGAGATCTACTCAGGATCTTCTAGCTTTCATGGTCTCTGGTGAGAAGTCTGGTGTGATTCGGATAGGTCTTCCTTTGTATGTTACTTGGCCCTTTTCTCTTACTGCTTTTAATATTCATTCTTTGTTTAGTGCATTTGGTGTTTTGATTATTATGTGCCAGGAAGACTTTCTGGTCTGGTCCAGTCTGTTTGGAGTTCTGAAGGCTTCTTGTATGTTCATTGGCATCTCTTTCTTTAGGTTAGGGAAGTTTTCCTCTATAATTTTGTTGAAGATATTTACTGGCCCTTTAAGTTGTAAATCTTTGCTCTCTTCTATACCTATAATCCTGAGGTTTGGTTTTCTCATTGTGTCTTGGAGTTCTTGGATGTTTTGGGTTACAAGCTTTATGCATTTTGCATTTTCTTTGACTGTTGTGTTAGTGTTTTCTATGGTATCTTCAGCACCTGAGATCCTTTCTTCTATCTCTTGAATTCTGTTGTTGATGCTTGCATCTATGACTCCTGAATTCTTTCCAAGATTTTCTATCTCCAGAGATGTCTCACTTTGTGATTTCTTTATTGTTTCTACTTCCACTTTTAGATCCTGGATGGTTTTGTTCAGTTCCTTCACTTGATTGTTTGTATTTTCCTGTAATTCTTTTTTTTTAATTATTTATTTTATTTTATTTTTTTAATTTACATTCCAAATCATTTCCCCTTTCCCGTTTCCTCCCTCCCCGAAAGTCCCATAAGCCCCCTTCCCTCCCTCTTTTCTCCATTCAACCCCCTCTCGTTACTCTGTCCTGGCGTTTCCCCTACATCCAGTCTTTCCAGGACCAGGGGTCTCTCCTTCCATCTTCTTAGAAATCTATTGATATGCGGATTGTGTCTAGGGTATTCCGAGATTCTGGGTCAATATTCCCTTATCAGTGACTGCATACCATGTGTGTTCTTTTGTGATTGGGTTACCTCACTAAGGATGATATTTTCAAGATCTGACCATTTGCCTAGGAATTTCATGAATTCATTGTTTTTAATTGCAGAGTAGTATTCCATTGTGTAGATATACCACATCTTCTGAATCCATTCCTCTGTTGAGGGACATCTGGGTTCTTTCCAGCTTCTGGCTATTATAAATAAGGCTGCTATGAACATAGTGGAGCATGTGTCCTTATTGCATGCAGGTAAAGCCTCTGGGTATATGCCCAGGAGTGGTATAGCCGGATCCTCTGGGAGTGTCATGCCCAGTTTTCTGAGGAACCGCCAGACTGCTTTCCAGAGTGGTTGTACCAGCTTGCAATTCCACCAGCAGTGGAGGAGTGTTCCTGTAATTCTTTAATGGATTTTTTTGTTTTCTCTTTAAGGACTTCTGCCTGTTGACCCATGATCTTCCGTATTTCTTTAGGGGATTTTCGTGTTTCCTCTTTAAGGGCTTTAACCTGTTGACCGATGTTCTCCTGTATTTCTTTAAGAGAGTTATTTAAGTGGTTCTTGAAGCCATCTATCAGCATCAGGAGATACAATTTTGAATCCAACTCTTGATCTTCCAGTGTGTTGGGGTATTCGGGACTTGCTGTGGTGGGAGAACTGGGTTCTGATGTTGCCAATTGGCCTTTGTTTCTGTTGGTAAGGTTCTTGTGCTTGCCTTTCGCCATCTGGTTATCTCTGTTGCTAGTTGGTCTTACTGTCTCTGGCTGGAGTTTGTTCCTCCTGTGGGCCTGTAAGCCTATGTCCTTACTACTGGGAGACCAATTCTCTTCTGTCAGGGTCTGTGCACCGCCTGGTTCCCTGGTGCAAATGGCAGCCTGAAGACCTCTGTCCCAGCTGCTCCACTGATCTTATGCCCCGTGTGCTTCTAGCTGTTCCACTCCAGAGAGGAGGTGGAGATCTCACTTGTGTGCTCAGAAATGAAAGCGCTGCTGGGAGATCACTCTCTCCTGGCAGGCCATGCACAGAAGGTTCTGGAGCTGCCCAGCTCCCTGGTCCAAATGGCAGCGGGAAGCCTAATTGATCTTATCAGCACCAAAATTCTATGAATTTAAAGTTTTAATTTATTGTCATTATTATTTTAATGTGTGTGTGTGTGTGTGTGTGTGTGTGTGTGTGTGTGTGTGTGTGTGTGTGTTTGTGCATGCACATAAGGGTATGCTCATGAAAGCCAGAACAGGATTTAGGATCCTTTGGAGCTGAAGTTAAAGTGGTTATTAAGAAACAAATGTGTGCTCCAGTACCCAAACTCAGGTCTTCTTGAAAAACAGAAAACACTTTTAACCAGTAAACCATCTTGCCAACCCTTAAACATTTCATATTGTGGTTTGGGAGATGAGTCAGTGAGTAAGAGAGCATTCTATGTAGGTATCCAGATTCTAGTTTGAATACCCAGAACCTACTTAATAGAACCAGAGGTGGCTAAGCATGCCTTTGTAAGATCCTTGGATATTCCTAAACAGTCAGCCTAGATGAAACATCAAGTTCCTCGTTCAGCTTAACATTCTAGCCTAGTGCAAGCCTGCTAATATTTGATTTCCTCCAATTATCTCTAATTTTCCCATTTCTAGCCAACATCATCTGGGGCTGAATTCTAAAATATTATATTTACTGTTAAAGCTTACAGTGCTCAATAAATTTCTTCGCATGGGCTGCAGTAGATTTCAAAATTACTTTTCTAACATCTCTAGGGTCTTAACAACATCAATAGAATAGAAATTCTCTAAACATGTCTGTCTTTTCCTTGTCTTTGTACCCTGCATAAACAGATCCTGCTGCATAGATTAGCTTTGCCATCACATACTTCATTCTCTGCCTCTCAGAAACCCCATTACCTGTTTGTGAAGCCATTTATTCATTCTGGAAAATTACATGATGCAATCTGTACTAAATACTAAGTAGCTGTGAATACTTGAGAAACAGGTAGCATATGATAAAGAAGTGGAAGGGAAGTGGCAATATTTTGAAGCATAATGAGTTTTAAATTTCAGGGAGAGGGGAAAGCAGACTTAAAAAGAATTAAATAACAGTCTTCATTAGGAGAAGATCTTCAATAGATTTGGATAGGTAATGGGACCAGAAGATAATATTTAATTATAAGATAACACATACAATTTATTTTTGTGATAAGCATGAGAATATATGTCCTGTCAAACACAATTCAAATTGATATGTGACTGGCAAGAGACACAAAGAAAGTGGTGCATCTCAACAGGACAAAAAGATAGTACAGAAGCACTTTAACAGCTGGACTCAGGACCTATAAAACAAAAATGATATAAAAAACATACATATGCTAGATACTTTAGTCTCTCATGAATGAAGTTTGAGTAAAAAATCTGAGATTCAACTTAATTATGCGGGGAAGGGAAGTTTTAGGAGAAAGAGAGTGGTAAGGATTAATCATGGTGCATTATTGAAGGTGCTTATTCAACTTGTCCATTGTCATATCATGCAATAATGGGCCAGCTTACCTTGAGACATCTGAGGACCTATGCAGAAGATGCCCAGAACATGCCTATCAAAGGCAGGAGAGACTTGCCAGGTCCTGTTCTAAGTGCTGACATGTGAGATATTTGCTTCCTCTTAGTTCTGGTTTGATTCAATAGATGAGGTGTCTAGATGCCTGTATGTGTAGTCTCACACCAGAGGACCATAGCATCATAGCATGATAGGATCATAGGATCATCACATCATATCCTCAGTATAATATAAAGCTATGAGCCTATTCTCACTTGTTTTGATTCACTATTTCTTTAATATCAAACTCGAGAAAAAATTTAATTTTGAGATGTTCAAATTCAGAAACTCTTCTAAATTAGTGTCTTTACTTAAAAGGAGAAATATGGCATCTGACAATTCACAGTCTGTTTCATGATTTTAAATTTTTCTCACGCATGCGATTCCAAATGTTCTCAAGGAACGAGAGGGCTAAATTAACTCAGTATTTCCTGGTCTTTTAGTCATTCTCTTACCTACCATGTTTTGCTTCAAAGCTCTTGAGTAGACATGAAAAATGCAGTACCTGGGAATGAGCACTAGCAAAGGGATGAGGATGGCCATCTGAGTTTAATACCAGCTTGATTAGCTCCGAAGTACACCAGCTTACTCCTGCAAAGAGCATGTGGAACAGGCAGTGAGTATGTTAGATAATGGCTAGAGAGCTGAGAGAACTTCCAAAGTTCCCAGCTTGCACAGACACTAGTCGAAGTGGGATCTGCTATCTAGACATTGAGAGGCCAGTATATCCCTGGTACCAAGGAGCCAGGATTCTGAATGAGCAGGCAGCCAACTTTGATACCATATACATGATGCTGGTTGGCAGGTGTGTAAAGTCAGGAGTCAGAGGATATTGAGGGCATCTATTCAGATTTCAAAAGAAGGACTGGCCAAAGGGCCATGGGATATGTTAGAAACCTTATAGACTCTTGTAGAAAGGGTGATGGGTCCAGCTGTGAGGTTCACATGTACTATGACATCCCATAGTCCCAGACACTATATCAGGAAAACAGAACATTTGCTGAGGAATTGTGGAGAGAGGTCATGAGAGTTGTAAGTGACACGTTCATAGGGATAGGGTCCCCAAGTTTGTTGAAGAATGCTGCATATCAATACATGGTCTAGCTACTTGATGTGAAGCTCCATGATTTCAACCTTCCTTTAGACCTATCCTTTCTTAATGTTATTACTACCTCTTCCCCTTTTTGTAATGGTAGTATTTACTCTATATAATTTTCTGTCTGGTTGTATAGACTCTCACAGCAAAAGATTTGTTTTGAGCCTTGAAAGAAACTCCCTATTTGAATATTTGAAAATATTAGGACTGTTAAAAGGTATGAAGACTCTTAGAGATAAAATAGATATGATCTGCACTGTGAAGTGGGCATGAGCCTCTTGGGGCAGAAGTGTTGAATATTTTGTTTTAAGATGTATTTAAACATCACATTGACAAAGGGTGTGCTTGAGATTTTTAATCTTGATTATCAAGTTGATAGGGTTGAAGAAGTGCCTAGTAGATTAGTACAACTCACTTGTAAATGCAGCTATGAAGGCTTATCTGGAGGAGTAACAAGGATGGGAAAACCCACCTCACAGGCTGAAAGCCTGCTTAGAGTGAGAGGAAAATAAAGAGAACGCCACCTGATTTCTCACTCTCACACCCTGGCTACTATGATGTGTTATCTGTTCTGTTCCTTCACTCTCTTTCCACTATGATAGACCGACACTCAAAGCCAATGGGTCCTTTGCCACCCTTCAACTGATTTGCTCGGATGTTAGTTTTAGTAATGAAACCCTAAAACAAGGAATACTTCATCATGCATCTATTAGAATTGTACAGCTGTTATGATTAAAGAAATGGTATAATAAATTTAGCCAATGGTGGCTCACAACCACCTGTAATGGGATCCTATGTCCTCTTCTGGTGTGTCTGAAGAGAGCAATAGTGTACTTATATATGTAAATAAATAAATCTTTTAAAAAATTATTGTTGAATACTTTAGACCGTTTGTTAAAAATTAGTTACAATATACAAGTGATTTTACTTATGAATTTTAATGATCAATATCACTTTGTCTATTGATCTTTATTATTTTTCCATTTTCTTATTACTATGATGAATTCTATTGCTTTTCAAATATCAAATCACATGTACATCATTAGAATTGTTACTTTCTGACAAGTTTAATTTGATGGTTCACCAAACTGACAGATTAAGATATCTAGAGGGGAAAATGAAAATAAAGTCAGGATTCCCTGAATAAGAATGGGAACTCAAGGTTGAGTTCAGAGAATCCAGCTTATCAGTTCATAAATGAAGAATTAACCAGTAGAGAGTTAGAGGGGAGGATTACAATATCTCCTGTTATATATCAGGCATGATTTGTGAATTAGCAGGTGGCTGAGACTACGAGAGGAGGGAAAACAGGTCAAGCTCTGGGGAATGAGAGCTAAGGAATGTGAAGCATTGCCTAACACCATTAGCTTTGCTTACTATGGCTTTCATTACTTCTCAAAGGCCATGATAAACGCAGTCATTGCATAAAAACTCAATATAACTATTCTATTCATATGTATTCTCTCTCTCTCTCTCTCTCTCTCTCTCTCTCTCTCTCTCTCTCTCTCTCTCTCTTTCTCCTTGCATTTTACACATATATGATGGCTTTCAATATGACTCAGCTGCTACAAGGTACAAAGTTTAATTCTCTTTCTTGAGAATGTGGCTCAGCCTCAGTGACTTAATTTCAATGATGTGAATGTAACATAAAGTATTCCATGAGACCTTTGAGTATAGGTTTTAGAAAACACATAGCTTTTGCCTGGATCTTGAGATATACACCTGGATCCTTGACCTTATGTCTGAACAGGCTGGTTACCCATATGCAACATGCTAGAAAGTTCATGTAGAAACAGTGCTCAAAGTGAAAGGAATCCCCTCAAAGAGCTCAGCTACCCCATAGCTATTTTAGTATATATCTGATAGATGTAAGGTTGAGTTACCATAAAATTTCAGTCCTGGGATTAGAAATGAGTCTTTCTGCTTCACTTGGTCTGGTTCCTGACAGAAAATAGTCCATTATTGCAACTTAGATTTCTTCCACTAAGTTGGCCATAACTTGTCATGCAAACATAGTAACTGGAAGTGATTTTCTTTTATGAGGAAGTACTATTTTCATCCAAAAATTTTCAAGGAAAAGAGGTAGATGAAGGGGAACTGGAAGTGTCTTGAAGAAAATATTAGAAAAGGTTTAGCAGTGCACAAAGTCTTAAAGCTTCAATGGCTTCAATGGCGTTGCTAGTGAGAAATTCATGGCAAGAAAAGAAAATATTGTTGGACAGGAATGAAAACAATCTGTGTTCTACATACAGTGTAAAAATTTCAGGAAGACTATCCCTAAGGAAAATAAAAAGTGATAATAACTAAAAGTGGTAATAACCTATGAACTAAATATTTAGCCATGAAGTGTGGGGCAGTGTATTAAAGCCTCTTTCTGCTTACAGTAAAGAAAGTCACTAAAGGTAGAGCTTGTGACTATGACTATGAAATATTCAAGACTATCTATCTCCTAGAAACAAGTCTCCCTAGTCTCTCAGAGATGATTAAGTCAAAACAAGACAGTAGAATCTCCATGATAGCATGCAGGATAAAAACATCCTTCGCAAGACTCCATGAGTGAGAAGCATCAGGGAGACAAAGAAGAAGGAATATTTCTGGAGAAGACAGAGAGAGAGAGAGAGAGAGAGAGAGAGAGAGAGAGAGAGAGAGAGAGAGAGAGAGAGAGAGAGAGAGAGAGAGAGAGAGAGGTTTAATTCAAAAAAGAAAAATTGAAAGGAAGCTAGAGAGCATAGAGAGTAAGAAAGGCAACTCAGAACTATGAACAACATAGTCTGCATCTTGCGTTTTGGGCCTTGGGAAAATGTAGGAAGTAGGAAGGAGTAGAACCTAAGGAGTTAGTGCTAAGTCCAGGAGTGTAGACAGCTGGAGTGTAGACTGGTTATCATATCCTCAGGAGATTTCCATGGTTCTTACAAAGGTTAATTCACAGTGGGCATTTTTTTTTTGCTTTGTCATTTTTTTTTATTTTCTAAGTTTTTTTTATTTACATTTCAAATGATTTCCCCTTTCCTGTTTCCTCCCTCCCCAAAAGTCCCATAAGCCCGCTTCCCTCCCTCTTTTCCCCATTCAACCCCCTCTCACTTCTCTGTCCTGGCATTCCCCTACATTCAGTCTTTCCAGGACCAGGGGTCTCTCCTTCCATCTTCTTGGAAATCTATTGATATGCGAATTGTGTCTAGGATTTTGGGTTAATATCCCTTTATCAGTGACTACATACCATGTGTGTTCTTTTGTGATTGGGTTACCTCACTAAGGATATTTTCAAGTTCTGACCATTTGCCTAGGAATTTCATGAATTCATTGTTTTTAATTGCAGAGTAGTATTCCATTGTGTAGATATACCACATCTTCTGAATCCATTCCTCCGTTGAGGGACATCTGAGTTCTTTCCAGCTTCTGGCTATTATAAATAAGGCTGCTATGAACATAATGGAGCATGTGTCCTTATTGCATGCAGGCGAAACCTCTGGGTATATGCCCAGGAGTGGTATAGCAGGATCCTCCAGAAGTGTCATGCCCAGTTTTCTGAGGAACCGCCAGACAGCTTTCCAGAGTGGTTGTACCAACTTGCAATCCCACCAGCAGTGAAGGAGTGAGTGTTCTTTCTCCACATCCTTGCCAACACCTGCTGTCTCCTGTGTTTTTGATCTTAGCCATTCTGACTGGTGTGAGATGGAATCTCAGAGTTGTTTTGATTTGCATTTCCCTAATGACTAAGGATGATGAACATCTCTTTAGGTGCTTCTCAGCCATTAGATATTCTGGAGGTCAACATGTAGAAGAATGCAACTTGACCAATTCTTATCTCCTTGCACTAAGCTCAATTCCAAGTGGATCAAGGACCTCCACATAAAACCAGACACACTGAAACTAATAGAAAGGAAACTAGGGAAGAACCTTGAACATATAGGCACAGGGGAGAATTTCCTGATCAGAACTCCAATAGCTTATGCTCTAAGATCAAGAGTTGACAAATGGGACCTCATAAAATTACAAAGTTTCTGTAAGGCAAAAGACACTGTCAAAAGGACAAAGCGGCAACCAACTAACTGAGAAATGATCTTTACCAACCCTACATCCGACAGAGGGCTAATATCCAATGTATACAAAGAACTCAAGAAGTTAGACTCCAGAGAGCCAAGTAACCCTATTAAAAAATGGGGTACAGAGCTAAACAAAGAGTTCTCACCTGAAGAATATCACAGTGGGTATTGAGAGTGGCTTTTCAAGAAGGATGCTAGCTGTAGAGAAATCCATTAAGCCAATCACCATTTCTCAGTGTTCTATCCAGAATCTATCTGGAGAAAGGGCCCATTGTTAGGGACTAAAGTATTCTGGAGATCAGAAAAAAGAGAACAGACAATTCAGAGTTCTCAGAGGTTTCCTGATATGGCTGACTATGTAGAATATGTTTATGAGAGATAGAAAGAAAGAAATGGCAAGTCAGAAACTTTGAGAAGTTAAAGCAATATGGAAGTCTGACTATGTAGAATATGTTTATGAGAGATAGAAAGAAAGAAATGGCAAGTCAGAAACTTTGAGAAGTTAAAGCAATATGGAAGTTAAAGGAAATGGGTTGTGAAAGACACAATATCCAGTGGCTTCACCTTGTGATGGCCAGAAGAAAGCAGATATTTCAGTCTCTGTAGCTTTCTTCCTCTTGCACAGGATTCAGTGATATGCTTGCTTCCATTCCTCTCTGAGGCATGTGAGAATATACTTGGGTGGATGTTTTATCTGATGTCTTAGCTGCAGCAGATCTCCTATACTGTGTGGCTCAGAAATAACTCTTGGCAAACAGACCCAGGAACATTGAATCCAGTGTCATTTACTAGGTCAACAAACTTCTGAAGTTCCAGGTACATTTTTCAAAGCCTTTGAGTGAATACAGAGTCTATATCCTTAATCTGTGCTTTGAGAAACTCAGAGAATGGATTGACCTACATACAGTACCAACATGTTAGGTGGGAGTTAAAAGAAACTCCCCCAGGTTTCTTTGTGACTCTCTGCCTTCATATTTAGATGATTTCCGGTATTACAAGACCCAGAAGAAAGCTTCATTAGTCTAAGAACATAAGCTACGTAGAATTTTTGTTTGCTAATTTGATGTTTATTTTTTTTTATTTTCATGATCTTAATTGCCCACTTTCTGTATTATTTAGTGATTTCTTTTCAAAATCATGTATTTATTCATTTTCTCATGTTTTAATTTTCCCTGTTCTTTATTCTTGCTTCTCTATTTTCTCATCTCTTTATTAGTATTTAACTTTTTAGGTTATTGCATCTTGATCTCCCCTTTCCTTTCCTTATTTTTTTTACGTATTTTGTTTGTTTGTTTGTTTTTAACTGGTAGGCTCTGTGATGTTGAATTTTAACTGTCAATGTGACAAGATACAGAATTGTTTGTGGAAGGACTCTCAATGAGCTTGTCTAGATGGAGTTGGTCTGTGAACATATTTCTGGGGAATTAATTGAGGTGGGAAGACCCATTCATTTAAGAGTTCCCATTCTTATATGTGGATTCCTGCCTTTATTTCCATTTTCCTTCTAGACATCTTATCAAGGAGTGGGGAATCAAACTGAGATTTAGTAGGCATGCATCAAGTCATTGCCTTCTACTCTTAATGTAAATGTGATGTAACTAGTTGTTTCCTTGATGTCTCTGCAGTGAGAGACATTAACCTGGACTTGTGAGCCACATGAGACTTGTATCCCTTAAGCTGCTCTTCTTGGGTATTTTATCATAGCAACATGAAAGGAAGCTAAGGAAAGCTCTATTTCCACATGTTTTATTCTTATTAATATGTTATTTTTGTTGCTCCTGTGGTTTGTGTTCTCGCTGAGTAATTATGGGAACAAAGCCTCATGGTTGTTTTCTGAGAAAGTCATTATAGAAGAGAAGAAGAGAATTTTCTCCAAAGAAGTGTAACTATTAATAATGAAATGCATTATATTTGAAAAAAGAAGACAAAATTACTTCTCCAAAGGTGTGTAACTCCTCAGAAACTGAATAAAAAGACAGTGAAGAGGGTGGAATTGTAGTCAAAGAAATAAAAATATTTTTAAAAATATGATCAATGACTAGATGAAAAGCCACAACTAATCAATGACTATTGTGAGGGAAAAATCTATAAATATACTCATATATATATATATATATATGTAAAATCAACACTACATCGATAATATATATATATATATATTTACATATGTGCATATGTGCATATATGCACATATTCACCTATATATGTATAGACCTATATACATATATATAAATATGAACATATGCATATATACATAATACAACAATGTATGTTATAAAACAATAATTTTAGAATAATATGTCCTGAGGTCATGAACTTTGAAGTTGGAAGAGACATAGGAAGACGTGAGTAGAAAGGTGAAAATGATGTAAATACTGTATTTATGTATGAAATTCTCAAAAATATTGGGAAGATAAATTAAAAACATGATCTATGAATTCAAATTGATTATAAATAAACCATCCCACAGTCACAAACTCTAACCCATAATTGTTCCTGTCTGAAAGAACTTCAGGGGCAAAAATGGAGAAAAGCCTGAGGAAATGGAGGTCCAATGACAGGCCCAAAGTGGGATCCTGCTCAAGGGAAGGTCCTAAGGCCTGACATTATTACTGAGACTATGGAGTGCTCACAAAAAGGCACCTATCATGACTGCCTTCTGAAAGATGCAACAAGCAGCTGAAAGAGTCAGATGCAGATATTTACACACAACCAATGGACAGAAGCTGCTGACCCCTGTGACTGAATTAGGGAAAAGCTGGAAGAAACTGAGGAAAGGGATGACCCTGTAGGAGGACCTGCAGTCTCAATTAACCTGGACCCCTGAGATATCCCAGATACTGGACCACCAACCAGGCAGCATATACCAGCTGATATGAAGTCCCCAACACATATACAGCAGGGGACTGCCAGGTCTGGGTTCAGTCAGAGAAGATGCACCTAACCGTCAAGAAACTGGAGGCCCTAGGTTGTGGAGAGGTATGGTGGGGTGGGGGATTGGGGATGGCAGATGGGGGATGGTGGTGGGACATCCTTATGAAGATGGGGGGGTGGGAGAGGAGGTATGGGATGTGGAACAGTCAGAGGGTGGACTGGGAGGGGGATAAAATCTGGAGTGTGAAAAAAGATTAAATTACATTAAAAACAAAAAAATAAATAGCTTAAAATAGAAAAGATCAATAAAGCAAGAGCTTAAAATAGAAAAGATCAATAAAGAGTCGTAAAGCCACTAAACTGAAATCTATAAAACTGAAAGCTGAATAATTAAAAAATAACAACTATCCCCAGCAAAAGTCAAACAAGTAAACTAGAAGAAATAATATTTGGTATTGAGACCGAGGGTGACAAATTATCACATTCAGATCACAATAAAAGAAATGTAAGAAATCATGAACAAGGGATACAAGATATATGGGACACAAATGAAAAAAACAAATCTATAGTTAGAGACAGATTATAATTAGAAGTAACTGGTTTATACAATGGAGATGCAAAGATAATTGACAAAGAATGTGCATTCAATGAAACATTAGCAGAAAACTCCCCAAATCTTGGGAAAGCTGTAGATATCAGGCCACCATTGTCACAACTAAATAGATATGAGCTAAAAGACCCTCCATAAGAAATTACTGAAAG
Organism: Tokudaia tokunoshimensis; assembly: GCA_036184795.1. NCBI lineage: Eukaryota > Metazoa > Chordata > Mammalia > Rodentia > Muridae > Tokudaia > Tokudaia tokunoshimensis. The sequence continues at coordinate 56,717,938 of BTHU01000013.1, read as the reverse complement.
TAAAAACAAAGAAAACTGAAATCTCAAGAAGAAAAACCTCATTCCCCTTAGAAAGAGAAGCAAACCAGAGGAACTATATGTTCCTCAGCAGAAATTCTAACAGCTGGAATAGGTTGGGGTAGGATAACATGTTTCAAGCTCTGAAAGAAAATAACTGCTACTCTGGATTATAGCATCTAGCATTTATCCATAGAATTAAAAAATAAACAAAACAAAACAGGATTTCTAGAACAAATGTAAATTTAAGAGATTAAGAAGCAGTAAAGTTAACATTACAAAAGATGCTTAAAGGAATCCCATTGATAAAAATGGAATTGAGACAAATACAATTACAGGAACATGGGAAAGCATAATTCCTAGTAGATCAGAAAAGCAAATGAGACTTATAAAAATCAACCATGATTGATTTTATAAACAATCAGGCTTCTAAAAAACAAATAAACATAGATTATTAATAGACTTCAGAACAAACACAACAAATGATAGTAAAACACCTTTCAATAATAACCCAGAATCTAACTAATCTGAATTACCTTACTAAAATATGCAGAATGGGTGACCTGACTAAAACACATAACTCAGCAGCTTGCTGTCTGCAAGAAACTCACCACCAAATGGTATTCACAGACTGATTGATCATAATGCATAACCAAAGAGGTAAAAGAGCACTATAGGAAAAATTTGAAAAACAAAAACAAAAACCACACTAAACTGAGGAAGACCCAGAATATGAAAAGACATATCATGTCCACGGATAGGAGAAATCAGTATTGCTGAAACAGCCTTGTTATTGAAAGTACTTTATAGATTTAATGCAATTTCAATCAAAATAGCAAGAATGGCCTTGGTCAAGATAGATAAAACAATCATCTAATGAGTGTAGAATCACCAAGACAGCAATTAGTAAAGGAAATACTGAGTCATATGAGAAACACTGGAAGGTCCATAACACCAGGATTCTAGTTATATTACAGAGTCATAGGGGTAAAAATCATAATGTCAGCACATAGACAGATGCATAGTCCAATGAAATGGAACATAAAGGAGACATGGAAGTAAAGCAGCAATAAGCCCACATACCTACCGCCAACCAATTGCTTACAGAGCTATCAAGAAAAAGACATAACTTTCCAATAAATTATTCAAGGAAGAAAGGATATTTATTGGGAAAAGACTGAAACCAGAAAATAGCCTCCTACCCTATTAAAAATCAACAGACATTAGAACAGATAATTTCCCAAGAATGTATTATGTCTAGACGATAAAAAATCTTGTCATAAATAATTCTATATAAAAAAGTCCTTGGCACAGCAGTACTAATAGTAAGCAGAGTCATGAGACAGAGTGGGAGATGCTCCTCACTAAGCAATCATCTGACAGAGGACTGATACTCAGAATTCAAAGGACTTCCCTAATTTAATGGAAGAATGATCCAGTAATTTAGTAGATGAATGGTTTTATATATATATATATATAAATGAATTTACAATTTCTATCTAGCTATCTTTAGTATTTTTCAACCACAGCATGTTACAGAAAACAAATGACTCTACTAAAATGGTCAGGGGATCTAGTATGTAATTGCACTGCTCTGTACCTAAGAACAGATAATACTGGTTATAATAGTAGAGACTGATCAACTTGTGATATAAAACACCTATGAAGATCTAAATGGGAAAGAAGAGCAATCAGGTCAATTCATTTCAATATGTGGGACTATAGAAGGAGGCTTACCACTTGAGCAGGTAGTTTACCTCAAAACTCTAACACACTGCATACAAATAATGAGTAAGATTTAAAATATGTTATGCCTTCCAAAAAGAAAATAATCAAAGTTAAAATGTAAATCAATGTTGATTTTCTTCAAATACCTTATCTCTTGGGGAAAGTTACAGAATATTTTGACTTGATTGAAACACCTATTTATTGTTCAGTAAGCAGTAAAGCAATGGTATATTCTGTATGAAAATAAAGTAGATGTTTTATAGAGGCTGAAAGCATGAGTCATCTTTCCTGATTCAAGATGCTAACATGAGGAATGCAGATAATAAACTAAATAAAACACAAATGATGGAGTTGTTGGCATTTTATACATCATCGGGCTGAGAGGATTGTGTATTTATGGGTATGCACAGTTTTCTGATAGACATGAATAATCACTTTAAAGTTCCTCACATATGTCAGGCTATGCATTCCAACTGTCTTATCACAGTCAGGAGTTATTTGTAATAATACATTTTTTCCCTTTTGAAGTTTGACTTTCTTTCATATGCTCTTATCAGTATCTGATAGATGTTTAGTCTAGCACTGACCTTACTTGGACTGTTCAAGAATAATATTTTTTTGTGTGCAAAGGCATCAAACTGAAGAATTACCTCCTACACATTGCTACCAAAAAATATTCAATTATATATCACAAATAGCCAGAGGTATATTTTCTCTAAATAGCTTGACATGGATGTGAATTGATCATGAGACACAGGGAACATGGATGGTAGAAAAAGGGATGTTGTTTTTATCTGGAATATGGAATCCATGTTTGATGTTGATGGTGGCAAATTCTTATATATTCATTTATTGAAGAATATTTAATAAGTAGTGGCCATATACTTAGAATAAAATGAAATGAAGTCAGGCAAGAGCAGGGTCTTGATGGTGCAGCAGAGGTCAGGCAGAGAGTTGAGCCTCATCTCCAATCTTCTGCACAGTTAGGTTGGTGTTGCTCGATGCTCTTTCTAGTACTTTTCTCTAATTTTGACAGAATCCACTTTGTATGGATGGAAATCCTGAAAGATCCTTCTCCTGGTTCTCAGCTCAAACCCTGTAGCCTCCTTGAAAAAGTCTATCCATTTTATACAAGACAGTTTGTCAAATTGAAAAAGATAGCTATCATATATACTGACTTCTTCCCCTTAGGCTAAACACTCCCTTCGTCTTTCTCTATCCTGCACATGACACAGGAGCATGCCCCTCATCTTTTGCAGCAATGTCCTTGAAATACAATGACTCTGTCAATGTCATTATTCAGCTGCACTATCAGAGTCCTCTACAGATTTTCAGATTGCACAGAATGAGAGGGAATGAGACTCCTTTCCTTACTTTTGTGAAAGGTTTTCAATAATGTGTGGACTTTCATCATATTTATTTTTATTTCACTTTTTTTGAAAGTTTTGTTTTCTAGGTTGACAAAGAAGTAATGGTGGAAGTGTGTGCCTTATAGATAATTTTAACAATAGCTTTCATGAAATGTCTTCTTTGATAATTTCACACACACACACACACAAAGTATTCTGTTTTCCTTTGATCTCCATACTCTCTTATTTTCTCCCTATTCTGTCAACATATCCTCTTCTCTGTACAAATTCCTTCCCCACAATGACATTTTATTTTGTTTGGTAATATACTGTTTATTCTGAGCTGTCTGTGTGAGCATAGATTTAAAATATTTATGGAAACCTGGTAGGCTCATCTGTGGGTATATAACCAAAGACAATGACAGTTTTCTAAATCTGTCAGTAGTCAATAGTTCACTAGAAAGAGGTAGGGTGCCCTAAGCCCGAACCGAGTGACTATGAGCAAGCCCCGAGTTGTATTTTCCCACTTCAAGCAGCTATAGTTACTATGAGACTGTGGTTGTGATGGCTGTTTAATGCCCAGAAAATTGCATTTCAGAACTTCTTGGTATATTCTTGCTTCCATTCAATCTCCTTTTCCATGGTGTTTCCTGAACTTTAGACGAGATAATACATATTCTATATTTAGTGTTTACTCTCCGTACCTTGGCCAGCCCTGTATCTCTGTATCCACCACTACACATTGCAAAGAGAAGCTTTCCGAGTGAAGGTGTGGAATAGCAGTTTTCTTTGAGAATACACATATGTATTTAGAAGGTAATTTGCTCACCCATTTTGTTTTTAACTGTATACAGTGTCATGCCTGAATTCTCACGTGCAGAGAAGGCTTCAGATTAAATCAGATGCTGGTTGTTTATTCCCATAATGGTTAAAACGCTCTTTTACCAGTGGCTACATCTTGCCTGGCACGTTGGTCTTGTAGTTTATAGGTTGCACAGCTGGCTAACACCATTAATGTCATTATAACATTTGTCTTTTCCATAGTTTTAGACTCAGCCCCTGTCTTCCTAATGCTCATTCACGGTCAAGGTTTATACTCTTATCATAGGAGGTAGAATTGTTTCTTATGTATTTTCTAGTGGTTGATTAAATCTTTATTTGCTCTCAAGATCCTGTATTCATTCATTACACTTATTTGTCTTGTGTGAAGTAGGCATATTTGTGTTGACTTGCTAATTTCAGTGTGTGTGTGTGTGTAGGTCAGAGAACAGCTTTCACTGTCCAGGGTATCAAACTCAGGTTGCCAAACTTGTCAACAAGAAATTTTGTCTGCTGAGCCATATGACTGGTCCAAGATGATTTGGTTTTATGATTGAGACATACCTAACACTTTGATTACCTTTCCCACACTACTGTTTTAACAAGTAGCTTTTAAATGCATTTTCTACACTGTCATCCACTGTTGAGAAAATATTCAGATTCTCACAAAGTTCTTCATTTCTATCACTAAAAACAAGTGTTTATAAAAACAAAGAGCATAAAAAAAAACAAGAACATTTTAATTTGGTCTTCTTATAGATAAGAGAGGGATGAGCTGAGACTGAGGTTAGTTCCAAATATCATTGCTGTCCAGGAGACAGCATCAATGGTTCAGTTTCAACTGAAATGTTCTAAGTTCTCCCATACCTAAAAACCCAGTCAGTCCTATTTGGCAACTATATTGAAATTTGCAATCTAACAAGATTCTCTAACAAACCTTAGGTGCATAGTGTTTCTTCTTTGGAGAAACATTGATGCATTGAAACTGTCACCAGCCTCACAGACAAACAAGCTCATCTTGCATGGCAGCTGCAGCACTGATAAACAAGGTGAAGGTTAAGTAGCTTCTTGAAACACAATTTCCTCATGTGAAGAGTTTTAAGGCCTATCTCTTCATTTTACATTAAGACAATTACGTAATACCTCTAGATGACGAGGTCCACAATAGTGGCTAACTAAACACTAATTCTCTTGGCAGGAAATTCAAATTGAAAAGCATGCTTCAAGCAACAATCCAATCACTTCCTCAAACCCTACGAGCTGCTGAACATAGACAGTATTGTACTAGCAACCCTAGAAATGGAAGCGGTTAAAATGTGATCTCAGTTCAGACTAAAACCTTTATCAACATTTGTCTTATGAAAGTTTAAGTCCTGAGGATAACACATTTAAGAAGAGTTAAATCAGCAACCCCGACATTAGAGTGTTTTACTTATTAGGAAAGAACTCGAGTCTTACATCTGACAACACACAGGGGACTGGGGTTACTAGACTTCACCATTCATGCTTTTGTAGGCAGCATAGAAATAAATTATTTTTGTAATAATCATATAATAGCTAGTCATGGGACGGAACCGGCTGTTGCAGGGGTTAAGAGCACTGTGGCTGTTCTTCCAGAGGACCCAGGTTCAGTTTCCAGGACCCTCATGGTAATTCACAACCAGCAAAGCTCTGGTTCCAGAGCATCTGCATGGCTCACAGGTGTACGTGCAGGCAAAACCCCAATCACATAAACAAACGGGCAAAGGAAAACAAAAGGTGCGCTCTTTATGTTTAAAATGAGACAGAAGTTTTCTAATATACTAAGAAAATATTAATAGTTTTAGATAAAAGTTTAAGTAAATGCTTGGCATTGACACTACAAACATCTGAAGAAACTACAAATAGAAGCAGAAAATAAGAGCACATCAATCCAAGTCCCCAGAGGACGCAGTGTAGTGGAGTTTGTGTTACCATTTAAAGCCTTCTCAGTGACCTTTCCCATCAGTCACTGGGAGTCGGGTTTCATACAGTTGTGAGCAGCTAGACAAGTGTTAAGAATTAAACCTGGGTCCTCTGGAATTGCACCCAGTGACCACCATGGAGCCATCTCTCCACTTCCTGAGTATTAATAGGATAAACTACCACAAGTAACCAAAACAGAAAGGCAAAACAATTATATTAAATTAAAGTCGATACAGCTAAAGCAATAGAACTTATTGATAATGAGGTGAGTTCACAATTTTCATGTCAATTTTGGAGAGAAGCACCATGAACACATTAGTTTGATCCTGATTCAACTTCTAATTCATAAGGCTGTTCTGAGCCAGTCATTGATATGTCCATCTGACAAATTAATAGAGATTAGTGATACTTCATTTCCCAGAGAAATCACAGGGAGAAACACCAAGCAACTTTAGATGGAAGTTATTGTTTTGTTTTTTTTTTTTCTGCTTACATACTGGGAAAACCTTTTTTTTTTTTTTTTAATTTTATTTTATTTTTTTAATTTACATTCCAAATCACTTCCCCTTTCCCGTTTCCTCCCTCCCCGAAAGTCCCATAAGCCCCCTTCCCTCCCTCTTTTCTCCGTTCAACCCCCTCTCATTACTCTGTCCTGGCGTTCCCCTACATCCAGTCTTTCCAGGACCAGGGGTCTCTCCTTCCATCTTTTTAGAAATCTATTGATATGCTGATTGTGTCTAGGGTATTCTGAGATTCTGGGTCAATATCCCCTTATCAGTGAAGTTATTGTTATAAAGATGTGAATATTTATTTATTTTTAGTTTTTTTGAGACAGATTCTTAATCTATATTGGTGACTTTATATATCAATATGTTTCTAGGGCAAAAAATAAAAATAAAAAATTCCAAAACAACAGAAGCAGAATAAAGTTTGGTCATAGCCTTACCTTACTGCAGGAATAATCTTTTTCAACTTCAAAAGCTTTTAATTGGCTGGAAATATAGCTCAGGCAAGAAGCTATTCACTCTAACACTGAACAAAGTGGGTGTCATTGTACAAGAGGATTAGGATTTCTTGGCTACATAATATTTGAGGCCAGCCTAGGCTACATGAGCACTTGGATAGATAGATAGATAGATAGATAGATAGATAGATAGATAGATAGATAGATAGATAGATAGACAGACAGATAGACAGATAGATAAACAGACAGTCAGATAATATTATTATATCCAAAGCTCTCTTCTACTCTATAGCATGTAAAAGCCTTTCTTCCTTTTTAAATGATAGTTACAATTTATAATTTAACATCCAGGTGCTATAAACTTAGGTAAGTGCACTTTTTAAAAAATGATATTTCTTATTGTTTTACAATTCACACATGAGAACCATAGTCACATCATTTCTACCAGTCCGACTCCACCTATGTCCCCCAACTCCATTTCAAATACACATATATATGTGAGTGTGTGTGTGTGTGTGTGTGTGTGTGTGTGTGTGAGTGTATCTTCACCATTTGGTAAGCTATATTGGAAAATCTCTTAGTGGTCTCAGATCTGACAAAGACTGATCCTATCACAGCAACCATTGATTTATTACTTGTAGTTCTTCATCTAGAGGTGGAGCCTGTTGAGGTTTTTCCAATCCACATAGGATGTAAACCACTATTGTCAGTATTCAGGTTTTAGTTTGGCAACCTTCTGGTTGAGACTTTATGGATGTCACTCCCTTATCATGTCTAAAGGACACTGTCTTGCAGCAGGTATACTAGTGCTCAGTCTCACAGAATCTTTCTGTCCCCTCTTTGTTAGTGTTCTCTGTGTGTTATATGTAGGGGTTGTATTGCAGATATATTTCTTATTGTTCAGCATCCAACAGAAGTTTTGTTGTTGCTGTTTTTGTTTTCTTGTATTTTGACCAGTTGTGGATCAACGTAATGGTCTCTATCTACTGCAGAAGAGAATTTTTTTTTTTTAGGATTGAGAGCTACACTCATCTGTGACTATAACTATTCAGAATGTGGTTAGGATTATACTAGTTTAGGCAAGGGGCAATAGAAAACTCTTCTCTCCAGTTCATGACCTCTCCAGGTATGGGGAGTAGTATGGTAAACTGTATAGTACTGAACATGAAATCCCTTCTATTGAGCAAGACTTAAATCCAATTAAACAGCTTTTGGTTATTCCCTAAATAAAATGGCATTATGAACCCCTTTGATGGGTAATAATTGTTATGGTTCATACATTTTATAACTGTGTATCACTATGGTTTCTTTTCTTCAATAACTACTTACAAAGCACCTTTGGATACGACGATAGCTATTATTTAGAGAGGAGGCTTCCAGGTCAATTCTAGCCCCATCTATCTATGTCCTGTGTCCCAAATATTTAATATATACAGAATAGGATCTTATCTTCACGTTCTAGGAGGCAACTAACAGCAATGACAATAGCTATAATGCTTTGGAAGTATCTTGATCTTCCTTAACTAATAAATTAAAAAGCTATTTCCTATGCATAGCAGCAGAGCTTTGCTCAAATGGTCCATTGCTCTTATGGAGATGCTTCACGTCCCTCAGAGTGTATGTGTGTATGAGTGTATTTATGGAAATTTGTGTGTGTGTATGTAAAACATAGTGTTTTAAGTAGACATAAATAATACTTCCATATGCTTTTCTAAACATTCTTTTTGCAAGTTCTTGGTTTTAGAATTAATCTTGAATTTCTATACCAAACCAGAGCATTATGAATTTCTATCCCTAAAGTTTCCACTAAAATGTATTTATGAGCATTTGGGTTCTTTTTATAAAGAAGAATTGAATTCATAAAGAAACCATTTTCAAATTACAATTTCATTCTTGATGTTTAATGGACTAAACATTGGTTTTGTAAATGTATTCCTGTGAACCAAATATAGGCTGAGGAACTGTGACTTAGAAGTAGTGTTAACTAAGTGTATGCTGGAATTATATTCTGAAGAGTCTGGGGGTTTCCTTAATATGGCATTTACAGATCAATAACAAAAATAATTGATTATCTTATAAATGGTCAAATTGAATTTGTTAAAGAGACACTTTAATCATTAAGACAAGACTGTCAGATGAGCTATTCAACCCTGTATTGATGACTATATACTCAGCAGTGTTAATTTTCAAAATTACTTCTTTGACAAAAAATTGATCAAATCCATGTGATAATTTTTTTAGGAAATGTGATATTTTCTAAAATAATGTCTCTTTGAAAACATAGGTAAATTGACTGACTCTCTGTCTACTTATTGTGGTCAGCACCTCTGGATATCAGCATAAGAAGAAATATAAATGTGTTTTCTAGATCCTTTCTGATCATAAGTGAGTACTTACGGTAATGTTTGGGATTTAATTTCCTTCTGCTTAATTTCAGCCATCAAATGTTCAACTGAGTTCTATTTACCAAAACAATAGCATTTACAGGGGAAAATTATTGGCTCTACTGATGAACATTTCCCAGAGTTTACTATTTTAAACAGAAAGAAAAACACAAATGTCCTGGGGTATACTCATTTTCATTAGTGGTTGTATGGAGTCACCAACCTGTGTCAAACCTGGGTGAATAGGATTCCGTGCTAGTTAATGGGGGACAGTGGCTACTTGCAGAATCAGCTCTGTAACTGCTAACCCTAACTCTACTGTAGAAGCAAAGTGATTCCAGCAAACAAAGGCACCAGGAAAGGATCCCCACAAAGCAATGGGAAACAGTATCACATATAATAGCATAGTATAGGATAGAGAGTGATGTGGTTATCTTCATCTAGAGACTGCAGAGTGCCACTTTTTGTCAGTGTGTCATGATTTCTCATGCTTTCCCTGGATAAACCACAGGAGGTAAACTTTGGCCTCCATGCTCAAGAAGGAATTCTATTAGCATTCCTCAGAATATAAAATAGAAAATTTTCTCATTATTATCATATAAATTTAATGATAGTATTTATTATTTCTAAAGCAAAATAAAACCTTAAATTTCTGGAACTTTCATTATTATCTCATATTAATGATAAAGCAAAACACACTCTGATTTCCTAAATTACATGGTTCGTGAAAACCATGTACTTTGTTGACTCATTGCAAAGAGAAAGTGGAGATGGCAGAGGAGGAAGGAGGGATGGAGGGAGGAGAGAGGGTAAGAAAGAAAGGGACTGATTTAACTTGTACCTCCAAATATATAACAACATGTTACTTTTTTTGAGCTAAAAAGAAAGAATTACTGTAAAAGATGTGGCAGAGGAAACAGATGTAAAATGGAGTCCCAGGGTTATATACTTAGTGTTCTTGGCTTTCTTGCACCCCAGGTGGCTTAATCTTTCCTAGTCTTGGGAAAATCATGACCTTCTCACATATGAATGATTCCAACTTCAGTGCGAACTTCCCTCCTAGTCCCAATCTCATCCATACAACTGTAAAAAAGAAAAACAAAACAAAACAAATAAGCAAAAATCCCTTTGGATAACCCATAGGTATTTGAAATTTGTGTGGAAGAGTTGATTTTTTTATATGGTTTGTTAAACCCTGCGTATTACTTGATCTCTTATGTACACCCTGTCATTTATTCTGTGACCAGGTATATACAGGAGAGTAGTTCCAGTGCCAAGACTTACTCTTCTCATTATTTTAATGTTTTAAATTTCTCTGAAAACTTTTTTTTTTGCAGTCAAATAACCCATCTCTTCCTCCATTGTTCCATTCTGATCATACCAAGGAAGTCCTTATCATTAGATATAACATGCTCACTTTTTTTATGGCCTGCGAAGATTGTGATTCCCCTCTTTGCTGCTTTCTCTCTCTCAGACACACATACATATAAATATATATTTATTCATATGCCCCTAGGGGCATTGCAGGTATAGCTGTGTCTGCCGTGTCACATGTGCATCCATAGGTGGCAGAGAGGAGAGAGGCTATGAATATCTCAATAATCAGTAGCCTAACATTCACCAAAGAAAGAGCCACCAGTTAGGCAAGGGGATTCGCTTTAGGGCAAGAAAAAGCTGAAGAGCCCCCTGGGGTTATGCAAATGGGAGAGCTGACCCTGAAACTTCTCTGCCATGTGGAGACACAAGCAGGGAAGAGGTGTCTTTCCCCACTCTCACCCCTTTCTACCCAAAACAGGCAGGAGAGCTGGCCCTGCCTCTCACCTGCAGCCCTCAGGAGAGTGAACCTTGCACACCACCTTGGCAACACAGAAGAGCTGGCCCTGGATATGGGGTTGCAGGTAAGCTAGCCCCAAGAGCATTGGGAGAGGCAGGCCAAGCCAGCCCTGACTTTTGTCTGCTGTTCAGTGTTTCTGATGAGGGAGATATGCCTCTTACCCTCCCTCATTCTTTACTACCTATGGCAAGCAGGAGAGCTATATGCATGTGTCAATCAAATGATTAGCTATTTATCAGTCTACCCTGTATCTATCATTTATGTATTTATGTATGTATTTATCCATCTATCTCGATCATCTTGCTATCATTTATCTATATTTTCTTCATTGACTTTAGGTATTTTGTTGAACTCATTTGTATCCCTCTATCAAAGTATAGCAAGAAAATTATGCTTCTGTCTAGATGGTTCACAACCTGTGGTATTTTGTGTAAAATCACCCCACTTATGCACTCTAAAATCACTCTATACATGATCACACTTATACACTTATACACTTATACACTCTTAAATCACTCTATACATGATCACTTAATTTCTCATAAAATATTTTGAGGATAAAATGAAAGTTAATAACATACTACGTATATAAGTTTGAAAAAACTCCAAATAGAAAAAGAGAAATTATGTCAAGTTTTTAAGTGACTGGAAATATATTATGCTGAGCTGCCTGTTGCTTACTAACTTAGTGTAACATGGTCAAATAGTTATTACTTGGGCGTATAATTTACTTGTTGCTTTGTGGAATTTCTTAATTAAGGAGCGGTTGGGACACAAATGCTATAGCTGGCCCATTTCTGGATCTTACCTCTAGATACAATTCTTTTGTTTGAGAAACTTGGTTCTACATAATGGGCTGCAAGAATGTGTCAGAGACAGTGCTGTTGAGTAAAACAAGTACTGAATAAAACATAGATAATAGAATCCCTTACACTCTCAATAGTTTCTTATATATTTCTTTTCTTCGTGTAATAGTTACCTAAATATAATTTAAAAAGTGTATAAGTAGATTGTGGTGATTTAATGAGAATGGCCTCCATTAAATTTGAATACTTGATCTTTAGTTGGTGGAACTGTTTGGGAAGGATTAGGAAGTATGATCTTGTAGGACGAGGTATGTCAATAGGAGCAGGCTTTGAGGCTTCAAACGACTCATGTAATGCCCATCATCTTCTCTCTTCCTTATGATTATGGACCAAGATAGCTAGATATCAGCTGTTTCTGTTGCCATGCTTTTGCTTCTATCTCCCAAGAACCATAAGCCTGGCTAAATTCTATCTTTTATAAGTTTCGCTGTCATGGTGTTTTATTACAGAAATAGAAAAAGTAACCACAACAAAAATTTGTAGCAGAGAATAGGCAATTGTTGTACAGGCTTGACCATGCTGTCTTTGGATGAATATTGAAAATATTGAGAATTTGGTCTAAAAAAGCAGTTGAATGGTATAAGCAGGAGTCAATAGGCTTTCCTCATAGGATACTGAAAGAAACTAGAGCTAGGAGCTATGTAGGCTGTAGAGGCAAGGATCAAGAGCTTTCAGACAGGGACAATATTAACAACTGTGTGAACACTGTGGCTGACAAGGTAGCATCGCAGTGGCATGTAAAGAGAACGGATGTGTGCATCTTGCATGGATGTAGGATGTGTGGCTTCAGTTTAACAGTGTTCACATTCCAGTGTTACAGCTGGATTAGAACCATCAGGTGATTTCCTGTGCTCATGGTACATGCTCGGCAATATGCAGCAATTAGCAATGTTTTGACATAGTAACATAAACCACAGACATTTCTATTTGAAGGCATCATTACTATTTAATTATTAAGGGTGCTTCCATACCTCAGCAGTGCTGTGCGCATTCCCCACAGAGTTTGTAATTTTTCTTAGCTTTGCACCTCTCTGTATCATAGGCTGAGATGTGGAAGGGCCCAATCTTTATTGATTTCCTGCTGATGCATTCTTCATATCAACAGTAAATATGTTCCTTTATCAATTATCAACATTTTAAATCCCTACATGACTTCTATAATGCCTTGAAAATAATATAATACCAATAAAAGAAAAAAATTTGAGGATTAAATTTGGAAAAACTTAAGGACTAAAAGAGATTCTTCAATGAAAAGTAGACACATGACTAATGTTTAGGAGAGGCAAATAAGAAGGCCTTTTCTTGATTTGTAGGTCATTCATACAAGTTTTCCAAGATTGTAATTTGAAAAGCTATTATATAACAGCATTCTACTAAATCCAAGTGTATCAAGGGTAAAATGTTGTCTCAACAAATATTTTTAAAGTCATAACTGAGATTCTCCTTTAAGAGCTAGTTTTGTGATATTACATTAAACATAAAAATAATCAAATCCACTTAGTGGTGGAGGAATCAATAAACAAAGCTTAAATCAATACATAAAGAATGTGTTAGGAATACTATGCCCTGACAAAGGGGAAGTGTTTCTATAGTAAGTTTCCTCATCAAACTACAGTCAGAAGAGTTGAAGGAGCAGGAAAAATCAAAGTGTTTGGAGAATAGAGCTACTAGTTTAAAATCTATGCATTGGAGCAAGCAAGATGGCTCAGCTCAGCTGGAAAGGGCACTTGCCCAGAAGCCTGGTAATTGTAGTTTGATAGCAGGAACCCAGGAAATGATGAAAGGAGAGACCTAACTCCACAAAGTTGTGCTTTACCACCACATGCACACTTTTGCATGCACACCCATACATACACTAAAAGGCACAACTAAACCAAGAGATTAATGCTAAAGACCTTTTGTTGCTGTTCTTTGTTGGCACAGTATGAGTAGTTACTGATGCTGCTTCAATAATGGTAAGATTTCAGAGAGAGACCTGAAAATTCAGAGGATAATAAAATTTCAGGTCAAATTCACATTTAGCAAGGTATCATTGCATAGTGTGTGTAGAAAATTTATGTACACATGCATTAAAATGAATACCATCACCCAAATCCTCAACAATCATCCTGGGAATTTCATAAGGGACAGGGTATTAAGTCATAAGTGATCCGGGGAGTTCCTTAAATGTGCTGAAACTGACGGTGACATCACATAATTTGTGGAAGAACAGTGGCTAAGTCAAGAACAAATGTGAAAAAGATTTTATGACCAGGAACATGCTATCAAGTTGATTGTGGTAGCACCCACATTTGTAGAACAACGTGACAATGAGAAATGGCTTATGGATCCAGTACTTTTAAAGGATTTAACAGCATGTAAAGGAGCTAAACCTGTTTTTCAATGTGTCAAACACTTTATCAATATAATGTTTCAAACCAAAACACCATTTCAAAGAATGCTGAAATCACCATAAGCTGAAATGAGCAGATACAACTTGAATTTTGGCATGCTGACTAAACATAGCCCTGTGTAGAGTGACATCTATGCTGGCTTCACTTTCAGTCTGATACAAGAAATCTTGACAACCGTTTTAAGGTTTCTAAGAAAATGATCAATGCATTTTGGAAGATCTGTGACCCCATTTTTAGCCAGCACAAATACTTCATCTGCCAAGTTTCAAATGGGATGCAAAAAGCTCCAATATGACACTCAACTTAAAACAAATATGATCATGTCTCTTTTGGACTTTTACAAGTCTTGTCTTTCCAGAGACAAATATGCCTCCTTATTACCCCACCTCATTCATTTCTGGTCTTTCTTTGCTTGTTTTGTGGAAGCACCTACAATCCAAAGCAAGTGTTTTCAAGAATGAAGCATATGAAGGATAAAATAAGACCCCCAAGCTTTTGTACTCTTGCTCTCTTCTCTTGCTCCTGCTCCCCCTCTCTCCCCATTCTCTCTTTGTGTACTCATGGTCCACCTCTACTCCTCTCTCTCTCTCTCTCTTTCTCTCTCTCTCTCTCTCTCTCTCTCTCTCTCTCTCTCTCTCTCCCTCTCTGCCTTTCTCTGTCTCTACTACCCCGTCAACTCCCCTCCCCATTCCCTGAATAAACTCTATTCTATACAAAAAAAAAAGACCCCCAATACCTGATGTGCTCTTTGAGTATATGCTAAGTATTATGACTATCTACATGGAGCCAGCTATTGATATATGGATTTCTCTTTAATACCATACAAACCAAATTATAAAAGGAAACTGATCAGAACCTGATGTGCTACTGAGCCAGATTTCTAATTAAAACTGTTCTGCATTAAAAGTAACTGTCACTTGTACCAGTGCCTGAATGTGTCTTGACACTGGCTTAGGGACATTTTTTAACTACTTTTCTTTCATGATTCATCTAATTAGTGGAATTTTAAAAATATGATATACATGTGGTTATGTAGAAAGAATTTTTTAATTGCAAGAAGAATGTTTTTTAAAGATTTTTTTATTTATGTATATGAATGCTCTATTTGGAGGGATGCTTGCAAGAAAGAAGAGGTCATCAGACGCTATTATAGATGGTTGTGAGCCCTCATGTGGTTGAACTATGGAATTTGAACTCAAGACCTCTAGAAGAGCAGCCAGTGCTCTAGACCACTGAGCAATCTCTCCACACAGAAAGTATATCTTTGTCTGCATGTTTATCTGTGTACCTAATGCCTGTGGAAGAGACCATTGGATCCCTTGGAATTGGAGATACAGAAGGTTTTGAGCCACCATATAGGGACTGAGAATCAAACTCTGCACCTCTGAAAGAGAGCCAGTGTTTTTAACTGTTAAGCCATTTCACCATTCCAGAATTAACATTTTTGAATAATGAATTTTATTATTATTTGTGCATATGTGTAGGTGGTAAGGTGCACATGAATATAGGTGCCTTTGTGGACAAGAGAGGTGTCAGATCCCTTGGGATGGAATAATAAGTTGTTGTGAGCCACCCAATTTGGGTGCTGGAAACTGAATCCAGGACCCCCCCACAAACACAAGTACTTTTAATGGCTCAATCTCTTTAACCCCTAGAAATACATTTTCGAATTTCGAAATGAGAGTTATTAGATAAATAATCTCTCGATCAATACTGATTTTCAGCTATTATTGTATGATTTAATTATCTTGGTTTACTCTAAGAACTAATATTTCTACTATTTTTTAAAAAGAAATTACTAAACTTTTCAAACCTGTAGCAGCTTGAAAAACTGGATTTTCTTTTTTCAGAACAATAGTGCTCTTCAATGACGTTTTATACAGTTATTGCTTTCAGGCTTTCTGATCTATTCAACTGTGAAAGAAGTTGTAAAGTTAACATTTACACTTTATTAATATTTATTAAAAATTTTGTTTTTGTACCGTTTGCTATCGAGCAGTTCTAAATCATAAACAAAAAAGGGAAAGAGGACAAAAAGGGCAGTGTGGGTATCTCACCAGGAGACCTAAGCTTTTATGAGCATTTATACTGAGACACAGAATAGACACTTTAGAAAAAGGAAATGGAAGTTTCATTTCAGTATGTTAAGTTTGGATCTCATTTGCAAAATTTCAGCAGTATTACCATTAAAAACACCAGGTCCACAAAATCTAGGTACCAATTATCTTACAAAGCCTGGTTCCCCCTTTAATTTCCTCTGCTTAACCCATGATTTAATCCATTTTGATGTCAGTGTTGGTGACGTATTGCCCTTGATCCTCTACTGAAATAAAAGTTGATGGTTTATTTAAGCAAAGTAAAGAAACAGTACATTTTGTTTTGTTCACAAGTAAACCAATGTAAAATTTCCCATTACATACAGACATGGATTTCTCAGGTGTTCTGAGAATTCACTTGTACCTCTTGGCAGAAATGAGTATAAACATATCTAGACTGGAACAGGGCTCTTCTGAATGAGAGCTTAAATTGGTAGCTTACAATAAAGACACATGGCTGGATTGGAGATATTTGGCATTTGGAATAGGAAGTGTCAGGACAAAGATGCAACAATGTGAACTTTGAGTCCATGCTTCTTGTCTTCATTTCCCAAAGAATATAGAAATATGACATTTATTTTACCCTCAGGATGCATGAGACTCTATCAAACATCTTATTCACAGATGCCAAAGAATGAGGAAATACATTTCATATGCTCAATTTGTACTCTGCTTCTATTCTTCAATATCCTTTACATTTCCATACATAAATCTCAGTATTTGACAAATGTATGGAATGGATGGATCAAATGAAGCTATAATACAATTTTGAAAGAAAGAACAATAATAGATGTTAGCCTCAAATTGGTAATTTTAGAAATCATTACTGATTATTTATTGTAATAGCTCAATGTCATAACAATGAATAACTAAATTGAATTTGGATCTCTGTATCCTGTTGTCTCACGATTTAGGAAATAATCTTTCTGAAATGAATGTGAGCACTTGGAAAAAGCAGTGCTTCATTAAGTAACCACTCAATACTCAAGGAGGGCATGATTCACCTGGGCTTTAAGAATTGTATAACTTAAATTACCCCCAGGGTCTGGCATAGACATAAACAGTTAGGAGATGAAAACTGTCAATACATGAGTAGCATTTTCTAGGCATTTGCAAGCATTGACCAAAGCCTCAAACTTGGGACTCTGTGATACATACTATAGATATGCCGTGTAGCATTGTTACAGCCACATCCTTCAGAGAGCTCATGTTGAGTTTTGAAAAAAATTTTTTATATAATTTGTTTACCTACATAGCAACCTCTGATAACAAGCTACCATGGCACTAAAAGATGACTTTCATGGACTTGAACAAAGGGCAGCAAGATGAGAACCAAAGGTTGGAACAACCGAACCAGTTTTGTAGAGAACCCCACAGACCTGGTTTCTGCTCTGGTCTATTCATCTTTGAGTGCTGTCTCTGGGGTGTTTGTCAATGGCAACTTTTGCTGCTCATTTTATAATTAAATTCATTCATAATTAGAAGGATGAAAAAGCAAAAGCTCAGGGTTGGTGCTGTTTTTGTTTCCATAAGCCAGGGTTTGGAAGTGTCATCCATAATGGCTTCTTTAACTCATTCAAGGACAATGGCATTGATTAGCAATGCTTTCATTCTCCCTCACCCCCACAGACCCTCAAATTTTGTGAACAGATAGGCACATGTATGTGTATAATAAGGAAACTGGTAGATTCCACACATGAAACATATATACAATATCTGTATTCCTGGGTGTGGCTTATTTAGCATATGTACCAGATCATATATTTTCTTGCAATTGGCAGAATTTCATTTTTAACAGCTTTACTTTATATACATATCACATTTTTCTTAACTACTTATTCTTCAGTGGGCCTCTAAGCTGATTTCATGACTGTGAGTTGTAGTACAATCATTTCTCTCTTCTCTATTATGTTCACTTATATCACTTTTTTCTGTGATAACCAATAACTGCCTCACAGACTTTAGTCTCTTCTATAATTAAGATCTGAGATAGAACTAATTGTTGTAAATCTGTTCTCAAAGTATCATCTTCTGCAGGGTTGCCCCTTTTCTGTGATTATTGACACTCCCTGTACAACTTGAAACAAAAAAATAAATTCTTTTGCAAACCAAACTAGACCACCAATATATGGGTTTTCTTTATATTCTCTCTCTCTCTCTCTCTCTCTCTCTCTCTCTCTCTCTCTCTCTCATTCTATATACCTTCCCCCCCCCACCTTCTCCCCTTTCTCTGTGTTTGTGTGTGTGTAAAACTAGATGATGTTGGCACCCAGAGCTTCATGAGAACTGGGCCAATGCTCTATTACCCAACTACATGCCCAAGTCACATGACCATATTCAATCCACTTTAAAGTGTAGGGTTACTCATTATCCCATCTATAATGGCCTTGCTGAAACTTTAGTTGAGATTTTGTGCCACTCTTCTGACTACACAGAACATTTAATAAAGGTTTACCTTGTTGAACTCTCACTCCAAGGCTAGAAATAATAGAAATAAAGTATAAAGAGACATTAGTTAATTTAATACTTGGTAAGCTAATCAAAATATAAAATAAAATAAGCACAGATTTTTAATGGAGATAATGTGTATGAATGGATAAAGCTGCTCCCAGAAGCCATAGTTTATTAAATACAAATTCCAATGCCAGGAGTGTTGTTGGTTGGGGAAGTCCCCAATCTCCCCAAACAACATATGCAATTGCCCTTACTGTTGTTTGTCTACCAGAAGTAGAGAGGAAGACCCATTGCTGAAGACATCACAAATCTTCCTCAGAAGATGTAGAAGAATGAAGTGTTATCTAGGCTGGAAAAACTTCCTCTCTCTTAACTATCCCTGATAATGCTCAAAGTTGTTATGCAGGCTCTAAGGGGAGAATTGCCATTGTTAGCCTTACTTAGCTGCAATTCTGTGTGTAACAATACCTGTGTACCAGACAATATGAGTTCACTAGCATAGTGGTACCAAGTATGTTATGAGAGTAAAAAAAAAAACACTTACTGGTTGGATTTGAAACCTTCTCTGGAAAGAAGTCATATCTGGTTTGATATACTTGTTGGGATTAAAGAGATGACTCAGGGATGAAAAGCAATGGCTGCTCTTCTAGATAACCCAAATTTGATTTCCAGTACCCACATAGAGACTCACAAATGGCTATAAATCCAGCCCTTAGTGAGCCAATGCCCTCTTCTGACTGGGGACTTCCACAAGTAACAACTGGAATTTGTGTTTAATAAATTATGGCTTCTGGGAATAGTTTTATCCATTCACACATGGTATCTCCATTAAAAATCTGTGCTATTTTATTTTATATTTTGATTAGCAGCTGTAATCAATGATAAAAGAACATGCCAACACCTTGTTGTGGCATTAGGAATGGCTCATAAGACCCTTCCCTGAGAATCATTACTAATGATCACTGGGGGAGGGGAAGATTTTCTTTAGTGACATAGCCACTGGCCTCAATGAGTGTGCACACATATGGTGTAGAGGTTTTTTTTTTTGAGACAGGGTTTCTCTATGTAGCCCTGGCTGTCTTGGAACTCACTCTGTAGACCAGGCTGCCCTCGAACTCAGTAATTCACCTGCCTCTGCATCCCAAGTGCTGGGATTAAAGGCGTGCGCCACCACTGCCCAGTTGGTGCAGAGTCTTATATGTTGACAAAACATCCATACATGTAAAATAAAATTCAAATAACAGACAATACCTGAGGAGATTGTAGGGATGCTTTTGCTATTGTTTTGGTAAGTGGACATTACATGACAATGACATTTCCTTCTAAATAGCCTTGTATATGATGATAGATTGATAGTGCTCTCAGCTTTGGTCAGAGAAGCTTGTGTTCAGCAGTGTCTGCAGACACCCATAATTGTTCAGTCTTCTAAAAATAAGTGACTGCTGAATGCCAAGCTATAAATGGGACAGCTATAGCATCTCCTCCAAAGCTCAGGAAACACCACAGAAGGAGAAATGGGAAGGAAATAAGAGCCAGGGAAAGAGAGTGGGAGATGTGAAATCCTGACTTCTATGCATCCCATGGCTTTTCTACTCCTAAACTCTCAGCAGTTGTGATCAATAGCACAAGAGCATGCTAATGCCTTGTTGCAACATTAGTAATGGCTCATAGGACCCCACCCTTCCCCAGGATCATTATCAGTGATCACGGGTAAGGGAAAGATTTTCTTTAGTGGAGTAGCCACTGGTTAGGTGTCCATGTTCTTATAAACAAATTCTCCTACAGGCTTTTATAAACAACCTCAGTACTCATGGGCACATGGGGGTAGGGGTGGGGAGAGGGAAAGACAGATCTTAGCTGCAAAAAGGAAGGTGATTAGTGGGAGTGGGAGGAGCACAAGAGAGAGAAATATGATCTTAATGCATTAAGTACATGTATGGAAATATCATAATGAGATCCATTATCATGTATAATTAATCTATGCTAATAGAAAGCACACTCTGAGATGAGAAAAATGGCAATAAGTATAATAGGATATTATTGAATTTAGGATGAGAACTTGTGGGCTTTAAATCTGAAAGTTCTATGTTTGAAAGTTTCAAGCCATACTTGAGTATTTCTGGACAGGAAGAGAGGTTCATTTTAAGACTGCTGAGCTTTCTAATTGACTATTGTCCTGGCATGTAAAGCCAGCAGATAAAGGTTTAACTGACAATCCACTCCATTTAGGCTAGAACTTGGGGAGGACTTTTCCAGAAAAATTTTCAAATCAGGCCTCTGGCAGAATTTGCAGTTAGCAATAGCAGCCCAAGTTTAAGTGCTTGCTATCTTGGGACAGTGCTTCCCCGGGTAACCGCTGCCTTTTGGTGTAACCAGTCAGTGGGCTATTTGGGCTACAGAAATAAAGTCCTTCCCAAATTCATAACCTATTCCCCAATGTGATGATATTAGGTGGTAAGAACTTTGGAAAGTGATCAGAACAAGAAGATACAGCCCTTAAGAAACAAATCAATGTGTTATGAGGAAAGACAAGAGAGCATGGCTTCTCTCTCTGCTCTTGACCTTGCGATGCTACAAGAAGATAGCAACCTGCATCCAGGGAGACATGGGTTCCCACGTGGCTCAAAATATATTGGTCTGTTGATAGGCCTGTTGTCAGTCTTCAACCCCATGAGGAATACACGTTTGAGGTACCCAGTCTATAGCAATCTTTTATAACAACCCAAACTCATTGAGGCACAGACGGTTACTGGCATATGTTTACAGAATATAAACCCCAGGGGTTTACATGTGGGGTTTCATGATTTGGTGACAAAAACCAGTTTTGTTTTGTTTTTTTCTGGAACTGAGAGACCAAATTCCTTGTCACATGTCCACAAATTTAGAATGACTTCTTAATATAATAAAGCTTTAATTTCCCTGTGTGTATAAAATGAGGATGATAATATTTTTCAGCTTACATGGTTGCAGTGGTGATAGGAAGAATCACTGTCATCCTCACACTTACCAACTGCATATAAATCCTAAGCACTTATCAGTAGCCATTAAACATTAATTCACTGAAAATGCTTTCAAGTGACAGTGAGAAAATTTTGTCAATTTATTTTCACAGCAATGAGAATAAATAAGAGACCAGGAAGTAGTGGAAAATAGTTTTAATCTTAAATCACACTGGTTTCGAATATAAAAACATATTGTAGGATGACTTTAAGCTCAGAAGCTCCACAATTCTCTGGACTTTGTGGCCTTCCCTAGAATAAAGAAGGAAAGGCTTCTTGAAGGACAGATTAAAACACCAGCTCTTATATATTTGCTGACTGTAGAACCTTGGTCAATTCCTCTATCGCTTCTGTATTTTGTTTCTCATCAAGAATGTGGGGGGATTAGTCTCTGAAGTACTGTTAAGTGTGAAGGAGACGACACAGAAAAGGCTGAGCATTCTGAACTTCAGTGTAGTCCTTCAGCAAATCTAAGTTCTATATGCACCTAACAACCTGTTGCTGGGTGCCAGACACTAGCGATACCATGGTACAGTGATGAATTCATTTACTTCCAAATGGTCTATTACCCTATGGCAGAGACAGGTATTCATAATTGGAGTTGGCTCCGGTGACAAAGGTTACTTGTTAGAGACATCCTTTGTCATTAATACATTTACTTTAGTCAAATAGGCAGGTCAGAAATAAATACTACTTTAAATAGAATTAACTTTTATTCATAACTGTGGTTCTGAATAACTCATTAAGAAATGGAGATAATATTAATGAGAAGTGATTGCAACTTCAGGCCTATTTCTAACTTCCAGGCTGGTCCTGGAAGCTCTAAGCCACAGTGCTTCCAAATTACTTTCCTACATAAATGATACTCAGAGACTTTGCGCTGATTAATTTTTGCCAATTGGACCAAACTAGTAAGTAACCTGGGAAGAAGGAACCTCCACAGAGGAATTATTTTAATCAGATTGGTCTGTCTGCAAGTCTGTGGGGGCATTTTGTTGATTAATGATTGATGTGGGAGCCCAAGCTCATGGAGGGAAGTTCCAATCCTGTGCAGGCCAACTGGAATTATGTAAGAAACTAGGCTGACGAAGTCAATAAACAGTGCGCCTCTATAGCAGTAGTTCTTAATCTGTGGGCTGAGACATTTTTGGGGTCACATATCAGATATCCTGCATTAGATATTCCATTGTAATTGGAAATCCATTACAATTCACAATAGTGGCAAAATTAATAACAGTTATAAAATAGCACACACACACACACACACACATTTATTTTGGAGTCACTACAACATGAAGAACTGTATTAAAGGGTCGTAGAATTAGAAAGGTTGAGAACCACTACTCTATAGCCTGTCCATACATCAGTTTCTGCCTCTAGGCCCCTGCTTGAGTTGTAGCCTTAGGCTTCCCTCAGTGACTGGGTCAGTTAAGTGTAAGCCAAACAAACTCTTTCCCCTTTAAGTTGCTTTTGTCTGAGCTTTACAATATCAATTAAAACCAAACTAATAATGATTTTAAATCTAGATAGTACGTGTGATGTTAATCTTGACTATCAACTACATTGGATTTAGGGTCAAATAAGAGACACAGCTGTGGGTGAGTCTATGAGAGTATTTCCATGAAGAATTAGCTAAGGAGCAATTCCAGCATTGAGTGGAAACACCCTGTAAGGACAGTCAATAGTCTAGAGTCTGCTTCCCTTGCTCCTTGCTGGTGAGTGAATATGTCTGGTTGCCGCTATCCTTCATTGATCTCAGAAGCCAGCTTTTTCATCTTTTCAACAAACTAAAGACCCGTGGCTCTTCAGAACTTGCCTGATGGATTACAGTTCCTCAGGCACTCAGTCTTGTGCACTGAGCAGCTCCTGCGTCCTCTGATTGAACTACCCAGCCTGTATCCTAAGACAAAAAATCCATTTTGTAACACTTACTTATTCTATACACCATGTTCCTCTAGAGAACCCTGAAAATGAAGTGCAACGAGTTATTTTTATGTTATTGTGAATATTTGAATAAACGAGTACTATCAAGACGCAAAATATGGCTTAAGAGAATGAATAGTGCATATCTGACATTTTATACAATAACACATTTAAAACAATATATGATTATGTTATAATTATATACATTATGACTCATTGTACAGCTATATAATAATTTACTAGAAAGTAATATAAGGTAAATCGATTCTCAGCTATAAAATATCTTCAATAATTTTATCATTTCTTACCATAGTTATTTGTCAGAAATATCACTAATGTTTTTCTTAGGATAAAAACTATTACACATTCAACAGTTTAAAAGTAAAGAAATTGTAATTTTATTTTTGTTTTACTGATTATTCTCCAGACAATCAAATATAGAACATTTCACCTATTTTAGCTTCCTAGTTATCTTATTTCCTTTCTTGCTAACAGTAGCTATCAAGTAATAACATTTCCCCCTATTTAATGAGAAAGTGAAGTTAGGGAAAAGATACATTTCATCTAAGGCATGGGAGCTTACGAAGAGTAATTTAAATATTGATTGGTCTGATCCCAAAGCTTACCCTTTTGTGGTCTTTGTGGCTTACTTTGTTCTATCTAGTCATCTCTTAGAGACAATGACATGCCACATTGTTGGGCATTTCTGAACGTCCAGCACAGAATTAAGGTCTTTCGGAGAACAAAGGAGCATATGGCGGTGCCAATGGCGCCGCAGAGCTCTAGCTGCAGTACGAGTGTTGACACGATGACATTGGGAGAACATTTATGCTAACGTGTGTCATAATTGCTGTTTACAAGTTCTACTGAGAGTGACATCAACAAGGTAGAAAATCATGCTTGAATTTATTCACAGAGACACCCAATTTAATAGTCATGTAAAGACCCAAATTTATCTTTATGAGGTTACCAGAAACCACGTAAGAAATTGCAATACCTTAGGCGATCACTCAGGTGAGAAGCAGGCGTTGAACAATTCAGTTTACTTATGTCAACCCTTCCTCTAATATCTATTGCAGCTCATGACCCATCTTAGTACTTCCCTTTTGTGGGGCAGAGAGCAGCCATGCACTCAGATTTTCACCTTTATGAAGTCCTATGTAAGGAGTAATTTCTACCTCACCTAGCTCCTCAGTCAATGCTCACGGATCAACATAGTTGGAAGACACAGGACAACGGAGAATTGCATAATGTGACTGGCAGCTCTTGTGACCACAAGTGTGGCAAGATTAGGAGGAGGCACCCAGTGCCAGACTCTTCTCCGAGGAGGCAGGGGGAGGAAGTGAGTGTGTCTCCAATGTTCCAGCTTTTCTGAGAATTCACTACTAGACAGTTTCTGTCTCATTTTACCACTCAGTCAGAGTACTGAGAATGGACAGTGTGAAGTCACCCTGGGGGCACTGAACAATGGAAAGCGTACAGCAGCTGGCACAGCTGGGATGGTGCAACATAGTATCATAGAGAGGGCTTCTCTATGATTGCAACAACAGAAGACCAAAGAGAAGGGGTGGGGAGGAGGGGGAGGGGGAGAAAGAGAGCAAGAGAGAGATACGAAAGAATGGATTAACATATATCTAAAGCCATAAAGTGGCTGAATATATACAGCATTAGCTTCCAATTCTGACTATATGCTGTCTACAAGAAAGTAAAAGAATAAAAGAAAGGTTAAAGTCATGAAATAATTAATAAGAAACGTGTAATAATCTCAGGCAGATACACATCTAGCATCAAGCCACCAAAAGTAACTAAAGCAAACAGTAACAGAGATAGCTGTCAGTTGGGGAGAGCCAGACAGGAATGCAATGATAGCAGGAAACTTCAATTCTTCATTTCTGATAATGGATAGATCACCCAGATAGAAGAGAAAGGAAACAACAGATTTGACATCATAAGAGATGAACCTGTCCTACCAGATACCTATAATATATTGTATTCAGGAGAGAAATACCATATGTTCTTTCTAAGCACAGTTGCAACATTCTCCAGGAAATATCTCACTGGATTACAAAGCAGCTCTTAGTGACTTTCAAACAAGTGAAATCATTTTAAGTATCTTCCCTGCCCCACCCCCCATGAAATCGCCAGAATGAAGCTACACTTCACTAGCTGAAAGAAGAGTGAAAATTTGACAAATACATAGAAAATGAGCAGGAGGATCTTGTGCTTGAAGTGGGTTATTGGTACTGATTTTTTAAGTTAATATACTATATTTGAATAATTATTTTGGAATGTACTCTTTCTAGTTATTAAGAAACACAGCATTCTGATAGGGAGTTCCTTGTGAGACATTCCAGAACTCCCCTCCCAAGTCATAGGGCTCATCCCATCTAAGTTACTACCCTGAAGCCTGTCCAGTGTAATGAGACATAGGAGTGGTCAGCAGTGACTACCATGACCCTGACTGGGATAAGCCTGGACTATGCTGTATTTGCATCTTTTGTTTTTTAACTAGCTAGTTTGGAAAGTCAAAGCAAAACATCTTCCAAATACAAAAATACGTATAGAGTAAGGATATGGAGAAAATATGTTGGGCAGCTGTTCAATGTGTTTGCGATTTAAGCTAAGTTCTATAAGTTCTATTATAAGAGAAAAGATGTTACAAAGCTTTAAGGTTTATAAATTAAGAAGTTACCATGAGTTGAGGGTAATTTATTTTTGAATAAAGTACTGGTTAACAAATTTTATGAAGCTTTCGTAAAATGGTTGTATGGATTCTCGGAAGTGACAGTCAGGTGATTGGCTCCCACATTCACTCTTTGGCTTCCATAGCAAGGAGGGCCACTTCTCAAGAGTGCTTCAGACAGGCCCACTGGATTTTGCTTTCATGCTGTATTAGTTGCTTTTTTCTGTTGCTGTGTTAAAACACTCTGACCAAGCAGCCTGAGGGAGGAAGTGTATCTTTTTTGAGGCTTCAGTGTATCCTGTTGGAAGGTCATAATGCAGCAAAAGGGAAGCAGCTGCTTGCATGGCGTCTGCAGCCACAAAGCAAAGATTGACGACTGCCTCTGCTTACCTAGATTTTTCCTGAGTCCCAGAGAAAGAAGCTAGGGAATGGTTAACCAAGGTCCTCTACTCCAATTAAGTAAATCACATGCCTCCCAAGCATGCCCAAGGACTGATGTTTGGTGAATCTTGATCCTTTCAAGCTGACAGTCACTGTTAACCCTCTGCCATACTATTTATTATTGCGCCCTTTATTTGCTTAGATATGTTTCAATACACAGTTATTTGTCATTGTTTTGTAGTTATCAAGTCTTCTCAGTATAAAAACATACCACATAGGCTTTGGACATAGGGGTAATAGACTATATACCATTTAGCTACCTTTGCAGTAGATTATATCATATAGTTTTCATGTAAATACTTTTTTCCATATTTACATAGAGAAAACATCAACTATCCACTCATTCCCCAGAACTTGAGACTAAAAATAAGATTGGAAATGAAAAAGGAGGGGGCAAGATAACTTTCATAAAAACAAAACGACTTTAAGAGACTTCTCTGTATTGTTAAGACACCAACAATTAGGAAAACAGAGGAAATGAAACAGTTTTTGAAGACATTAACCTGCTAAGATAGACTCATGAATAAATAGGCAAATATAAATAGTTCAATTAAAAGGGGGATTTTGAAAATGATCAAAAATTAAATAATTCATCACCCAAAAGTCTGCATGACTGAATCCTAACAAAATTTTCTATAAAGAGTTATTATCGAGCTCTGCTGTGGGACTTCTGCCTGGCAGAGGGACCCCGCACTGGGCAGGAGCCAACCAGCTTTCCTTCCGCGACCTCTGTTCCCGCAGACTGCACTGAAGAGACAGGTACCCAGGCTCTTCCCCCAATATAACATCACTTGGGACACGGCCTGTTGGGGCTTCCATCTGCGCCCAAGAACGGGTCAGCGCTGTGGTCGTCTGGGTGCCAGATCTGCAGGCCATCGCATCTGCAGGGTGAGCAGCGCCACGGAGAGAGTGCAGAGTGCACTCCGCCATCTTTGCTCCAGTGACCGGGAAGTTGGGACAGCCAGGCTCTGAGACAGACAGGCATAATATCACTTGGGTCTTGGGCGGATTGTGTGCACGTGGCTCCCAAGAGCTGGGCGGATCTGCAGTAACCAGCATGCTAGCTCTGCTGTGGGACTTCTGCCTGGCAGAGGGACGCCCCCTCCCCCCCCAGGAGAGATCACACACCCCTGCACAGGGCAGGAGCCTACCAGCCTCCCTTTGGCGACCTCTGCTCCAGGAATCCACTAGGCTGAGCCTTTGGATGTGCAAGGACTCCCCAATATAAGATCACTTGGGGCAAGGCACATCAGGGCTCCAAAGCCACTCAGGAGCAAGCAGGCCCCAGAAATCGGTGCCAGGGGAATCCTGGTAATCCGGGGGGGGGGGCAGAAATAGCTTTGCAGGCCCACAGGAGGTCCAACCAACAGCCAGTGGCAGCAGGACCAACTAACATCAGAGGTATCCAGATGGCAAAAGGCAAACATAGGAATGTTACTAACAGAAATCAAAGTAATATGGGACCATCCGAACCCAACTCTCCAACAGCAGCAAGTCCTGGATACCCCACCACACCCGAAAGACAAGATCTGGATTTAAAATCACTTCTCATGATGCTATTAGAGGATCACAAGAAGGACACAAATAAATCTCATAAAGAATTACAGGAGACCATGAATCAACGGTTAGAAGCCCTTACAAAGGAAACACAAAAATCGCTTAGAGAAATGCGGGAGAACATGGATCAAAAGATGGAGGCGCACAAGGAGACAACACAAAAATCGCTTAACGAGATGAATCAACGGGTAGATGCACTCACAAAGGAATCACAAAAATTGCATAAAGAAATGCAGAAGAATATGGGTCAACAGACGAATGCCCATAAGGAGGCAACACAACAATTCCTTAAAGAAATGAATCAACGGTTAGATGCCCTTACAAAGGAAACACGAGAACTGCTTAAAGAAATGCAGGAGACAATGGATCAACAGATGGTTTCCCATGAGGAGGAAACACAAAAATCGCTCAGAGAAATGCAGGAGAACGTGGGTCATCAGGAAGAAATCCTGAAAGAGGTAATGCAAAAATACCTTAAAGAAATACAGGAAAATACAAACAAACAAGTGAAGGAGCTCAGCAAATCCATCCAGGAACTAAAAAAAGGAAGTAGAAACAACTAAGAATCACAAAGGGAGACAACTTTGGAGATAGAAAACCTTGGGAAGAAATCAGGAGTCATAGATGCAAACATCAACAATAGAATACAAGAGATGGAAGAAAGAATCTCAGGTGCTGAAGACTCCATAGAAAACATCGACTCAACAGTCAAAGAAAATGCAAAATGCAAAAAACGTGTAACCCAAAACATCCAGGAAATCCAGGACACAATGAGAAGACCAAACCTAAGGATTATAGGTATAGATGAGAGTGAAGATTTGCAACTTAAAGGGCCAGTAAACATCTTCAACAAAATTATGGAGGAAAACTTCCCTAACCTAAAGAGAGAGATGCCGATGAACGTACAAGAAGCCTACAGAACTCCAAACAGACTGGACCAGAACAGAAATACCTCCCGTCACATAATAATCAAAACACCGAATGTTCTTAACAAAGAAAGAATACTAAAAGCAGTAAGAGAAAAAGGCCAAGTAACATACAAAGGAAGACCTATCCGAATCACATCAGACTTCTCACCAGAGACTATGAAAGCCAGAAGATCCTGGGCAGATCTCATGCAGACACTAAGACAGCACAAATGCCAGCCTAGACTACTATACCCAGCAAAACTCTCAATCACCATAGATGGAGAGACCAAGATATTCCATGATAAAACCAAATTTTCACAATATCTTTCCACAAATCCAGCCTGCAATGGATAATAGGTGGAAACCTCCAACACAGGGAGAGAAACAACAACCTGGAAAAAATGAGATAATAACCTTCTTGAATCAAACCCAAAAGTAGATAACAACTCAAACATAAAGATAGCGTCAAGAATGGCAGATGGCAATAATCACTATGCCTTAATCTCTCTTAATATCAATGGTCTCAATTCCCCAATTAAAAGACATAGACTAGCAGACTGGATACGTAAACAGGACCCAGTATTTTGCTGCATGCAGGAAATGCACCTCAGTGTCAAAGACAAACACTACCTCAGAGTAAAAGGCTGGAAAACAATTTTACAAGCAAATGGCCCCAAGAAACGAGGTGGAGTAGCCATTCTAATATCAGATAAAATTGATTTTCAACCTAAAGTCATCAAAAAAGACACAGAAGGACACTACATACTGATCAAGGGAAAAATCCACCATCAAGAACTCTCAATTCTGAATATCTATGCTCCAAATGCAAGAGCACCCTCATTCGTAAAAGAAACTTTACTAAAACTCAAAGCACATATCGCACCGCACACAATAATAGTGGGTGACTTCAACACCCCGCTCTCTGAAATGGATCGTTCAGGAAAGCAGAAACTAAACAGGGACACAGTGAATCTAATTGAAGCCTTGGACCAAATGGAACTAACAGATATATATAGAACATTTCATCCTAGAGCTAAAGAATACACCTTCTTCTCAGCTCCTCATGGTACCTTCTCCAAAATTGACCATATAATTGGTCACAAATCAGACCTCAACAGATATAAGAAGACAGAAATAATCCCATGCCTCCTATCAGATCACTATGGAATAAGGGTGGTCTTCAATGGCAACAAAAACAAAAGAAAACCCACGTACACATGGAGGCTTAACAATGCTCTACTCAATGATAACTTGGTCAAGGTAGAAATAAAGAAAGAAATCAAAGACTTTTTGAAAGTTAATGAAAATGAAGGCACAACATACCCTAATTTATGGGACACAATGAAAGCAGTGCTAAGAGGAAAATTCATAGCCCTGAGTGCCGCCAAAAAGAAACGGGAGACAGCATACACTAACAGCTAAATGGCATACCTGAAAGCCCTGGAACAAAAAGAAGCAAATACACCAAAGAGGAGTAGAAGGCAGGAAATCATCAAACTCAGGGCTGAAATCAATCAAGTAGAAACAAATAAAACCATACAAAGAATCAACAAAACGAGGAGTTGGTTCTTGGAGAAAATCAACAAGATAGATAAGCCCTTAGCCAGACTAACCAGAGGGCACAGAGATAGTATCCAAATTAATAAAATCAGAAACGAAAAGGGAGAGATAACAACAGAAACTGAGGAAATTCAAAAAATCATCAGATCCTACTACAAAAACCTGTATTCAACACAACTAGAAAATCTTGAGGAAATGGACAATTTCCTTGACAGATACCAAGTACCAAAATTAAACCAGGATCAAATAGACCATCTAAACCGTCCTATAACCCCTGAAGAAATAGAAGTTGTCATTGGAAGTCTTCCAACCAAAAAAAGCACAGGTCCAGATAGTTTTAGTGCAGAATTCTATCAGACCTTCAAAGAAGACCTAACACCAATACTCTTTAAACTGTTCCACAAAATAGAAACAGAAGGAACACTACCCAACTCGTTCTATGAAGCCACAATTACACTAATACCAAAAGCACACAAAGATCCGACAAAGAAAGAGAATCTCAGGCCAATCTCTCTTATGAATATCGATGCAAAAATACTCAATAAAATTCTTGCCAACCGAATCCAAGAACACATCAAAACGATCATTCACCACGATCAAGTAGGCTTCATCCCAGGGATGCAGGAATGGTTCAATATAAGGAAATCCATCAATGTAATCCACTACATAAACAATCTCAAAGAAAAAAAACCACATGGTCATCTCATTAGATGCTGAGAAATCATTTGACAAAATTCAGCATCCTTTCATGCTAAAGGTCTTGGAAAGATCAGGAATTCAAGGCCCATATCTAAACATAGTAAAAGCAATTTACAGCAAACCGGTAGCCAGCATCAATCTCAATGGAGAGAAACTTGAAGCAATCCCACTAAAATCAGGGACTAGACAAGGCTGCCCTCTCTCTCCATATCTTTTCAATATAGTACTTGAAGTTCTAGCTAGAGCAATTAGACAACAAAAAGAGGTCAAAGGGATACAAATTGGAAAGGAAGAAGTCAAACTATCACTCTTTGCAGACGATATGATAGTATACTTAAGCGACCCAAAGAACTCCACCAGAGAACTCCTACAGCTGATAAACGACTTCAGCAAAGTGGCCGGATATAAAATCAACTCAAGCAAGTCAGAAGCCTTCCTATACTCAAAGGATAAGCAGGCTGAGAAAGAAGTAATAGAAATAATACCCTTCACAATAGCCACAAACCATATTAAGTATCTTGGCGTGACTCTAACCAAACAAGTGAAAGATCTATATGACAAGAACTTCAAGTCTCTGAAGAAAGAAATTGAAGAAGACCTCAGAAGATGGAAAAATCTGCCATGCTCATGGATTGGCAGGATTAATATAGTAAAAATGAGCATCTTACCAAAAGTAATACACAGATTCAATGCAATCCCCATCAAAATCCCAACTCAATTCTTCATAGAGTTAGAAAGAGCAATTCAAAAATTCATCTGGAATAACAGAAAACCCAGAATAGCTAAAATTATTCTCTAGAGTAAAAGAACCTCTGGGGGAATCAGTATCCCAGACCTCAAGCTGTACTACAGAGCAATAGTGTTAAAAACCGCATGGTATTGGTACAGTGACAGACATGTAGATCAATGGAACAGAATTGAAGACCCAGAAATGAATCCACACTCCTATGGTCACTTGATCTTTGACGAAGGAGCTAAAACCATCCAGTGGAAAAAAGATAGCCTTTTCAACAAATGGTGCTGGCTCAGCTGGAGGTCAACATGCAGAAGAATGCAAATTGACCCATTCTTATCTCCTTGCACTAAGCTCAATTCCACGTGGATCAAGGATCTCCACATAAAACCAGACACACTGAAACTAATAGAAGGGAAACTAGGGAAGAACCTTGAACATATGGGCACGGGGAGAATTTCCTGAACAGAACTCCAATAGCTTATGCTCTAAGATCAAGAATAGACAAATGGGACCTCATTAAATTACGAAGTTTTTGCAAGGCAAAAGACACTGTCAAAAAGACAAAGCAGCAACCAACTAACTGGGAAATGATCTTTACCAACCTTACATCCGACAGAGGGCTAATATCCAAGATATACAAAGAACTCAAGAAGTTAAACTCCAGAGAGGCAAGTAACCCTATTAAAAAATGGGGTACAGAGCTACACAAAGAGTTCTCACCTGAAGAATATCTAATGGCTGAGAAGCACCTAAAGAGATGTTCATCATCCTTAGTCATTAGGGAAATGCAAATCAAAACAACCCTGAGATTCCATCTCACACCAGTCAGGATGGCTAAGATCAAAAACACAGGAGACAGCAGTTGTTGGCAAGGATGTGGAGAAAGAGGAACACTCCTCCACTGCTGGTGGAATTGCAAGCTGGTACAACCACTCTGGAAAGCAGTCTGGCGGTTCCTCAGAAAACTGGGCATGACACTCCCGGAGGATCCGGCTATACCACTCCTGGGCATATACCCAGAGGCTTTACCTGCATGCAATAAGGACACATGCTCCACTATGTTCATAGCAGCCTTATTTATAATAGCCAGAAGCTGGAAAGAACCCTGATGTCCCTCAACGGAGGAATGGATTCAGAAGATGTGGTATATCTACACAATGGAATACTACTCTGCAATTAAAAACAATGAACTCATGAAATTCCTAGGCAAATGGTCAGATCTTGAAAATATCATCCTTAGTGAGGTAACCCAATCACAAAAGAACACACATGGTATGCAGTCACTGATAAGGGGATATTGACCCAGAATCTCGGAATACCCTAGACACAATCCGCATATCAATAGATTTCTAAGAAGATGGAAGGAGAGACCCCTGGTCCTGGAAAGACTGGATGTAGGGGAACACCAGGACAGAGAAAGAGAGGGGGTTGAATGGAGAAAAGAGGGAGGGAAGGGGGCTTATGGGACTTTCGGGGAGGGAGGAAACGGGAAAGGGGAAATGATTTGGAATGTAAATTAAAAAAATAAAATAAAATAAATAATAAAAAAAGAAAAAATAGAGAAAAGTAAAAAAAAAAAAGAGTTATTATCAGCCTGTTAACATTTCTAAAATGTCGAGAGTTGGAAATAATTGCAACTACATCATAGGAAGGCAGGTGGCTTTAAAAATCAAAGCCAGAAAAAGATACTCCCTAAAAGAAAAATCACCAGTGAAAATTACTGGTCACGGCTTGGAAGAAGTCCCCCTTCACATACGCATTGCCTTTTCTTCAACACCACCCCACATACACCACCCTCGTGTCCTGGAATCCTCAGCCCTACATTCTACAGAAAGAAGTACAATCCTCCAGATAGTAGGTACCGCATCACTCAAATCAAACCAAGGAAGAAAAAAAAATTCTGGAAAATGATTGACAAATTTTCATGGTCATAGAGAATAAGCAGTATTTCATTTGGATTCTGTTTAGATTAAAACCAGACTGTGGAAACCGTCTGGTTGGGATCAGCTGGGTAGAAAGTATCAGAAGGAAGATAGCAAAGTGTTGTTGCCAGACCTCTTTCCTGGTGAGTTTGCCACCCACACTTACTGCTTGGTAAAGAAGGAAGATTCTCCATCATCGAGCAGTCACAGAACTCCTCATCTGTGGGAGCTTGCCACTCCTTCCCTAGCTTTCTCCCATGTGCTCTTTATACAACGATAAAACACACGGAATGCTTCCCCTGGAAGGGAGCACTACAGATTTTGTTGCTCTAATCTTTAACAGTTCAAGAGACAAGCTCTTCTCTAACTGAGTCACAAATGCTTCCTTTCCTCAGCACCATGGATACAGGAACTGTGAAGACACACCCAGAATCTTCTTCATTTGTATAGATCCAAGAGTCTGTATCTAAGACTCTTAGAATCAGATGAGAATTGATGTAATTTCCATCAGTTTTCTGCAGCCAGAACATTAACTTTCTGGCTTTAAAATGTTTGCAGGATTTTCCACATATCTCTGGAGAGATTTTATATTAATTTTTCCTTATTGGAATGCATTTATTTTTGCCCCATTCCAACAGAATCAGGTAAAAGTTGGTGTTGTCTTTATCTAATCAAGTCAAGTCCACAGTAAGCACTTACTCATTACTGGTGTCCACAAGTGCTAATATTTTCCTTTTATAGATCTAATTAAGTGTATCCCTTAGCAAGTAAATTGGTGCTCTGATGAGAGCTGAAATTTGGTTAAGAGTTTTATACACTTCAAAGCAGTAGGTACATGTTATTTGGGATTAAATAAAAATGAGGCTAAATCCTTATTCTGTTGTAATCACAGATGCTTAACTTTATGTAAATTTTCTTAAGATAGGAGATATTTGGTCTCACTCTAAGAGTGAGGATTTGGTGAGATGCCATGTGTGATGAAGATAGCATCCTGTCTAAGGAAGTTTGCGATGGTTCTACTGTTGTTTCATCTTCTTACAAGATCTTAAGTGACTTCTCTAACCTGGATAGTTTGAAAATTTTGAAATTCAGTCTGTTAAAAAATCAAATGAGGCTACAAGAATAGTATTCTTTTTACAACTGGCTAAAATGAGCTTATACACACACACACACATACACACACACACATACACACACATATATATATATCATATACATGTACACATACACATACAGATATACATCATATACATTATATACATCATGTACATATACACATATAGCTATAGATATACATCATATACATTACATCAAGTACATATACACATACACATATAGATATATATTATATACTATATACATCATGTACATATACACATACACATATATGTATATATCATACACATCATATACATCATGTACATATACATACACACATATAGATTATATATATCATATACATTGTATATATCATATGCATACACACATACATATACATGTAAATATACATCTACATCATATATATATACACACATTCATATAATCATAAGCAATCATTAGTATGTCTCATTACAACTTATTTGGATAAACTTTGTAAGACATTTATTTCATTATAAGACATGTTAAAATTTCATTTTCATTTCCAATTTGAAATCCTCAGCATATCACATGTACATCCACTGACTTTAAGAAGTAAAAAAAAGAGTTGTTGATATAGCCAGTGACACTCTGGTGGAGAAAACTGACTTTTCCTTTCCCAGCAGGTATGAATTGTAGGCACCTTCTTGGTAAGGTATGGGGCTTGGTGTTCACTTCCAGTTCTCAGTGCTGCGATAAAGTCTGGATTGACCTTGTGCAGATCTTGTACATGCTGTAATAGTCTCTGTGAGTTCATATGTGGATCAGTCCTGTTACAGGAAGGCACTATTTCCTTGGAGTCATCTACCACCTATGCCCCTTACAATCTTTCTGCTTCCTTGCTGTATAGATCCGCTGAAGAGAGGGGTTTCCAAAGTCTTGGACTCTGAACACTGTTTAATTGTGGGTATCTGTGTAATTGCCATCTACTATAAGAAGAAGCTTTTCTGGTGAGATTTGAGTCAATAGTATACTAGTATGTAATTAGGAGGAATTTTATTGCTATATTCCTTTAGCAGAATAAGAGTAGTAGATTTTCTCCTAAGTCCCATAATCAGAGGTTCAGTACATTATCATGGCAGGAAGCATGGCTGCATGCATGCAGACATGATGCTGGAGGAGTCTAGAGTTCTATATCCTGCTTGAAGGTAGCCAGGAAGAGACTGTCTTCCAGACAGCTTGAAAGAGGATCTCTTCCACAGTGGGTGGGAGGGTCTCTTCCACAGTGGGTGTGGTCTGAGCTTAGGAGGAGATCTCCAAAGCCCACCCCTATAGCGACACACTTCCTCCAGCAGGCCACACGTCTTAACAGTACCCCTCCCTATGGGACAAGCATACTCAAACCACCACAGCACCCAACTCATGTTTCCTCTTTTTCAAAAACAAAATCAAAAAGGAAAAACAGAACAAATGAAGATTCAATCAAATAAAAATCATTAAGTCAACAAACAAAACAAAACAAGACACTAAGTACATACACACAAATCCTGGAGTCCATTCTGTGTTCACTAACTACTCCTGGGCATGGGGTCTGTCCGGGAGTGTGGCTAATATATCCAGTGACACCACTGGAGAAAAATGGTTTTCCCTTTCCTAATATAAATCATTAGCCAGGAGCTTTTTGGTTAGAGGTGAGACTTCTAAGAAGTAAATGGGTTTCTTGATGATGTCATTTACAAAAGCTCCCTCAACATCATTCTTTCTCCATAAACTCATGGTTCAAATGAGACTACTGCACACCATTTAAAAACAAATCACCAGAGATATCTCCTGGTTTATGTCCCGGAATCTAGAAATCCAACTGAAGCCAGTACTGAAAACATAGGGGTTAGTGTCTAAGTTCTGTGGCAGGCTTTCTTGGTCTCCAACCACATCATCTCTGCCTTGGTATTCATTCACATGGTCTCTTCTGTGTACAATTACCTCTGGTCTCACTTAGATTCATCTAGACAATCCATGAAACTGTCTAATCTGCATATATCTGACATTCACATTCACAAAGATGCTTTTTCTATAAAAGGCCCTAAGTACAATTTTATGGACTTGATATTCTTGAGTACTGCCTCTGTCATGCTATAAATCTCAAATGCCAGCTAATATAAATTGTCCTAACTTCTAACACTTTCTTTGACTTGAATGGTGAGCATCAGTGCCTTGGATCTGAAGTCATCATCAATATCTGTGAGAGTTTCCTTTGCTATCCGGGCCCACATCTATCATTCTGCTTTGTTTGATTCATTCAGACTGGATTTGTTTTAGTTTATTTATAGGGGAAAGGTTTTGTGTGTGTGTGTGTGTGTGTGTGTGTGTGTGTGTGTGTGTGTGAATTTGCATATGTATGAATTAATGTGTGTGATTAGTAGTGTGTGCTTGCAATGGCACACACATTACAGCACAACATTCCATGTTGGTCCTCCCTTTCCGTCTTATTTAGGTTCTAGATTTCTCTCTCCTTGCCACCCCTACCCCCTCTCCTGCCATCTGCACTGGGCTATCTGCTTCACAGACTACTTAGGTTTCTCTTGCACTAAGATTATACAAGCTCAGTACTATTCCTGGCTTTTCATGGGTCCTGGGAATTCAAGCTTATGTCTTCATGATTGCATGGCAAGCACTTTACCACAGAAGTAAATCTCCATCTCCTCAGCCTCAAGGTCTGTATTTAAAATCTCATCCCTTCACTAGATTTCATTTATTAGCCTTGGCAATAGACCCAACTAGTTTTAATTATTGTAAGGATGAAAAGAGACAAAACATATGGAGCCAAGAATTAGATCAAAATAATAAGACCTCAGTATAATCTTTTCTTGGCTTGTATTGCTAAGAAATAATGCTTTCCATTATGGTGTTATGAGAGTAATTTTCAAGGGAAAAATCAATCCTTAATAGCATATTTTAATGTTCTTTTTCATATTGTACCATGATGACATATTAACATATCTTGAGAAGTAACTGATAAATATCAGAGCATATCTCCTCCAGAAAGAGTAATTCACACTGTGTAAATAATGACATTTTAGGAACTACTACTTCCAGGTCAATATTTTCCTTGCTGCTTTTTTTAAAGCAAGATCTTGGTTTTTTTTTTGTTTTTTTAAAAAAATCTTAAGTTTTTCAAATCACATAGGAAATTACATAGCGTAATCAAATTCCATCTTAGTACACCATAATTCATTTTGAAATATTACTTTTAAAATTGTGAGAATATAATAATAATTTTCATTCTACTTTCTCTGATAGTTTATCAAATCCAATATCCGTCATCAGTCTATGGCAATATTTGACTTTTTATCGTGACAGGGGTACTGTTAGGACGTGTGGCCTGCTGGAGGAAGTGTGTCGCTATAGGGGTGGGCTTTGGAGATCTCCTCCTAAGCTCAGACCACACCCACTGTGGAAGAGACCCTCCCACCCACTGTGGAAGAGATCCTCTTTCAAGCTGTCTGGAAGACAGTCTCTTCCTGGCTACCTTCAAGCAGGATATAGAACTCTAGACTCCTCCAGCATCATGTCTGCATGCATGCAGCCATGCTTCCTGCCATGATAATGTACTGAACCTCTGATCAGTACATTTTATTTGACGTTTCTCTATTTTAAGGACACACATTCATTCCCTCTCTGCTTTGTGTGGAGAATGTAGCACAGGGCATGCTAAAAACTGCCTAACTCTACTGCTTGTGAGGACAGTCGCTTATTGACAGATCGTAATGTAGGGTAGAATTGGCAGCACATTTGAGCCTAGTTAGTGGGGTCATAAAAACTTGCATAGGATTTTGATACACCACTTAACCACTCTTCTGAAACCTACATATGAGAACTGCCATCTAAACCAGGAGGATGATGTCAGCACTCAGTAATGCCTATTTTTTCAACCTCCATGCTGCCTCCACTGTGATCCATACTTACTGGCTTGGAAAACCATAGTTTGATGTTAGCCATGTTTGCACTTTACTAAAATAAAGTTTTATTATATGTAACCTTGTGCAGTGTGACTCCCTGATCAACATCATGCTTCGGAGATATGGGGCCAAGTCTGAATAAAATTTGATTTTTACTTATGGTGTTTTGTCACAGTAATAAAAATGCTAACTTAGACAGTAATACAACTGTATTATCACCAATTTCAAATACCCACAAATATGAGCCACGTTTATATATCAGCACAGATTTCTGTCTAACGTTCCTGAACAATGGGTTATTTTACCCATTAGTATAAAATGTGACAAATATTCATAAACATGACAGTATATTTAAGCTAATTGTGCTTTTGTTTTCAATTGTGGTAAATATTTTAAGGCTTTCTGTTTGAGTAAGAATTTCAAATTCATGTATGATAGGGGTTGAAATGCTTCTCTGGCCTCTTCAATCTAATTTTCTTTTCTTGTCTTTTGGGTGGGTTTGTGTTTTTCATTAATAATTGTTGAGCAGCAACTTAACTAATCTCATATGATACTCTATAGTTTGGAGTTTGTTACTTGAATCTGTTGGAAGAAGATATTTAAAAATTATTGTTATCTAAGCAGCAAAGGAAAACAACAGCTTAATACTCCCCAAATTCAGAGTGTCACTTGAAGCTTGTGCCTAAATGAGAATCCCAGCACTTGGGAGGCAGAGGCAGGCGGATTTCTGAGTTTGAGGCCAGCCTGGTCTACAGAGTGAGTTCCAGGACAGCCAGGGCTATTCAGAGAAACCCTGTCTCAAAAAACCAAAAAAAAAAAAAAAAAAAGAAAAGAAAAGAAGAATTTGTTTAAATTAATATATTTACTGAGGTTCATGTCGAGGGATATCTATGGCCAGGGATCTTCAGCATGAACGACTTGCATGATACACCGACTGGTTCTTGCTGTGGAGGAAATAGCCCATGATTTCCAGCATAACCAAGAGTACCCCCAGCCTCTTTAAATGCAAGTTGGTATAATCACAGGAAACACTTGCCAAGAATCCACCGCTATCGCTGATAGTTATGCTTTTACTATTTTTTCATCTTGATTCATTGTTATTCCCTTGAGAAATGGGACCATGTTTTTATGTGCAAATTAATAAATTTGATAATTACGCTGTCTTCCACAATGGATCATGAGGAAGACCAG
This sequence comes from Tokudaia tokunoshimensis, assembly GCA_036184795.1. Taxonomy (NCBI): domain Eukaryota; kingdom Metazoa; phylum Chordata; class Mammalia; order Rodentia; family Muridae; genus Tokudaia; species Tokudaia tokunoshimensis. The sequence goes on along the minus strand of BTHU01000013.1, from coordinate 56,677,455 downwards.
ATGACAAAATCTACAAACAAAATTCCTTTGATCATTTCTTACAGTTGTTGGAAAAAACAAAACAAAGCAAAACAAAACAAAACAAAAAACCCTGTTAGTTCTTGTGTTTGTTGGTGTTACTTCACCATTTCCAGTAATGTCTTACTCAGGACATTGTTATTGACTCTCTCCTCACTTCTGAGAAAATGTTTTGTATGGATGTCAATGTTTCTCAGTAATCCTGTTCTTTCCTCAGGCACAGCCACAGTCTCTCCTATCTCAGTTCTCACAGTTTCAAATTACAGCACTTAACCTTATCCCTATACTTATCGAGACTTTTCACACAGAGCTCACTTGTTCTTCCCCTGGTTTTGTTATGATTCCTTAAGATAGATGCAGAATCTTGGGTACAGAGCACCTGTCATCCACTCCTCCTAGTACTTCTACAACACCTGAATTTTCTTAGTCACAAACCAGCACTCTCCTCCCTCAAAATAATCCCTCTACCTCAAAATAATCAGCATGCTGAATTGGGTGAATGAATTAATTAAAACTCATTATGTTTTTAATTCTTTCACAGAGTCACTTTCAATGAAGAACTCTCAATATAATGAACATTTGAGGTAGTCCACTTTCTTTTCTCCTTTGGTTATTTCTAACAGAGAGAAAGTGCCTTTGGTTATTCTGTTTTGTTTCTTTGTATTTTACAATTCCTGTTTCTTTTCCATTCCCACTTGTGTTATTATCCGTTTTCATACTCTCACCCCAAGTTTTTCCCTCCCTCCCACCCTCCCTTCCACCCTCCCTCCCTCCCTTCCTTTCCCTCCCTCCCTCCCTCCCTCCCTCCCTCCCTCCCTCCCTCCCTCCCTCCCTCCCTCCTTCCTTCCTTCCTTCCTTCCTTCCTTCCTTCCTTCCTTCCTGTCAGAGATTCATGGCAGGCATCCTGGCAAATGCCTTCCCAGAGCTGAGGCAGCAGAGCCCAGCAGATCTCTGTGTTTCAGGATAGCCCTGTCTACATAGTTACACACAAGTCAGGGGTACATAGTAAACCCCTCTCTGAAATAAAACAAAAAGAGGAGGAGGAGGAGAGAGGAAGTGTGGGGCGAAGGTGAAAGGAAGGGGAGAAAAAAGAAAGAAAAAGAGAATAGAAGAGAAGAAAAGAAAACTATAGAAATGACAAGATAAAATCCTGTCTGGGTGGAAAAACTACATCCTTTGATCTTCCGGTGCTGCCCACAACAGTATGGGGAAAGTAGTACAAATTTATTTGTGAGCTTGTTTCAAGGATCTGTTCTTCTAAAAATTCCCAATGGTTTAATAATAACCAGTAGAGTAGCATTTACCTGTGGATGCATTTGCAGCAATGTGACCTCAGAGGAGACTCGCTCTTCTCCACTGCACCCCTCTTCTCTGGCCGTCGGAAAAGTGAAGGTGCCGGTGGCCTGACACTCACAGTCCTGCTCTGTAGAGTCTGTGGGCCTGAGTGCTTCCCGGAAATTTAGTTGTGCTTTCATTCTCAACAGGAGCAGGTATACATTGATAATACTGTGAGAAACATGCTCCATGCCAAGGATGGGATATGCCTTTCTCTCGCCAGATTAGTGAAGCAGGATATCCTACCCAGGACACTGTTCTCCAGGCAGTCAAAGGCAATTTAGTCTTTCCATTGGGCGTGATGAGTGAATGTATAGACAGAAACAGCCCCGGGATCCTGCCACACTGTATGGTTCTTTTCTTTTCTTTTCTTTTCTTTTCTTTTCTTTCATTTCCTTTCCTTTTATTTTTGCCTCCCTTCCTTTTATTCTTTCTTTCCTCCTCTTTGATTTTCCAATCAGTACCTCTCTGATTTAGGGATGAGATTAACTTCTGACTGAGGGGTACAGTCCTCATCCAAAGATTTGTTACATATGACCACAAAACTTGGATGGGGGAATCGCTGATGAATTATTCATTATTGTTGCCATAAGATTTATGCAATGGTAATATATGGGCTGATGAGAGGGTCCAGTGCTTAAAGGTGCTTGCTGCCAAGGCAGATGACCTGCATATGATTTTCTAAACCCACATAGTAGAAGAACAACTCACAGAAGTTGTTTTCTGATCACCACAAGCACTCAGTAGCACACATGTACTTCTGTACCCAGATACAATCTCTCTCTCTCTCTCTCTCTCTCTCTCTCTCTCTCTCACACACACACACACACACACACAATTATATATATATATATAAAATGAATGCAAATGTTTGAACAACGCAAGTTCAGTATATATGCTACCACCGACTGACTGAAAGAGAAAAGTTAACAAAGGAAGAAAACTGCAGTGGTTCTGAAGATTTCTCTGTAGAAAATATTATATTTTATTTAAAACACAATATTTTGTCCTTCATGACAAGCACTGACCAAATCTAAATTCTATGTTTATTTTGCTTGCAGTTTGGCCTACCTTGCTAATGTCAAAACAGGCATCTGTTACATTAAATTGATGGCTTACAAAGATCTAGATCAACATCAGGCAAACAAGGCCAGGAAAATACTTTTTTTATGAGGGCTTGAAGGAGAGGCTATGGCTGTCTGGCTCTGCCTCTTTCTTCTTAGCAACTCTAATTATATAGTCTCAGTCCTTGACCACAGACTCCAAATGAATGATCTAGTCAGGGCATCTCTGAGCCCTGTGGTCATAGGGACAGATGGCAAAGCTTCCAGTTGCATTAGCTGCCACCCTACTTCCCAAGCAAAGCTCCAAGGAGATTGTTGTGTTATCTTTCTGCTGTGACTTCAGGGAAAGGAAGGCTAGAAATAATATTTTTCAAGTTGTCATAAGATCCCAAATGTAACATAAGTATATTTCTAAATTTTTAATATTTAGTTAGTTCATAAGATCCACAGTTTGAAATAATACCAGGCCCCCAAATATTTTACACTGCATTTCAACTATAAAGTGATGCGTGAGAAGTCCAAGGAAAGTAGTTATAAAGAAAATGTTGCATTAAATCTGTTATGTCTTAGCAAATTAATAGACTGTAGTCATATAGATATCATATGCATTAAATAAAATGAGTATCTGCTAAAATATATCCTGAATAATTTTTAATACTTGGACTTTCTAGCATAACTACTAAAAATAATTTAGTATGAGTTTATTTAGCAAAACAAATAGTGAATACATTCACAGAGAATATTGGAAACAGGAGCAAGGTGAGAAGATACATTCCAGATGTGTAAATCCCTCAGAAGCCCAAATCAAAACCATCTTGGAAATTACAAATTTGGTGGGTTATTTTTAAAAACCCATGGTTTGCTCCATAACAGCAGGGTGTGGTTTTGCATCAGTGCAGAATGTGGTCATCAGCCCAGCTGAAAATAGGCAACAACCTCCGTGTGTGTGTCAGAACAGAGACTGCATTGCACAGCCTGTCTAGGGACAAAAGACTAATTCTTAGTATTGTTAGAAAGGGTGACTGCCATGGCACAATCTGCTACTGTGTAAACTCTGCAGAAGCTGCACAGAAATTACAGCAAATAACACAGGCGTCCCGTGAACACTGGACCCCCACCACTCTACTTTCAGCAGCATCCCAAGCCTTTGACCAAGATGAACAGGATTCATGTTTTACAAGTGTCCATGTTTTTTGGTTCAACTGGAGAATCAAGTATTCTTTAGCAAATGGGATAAGATAGTTTTAGGACCTGGACCAGACACATCAATACAGCACCCTGTCTCTTTCTCATAGTAAAAGCCAGGGCAATTGCCCAAGTCAGGGTGTCTGGAAACATCTTTCAATCTGTTATAGAATAAAAAGCTCTTCACCACAAGCTGCTTGATTGAGGAGCTTTTAGCTATAGAACTGTTGCTGGGACTGGAGGTCATTTAAGGGGTTCATCTGGTTGGTAACAATGAGCACTGTGCTTGATGGGTAAGCCAGGGGTGAATCACAGAGGCTGAAAACACCTTTGTCCGTGATCTGCTGGATTCTCATCCCTCGTGCCCTGCCTTTTCCAGAAAAGTGAGGAGGTAGCTTCAAAATGGCCAGCTGGGCCAATGGTCTTCATAGCACATGGATTCCATGCTGTGACTCCTGAGCAGCCCAGGCTGCACTGAGCCTATTTGAACATACTTGTTTCTCAGAATTCATGGCTCCCACAGGTAATACATATCGGCAGTCAAAGAAATATTAGAAAACACAAAGCAGAAATGATTTGATAGTTTTGGACCAATGAGCAGTATAATTATAAGTGATGTTTAGTAAAAAGAAGGTATCTGGGTTAAGAATAAGAAAAAAAATCAAAACAGAAAGTGCTAAGATGCCACCTGATCTCACACCCTTCCTTCTACACAGTACATCTCAGAACGTCACTTTAGTTAGGTCTCTAATCACTACTATGCTCTGCGATCAGATTTTTTCCTCAGATAAAACAGCATTAAGATTTAGAATATTTATATGAGCTTCTGAAAGCCGCAGATACACAGATAAATGTGAACAATAAGGAAGGAGCAGGACCTCTTGGCGCTCTCTCTCTCTCTCTCTCTCTCTCTCTCTCTCTCTCTCTCTCTTCCCCTCTCCCTCTCTCTCATACACACAGACACACACACATCAATGATGATAATAATACCTATAAATTAAATTTTAAAAGAACAAGGTAAAAGTTGGGGTCAGTTGTAGGAAATCCTATGACATTAGAACTTGTAAAAATGATTCAAAATGCCACCAAAGGATCATATGAGTAAAGTGAGGATGTTAGTTTACAAAAAAAAAATGGATTTAAGTTTGGTCAACAGTTGACACAATGTTAAAGAAAACAGAAGAGACTTCTGAATGCAGCACAAGAACACATAAACCAGGACTTCCCAGAACATTTAACTCCTGGAGGAACCTTTAGAGAAGCTCCACCCATTTGGGTCCCAGAGTTAAGGAGATATGCTGTAACAGCTAACCCCTCTAGGAACTTTCTTAGAGAATTTTAGCAAAGGTATTATACTATCTGTGATCTTTGTCTGTAATGGAAATTAGAATATTTGGTCCTGAGTTTTGCCAAATACAAACAAGAAGACTAATGACATGTAGGCATTTTAAAAATAGTTTAGGGATGGATTGGAAATTGTTAGGTATGCCTCACTGACTCCCTTCTGGTCATTCCTCCTACTAATTTGGCACTGCTAATTGTCAAGAGCTTCTATTATAGAAATGCAACTGGTGAGTAGTGTCTGCATTTTCCATTTTAGAAGATAGTCATGAAGAATCTCAGACTATACAGGGGACTTTCTAGCAAATACCCATTCTCTTACCACAAGAGTATTTCTCATGACTTACATGAAAAACATGGATATATAGCTCACTCACTCACTCACTCACTCACTCACTCACTCACTCACTCACTCTATTATCTATCTATCTATCTATCTATCTATCTATCTATCTATCTATCTATCTATCTATCTATCTATCTATCTATCTATCTACCTATCCATCCATCTAATATCTATCAATCTATCATCTATCAATCTATCATCTATTATCTATCTATCTATCTATCTATCTATCTATCTATCTATCTATCTATCTATCTATCTATCTCATGTCTATATTTCTATCTCCATATAAATTTAATTTACTACAATAAAAGAGCATAATTATAAAATCTCTTCTATGTACATAATACATTAAATTCTGGTCATTTATTTATACACATTGTATTTTTCAAGTAGTTTGATAGTATTGAAAAGTATTTGTAGTCTGTACAATGCTGTTGACATAGTGTTATGTCAAAATATGTACTATATGTGCTTCTGAAAGAACCCCAAACTTAATCGACAGGGTAAGGGAGTTTTATTCCTTCAATTTCAAAGGGAATGTTATGATATATTTCAGTGTAAGGTACAAGATGAGTTAGGATTGAAATTGTTTCAAAAATAGGATTATAAAACTTAAAAACTGTGATATAAAATGTTAAATTCATAAAGTTTTAAAATTCCCAGCAAATTCATAGCTTCATTTCAAACAGTCCTCTAAATTATGAATCAATACATGCCTAAAATGATGAAAAAGTAACTGATTTTGGAAGACATCCTAGCAAAGCACTTGCTGAGGACAAGTCCAGAATAGCAATAAAAAATGAAGTAAAAAACAAACAGCCATGTAGTATGGAGAGGTAGGACGGTTCAGTGGTCAAGAGCATCTGTTGTTCTTGCTGTGGGCCTTGGTTTCAATTCCCAGACCCCAGAACCCTCATGGCTGGTCAAAACCATTCATAAATCTAGTTCTAGTGAATCTGGTGCCCTTTTCTATCCTCTGTAGGCATCAGTCATGCAGGTGGAGCACAGACATACGTGCCGACAAAACACCCATACATATAAAACAAAATAAGTTAATCTAATAAAAGAAAAAAAAATTTAAAAACCTGTGCTAGCTGTTGGAAGAAAACAAAATTCACCCATCCTTTGGAATCCACTGGCTTTATTTGCATTGAGCATATTAAATATTAATAATTTCAGATCAAGAAAGAAGAAAAAATTCAAAGACTCGAATCGCTGTGCAAAAGAGGCAATCCCAATGACTTTAGAGACTGCTGTGCACACAGATGCACTGGCAGAGGGGTATCATTTCTGCAGGCACACTGAAGCCATCTTAGGTCATCTACAGCATTCTGATGATCTGGGCAGTCCCGATTCTTAGAAGCAAAAGGCCCCCACAGTGATTTGTAGTGACAAGAGTTGGATAACTTTTACCTTCTGTTCGTAGAACAGTTCAAAGCTCACAACTCTAGAGGAGGACTGTGAAGGACTATTTCGGAGAGGCAGCGGTGATACAGTGTTTGCTGCTGGTGTACAAGGCAGGGGAGGCATGTCTGACATCATCCATTCAGTCAGTGCTCTGTTTCCCATACTGCAGATGGTAGTGCACTTGGTATTACTGATGATGCCTTCTGAAGAGGGCATGTGCTGAATTCTGCTGTAGAGAGTGACAGTAAGGGACGTGTCAGTCAGTAACAGAGCATTTCAAAAGTGTTGACACAAAGGTGATTTGCATGAGATGTCAAAATTCACAAACTGAATATTCAAAACATGGAGGCGAATTATCTGAAAACTGACATACACTTATTCTTTCAGATAGCTACGGTAGAATAGAGAAACTGTGTAGCACTCATTTAAGGTCAGACTAATGAGGCTTTTGCATGGAGAAATGATGGAAACACGTTCAAGAGACTTTTTCAGCATCACTAATTGCAAGAGAAATACAAATCAGAGTTGCTGTGACAGGGAGCCTTGGTCTAGACAGAATGCATACTCTCAAGACTAAAGGTAGCACAGGCTTGGGGGGATCTGAGAAGCGAGAACTGTGTAATAATGCTGGTGAGAGTGTAAAACCGCCTGTGTTTTCATTCGAACTGTTTATCTGGAAGAGAAGCTGGGGCTATCTGGGGAGGCGGCTAAGAAAGACCAAGACTAAGACAACATGGCTGTTCAAAGTCTCATGATTTAATGGGGGACTGAGGTTTTAAGGTTTCAGGCAAGACCCTTCCCTCAAATTCCAGGGTGTGTTCCAGAGAACTGGTCTGGCTGTTCACTAGGCATTGAGGCCGCTGCTCAGGCAGCTGGGTGAGTCACCTGCTTAATTCAGGAATTCATAGACCTGGAGGAACAAAGAACTTCACCTTCACTCCACCCTAGGTGGAGCAGGATTGTGACTAGCACAGAAATTCCTTGCTCAGAAGCTGGGAGAGGAACTTCACCTTGGTCAATGTCAAGTTCCTGCCAGGTGATGAGATACCCCAATATGGCTCTCTACAAGAGTATCAATCAATGAAGCCATTATGGGGCCCAGAAAAGAGATTCCTCAGTTACAAGTATAAGCATCACATGTCTTTTGTACATCATTAGTAGATAAGAAATGGAAATGCCTGTGTTTGGTTTGTATTCATAAATTTAAAATAGAATTTAACCTAAAATTTAAAAATATAAGTCTTCTTGTAGAGAAAAGTAGATTGAAAACCATGTGTGCTTGGTAGTTCACACCAACTTGGTCATCTAGAATCATCTAGAAGAGGAAACCTCAGCTGAAAAACTACCTCCATCAGATTGGGCTGTAGGCATGTCTATAGTAACATTTTCTTAATGTTCGAGGTCCTAGCACACTGTGGCCATTCTAGCCCTGGACAAATTGTTCTAGGTTGTTTAAGCATAGTCAGAGCAAACCATGGGGAACAAGCCAGTAAGCAGCTGTCCTCTGTGGTCGCTGCTACAGTTCTTGTCTCCAGGTTCCTGCTCTGACTGCTGTATTGGACTCCCTCAATTACGGGTCATAACCTATAAGCTGAATTCAACCCTTTCCTTCCAATGTTACTTTTGGTCAGTGTTTCATCACAGCAAAGAGAAATCAAACTCTAACACCAGGGCTGGAGTGATGGCTCAGAGGTTAAGAGTGTGTATTTCTTTCTCTTTCAAAGGACCCAAGTTTGGCTCCTAGCACCTCTGTCAGGCAGCTCACTAACACCTGAAAGTCTAGCTCCATGGCAACTATTGCCTTTTCCTGGTCTCTGAAGGTATTGTAGTCATGTGTACATACACAGACTCAAATGTATATTCATAATTAAAAATAAAACCAATCACTAAAAATAAGAAAAAAGATGTAGAATTTAACAGGAAAATTATTTCATTGTCATAAATCATGAGAATAATTTTTTTCTACATGAAGCAGTGCATTTGAATTTTGCTGAGTTGGCAAGTAAGTAAACTAAATTAGGAGATTATTTAATTCTAGGTATTTAGTCCAGAATAATTTAAAAGCCACAACAGTCAACATTCCACTTACAAAATGTAAGACTTTGTTTATACAAATGTAATAATAGTTCATTTTATATATATTTGAAGTGACAAATTGGGTTGCCCATCCATGGGATGTAAAAATAATTTAATAAAGCTATACATTATATTGCTTTCATTGAGCTGGTTTGAATGAGAATGGGTTTTGGTAGGACTAGGAGATTTGGCTTTGTTGAAGGAAGTGTGTCCCTTGGAGTGGGCGCTGAGGTTTCAAAGGTTGACACCAGGCCCAGTCTCGCTTCCTCTCTTTTTGCTTACTGTGAATCAGGTTGGAAGCACTTAGCTGCTTCTGCAGTGTCATGCCCACCTGCCTGCTGTCATGTTCCCCACCGTGAAGGCCGTGGACACACCCTCTGAAATAGTAAGCAAGTTCTCAATTAAATGCCTTCTTTTGTGACATGCCTCTGTCGTGGTGTCTCTTCACAGCCACAGAGAAGTAACTCAGACACATGTTTAAGCAAAGCGAAACAGGAGTAGAAATTTGGATAAGAAATGAGTATGATGTCTTGCTGAAGTGATGTCTTTGTGGTTAAGAGAGTTGCCTGCTCTTCCAGAGGACCTGTATCCAATTCCCCGCATCCATCTGGTATTCACAACCCATAATATTTTCTGTCCGAAGGGATCCGATACCCTCTTCTGGTCTCCAAGTACTGCATGTGTGTAGTGTACAAACAGAAACAGGCAAAACACCCTTAAACATCAAATTGAATTTTGTCAACAAGTAAAGGGTAACTTTAAAGTGTTATAAAATTATAAACTGGAACCATCAAAAAGAAAGTGCTGCTTAACCTGAAATTTCAAGGATATCAATATTAAATATTTTAAGGCTATTTAATTTGCAAGCGAACATTGTTGACACCATAAGCTCAGCAGCCCTAGATGTGCTTATAGGAGATAAGGTAGCTAATATTTCAGAAAAAGTAGATGCCTCCTGTAGCCTTAAGATAGAATAAAATAAGGTGCTAATATACTTTTATTTGGCTTGAAGTGGGGGAAAAGAATAATAATCTTTTATCACTTCATTCCTATGGGTCTGAACTTTCCATTGACGGAATTGATTGTCAGCACCAATACTCCAAGAATACATCTCCTAAGTTCTACTGCATTTTTCTATTTGTTCTCATTTTATTTGCAATAAAAATGCAGTCACATTCTTCCAAATTAGGAAGCTGAAATGAAATGTCACAGGTTGTCAACATCACACTGAAAAACAAGATGCTAACACACCTGACAGATGGTTCATACCCTGAAAACATCCTGTTACGAGGCAGAAGTTAAAGAGAAAAGCATAGTTGTATGAGAACTTGTCCTATATAACCAAGAGAGCTAGTGTCTGCCGTCTTTGACACCAAGCCTTTGTGCTTCAAAAAATCTAGAGGAAATGATGTTTAAAGTAGTTTTCTTTTAAGCATTCAGTATTTCCAATTTTAGTAATAGTAATAGATAATTATACGTAATATGCTGATGTAGTTTGGCATACCCTTGATTTATAAAAGTAGCAAGCGTAAACTTCCTGAATATATTAAGAAAATATTAAAGTCAAGAAAAACAGGTAGGTAACTGTCTCCTTCCTATCCTTCATTTTCCATTCTACAGTTTTATCACCACTTTTGTAGCAGATCACTTGATGTGGCCTCTCCATCCAGCCTGCTGCTCCCATTCTCAGGAAACTAACTGGATTATCTCCTACATCCTCCCTTCTTACCCCATTCCTTAGTTTTAGTTGTCAACACCCAGGTCACTTGTTCCCTGGTAACCCAGGCCAGTCAGAGAATCAGGTAGGTAATTTTCATGCTCCTTCCTGACTTCCAAACCCAATTTACCAGTCTCATCACCAGCCTTGTATTAGACTACTTGTAAAGACCTATCTTTCCTCTTATACTCCATTCCCTATGGATACCATAGATGTTCTTGGAAAACCCAACTTTCCTCTCCCCTTGTGACCCTTGTAACTCTCTCACCCTTCTAGCCCATCCTCATTCCTTCTTCTTCTACTCCCAATACCTAGAAATAAATTATACTAGGGACCATCAGTGGTTACACCTGGCTGAACTCTGAAATACTCGCCCAAACAACCCACAGCAACCACACACTCCTAAGATCAAGAGAGGGCAACAGAAACAAAGGAATAGAAAACTCACTCAGCAAAGACCAGACCAGATGTCAACACCTTGAATTACAATAATCTGCCAAACAGATGCCAGATGCTAGTGTAAAAATTCAGTCAATAAAAACCAGGACAAAATGTTTCCACTAGAGCTCAACAGTCCTACTTCAGTAGTCTCTGAGAAAAGCAATGCAGCTGAAGCAGAAGACAAGGACTTCAAAATAGCTGTTATGAATATGCTCAAGTATATGAAGGAAACTGGAGAACAAAGTCACCACAATACTTAATAATCAAAACAATAAACGTATAGAACATAGAAAGAATATTAAAAACCACAAGGCACAAAGGTCAAGTAACATATAAAGGAATTCCTATTAGAATAACACTAGATCTTTCAATGGAGATTCTAATGGCCAGAAGGGAATGGGCTAGAATAAACTAGTATACATACCTTAAAACAATGTGAATAAATCCATTAATGGAATATATGAAAGTATAACCAAACAATGAAATGGCATAAAGAAAACTATTCAAGATGTGAAAGGAGGAAATAAATCAACAACCCATACTAATGAGAATCTGGAAATAAAAAAACTAGGAATTTCATCAGGAATTTCAGATACAAGAATGAGAAAGAAGTCAGGGAAACACCACCCTCCACAACAGCCTCAAAATATAAATGTCTTGGGGTAACCCTAACCCAACTCGCAAAAGACACACATAACAAAACCTTTATGATGGTAAAGAAAGATATTAAAGAAGATGTCAGAAGCCAGAAAGACCTCTCATGTTCATGAATCAGTAGGATTAATACAGTGAAACTGGCCACTTTACCAAAGGCAATCTACAGATTCAATGTAATTCCGACACAATTCTTAATAGATTTTTCAAAGGACAATCATCTTCATATGGAAATAAAAATAATGAAAATAAAATCAATAAAAACAAGCAAACAAAAACACAGAACAAAAAACAGGATAGCCAAATCAACCCTGAACAATCAAAGAACTGCTAAAGGTCTCATCATTCCTGACCTCAAATTTCACAACAGAGCTATAATAATAAAAACAGCACTGTGTTGGAACAAGAACAGGTAAGTTGATCAATGGAATTGAATCAAAGACCTAGACATAGATACACACATCTATGGACAACTGTGATTATATAAGGAAGGAGGAAATATACACTGGAGAAAAAAGAGCATCTTCAACAAAAGATTCTGGTCAAGCTTAATGTAGAAGAATGTAATAGGTTCACCTTGCACAAAACTCAACTCCAAATTCATCAAACACCTTAAGATTAAGCTACTTACTCTGAATCTGATAGAAGGAGTTTCCAATCTGAAGATTTTTTTATTATTATTATTTTCTAAGTTTTTTTATTTACATTCCAAATCATTTCCCCTTTCCCATTTCCTCCCTCCCCAAAAGTCCCATAAGTCCCCTTCCCTCACTCTTTTCCCCATTCAACCCCCTCTCGCTTCTCTGTCCTGTCATTCCCCTACATCCTGTCTTTCCAGGACCAGGGGTCTCTCCTTCAATCTTCTTGGAAATCTATTGATATGTGAATTGTGTCTTGGATATTCCGAGATTTTGGGTTAATATCCGCTTATCAGTGACTGCATACCATGTGTGTCTTTTGTGATTGGGTTACCTCACTAAGGATGATATTTTCCAGTTCTGACCATTTGCCTAGGAATTTCGTGAATTCATTGTTTTTAATTGCAGAGTAGTATTCCATTGTGTAAATATACCACATCTTCTGAATCCATTCCTCCGTTGAGGGACATCTGGATTCTTTCCAGCTTCTGGCTACTATAAATAAGGTTGCTATGAACATAGTGGAGCATGTGTCCTTATTGCATGCAGGTAAGGCCTCTGAGTATATGCCCAGGAGTGGTATAGCAGGATCCTCCGGGAGTGTCATGCCCCGTTTTCTGAGGAACCGCCAGACTGCTTTCCAGAGTGGTTGTACCAGCTTGCAATTCCACCAGCAGTGGAGGAGTTCCTCTTTCTCCACATCCTCGCCAACACTCTGTCTCCTGTGTTTTTGATCTTAGCCATTCTGACTGGTGTGAATCTGAAGATATTTTGTTGATGCTGGGCAGACTCCTCATGGATTGTTATGGAGGCACCAGATCTGCCCTGGCTTGTGGTAAATAGTCACTAATGGAAATTTTTTCTCCAATAGAGGGAATAGAATTGATATATATTCTAGTTTGAGAGAAGAGATTTGGAAATTTACATGCACAGTTTGTCTGCATATTTATCTTATTCTCTTTTTGTAAATATCCAGCAGCAGAACAAGCTAAGGATATAGATATCTTAATTTATAAACTATTACCAGAATGATTATAAACTTCAGTATACTATATTCTGGGTACAATGTCTTTCTTTTGGTTATGTTTTGTGGTGTTTGATATTTTAGGTTATGTGCTCCTAATTCTGCCTCCTGAGTCTGGGAATAAAGGCATACTACCAACTCCCAGTTAGAATATGATTTTTTTAAATCAATATACAATATACAATATGCCTGTTTGTCACTAGTAGTGTCTTTCGCTCTGAAATTTACTTTTGTAAATATTAAAATGAGAATTGTCCTTTCTTTAGATTGGTATTATGATTTCATGTGTTTTTATATCTATGTTTTCAATGTTTCTGTAATATTATATTTAAAATAGATATATTTTAGGCTTAAAAAATCCATCATGGTAATCTTTTTATTTGTTTGTTTGTTTGTTTGTTTTAATAAAGGGTCCTCTGTGGCGTTGGCTGGGTTAGAACTCACTGTATAGCCACAGATGATATAAAATTTGAACTCTCAGAACTCACTGTATAGTCAACGGTGACATAACCTTGAACTCTAGATTTTCCTGCCTCCTTCAAAGTGATGGGATTGCAGGTGTTTATTACACCTGGCTCACTATTTGATTTTAACTAAGTCTTAGTGCATTAATTAAGTCTTTAGCTCTGAGAAACACACTGCTCAGCTTTACCTCTTGTAGGCTACATGCTGATGATATCATTTCTGGTCATGTCAAGAAGTCTTCTGATGGTTATTCTCCATTCCTTCTCTTTCCTCCTCCCATTTTACAATGTTACCACCTGCTTTAATATGTTACAAACTATCACATCCTCAGTGTATTTTTTACTAGTTTCACTAACTTAAGTCAGTAATTACGTGAGGTTACTAGAAATAATAGAAAGAAATCACTTTTATATCTACCTGCAATCTACATATGTGAATACTTCTGATTTCCTTGTAGAAATCTATATTTAAAGTTGCTACATTTCTTCTTTTCACACAATTCTACTTATTATTTACTGTAATTTTAATCTATTGGAAATAAAATACATGAAAATGTCCTTTGGATCTTTAATTCTATAATCATTTTGATGGAATTAAAATTCTGAGTTGGCACAAGTGAAGGACCATGTGAAGTAAAATGTTTAGCTATGTAAGAAATTACTAATTTGGTAGAAAAATAGGAGTGAGCAAGGAAAATAGGACTTATCAATTTAAACATTCTTTATTCTTTTTTTTTAAAAGGGTCCCAGTTGATATTCTTTTTTTTTTATTAGACATATTCTTTATTTAAATTTCAAATGCTGTCCCCTTTCCTGGTTTCCCCCTCCCCCAAAAATCCCATAAGCCCTCTCCTCTTCCCAAATCAACCCTCCCCCACTTTCCTGTCCTAGTATTCCTCTACACTATGGCATCAAGTTACAAAACCCAGACACTATTGTGGATGCCCAACAAGTGTTGACTGACCAGAGTCGGATATAGCTATCACCTGGGAGGCTAGTGCATGACAAATACAGAGAAGGACACCCTCAGCCAGCCATTGATCTGAGCACAGGGTCCCCAATGGGGGAGCTAGAGAAAGGACCCAAGGAGCTGAAGGGGTTTGTAGTGCCACAGGAGGAACATCCTTTATTCTTATTAGGACACTGCTATTGATATTTTCAAAATTATATATATATATATATAGTATATATATTACATTTTTACATACACATATATATCAGACACATATTTTAGTACTTTATATATTTACATAATACATCTATACTATATTATACATACATGTATGTATATATGTATATATGCATATGTATGTATATTTTTATGAGAAATTTCATAAATATATGAAATCTCATTCATTTCAAGAATGTTAGAATAAAATTACTAGAATAATATATACCAAAAGCCAAACTGATTACATTGGTTTCACAGCTTATTTTCAACAAATAAAAGTGTTAATTGTAGGAAAAATATGAAAGGACCTGATTTAGAGAAAATAGACATTAGAAGTCAAGAACAGTGTCTTAGAAACTTCTATATTTTTGTGATAAGATGCCATGACCAGGAACACTTACAGGGGAAAAAAAGAGTTTATTGGAGGACTTAAAGTTTTAGAGGATGTGTTCATGACCAACATGATGGGGAGCATGGTAGCAAGAAGAAAGCCATGGTGCTAAAGCAATAGATGAGATTATATCTTCATTCACAAACATGAGGCAGAAAGAGCTGTTCAGGATGGTTGGGCCTTTGAAACCCACCTCCAGTAACATAACAAGGCCATACCACCCAACTACCCAATCTTTACCAAATAGTTCCACCAACTCCCCACCAACTATTCAAATATATGAACATATGAGGGCCATTTTAATTAAAATCGCAATAAATAGTTCCTTGTATAGAAAAATCACTATATATTGAGAATAGGAAATTCACAGTGCATAAGAAAAGGAAGTAAAACATTTAAATATGTAGAAAATTATCAAGAAAATACAGGAAATAATGAGCAAAATTAACACTTTTGAGGATGGTGGCATAGAATAAGCAATAAGCAAAAGTTAGCCGGACTCCAGAATTTTCTGCAGATCATTTGGGAAGTTGAATGAGCAAAACTGGAAGAATTACAAATCAATAATAGTGACGAGTCAGGCAGGTAAGTGACCTTTTGCTACTAGAAAAATAATAGTGAATAGCTTAGTGTGCATTTTACAGTGATGATCTAGTGAAGAAAAGAAAGACAAACTCCCCAAGATGGAAAGTAGGAAATTCTAAGCGTGTGGAAGTACCAAGACTCTTAAGGATAATAAGATATTAAGTACAGGTGTTGGTATCAAACCCAGAAGGTTGATCCTGAATTAACGTCGAAGTTCAAAGATTGAGAAAACGTTTCTTCCTTTTTATTGATGCAGGTTACTATGATGATAGATTTGATTATATGATGAGGAGAGGCTGACAAACTATAAGAATAAAGAACATTAAAATCTAAAAGAATATGGGCTACTGAAAGTAGGACAGTAGTGGTTTTTAAATGTTTAAATTGTGTTTTGTTTTATTTTGTTTTTTTATTTTACTTTTGATTTTATTTTAATTTTATCTTATAGCATTTTCTTTTTTTTCATTAGATATATTCTTTATTTACATTTCAAATGATTTCCCCTTTCCTGGATCCCTCCTCCCCGAAAGTCCCATAAGCCCTCTTCCCTCCCCCTGTTCCCCAATCAACCCCTTCCTGCTTCCCTTTCCTGGCATTTCCCTACACTGCTGCACTGAGCCTTTCCAGGACCACGGGCCTCTCCTTCCTTCTTCTTGGGCGTCATTTGATATGTGAATTGTGTCTTGGGTATTCTGAGCTTCTGGGCTAATATCCGCTTATCAGTGAGTGCATACCATGTGTGTTCTTTTGTGACTGAGTCACCTCACTCAGGATGACACTATGGAATACTACTCAGCTATTAAAAACAATGAATTCATGAAATTCTTAGGCAAGTGGGTGGAAATGGAGAATGTCATCCTGTTTTGTTTTAATCATTACCCAATATATACATATATATGCATACATGAATGTGCACATGCAAATCTTTTTTTTTCTTTAATTTTCCCTGAATTCTTTTGGACAAAGCTACTGACTCTCCACAACCAGGTAACAACTTTATTTTTAAACTTCTTCTCTTGGGTCTGCCCTCCCTATAAACCAATGGTCCCTAATCTTCCTAATGTTGAAACTCTTTAATACAGTTCTTCATGTTGTGATGAGCCCCAACCATATTTTTTATTGGATATTTTCTTTATTTACATTTCAAATGTTATTCCCTTTCCCAGATCACTGCACCCCCCCCCCCAGGAACACCCTATCCTATCCCTCCTCCTCCTGCTTCTATGAGGGTGTTCCCACCCACCCACCCACTTCTGCCTCTCCCTCCTCGCATTCCCCCACACTGGGTCATCGACCCCTCATAGGACCAAGGGCCTCTCCTCCCATTGATGCCCAACAAGGCCATCCTCTGCTACATATGCTGCTGGAGCCATAGGTCCCTCCATGTGTACTCCTTGGTTTGTAGTTTAGTACCTGGGAGCTCTGGGGTGTCTGGTTGGTTGATATTGTTGCTCTTCCTATGGGGTTGCAAACCCCTTCAGCTCCTTCAGTCCTTTCTCTAACTCCTCCATTGCGAGCCCTGTACTCAGTTCAATAGTTACCTACGAGCATACGACTCTACATTTGTCAGACTCTGGCAGAGATTTTGCTGCATACAGAAAACGCAACCTCAGTGACAAAAACAGACACTACCACAGAGTAAAAGGCTGGAAAAAATTTTCCAAGCAAGTGGTCCCAAGAAGCAAGGTGGAATAGCCATTCTAATATCAAATAAAATGGACTTTCAACCGAAAGTTATCAAAAACGGTAAGGAAGGACACTTCATACTCATCAAAGGAAAAAACTACTAAGATAAACTCTCAATTCTGAACATTTATGCTCCAAATGCAAGGGCAACTACATTCATAAAAGAAACTTTACTAAAGTACAACACACTCATTGCACCTCAAACAGTAATTGTGGGAGAATTTTACACCCTACACTCTCAGCAATGGACAGATCATGGAAACAGAAACTGAACAGAGACACAGTGAAACTAACAGAAGTTATGAACCAAATGGATTTAACAGATATCTATAGAACATTTCATCCTAAAACAGGAGAATATACCTTCTTCTCAGCACCTCATGATGCCTTATCCAAAACTGACCATATAGTTGGTCACAAAACAGGCCTCAACAGATACATGAAGATCACCGTGGACTAAGGCTGGTCTTCAATAGCAACAAAAACAACAGAAAGTCCACATACACATGGAAGCTGAACAACACTCTACTCAAGGTCAAGGAAGAAATAAAGAAAGAAATTAAAGACTTTTTAGAATTTAATGAAAATGAAGGCGCATCATACCCAAACTTATGGGACACGATGAAAGCAGTGCTAAGAGGAAAAACTCATAGCTCTGAGTGCCTCCAAAAAGAAAATGGAGAGAGCTTACACTAGCGGCTTGACAGCACACCTGAAGGCTCTAGAACAAAAAGAAACAAACGCACCCAAGAGTAGACAGCAGGAAATCATCGAACTCAGGGCTGAATTCACCCAAGTAGAAACAAAAAGAACTGTATAAAAAAATTAACCAAACCAACAACTGCTTCTTTGAGAAAATCAATAAAATAGATAAACTTTTAGCCAGATTAACCAGAGGACACAGAGAAAATATCCCAATTAATAAAATCAGAAACAAAAAGGGAAGCACATGCAAATCTCAATAAACCAAGTAGTTCCTGAATTTGTACAAAAAAGAGAAAAATTCCACAAACACAGACTCTGACCTATCTTCTCAAGTATACTTATGGCAAGATTTTATTATGTTGATGCTTGCATAATTATGGGTATGCAGATGATATTTTAATGTATCTTACACGATAAGAATATTCTTCCTTTCTTAAATCCTTTCACAATGAAGCCATAGATGTCCTTCATACTTTGTTTTCTGCTCGTGAAATATCAATCTATGTTGGTACATGCCTTTGTTGTAATGAATCTCTCCTCAGAATAGCTTCTTGTGGAGAATGTAGAAGAGCATATTTAGGAGACATTGAATGTTTCCTCCATTATTCTTGATTTATGGTTTGTCTGGATATCAAGCTCTATGCTTAAAATAATACCTCTACAACCTTTTGAACAATGCTCCATTGTCTCCACACTCCTTTCTGTTCTGAAGCAGCCTCAAGCCTTCCTAACTCTATAGAGATTTTTTTTCCTGCTCTCTGTAGCTCATAAAATTTTATCTTTGACTTCAGCATTCTAAATGTTCATGATGATTTACTTTGAAGTAAATCTTTCTAAAAATATAGTTTTCTGAGCACACATGAGGGCTCTTGCATTTTCTGGTGATCCATGTCCTTCAATTATGAGAAAAAAAGGATTTCTTAATGATTCTGTTGGGGTTAATTATTTTATTACTTTGTTTTTGTTTTTGCTTTTGTTTTTTGTTTCTTTTGTTTTTGTTTTTGTTTTGAGACACAGTTTCTCTATGTATCTGTATAGCCTTGACTGTCCTGGAACTCAGTCTCTAGACCAGGCTAGACACAAACTCTGATCCTCCTGCTTCTGCCTCCCAGTGCTAGGATTAAAGGAGTGTGCCACCCCCACCTGGCTTATTTTGTCTCTCTATCTACTTTTGTTTTTAACTATCATATCTCTTACTATACTTTCTATAATAGTTTTTCTTATTAAATTGTGATCAATTTTTACTTTTTTATTTCACATTTATCTGCTTTGGGGAAATTTGTCTTAGCTTTATCTTTGAAAATTTTTTTTGGTTTTTCGAGACAGGGTTTCTCTGTGTAGCCCTGGCTGTCCTGGAACTCACTTTGTAGACCAGGCTGACCTCGAACTCAGAAATCCTCCTGCCTCTGCCTCCCAAGTGCTGGGATTAAAGGCGTGCGCCACCACCGCCCGGCTGAAAATTTTTATACACTTAAAAAACCCTTAAGAATGTATTGAATATTTCAGACTATTTATTTTTGGTCATATTCACACCTTCCACAAGTCCTCCAAATCCACCCTGTTTTCCTACACACTGAACTTTCATTTCCTTTTTCTCTTTATTTAACCCATTAAGGTCAATTTGTACCGCCCTTATACCCTGGGATGCGTAGCCTTCCACTGGAGGAAATGTTGCTAAATTCTCTAGTACTGTCTTGTTCTGCTTTTATAAAAGTGTTTTTATTTATCTATGATAACTTATAAGAATAAGTTAAGAATAAGAATTATGATAATTTATAAGTACTTATAAGAACAAATGTACTTTTCCATGTGCAGTTTTATTTCAAAAATTTGTGGGACTTACTTGCTTGTTTTGAAGTTCTGCCTATTAACTTAGAGTATACTTGCAGGCATCAAGTGATCCCAGGTTGTCCCTGATATATCAACATAGGGTTTTTAATGTTGACTTGATAATTAAGCTTCTAGATGGAGCTTGTAACTGTGATTTTCATTACCAGCGATGATGTCACTTCTTAACAAACTTAGAAATAGTTGACATTTTTTCTCTCTGATGAGAATATCTTTACACACAGGTTTTTTTCCCCCATACCCTTCTTTTTCAGGAGACTAATGAAGAAGGAGCCAGGCTATTATACTTTGATGGTGCATTCATCCAATCTCTGTATGTTCAAAAGAACAACTACCCTCTGAGTGTGAGACCTTCTAACCTTAAGTCTTTTGTTGGTGTAAAATAAAACTAATTGCTTGGAAACATGTCGTGTTTATTTATATATTGCATTTTATTTATTTATTTATTTATTTTATTTATTCATTTATACTCCATATACTGCTTCCCTCCCAGTTCCCCCCTCACAGAGTTCCTCCCACTTTCCCCTCCCCTTTGCCCCTGAGGGGGTGACCCTCATATCTCCCCACTCTGGTGCATCAAGTCTCTGGAGGATTAGGTGCATCCTTTCCCATTGAGCCCAGACATGGCATCCCTCTGCTACATATGTGCCTTGGACCAGCCCAAGTATACTCTTTGTTTGGGAGTTCAGTCTCTGAGAGATGTTGAAACTTTTAGTGTTTCTGTGGGGTTGCTATCTCCTTGAGGGCCTTCAGTCCTTCCTCTAACTCTTGCATAGGGGTCCTTGACCTCCCTCCAATGTTTGTCTACAGGTATCTGCATCTGTCTCAGTCAGCAGCTAGGTAGAGCTTCTCAGAGGCTGCTAGGCTAGGCTTCTGTCTATAAGCACAACATAGCATCATTAATAATGTGAGGGATTGCTACCTTACCATGGGATGACTCTCACAATGGCCTGGTCACTGGCTGGTCATTCCTTTAGCTTCTGTTCTATCATTGTCCCTGCATTTCTTTTAGACAGGACTAATTTTGCAACAAAAGTTTTGTAGGTGAGTTGGTATCCCCACTAACAGTTCATTCAACAAAGGGCTAATATTCAAAATTTATAAAGAACTCAAGAAATTAGACTCCAAAAAAATCCAAATAACTCAATTAATAAATGGGATACAAAACTAAACAGAGAATTTTCAATAGAGGAATCTCAAATGGCTGAGAAGATTTTAAAGGAAGTTTCAACATCCTCAGTCATTAAGGAATTGCAAATAAAAACAACCTGAGATTCCATCTTATACCAATCAGCATGGCTAATGTAAAAAACTCAAAACAACAGCAGATTCTGGTGAGGGTGTGGAGCAAGGTGAATATTCCTCTATTGCTGGTAGGATTGCAAACTTATAAAATCACTCTTGAAATCAATCTGTCAGTTTCTCAGAAATCTGGAAATAGTTCTACTTGAAGACCCAGTTATACCACTCCTGGGCATATACCCCAAAGATGCTCCACTCTAACACAAGGATACATGCTCCACTATGTCCATGGCAGCCTTATTTATAATAGCAAGAAGCTGTGAAGAACTAGATGTCCCTCAACAGAGGAATGGATAAAGAAAATATAGTACATTTACACAATGAAGTACTACTCAACTATTAAAAACAATGACTTCATGAAATTCTTAGGTAAATGTATGGAACTAGAAAATATCACACTGAGTAAGGTAACCTAGACCCAAAAGAACATGCATGGTATATAGTCACTGATAAATGGATATTAGCTGAAAGTTCAGAATATCTATAATATACCCCACAGACCCAAAAAAGTTAATCAAGAAGGAAGGTCCATGCGAGGATGCTTGAATTCCACTTAGAAGGGGGGAACAAAGAAGTCATGGGAGGCAGAGAGAGGGAGAGACCTGGGTGGGAGGGAGGAGGTTGAGGGAAATGGGGCGGGCAGGATCAGGCAAGGGGAGTTTCAGGAGAGAGTTCCAGAAGGCCAGAGAAATGACTGGAAATAAGCAGCTGCTGGGGGTTGGGGGTAAGGGTAAGTCTCGGAGACCCAGAATGAGGGAGGCTCCCCAGGAGTCAATGAATGTTGTTGTCCCACAGCTTGGTCAAAGGTAACCTTAGTCTAAGTGTCAAATAGTGGGGATATGGAATCTGAAGGGACCATCTCCAGTAGTCAGACAGGTCCCCCAGTGGAGGGATCGGAACACTAACCCAACTACAAAGTGTTTCAACTTGTCAGTTTCTGTACTCCAGAAGCCCCAACAAGCAGCTGAAGAAGTCAGATGCAGATGTTTGCACCCAACCACTGGACAGAAGCAGCTGACCCCTGTACTTGAATTAAAGAAGGCTGAAAGAAGCTGAGGAGAAGGGCGACCCTGTAGGAGGACCAACAGTCTCCATTAATCTGGACCCCCGAGATCTCTCAAACACTGGACCACCAACCAGGCAGCATGCACCAGCTGATATGAAGCCATCAACATACATACAGCACAGGAATGTTGGGTCTGTGTTCATTCAGAGAAGATGCACCTAACCCTTAAGAGACTGGAGCCCCAGGGACTTTAGAGGTCAGGTGGAGTAGGGGGATTGGGACATCCACATGGAGACAGGAGGGTAGAAAGGAGGTATGGGATGTGGAACAGTCAGAGGGTATATGGGTGGAGGGGGATAAAATATGGAATGTAAAAAAGAAATAAATAAAATTTTAAAAAAGAAATATAAGTGTATAACAAATAGTATGAAATGTATAGCCCAATGCATTTGTTTTGTAAAATCATATTTACCCATGATCACATTGTCACAATCAGGGTACACATTGTCACACAGACCAGTTCCTGCTTTCCCTTTCTATCATCTTTCCTTTCAGGTCTCTTCTGTCTCTGTCTCTCTGTCTCTCTGTCTGTCTCTCTGTCTCTGTCTCTCTCTCTCTCTCTCTCTCTCTCTCTCTCTCTCTCTCTCTCTCTCTCTCTCTCTCACACACACACACACACACACACACACACACACATGCATGTACACACCTCCCAGTGCTCCTTTCCGCATAATGATTTTAAGATTCATCCATGTTTTTGAAATGTTTTTTTTCTTTCATTCCTAAATAGTCTTGTATTCCATCAATGTGTCTTTACCTTTATATCCATTTACTACTCAAAAACACAGCTGTTTGCAGGTTAGAGCCATTATGAGTAACGATTTTGTGATTTTCTTATAAAACTCATGCACATTTCAGGGTGGGCATGTACTTCAATTTCTTTTCTATAATGTGCTTTAATTTCTAAAGAAACCACCAAAGGGACTATTTCATTTTTATAGAGCATCCCACAGTCTCTTCAACCCTTATTGCTATGCATATTTACAATTTTAGTCAGTATAATGCATGTGTAGTTTTAATTGTTGCTCAAAGTTTTCAACCAATACTTGCCTCCACTTCTAGAAGATAATGAGAAAAATGCTACTGCACATTTGCAGCTTTGAAAGTGTGTTTAATGGGAATTGTGAGCTGGTGTCATGACTCTGCTCTTACAGAGGAAGGATTTAATGTTCTAGATTGCTAAACTGGACATTATTCATATGCTTCCCATCTTTCGTGTTATATTCATGGCTGTTTCTACTTTTTCCTACTTTGCTTTTATAAGTTTCCACATTTAGGATACCATTCTTTTCATCTCAGCATGATTTTTGAAGGCAATATAAATAAAAGACTGAAGCCATCATTGTCATTTTCACGGCTTGGCACTAACTATGATTTACGTGTGAAGTCACTATCAAGAAAGCACAGACGAGAGAGATTTAAAGAATTAAGTAGGCATTACGGTATATTGTGCAAATAATAAAAGAAATGATAGGACAATTTGTGAAGATGTGGGTTCAGAAAGGCATCTAATTTTTTCCGTGATACGCACACATATATGTGTGTGTTTCTTGTGTGTGTGTGTGTGTAGTATATATAAATTATATAAAGAGTCTTATTCAATATTGATCATGCACTTAATGCATCTCTATCTATTCCACCCTCCGCTCTCTCACCTCTAAGTCTTCCTCTATCTCCTCTACTACAATTTCCTTCTAACTTCATGTAATCTCTATATTTTTGCTTTAATAGTCTTTGAATCCACTTAGTTCTGCCTGTACATGGCATGGGTATAAAAGGTGTCCCATTTACAGAATATCATTATCCTGGAATGACAGTTTGTTCCATGAGGAGAAATAATGAGTTAATATAATTCCCCCCCCCGCCCCCAGAGATCTGAGAGAGTAGAAAGAAAGAAAACTCACTGTAAGAAAAATAAAACATATCAAGCAAGTACCCAAGCAAACTGGAATGACTAATGTGCATGGGGCATTTTGGTTTTGCTTCAAAAAATCAGTGCACTCTACAGCAACAGCTCAGGAGGCCATATTTGATAGGAAACATGCGCACTCCTGTTTACTGATACATGAAACATCGGATGAGCCCCAAAACATGATGAGACATAGAAATAAACCCTAATGATATGTGTGAATTTTTTCATAGTTCATGCTTCTAGTGCAGGCTTCTCAGAAATGCTATAAAGGCTGATTAACACTCCACAGACATAGGAATTGGATGACAGATGGTTTATATTCTTTATGTATGTCAACTTTTAGGATTAATCAACTGTTGCTATTGCAGCATTTATATACATTGTTGATGGCAGAACAGCATTGTTTTTTTTCTGG
The DNA here is from genome assembly GCA_036184795.1 of Tokudaia tokunoshimensis. Classification (NCBI taxonomy): domain Eukaryota; kingdom Metazoa; phylum Chordata; class Mammalia; order Rodentia; family Muridae; genus Tokudaia; species Tokudaia tokunoshimensis. The sequence continues at coordinate 56,652,661 of BTHU01000013.1, read as the reverse complement.
AGCTGGAGCTGTAGTTCAGGGAAGGAATGTGTGGCTCTCATGTGCAGGCTCCTGAGTTCAGTTCATAGCACTAAGAGAGAAAATATGTAATATTTTAACCAATATTTTAACTTCCTTTTTTGTCCTTCAAACTGTGTGCTATTAAACATACATCCATAGGATATGGTATTATGCTACTGCATTCATTCTTTATCCACTAAAATTATTACATTAAATTTTCCAATTATTCATAAAATTATCTGACAATTTTCATCGTTCAGCCTCTATAGGCTGAGATTCTGGGTGGCACCACCAAGCTCAGTGCCAACCCAAACTGTCATTTAGGCAGGTGACTTAGGCCTCATTCCTATTATACAACAGACCAAGATTCACAAAGTGTATAGAATCCTTTGTAAAGTAGTAGAGGTTGCTAGGGAAGACTGGAACCTGAATGTTGATCAGCTTAACAGGACCATTATGGGAAGCCAGACCGTTCAGAAGAGTGGGATGGAAGAAGCTCGGAATGAAAAAAAAATCATACCTCTTTTACAAAAAGGGAAAATAAAACTGGGAAAAAATTACCTCTGAAGACTGATTTGAAAATCTAAACACAAACTGCAAACAGAAGCACAAAGACTAATACAACATGCTTTATAAGAAAGAATAATTGATTAACACAAAATATCAATTAGCTAGCTATGTTTATGAATAAATCTGCATTCAAAATAGAATGGATTATGGTCTCAAGAGTTTCTGCAAATATAGCATCATTCATTATGAAAATTGATTGTATAATATTTTTTCCTTAGATTGGCTAATGAAAGGAGCTAATTCGTGTTAAATTAGGTCAGATAGTGAAAACTGGAACTTTTTAAGGTGTAATACATTATAGGACACACCATAGAACCTTTAAACAACTGTAAAACACCCACACTCAGGGCATTCTAAAGCAACATCCATGACTGCAGACTGGGAACCAAGGAGAGGGAGACAGGAAGAGAAGAGTATACGATGAACATGTGTCTGTGATGTTAGGGTTCAGAAAGTGACATGTGACACCAAAATTCTAGAAACGATGCTTAAGAGACACTTCCCTTTGTTTAGCTCTGTACCCCATTTTTTAATAGGGTTACTTGCCTCTCTGAAGTTTAACTTCTTGAGTTCTTTGTATATATTGGATATTAGCCCTCTGTCGGATGTAGGGTTGGTAAACATCATTTCCCATTTAGTTGGTTGCCGCTTTGTCTTTTTGACAGTGTCTTTTGCTTTGCAAAAACTTTGTAATTTAATGAGGTCCCATTTGTCAATTCTTGATCTTAGAGCATAAGCTATTGGAGTTCTATTCAGGAAATTCTCCCCTGTGCCCATATGTTCAAGGTTCTTCCCTAGTTTCCTTTCTATTAGTTTCAGTGTGTCTGGTTTTATGTGGAGGTCCTTGATCCACTTGGAATTGAGCTTAGTGCAAGGAGATAAGAATGGGTCAATTTGCATTCTTCTGCATGTTGACCTCCAGTTGAGCCAGCATCATTTGTTGAAAAGGCTATCTTTTTTCCACTGGATAGTTTTAGCTCCTTTGTCAAAGATCAAGTGACCACAGGAGTGTGGATTCATTTCTGGGTCTGCAATTCTGTTCCATTGATCTACATGCCTGTCACTGTACCAATACCATGCAGTTTTTAACACTATTACTCTGTAGTACAGCTTGAGGTCCGGGATGTTGAGTTCTCACTTGAAGAATATCTAATGGCTGAGAAGCACCTAAAGAGATGTTCATCATCCTTAGTCATTAGGGAAATGCAAATCAAAACAACCCTGAGATTCCATTTCACACCAGTCAGAATGGCTAAGATCAAAAACACAGGAGACAGCAGTTGTTGGCGAGGATGTGGAGAAAGAGGAACCCTCCTCCACTGCTGGTGGGAATGCAAGCTGGTACAACCACTCTGGAAAGCAGTCTGGTGGTTCCTCAGAAAACTGGGCATGACACTCCCGGAGGATCCGGCTATACCACTCCTGTGCATATACCCAGAGGCTTTACCTGCATGCAATAAGGACACATGCTCCACTATGTTCATAGCTATTTATAATAGCCAGAAGCTGGAAAGAACCCAGATGTCCCTCAATGGATGAATGGATACAGAAGATATGGTATATTTACACAATGGAATACTACTCTGCAATTAAAAACAATGAATTCATGAAATTCCTAGGCTAATGGTCAGAACTGGAAAATATCATCCTTAGTGAGGTAACCCAATCACAAAAGAACACACATAGTATGCAGTCACTGATAAGGGGATATTAACCCAGAATCTCGGAATACCCAAGGCACAATTCACATATCAATAGATTTCCAAGAAGATGAAAGGAGAGACCCCTGGTCCTGGTAAGACTGGATGTAGGGGAATGCCAGGACAGAGAAGCGAGAGGGGGTTGAATGGGGAACAGAATGAGGGAAGGGGGCTTATGGGACTTTCGGGGAGGGAGGAAATGGCAAAGGGGAAATGATCTTGAATGTAAATAAAAAAACTTAGAAAATAAAATTAAAAAAAAGAGAGAGACACTTCCCAGAACAGAAATGCAGTAAAAATTATAAAGAATTTGTCGTCATAGAATATATAGATGCCAGGGTAAGGATTACTGTCTCTGTACCTCAGAATTTGTCCCATTTGTTGCACTTTCAAGTCAGCACTTGAGGAAGTTTCTTCCCAGAGTTTTAGTTTATCATCAACAACACAAATAACACCAGAGCTTTAACAGGTTCACTGGATGAAGACAAAATTAGCCCGTGTTAAGTTTCTCTTAGAAATCGTTTAGTTGTTTTCATGAGGAGCACTCTGGGCATCCATGGAGAGGAGTGAACTGCATCATGAAACTGACTGTAAAATGTAGAGTATGAGACTTGCTAACGACATCTTATGATGACCAAACCTCTACCCACAGTAGGACTACACAGCTCACCCCTTCTTCTCACTCTCTAATCTCAGTGCCCATTCTCCTGCAGCCTGGAGATGCAAAACAATACTGCAGCTTTTGATGGAGGGACTACTGAGTCTGGCTTAGGGGAAAGGGACCCGGTTACCATCCAGTAGAAAGCACCTAATTTTCTGGATTTTACAAACTCTCTGTTAGAGAACTATTTATGTATTTATTTATCTATTTATTTATGCATTATCTATCTATTATTTAAAATATGACAAACAAACAAACAAACAAACAAACACACCACTCTTTAGAGAAGGTCTTACCTCTAATCTGTTTCCAGCAAGGCTGTTTCCCAAGCGCACCTGACTGTACATGAACACAAATTGCAAGCACACACATATCTTTAGAGTTGCTTTCCCCGAGGCTGCCCAGTGATGAGCAACAGAAACTCCTTTGCCAGAAAGAACAATTTACCATTGTGTTTTGGGGGATTTTTTTTTTCCTGAAGAGAAAATTACATTGGGCAAAATGCCTCTAGAACCGTATATTTTATATGTTAGGACAAGAACTTAGACTATTTTGCACAAAATGTTAGTTCTTCAAAACAAAGGAAATGCCATCATTGGATATTTCCCCACATTCAGGTTTTAAATAGACAAATGACTTCCTGTGAGTTGTCTTAACATTGGCGCTATGATATTTACATAGATTTTAAATCTAATATCTCACAAGCATCCACTTGTTCTTTGAAGAAAAGTTAAATACCATCTCAATAGAGAAGGTGGGGTGCCTAATGCAGGCTAGGTATTTTTAATTTATAGCCCTTTCCAAAGTGCTGTAAATACATCCATCCTACAAACAATGCATTTATTCATCTATAAGATGCCAAGGTTTCATCTTTTTCTTATTTTAATTTCATGTTATTAGATACGTTAATATTTATAGCTATCTTATCATAATGTTAAATTTTATTGTCACTACACTTTTAGCTATTTCCAAACACAGACTTTCCCTTACAGAGCTGTGTGTTGTTAGCAAAACATCAGAAGTTGGCCTTGCTGACATTGGATCAGCTTTCTTGCCAGCATTCTCTTCTTCCCCTGTGCTGAAGTCCTCCTTTCCTACAAATCTTTATTTCCTTTAGAAGTAGAAAAAGAACATTTTAATTTTTTTTACCTCTATTTAACTGTTAGAATGATTATTATTTCTGCCCTTCCTTTCAGTTGTTATATAGTCACCAAGAACCAGCATCTTCCCATCTTTGATGTGTACAACAGACATGGCCAAGGCACAACCTTCTCCTCCTAGTTGAGACCTCCTTTCCTGTGGAGGCTAGACATCTGGATGTCTGTCTTCTTCCTGCTTCCCAGGCTCCTCTTTTGCAAAGCTCCTTCCCCTTACTCTATGAGTTTAAATCTCGGCCGCAACCTCCCTTTCTTGCTACTGAATCCTTTTTCTATCATATTGTACATGGCCCCTATGACTTCAAAACAATTTCTATCAGTGAATCAATTCCTATTGCATTTAATGTCTATTTAGGCCTCTGAAATATATGAAAATATTATATGACATACTCAATGATATTTTTTTCCAAATAAAACTTACAAATATAAGTTGTGTACAGACATGATGGAGAAAATGTCAAAACAGAAATATAACTCATAGAGAAGAAAAGTACAGGAGAGAGAGCGCACCCGCACAGGGAGGGAGCGCATCAACCTCCCCTTGGCGACCTCTGCTCCTGGGAATGACTGCGCTGAGCCTCCAGGTACGCAGGGATTCCCCAAAATAACATCGCTTGGGACACAGCCTGTTGGGCTTCCATCTGAGCCCAAGAGCGGGACAGCTCTGTGGTCATCTGGGCGCCAGCTCTGCTGTGGGCCATCTGCCCTGCAGAGTGATTGGTGCTGAGGGAGTGCAGAGTGCACTCCACCATCTTTGCTCCAGCAACAGGGCAATTGGGACCTCCAGGCACAGGGACAGTCAAGCATAATATTGCTTGGGACTCAGTCAGCTTGTGTGCTCCCTGCTCCCAAGAGCTGGGCAGTTCTGTAGTCATCTATGAGCCAGCTCTTCTGTGGGACATCTGCCCTGCAGAGGGACCGTCACAGGGAGAGAGCACACCCACACAGGGAGGGAGCACACCAGCTTCCCCTTGGCGACCTCTGCTCTGGGGATTGACTACACTGAGCCTTCGGATGTGCAGGGATTCCCTAATATAACATAACTTGGGGCAAGGCACATCAGGGCTCCAAAGTCACTCAGGAGCAGGGTAGCCCCTCAGCAATCGGTGCCAGGGGAATCCCAGTAATCTGGGGGGGGGGGCAGAAATAGCCTTGCAGGCTCACAGGAGGTCCAACCAACAGACAGCAAGACCAACTAACACCAGAGGTAACCAGATGGCAAAAGGCAAACGTAGGAACGTTACTATCAGAAATCAAGGCAATATGGCACCATCCGAATCCAACTCTCCGACAGCAGCAAGTCCTGGATACCCCATCACACCCGAAAGACAAGATCTGGATTTAAAATCACTTCTCATGATGCTATTAGAGGATTTCAAGAAGGACGCAAATAAATCTCATAAAGAAATACAGGAGAACATGAATCAATGGGTAGAAGCCCTTACAAAGGAAACACAAAAATCGCTTAGAGAAATGCAGGAGACTATGGGTCAACTGATGGAGGCCCATAAGGAGGCAACACAAAAATCCCTTAAAGAAATGAATCAATGGGTAGATGGCCTTACAAAGGAAACACAAAAATCGCTTAAAGAAATGCAGAAGAATATGGGTCAACAGATGGAGGCCCATAGGGAGGCAACACAAAAATCGCTTAAAGAACTGAATCAATGGGTAGATGCCATTACAAAGGAACCACAAAAAATCGCTTAAAGAAATGCAGGAGAATATGGGTCAACAGATGGAGGCCCATAGGGAGGCAACACAAAAATCGCCTAAAGAAATGAATCAACGGGTAGATGCCTACAAGGCAACCACAAAAATCGCTTAAAGAAATGCAGGAGACTATGGATCAACAGATGGAAGCCCATAAGGAGGAAACACAAAAATCGCTTAGAGAAATACAGGAGAACTTGGGTCAACAGGCAGAAATCCTGAAAGAGGAAATGCAAAAATATCTTAAAGAAATACAGGAAAATACAAACAAACAAGTGAAGGATCTCAGCAAATCCATCCAGGATCTAAAAAAGGAAGTAGAAACAACTAAGAAATCACAAAGGGAGACAACTTTGGAGATAGATAACCTTGGGAAGAAATCAGGAGACATAGATGCAAACTTCAACAATAGAATACAAAAGATGGAAGAAAGAATCTCAGGTGCTAAAGATACCAAAGAAAGCATCAACTCAATGGTCAAAGAAAATGCAAAATGCTAAAAATGTGTAACCCAAAACATCCAGGAAATCCAGGACACAATGAGAAGACCAAAGCTAAGGATTTTAGGTATAGATGAGAGTGAAGATTTGCAACTTAAAGGGCCAGTAAACATCTTCAACAAAATTATGGAGGAAAACTTCCCTAACCTAAAGAGAGAGATTCCTATGAATGTACAAGAAGTCTACAGAACTCCAAACAGACTGGACCAGAACTGAAATACCTCCCGTCACATAATAATCAAACACCAAATGTACTAAACAAAGAAAGAATATTAAAAGCAGTAAGAGAAAAAGGCCAAGTAACATATGAAGGAAGAATTATCCGAATCACATCAGACTTCTCACCAGTGACTATGAAAGGCAGAAGACCCTGGGCAGATCTCATACAGATTCTAAGAGAACACAAATGCTAGCCTAGACTACTATACCCAGCAAAACTCTCAATCACCATAGATGGAGAGACCAAGATATTCCATGATAAAACCAAATTTACACAATATCTTTCCACAAACCCAGCCCTGCAAAGGATAATAAGTGGAAACCACCAATACAAGGAGAGAAACTACACTCTGCAAAAAATGAGATAGTAACCATCTTTCATCAAACCCAAAAGTAGATAACCACTCAAACATAAAAGACAGGGTCAAGAATAGCAGGTGGCTGTAATCACTATTCCTTAATCTCTCTTAATATGAATGGTCTCAACTCCCCAATAAAAAGACCTAAAAAGGACCCAGCATTTTGCTGCATGGAGGAAACACACCTCAGTGTCAAAGACAAACAGTACCTCAGAGTAAAAGGCTGGAAAACAATTTTGCAAGCAAATGGTCCCAGGAAACAAGCCGGAGTAGCCATCTTAATATCAGAAAAATTGACGTTCAACCTAAAGTCATCAAAAATGACACAGAAGGACACTACATACTGATCAAAGGAAAAATCCACCAAGAACACTCAATTCTGAACATCTATGCTCCAAATGCAAGGGTACCCTCATTCGTAAAAGAAACTTTACTAAAGCTCAAAGTACACATAGAACCTTACACAATAATAGTGAGTGACTTCACCACTCAGCTCTCTGAAATGGATCATTCAGGAAAGCAGAAACTAAACAGGGACACAGTGTAACTAATTGAAGTCTGGGACCAAATGGAACTAACAGATATATATATAGAACATTTCATCCTAAAGCAAAATAATATACCTTCTTCTCAGCACCTCATGGTACCTTCTCCAAAATCGACAATGTAATTGGTCACAAAACAGACCTCAACAGATATAAGAAGATCGAACTAATCCCATGCCTCCTATCAGATCACTATGGAATAAGGGTGGTCTTCAATATCAACAAAAACAACAGAAAACCCACATACATGTGGAAACTTAACAATGCTCTACTCAATGATACTTTATTCAAGGAAGAAAAAAAGAAAGAAATCAAAGACTTTTTAACATTTAATGAAAATGAAGGTACAACATATCCTAATTTATGGGACACAATGAAAGTGGTGCTAAGAGGAGAATTCATAGCCCTGAGTGCCTCCAAAAAGAAATGGGAGAGAGCATACACTAGCAGTTTAATGGCACACCTGAACACCCTGGAACAAAAAGAAGCAAATACACCAAAGAGGAGTAGAAGGCAGGAAATCATCTAATTCAGGGCTGAAATCAATCAAGTAGAAACAAATAAAACCATGCAAAGATCAACAAAACTAGGAGTTCGTTCTTTGAGAAAATCAACAAGATAGATAAGCCCTTAGCCAGACTAGCCAGAGGGCACAGAGACAGTATCCAAATTAACAAAATCATAAATGAAAAGGGAGATATAACAACAGAAACTGAGGAAATTCAAAAAATCATCAGATCCTAATACAAAAGCCTGTATTCAACACAACTAGAATTTCTCGAGGAAATGGACAATTTCCTAGACAGATACCAAATACCAAAATTAAATCAGGATCAAATAGGCCATCTAAACCGTCCTATAACCCCTGAAGCAATAGAAGTTGTCATTGGAAGTCTTCCAACCAAAAAAGCACAAGTCCAGACAGTTTTAGTGCAGAACTCTATCAGACCTTCAAAGAAGATCTAACACCAATACTCTTCAAACTATTCCACAAAATAGAAACAGAAGGAACACTACCCAACTCGTTCTATGAAGCCACAATTACGCTAATACCAAAATCACACAAAGATCTGACAAAGAAAGAGAATCTCAGGCCAATCTCTCTTACGAATATCGATGCAAAAATACTCAATAAAATTCTTGCCAACCGAATCCAAGAACACATCAAAACGATCATTCACCACGATCAAGTAGGCTTCATCCCAGTGATGCAGGGATGGTTCAATATAAGGAAGTCCATCAATGTAATCCACTACATAAACAATCTCAAATAAAAAACCACATGGTCATTTCATCAGATGCTGAGAAAGCATTTGACAAAATTCAGCATCCTTTCATGTTAAAGGTCTTGGAAAGATCAGGAATTCGAAACCCATATCTAAACATAGTAAAAGGATGATGAACATCTCTTTAGGTGCTTCTCAGCCATTAGATATTCTTCAGGTGAGAACTCTTTGTGGAGCTCTGTACCCCATTTTTTAATAGGGTTACTTGCCTCTCTGGAGTTTAACTTCTTGAGTTCTTTGTATATCTTGGATATTAGCCCTCTGTCGGATGTAAGGTTGGTAAAGATCATTTCCCAGTTAGTTGGTTGCCGCTTTGTCTTTTTGACGGTGTCTTTTGCCTTGCAAAAACTTTGTAATTTAATGAGGTCCCATTTGTCTATTCTTGATCTTAGAGTATAAGCTATTGGAGTTCTGTTCAGGAAATTCTCCCCTGTGCCCATATGTTCAAGGTTCTTCCCTAGTTTCCCTTCTATTAGTTTCAGTGTGTCTGGTTTTATGTGGAGATCTTTGATCCACTTAGAATTGAGCTTAGTGCAAGGAGATAAGAATGGGTCAATTTGCATTCTTCTGCATGTTGACCTCCAGCTGAGCCAGCACCATTTGTTGAAAAGGCTATCTTTTTTCCACTGGATGGTTTTAGCTCCTTTGTCAAAGATCAAGTGACCATAGGAGTGTGGATTCATTTCTGGGTCTTCAATTCTGTTCCATTGATCTACATGTCTGTTACTGTACCAATACCATGCAGTTTTTAACACTATTGCTCTGTAGTACAGCTTGAGGTCCGGGATACTGATTCCCCCAGAGGTTCTTTTACTCTTGAGAATAGTTTTAGCTATTCTGGGTTTTCTGTTATTCCAGATGAATTTTTGAATTGCTCTTTCTAACTCTATGAAGAATTGAGTTGGGATTTTGATGGGGATTGCATTGAATCTGTGTATTACTTTTGGTAAGATGCTCATTTTTACTATATTAATCCTGCCAATCCATGAGCATGGCAGATTTTTCCATCTTCCGAGGTCTTCTTCAATTTCTTTCTTCAGAGACTTGAAGTTCTTGTCATACAGATCTTTCACTTGTTTGGTTAGCGTCACGCCAAGATACTTAATATGGTTTGTGGCTATCGTAAAGGGTATTATTTCTCTTACTTCTTTCTCAGCCTGCTTATCCTTTGAGTATAGGAAGGCTTCTGACTTGCTTGAGTTGATTTTATATCCGGCCACTTTGCTGAAGTCGTTTATCAGCTGTAGGAGTTCTCTGGTGGAGTTCTTTGGGTCGCTTATGTATACTATCATATCGTCTGCAAAGAGTGATAGTTTGACTTCTTCCTTTCCAATTTGTATCCCTTTGACCTCTTTTTCTTGTCTAATTGCTCTAGCTAGAACTTCAAGTACTATATTGAAAAGATATGGAGAGAGAGGGCAGCCTTGTCTAGTCCCTGATTTTAGTGGGATTGCTTCAAGTTTCTCTCCGTTTAGATTGATGCTGGCTACTGGTTTGCTGTAAATTGCTTTTACTATGTTTAGATATGGGCCTTGAATTCCTGATCTTTCCAAGACCTTTAGCATGAAAGGATGCTGAATTTTGTCAAATGTTTTCTCAGCATCTAATGAGATGACCATGTGGTTTTTTTCTTTGAGATTGTTTATGTAGTGGATTACATTGATGGATTTCCTTATATTGAACCATCCCTGCATCCCTGGGATGAAGCCTACTTGATCGTGGTGAATGATCGTTTTGATGTGTTCTTGGATTCCAAACCGGTAGCCAACTTCAATGTAAATGGAAAGAAACTTGAAGCAATCTCACTAAAATCAGGGACTAGACAAGGCAGACCCCTCTCTCTCCATATCTTTTCAATATAGTACTTGAAGTTCTAGCTAGAGCAATTAGACAACAAAAGGAGCTCAAAGGGATACAAATTGGAAAGGAAGAAGTCAAACTATCACTATTTGCAGACAATATGATAGTATACTTATGCAACCCAAAGAACTCCACCAGAGAACTCCTACAACTGATAAACAACTTCAGCAAAGTGGCCGGATATAAAATCACCTCAAGCAAGTCAGTAGCCTTCCTATACTCAAAAGATAAGCAGGCTGAGAAAGAAATAAGAGAAAAGATATCCTTCACGATAGCCACAAACAATATGAAGTATCTTGGTGTGACTCTAACCAAACAAGTGAAAGATGTGTATGACAAGAACTTCAAGTCTCTGAAGAAAGAAATTGAAGAAGACCTCAGAAGATGGAAAAATCTGCCATGCTCATGGATTGGCAGGATTAATACAGTAAAAATGACCATCTTGCCAAAAGCAATATACAGATTCATTGCAATCCCCATCAAAATCCAAATCAATTCATATAGTTAGAAAGAGCAATTCAAAAATTCATCTGGAATAACAGAAAATCCAGGATAGCTAAAATTATTCTCAAGAGTAAAAGAACTTCTGGGGAAATCAGTATCCCGGACCTCAAGCTGTCCTACAGAGTAATAGTGTTAAAAACTGCATGGTATTGGTGGAGTGACAGGCATATAGATCAATGGAACAGAATTGAAGACCCAGAAATGAATCCACACTCCTATGGTCACTTGATCTTTGACAAAGGAGCTAAAACCATCCAGTGGAAAAAAGATAACCTTTTCAACAAATGGTGCTGGTTCAACTGGAGGTCAACATGCAGAAGAATTCAAATTGATCCATTCTTATCTCCTTGCACTAAGCTTAATTCCAAGTGGATCAAGGACCTCCACATAAAACCAGACACACTGAAACTAATAGAAAGGAAACTAGGAAAGAACCTTGAACATATGCGCACAGGGGAGAATTTCCTGAACAGAACTCCAATAGCTTATGCTCTAAGATCAAGAATTGACAAATGGGACCTCATAAAATTACAAAGTTTCTGTAAGGCAAAGGACACTATCAAAAGGACAAAGCAGCAGCCAACAAACTGGGAAATGATCTTTACCAACCCTACATCTGACAGAGAGCTATTATCCAACATATACAAAGAACTCAAGAAGTTAGACTCCAGAGAGCCAAGTAACCCTATTAAAAATGGGGTACAGAGCTAAACAAAGAGTTCTCACCTGAAGAATATCTAATGGCTGAGAAGCACCTAAAGAAATGTTCAACATCCTTAGTCATTAGGGAAATGTAAATCAAAACAACCCTGAGATTCCATCTCACACCAGTCAGAATGGCTAAGATCAAAAACTCAGGAGACAGCAGTTGTTGGCGAGGATGTGGAGAAAGAGGAGCACTCCTCCACTGCTGGTGGGATTGCAAGCTGGTACAACCACTCTGGAAAGCAGTCTGGCGGTTCCTCAGAAAACTGGGCATGACACTCCCGGAGGATCCTGCTATACCATTCCTGGGCATATACCCAGAGGCTTTACCTGCATGCAATAAGGACACATGCTCCACTATATTCATAGCAGCCTTATTTATAATAGCCAGAAGCTGTAAAGAATCCAGATGTCCCTCAACGGAAGAATGGATTCAGATGTGGTATATTTACACAATGGAATACTACTCTGCAATTAAAAACAATGAACTCATGAAAGTCTTAGGCAAATGGTCAGAACTGGAAAATATCATCCTTAGTGAGGTAACCCAATCACAAAAGAACACACATGGTATGCAGTCACTGATAAGGGGATATTAACCCAGAATCTTGGAATACCCTAGGCACAATTTACATATCAATTGATTTCCAAGAAGATGTAAGGAAAGACCCCTGGTTCTGGAAAGACTGGATGTAGGGGAATACCAGGACAGAGAAGCGAGAGGGGGTTGAATGGGCAACAGAGTGAGGGAAGGGGGCTTATGGGACTTTTGGGGAGGGAGGAAATGGGAAAGGGGAAATCATTTGGAATGTAATTGAAAATATTGCAAATAAGAAAAAGAATAGTATAGGAAACTAATTTGGAATTAAATAATATAACTTAACACGTAAGGGCTCTGAAATGTTTTGAACAGAAAAAAATATGTAGTTATTGCTTGCACCTTTTTATCATAAACACTTTCTGGACTTAAGAGTGGTTAAAAAAATCATATGCTCTTTCATATAAGAGACAAAGGAAAAAAAATACAGAAAGGTTGGCATCACTACGGGAAGGAGAATTTGAACCGGGGCAATGTTTAACAAACCAGCTCATTTGTGCATGATAAGAATAAGAGGAAAATGAGCAAAATGGAAATTGGCCAAGCAGAACTTGAGATGGTTGTAGTGGAAACAATCATAGCCCTGTTCTATAAAGGGATGGAGGCGTTTTTCTAAGTATAGAATCAAAATCTATGCTGTTGCCTTGTGTGAGGGAGTGATAAAGTATCTCAGAGTCTTAAATGCATTTCCTTCCTTAAATTCAACCTCAAATGAAGATGTGTAGTCACCAGAACTTAATGCTACCCTGTTCTCTGCTTCAGTAGGTAGTAGGGACTAGAAGATGGGCTGGAAGAAGAAGAAGCAGCAGCTGTTAGGAAGATGTAGGAAGCTTGCATGTTAGACCTTTGGGAGCAAAGTGAAAAAATGCTGGCAAACAGTGGACAACCTCTTTCCCCGTGGTCCTACATCAATTTCCAGAGGGATAGATTTCTTATCTTGTTGATGATGTGTCTTTTGTGAAGGTTTATTAATGAAATTCTGTATTCAGCTCTGAGTCCACGGCAAGATATCTTCTATCTCACATGGAAGCAACAATGTAATTGGCTTTCAATATTATTAATTTTTAAATACTGTAAGATAGAAGCCCTCAGGAGCTATGGAGTTCTTTGAACATGGTGTCTCTATTTAGTTGGGAAGTTGAACTCCAAAGCTTCACAACTTTACAAACTAGGAGGTCAAATCTGCTCATGCTTTAGTAATTCACTAAATATGAACAGTTCCAGCATTGGGACAGCCAGCTATATGCTAGGCAGCATCACTCCTTAGAGTGGGCAGGTCGGCAGGGCTTTATCCTTAAACTTATTTTAGGCTGCTGATGGGGTTGTTTACCTTGGACGGATTGCACCCTTGGACTTAGTTAGGCAAGTTCATCCTCTCTGTGCTGGTGATCCAAGACTCCATGATATGGGCATCTACTCAACTCTCACCATGCTGAGGAGGCTGGCTTCTTGGACATAATTCCTTGAGAAGTGATTGCAGGCTTTATTGTCTCTGTTCTTTGATGCCCAGAATAAAGAAAGAATATTCAGACTCAATTGGCAGACAGTTTTCTTTACCTATTCACACAATTATTTTAGAACCTCATTATGGAAGAAAAGGCTTGAGAAGAATCCAAGAAACTTTGAGACCTGGTTCTGTATTCTGGGGAGTGAGTTAGATGGCTTGTCTCCCAGCTCAACAGACTTACAGCAAACTTAATATCATATATGAGATTCTGCCTTTTAAAGTATTAAACTATTAATCATTTAAGGAGATTTTGACTTTGATATCACCAATAGATGCATAAATTTATATTTTTCTCCTGGGAAGAATGAAAAATCAGAAAGACTATGTATTCATCAGGAAGGACTTCCAAAAATACAGTGTTTAGTTTTGGAAACGTCCCTTTCTTTTCCATGAACCTATTTAGGAAGAGCCACATGTCCTAGACTGGTGGATCTCAACCTTCCTAATGCTGTGACCCTTTTATCCAGTTCCTTGTATTGTGGCGATTCCCCAACCATAAAATTATTTTTTATTACTTCATAACTGTAATTTTGTTACTGTTATGAATTATAAGGTAAATATTTTTGGTGATAGAGGTTGCCAAAGGGTTCATGACCCACAGGTTGACAATTGCTGCCCTAGGGAATCTTTGATGTTAGCAAATCCTCATGCTTCACACACTACAAGGATCTCAGTCCTAAGAAGAAAACCTTGGTTAGTTATAAATTGGTAAACACATCTACTCCAGGAAAAATGAGGTCCCTTTTGTAGAGGTATTAAAGTAGTAGTAGTGTGTCTTACTGGCTGTGATGATAGTTGTCTTCAAATATACAATGGTAAGAAATAACTTGTAATTTTGTGACCATGGAATTTCTAATGTGAAAATACATCTTATGAAAACAAATCATTTGCTTATTTATTTAACTATTTATTTATTTTTTTATTTATTTACTGAGCATATGCCTGCATGTATATATCATCTATGGATCTACATTTTTATGTACCTGTGTACATGTTTACATGCATGAGATGGTAAGAGATCAGGGCTGTCTTTCTTAATCACTCTCCACCATATTTTTTGGGACAGGTGTCCCCCTGTACCTGGAACTCACTGATTTTTGGAGTCTGGCCAGCTAGCAAGCTTCAAGGATCCCTTGTCTCAACGTCCTCAGCCCTAGGATTATAGACATACTAACATGACTTCCTTGTTAATATGTGTTCCATGGATCCACACTCAGGTGCTCATGCATGCCTGACAATCACTTTCCCAGATGAAACAAGAGAAAAAACTTAAAAAAAATAAAAAGCAAAGTTATACAGAAGTAACTTCTGCTCCTATGGAACTGAAAAAACAGTTGAGCTACTTAAAATTCCCATGATTAAAATTCTTATTTCCCATGGTTTTCAAAGTTTTTGATCATTTTATTACATCTTATGTACCCAGTCACATGAATGCCTTACCATGAAACTATATGTTTGGTAATACAATAACAGATTGAGTGCACAAATGAACAAAATAAATGTATTTCTTGATGTTTTAGATGACATATTTGAGAGTTTCTATCACTTTACTTTTCATAATTATTTGCATTTTTATGTAATTTCATTTAAAATGAGATTATTATGTACTCACTTAGTATCTGTTCATCTTTATAGAGTGTTCAACTGAAGGAAACACTAAATAGTTGCACAGGTCTTGAGATGGTCATTCATTTTTCCAAACTAGCATGTACCTTGAAGTTCCTGTGGCAATATCAGCCACTGGTACTCCAATGTCAATAGCATTAGACAGTCCCTGTGAGATCCAACTCAAGCTTAGGTAACATTTCCAAGATTGTAAAATGGTAATCAGATGTTGGCTCTGAACATACACAGACCAGTATCGTGACAATCTGACTGCCTACTGGGCCGATTCCTGTCAGCTACCATTGACACCCCCACCCCTATCCCATGTATTATTATGAAACAAAGCACATTTACTTTATTTCCAGGAAACATTTAAGGTATTTTCAATTTCTTCTATTTTTACCATCAACTATCTACACTATGCTTTGATTAGTTTTCTTCCCCCGGCCGCATGCAGTTGCTTCCTGATTGGTTTCTAGCATCTAATCTTGCCACCATTTTATTCACAGCTGACAGGAAGAACCTTTACAGGTATGAATCATCTCACTCTGTTTCTGTGCTTCAGACCCTTCAATGAATTCTCCGTACTCTGATTAAAAATCTCACGTTTCCAGTGGTTTGCAAAGCTTTGGATGACCTGCCTGCCTCCCATGTGCCCAACCATCACCATCATAATAATTCATCCCCTGCTCCATCACTTTCTGGTATTAGGCTTCTTTTACTTTTGTGCAAACATTTTCTGCACCAGGATGCCATTATCTAATTTTTGAAGAACGTCCTTTCCTACCCCTTTCTGCTTGGTGTGTTCATTTTTAATGTGTAGGTGGTCTCCTTTTAAATGTTGCTTCCTCTGTCAGGTCTTCCCTAATCATACTCGTGGAGGGTGAATCAATTTATGATTTAATTTATTTTCAGAATGCCTTTCCTGTAGTTGTTTTGTTCAAATTTATGTTTCGTTTCTTTTCCTCTCTTTTTCCTCCTCCTACTTCTCCCTTCCTCCTCCTCCTCCTACTCATCTTCCTTCTTTCTCCTCCTCCTCCTCTTCCTCCTCCTCCTCCTCCTCCTTTGTTTTTGGTACATTTTTCTCCTACTAGAATGCATGTGTCAAAAAAGGTAGAGAGTCTGTCTTGCTCTATACCAGGTTTCCAACTGTTATCTCAAGGTAAAAGAGCAGGGAAATTTGTTGAATTTAAAAAAAAAAACTTAAAAGTTATACTGTATTAAGAAATATTCTCAATTCTCTTAAATAATTATGCTTTCCATTTCTATAGTTCAAACATTAGATTAAACCACTCTTCATTGTTCCTAGTTAACACTATGACAGAAAACCATCGTGTATGTTTTATCTGCTACTGAGGCCAAGAAAAAGAGTAACAATGATAATTAGGTTGACATTATGATCTCTGAGTAACATGGAACTCAGGCTGAAAATGCATCAGACACAAGTTATGGCCTGACATTTATGATCTCTGAGTAATGTATAGCTCAGGCTGAATATGCGTCAGATGCAAGATAGGGGTCCTGTACTTACACTGTCTCTTGCTAATACAATCATTATCTTTTTCTTAAGAAGGGTTGTAGTTGTGCAAGATTTAAATCAACATGCCGAGTTTTCAAAATCATCTTGAAGTATAGAACCAAATTGACAACCATTTCCTCATGAAATACAATACTTTATCTTACATCCTACTTGATTCACATCTCGAGACTCCTCTAGAGCCTGGCAATGTAGTGTGAGGTGGGGGAGAGACAAAGGGTACTAGCACTGGAAAGCAAGGGGTTAGAAACCAGAAGGGAAAGTCAGTGACACACTTGCCTGAGGCTGTACATGGAGCACATGGAGAAAATGATTTAAAATTCACCAACAAACTGAAACACCACCAAGTCATTTTAAGCATCTGCTAAAACTTTTCTTCGCTTTCACTTTATAAAATTACTATTATTATTACCATTATTATTAGCAGTATATATTATTGGCAATATACATACACATACACACACACACACACACACACACACACACACACACACACACACACATGGGGTTGGGTCTATAGACTTTGGTGTGTATGTGAGGCTAGAAGACAATATTAGGGGCAGTTTCTTCTTTCTGCCATGACACCACTGATCAAACTCAGGATGCCAAGTTTTAAGGTCAGCACTTTGACCCACTGAGTCATCTCACAGACTCAAGTACAAAACTTTTTTAATGTCATTTACTTTAACTTTAAAGATTCTTTTTCTTTGTGGGGAAATGGTTCAGATGTTTACCAAGTTGAACCACTGTTTCTATCTCTAGCCCTTGGCCTTCAAGGCGATGTGTGTGTGTGTGTGCATGTGTGTATATGCGTGTGTGTGTGTGTGTGTGTGTGTGTGTGTAAACTATAAGGGAAATAATGATGGGGAAGAAGGAGATCTTATGGAGTTGGAAAACGCAGAGGGTGTTAGAATACTCATGATAACAGAGTGAACAGGGCAACGGAGGGAAGGAATGGAGCCAGACAATGAAGAGTGCAATGTGAGAAAGCTGAGGGGAAGCACAGAGCAATGGGACACATTCATAAAGATGTCATGATGAAAACCTAGTACTTCTAGTCATACCCTAAAAAATAATTAAAAATGGCCTGCCCAGCTGCCTTCTTCTGGCTGCTCCGCTTCGAGTCCCCTGCAGGAGAACACGTGTCCCTCTTGCTCCCCGTCCTCACCAGCTTTTGCTGCTATGTTCAAGATTTCACCTTTCCCATCCTAATAGTGGCTGACTGTGTACAGCATTTTATTAGCATTTCTATCTGCATTTTCCCAATGACTTACGGTGTTGAGTGTTGTCTCCCTTCTTTTCTTCTGCATGTCCCCATTAGAGGTGAGGTATTTGCTGATTGTTATTTATTCATTTTATATCATTAATTTATTCGGTGTGTGTAGCACATGGGGGCACATGCAGACACACATATGTAGATCAGAGAAAAACTTGCTGAAGTCAGTTCTCTCCTTCCACTGGGTGCATACCAGGGATTGAACAAGGCCCTTGGGCTTTATGACAAGTGTTTACCTGCTGTGCCATCTCCTCTGTCTTGTGTTAGCTAATTCTTTTTAGTGTGGTCATTTGCTTTCCTGAGTTTTGAGAGTGTGAATATTTTGAATAAAAATTCTTTATCAAGAACAAATGGCCAGCATATCTTTCAGACTTAAATTTTGCAGTATATTCTAGTTCTTTCTGCCTGTATCTATTCTCTCAACAGTACTTTCAGGAAAGCTCAAATAGAAATTTTGATTGGCTTCCAGTTTCTCAATTCTTTCCATCATGGATTATGCTTGTTCTTCTATGTTCATGTAAACATTTAATTCATTTCAAATTTTGCATTGAAATCTATAAACCAGTTTCAGTTATTTTATGAAATATGTGTCTGAATTTCTTTTGTTTGTGGATATCTAATTGTCTTAGCACCATTGTTAAAAGGGCAATTTTTCTCATTGTGTTGAAGACTAGTTGAATATGTTTTTATGGGTCAAGTTCATGACTCCATAGTCCATGGTATCTATTTGCCCTTCTGAGAATGTCTTCATAATAATTTTCAAAGTAAATACTAGCCTCGTCTATTCTGAGTCTTGGCCCTCTACATGAAAACTTCATGAAATAATAGTATTTTAACCTTTAAAAACACTTCAGGGAATGTGAGGAAGAACTGGGTGGAGGAATAGAGGGAAGGGAAACTACAATGAGAATGTATTGCATGAGAAAGTAATTTATTTTCAATAAAAGAAAAAAGCAAAGACTGTGTTATGTATATTTTATGTGTGTGAGTGTTCTGTCTCTGTGTCTCTTCACATTTGCACTGCATGTGGCAGACATCAGATGGCTAAAACTTAAGTTACAGATGGATGTGAGATACTATGTGGATGCTAGAAATTGAGACTGGGTTCCCTGGAAGAGCAACCAGTGCCCTTCACTCCTGAGCCATCTCTCCAGGTCCCACTATCATTTTAACTATAATATAACTTTAAAAATAGCAGCAGTGATAAACATTAAAGTGCAATTATCATCATCACTGTTATCAAAAGCAACAGACTTTTTCACAGAGGGATAACTACTGGTTAAGTGGCTCACCCAATGTCATGGCTGGTGTGTATAAAGAGATACAAATTGGAGATGCATAAGTTCAAAAAAAAGAAAAGAAAGAAAAAATCCTGAAAAACATCTTCCATTTTTTTCCACAATGAAGCATCGTTATGATACCATGAGATACTCATTAGAAAATATCTTTGAAATTAACTTGAACTCTTAATAGTGTTTTCCTTTAGCTTGTCTCCACTCACAAGCCCCAAACCAATTCAGTAGACAAATGAAAGCTAATTCTAAATGACAGTATCGCTCTGAGGCTTCAGTTATATAGCGGGTTATAGAAGTTTGGGGATTTCCACAGGAACATTGGCATGGAGAATCACCGAAAAGAAACACAGGTTTTAGCTTTAGAGTCATGAGAGAGTTTTCTTGGTTGTTATGGGACTCTACACTGTGGGTGGAGATTCTCTGAGTATTATAAAGTACACTGATGCAGGGAAGGGCTGCTATATTGCGCCATCTGAATGTTATGGCTGTTACATTCATGCACCGAGCAACTGTGGTTACTCTCAGAGAGATCTGTACAAGACTGAATCCTCCAACTCTCCTGCATGGATGATGTATGGGCTTCTGAGTGCCCATGCCTGGCTGAGAGGTTGTTAGCAGTTAATGGCTGCTAGGAGGTGGCAAAGTCATTTTTCTTCAGTTGAGTAGTCACTGGTGAATAACTGTACACCCGTACTCATATAAGCAAGCAACCCTAATTAACCTTAGTTTTTTTTTTAAAGACATAAAAATACAAAGGGTACTTGTTGGAAAGGGGAAAAGATCCAAAGTGGGTAAGAAGGGTAAGAGAGGTGGTGTGTGTGTGTGTGTGTGTGTGTGTATGTGTATGTGTGTGTGTGTTGCATTACATGTATTACATAGGTATATGCATTTGTAAAAGAATAAACAAAAATAATAGAAACGAAATGACACTAAACTAAAATGAACCATGCAACTTTAGAATTACTAGCATGTCATTTTCTAAATTACAAGTATAATATTTGTAACAACCTATCAGTATTTAGTAACTAAATGTGTTACATTTATAATAGCTTCTCATAGTTACATTTAATGGTATAAATATAGAAGAGTCATTCAGGCTACCAAAAATATATATATATATATACAAAGTGACAAGTGGGTTTAAATGGTGAATTTGATAGATAACCTACAAGTATTTTAAAATAAATGAACTGTAAAACTATTCTCATTAGATTGTGGCATATATAGGTCAGATTTTTTTTGTGTGTTGCTATTTACAATATGCTTAGTGTTATATTGCATTAATTTTATAGTCATATTAGCAGGGTAATAATGTAATAGTATTGATCTAGGAGAGATATTTGGATTTACTGTCCTGTCTACCATTGATAGTTTCTCTTGACTTCATCTCTATGATAATACTTGCAGAAATGAATGATTATTAGTAGAGTTCTTTTCTCTTGCCTTGAATTATGCTTCAGTTACATCCTTAAATTTTCTATTGGAAGGGAAAAAATGAACAAATACATTTTATGTCAAAGGAAGGGTTTATTTAAGCCATATCAAATGATAAAATACCTTATTGTTTTTACAGGACAACTTATAATACATGTAAGTTTGAGAAATCTGCCAGGCAAGTTATAGGTATCAAAGAGTAAGTAGATGGTAGACTTTGTGAATGCAAATCGTCCCACTTTATCATAACCTATTCCATTCATTAGGCAATGGGGTTTTGTACAGTAGATGACTGTTGAGTTGATTTACTTGGTGACTTTCTAGCTGTCCAGATGTCTGGGAAACTTTCAGTGCTACCAGTTGTTTTGAAGCCCCTACAGTCACCACGGCCTGGGTGAAGCAAAGACGAGACATGAGCCCTAAACCACAAGACATCTTTATTGCCTCTACTTGCCTTTAAGATTCCAACCACCGCCGGGCGGTGGTGGCGCACGCCTTTAATCCCAGCACTTGGGAGGCAGAGGCAGGAGGATTTCTGAGTTCGAGGCCAGCCTGGTCTACAAAGTGAGTTCCAGGACAGCCAGGGCTACACAGAGAAACCCTGTCTCGGAAAAAAAAAACAAACAAACAAAAAAAAAAAAAAAAGATTCCAACCACCCACGAGTCCTTTTAAGAACCTCTGGCTGTTGTTTTAACCCTGCGAGAATGCCTTCAGGGGACATAGTTTTTCTTCCACAGACAAAAACAAAGAAAGAACACAAGGAGAAATATTAGACTTGGGGCGCCAGAATGGAGGGGGATAAAGAGCTGCTTTTGAGTGGGCGTCGAAACTCTTTCCACTGCTGCTTTCTCATCTGGAGAACACCACCATGCTTTCCCGAAGCTAAGATGGGATACAACTCCTGGGAAGATGTATAGACTCACACACTGCTACTCACATACATGAATAGTTATGAGCATATCTATAAAATATGGTATATCTTTCCATAGCCATCAACCTGTAGGAATCTTCCCTCCAGTATCCTTACTCCACCTTTTTCTTAATGACTTAGCATCATAGTTTATTTTGTTATAGAGAGAGAACAGCAGCTATTATCTGCTTCTGATCAGTTTGTACATGTCCTCCTTACTCTTCCATTGTCTTTTCTAGGTTTGAAAGTGGCACACAAATATTAACAGAACTCCTGACGAGTGTGAAGTTTGGGTAGTTTTACTGGAAACACAGTTATGTTTGGAAATATTTCCAGTTGTGAATGAGAATTATGGTACTCGCTACCAGGAAGTTTTCCCTTTTCTGAGAGCACATCCACAGACTCACCTCAGAGTCTTTATCCTGAGCACAGGATCTGCAGACCTATTTCCAGATCTGAACTCTCACCACCTGCATGCTCTGCTAAGTGTTTTCCTTGTGCACTCTTCCACACCTTGTGAGGAGTATTCCATTAAGGATGTCATAGAAAGAGATTTGGAAATCTGGGTCCTTGAAGACAGAGTAGCATAATGGCCTGTGTTGAACTCTCAAAAGAGCAAGAAGCAAATGAGTTCTATTAGGCCAATGTCCCTAACTAGTCCATTACTTCAGAAAGTACCAATGGTAGCCAAGGTCCCTGAAGCTGGAATGTCTGATGCAGTCTTAGGAAAGGAAATTCAGATAAATAAGAAGCCAAGACATCCACACATGGTACAGCCTTGTCCACATGCCATTCAGGAATGAACTGTGGGACACTTGCACAGCCCTTCTTGGGTTCTTCCTCATCCTAGTCATATATGGTACGTAGTAAAACATGGCTTTCCAAATTTAGCAACTGGGGCATTCATTTAAAGGTCAAACCTGTTTCTGCTAATTTTCTGTGTCTTTCTATATTCATTTATAATATTTCAAGTGTTTTCAATATTTTAAATGTATCTTCCAAGACAACCTAGTAGGTGATAGAAAGTGTAATGAGATATATACCTCAATGCATATCATTCCACAAACAGTAGGGACTCCACAAATAAGTGATAAGATGGGGTATGTTAAGAGAAGCACATGGCAGCTCTAAACTTGTGGTTCTCAACCTGTTAGTCACAACCCCTTTGGGGGTGTACAACAGCCACCTTTCAGGGGTTGCATATCAGATATCCTGCATCTCAGATATTTACTTTATAGTTCATAAGAGTAGCAAAATTGCAGTTATGAAATATCAGCAAAATAATTTTGTGGTTGAAGGTCACCACAGCATGAAGAACTATATTAAAGTGTCACAGTATTAAGAAGGTTGGACCACTTCTCTAGACACAGAAACCCTATCTTGAAAGATGAAGTGCAGGAAAAGCTCCCATAGACTGTACTCTGAGCATATTTAATCTATTCCAATCTACGTTACTTTCCCTGGTATAGGCCATTTTCTGTGATTGAGTGGTTTTCAAAATAATCTACCAGTCTACAGCTGGCCTTGTCTTCCATCTTTGATTAAGCACTTTACATTCATGTGCATATGTGTATATCAACTCATATATATGATTAACTGCAAAGCAATTATTTCAAGTGCTCCGGAGCATTTTGCATACTGATCTTAACAGCATAGCCGACTTCTCTGCTGTGCTTAGTGTAGCTTGGAAAAATATTGACAGAACAGGTTTAAAATGACAAATATTTAAAATAATAAAATCTCCAATTTTATCATAAGATATGTTTTGCTACCATTCAGTGTTTTTATTTTTACTGAAGAGATATATAAACAATAATTGATTGCATTTAAATGACAAAGAGGAGACACTTAGAAAGCTGATAAAGTGAATAGAAATTATTTTTTCCAATCAAAATGCTCATGAAACAAGTTACTTTTTTTCCAAACAGGAATTTAAATTCCTAATTTTAATTCCTAAAGAAAGGAATCATTATTTGTGTAAATATTTTGCACTATGTAGCACCAGCATTTTTATAAAGACTGGAAGAATCTCTAGCTAAGAGATACAGGAATTTGGCAAAATGTCCTTTTGGTTTATAAATATTTACTGAAGTAGAGTTCACAAAAGAGGCACCATATGAACTTGGGATGTAGAGTAATACTAAGTCTGACTCATAATTTTATTTTGTTTCTACTAGCAAAATAATTAGGTCTTTTTCACATGTTATACTTATCATACATGGCACTTCATGAATTTTTATCTGTGGTTGGGAATAATCAGGACAAATAATGATATAAGTCAAAGTACATAGAAGTCACTTTTCCAGGTCATCTCATCATGCCACAGGTGCACAGATGCTCTGGTCTGTGCCTAATTTGACCACCACAGAAGCTCGTGTGTGCTTAAGGTTGTATCTTTAGGTTGTATCTCTGGTTGTTTCTTCAGGAAGACTTTGCCAACAGTAATGCCATCTTTAATGAGAAATCAAAAGCAGGCTTCAAGAAGCTTTCAGGTACCTGTGTGCTTTCTGGAGAAACTCTGCAGGAAAGTTGACTGGAAGAGATGGACAGTTCACCAGACACAGAGATGAATAATTTAAGTGTAGTGAGCTCAAGCTTGCTTTATACTGAGGTTCTCACTGCAGAATGACTATAATGTCATTAAAACTAACGAGTGTCTATAGATGAGTGTTCTCCACCTACTTCAATGGCTATTTTTCTTAAAAGAGCTAATAATGTTCGTGCTATTGACATCATAAAGACTCAGTGACTCTTACTTACTATCTGTCTGTGCCTGTCGTGCTCAGTCAAGGTACCTTCACCAGAATCCGGGGGCATCTGGAGACATGGTCCATGAGTCAGCACCAAGCCTGATGAGAAATCAGGGCAGACCCCTTGTTCATACGCTTCTCTGGTTAGTCTCAATCTTATTCCCAGTATGATACAATCTATTTCATTATTGTTAAGTTGACTTGAGTGTTCAGGAAATATTTTGGTGTTCCAAATATCAAGTTTCAATCTCTGTGTGATTTATCATTAAATACTTTGACAAGATAAACTTTAATTCTTCTAGTTCATTCATTTTTTTAATAAAAGTACTTCAAGCTAAAAATGCATGATTTGTCTCTGATATAGAAGTTATGTGCTTCCCTCTACTCACAGGGCCTTGGCAGCGTGTACTCCAGTCATGTAGATTTACTACTTTATAGAGATGCATAGTCCACGGGAATCCTTATTATGTGACTCTGAAATTAGAATTCTCCCCAGATCCACACTCATCTTGTGTTACTAAAAGCTAGTATTCAAAGTTTATGATTAATCAACTAAAATTCAGTTCATAAGGACCTGTCTTTAAAGGGTTTTCATCAAGTACTTCTTCCTGGCCATGTAGTTTAACCAACTGGAATATTGGACTTAACATCATAATCATCATTGCCATGATAAAAAGCAACAGTGACATCACAACCACATGCTATACAAAAATGTGTAGATTACAAGTATTTTCTAATGGACCATGTCTGCTAGTATCTTGACAGACATTTATTCACATATTCCATTGCATAATCTGATATATAATACATTATAAATCAGTTACTTTGATCTTGAGGCCTATGGCTCATTTCCTCTAGACAGCACCTTTCTGTTTCCTGTCTCTTCTAGTATAGATGAAAGATCCAATTACACCTCAGTGGAAACTAAAATATGCTTTATAGTAAGTGGAAACATTATGAACAAATGCAGTAAAACTTTTAAAATAGAATCTCTCTTTCTTAAATTAAATTAATTTTTTTTCTTATTGACTTTACTTACTTCTCACTTACTTCCCTCTCCAGGTCACCTCCTCCCACAATCCTTCCTCCATCCACATACTCTTCTGAGTGGGTGGGGCCCCCTGTATATTCCCCTACCCTGAGACTTCCAAGTCTTTTCTAGGCTAAGCTCTTCCTTTCCTCTAAGGCCAAATAAGGCAGCCCAGCTAGAAGAATATATCCCATGTATTAGCAACAGATTTTGGGACAGTCCCTGCTCAAGTTGCTCAGTATCCACATGAAGACCAAGCTGCACATATGTTAGCAGATGTGCAAGCAGCATTCCATAACACTATTAATGATACTCTGTTATGCTTGCAGACAGGAATATGTTGTCCTCTGAGAGGCTCCACCCAGCAGCTGACTCAGACAGATACAGATACCTACAGAAAAAGTAGATGGAGATGGGGGACTCTTATGGAAAAATAGGAGAAAGGATTGCAGGCTCTGAAGGGGATAGAAACTCCTCATGGATATATCATATCAACGGGAATGAATTTAAAACACTGTCTAAAAGAAAACCTTGTTTTAAAGTCCCAAATCTATTCTTTTTGTATTTAGTTAGAATTTTCATATTACTTCATAAATGGGGTTAGGCTTAGCATGAAGTCAAGTATTAATATCATTTAGAAATGATAATTTCATAAAATTTAAAGATTTGTCAATAGGACCTATGTCTCCAGGCCTGTCATCTGTAGCACATGCAGCTTTTCTCTTTGGCTTAGATATGTTCCATTGCATACGCACAGCTCACCTTAGCAGAAGCCCCATGGTCTGGTATCTCCACTCTCCTAGGTTCTCCATTTCTACTGAGGCTTCACCTTCATAGCTCTACAAAATGGCTCCTCAGGGCCTTTCTATGGCGATTGCAAACATGCCTCCTTGTGCCAAGCCTCAGCTGCTCTTCATCACTCTATTGTCCATACCTTCCCCCTTGTATTGCCAAGGTCTGCTGCCTGGGCACCTAGGGCAATAGCTGTACATGAGCCCTTTGGAGCCCTGAAGAGGAGCCTCAGATGATAGTCTGGGGTATTTGATATTTGCCCTGCTGGATTTGGTTTTATTTGTTCTGATTGTTGATATTCCCTTTTGTACTAAAACTGGTTTTGCCATGCTGACAAAGGATGAAGGGAGATGATGACCTAAAGGAAACACTTTCCTATTAACCTGATGAAGCCCTGGAGGTCTCAGTTCTGTGGTGCTTCTCTCCTAAAGAACCAGAGCTGCTTTCCAGTTTCAGCCTCATCAGCACAGACTCTTAGCCAAGAGATCACATTGATTGAATAGCCCCTAACCCTTTCCCTGACATCTTTGTCAAGTGTCCACATTTCTTTCAGCATTCTCATCTTCTAGCCTCCTACTAAAACATCCTATTAGATAGCCTTATTTCTAACATTCAATGGCTTATCCAGACCAAGGTACCTAATATTTCGGATCCTTCCCATAAAACCACTCCAAGGCATAGAAGTTACATCTATCACAGCCTCTGTACCAATTTATATTCTTGTTAGTGATGAAATACCTGAAAACAAAGCTACTCGGGGTGGAAAAAGTTGTATTGCAGATTAGAGCTTCTGATTATAATCCACTGCTGTTGGCAATCAAACTTAACAGGAACTTCAATCAGCTCGTCCCATCATATCCACAGGCAAGATGACAGAAAAGAATGTATATGTAGTTTTGTATCTCTCTATTCTTAGCTGCATTTCTTTACTTATACAGTTCAGAAGAGCTTGTCTAGGGAAGGTAGGGGAAGGTGCTATCTACAGTGGGCTGCATCTTCTCCTATAAATTAACTTAATTAATAAATAACGTATGCTGGATAGTCTACATCAGTGTGCCACAAGCTGAAGTTATCTGAAAGGAGAAAACCTCAACCGAGAAAATGCCACCATAAGACCCAGCTGTAAGGCATTTTCATAATTAGTGATTGATGTAGGGCATGGTGGGTGGTGCCATCCCTGGGCTGGTGGTCCTGGGTTGTATAAGAAAGCAGGTTGAGCAAGCCATGGGAAGCAAGCCAATAAGCAGGATCTCTCCATGGCCTCTGCATCAGCTCCTGACTCTAGATTTTTGGCCTGTTTTGATTCCTGCCCTGACTTTCTCTAATGAGGATCAGCAATGTGGAGGAGTAAGGCTAATAAACCCTTTCTTCCTGAACTTTCGTTTTGGTCATGGGTTTTCATTGTAGCAATAGAAATCCTAACTAAGACACCCCCCTAAATGTGCCCACAGGCCAATACAATATAGTCAATCCTTCAGAGATCTTCTTGCTGAGTAATCTATATTGTCTCAAGATGGCAATTAAAGCTGACCATCACAAACTTTTTAAGCAATTTTTTTTAATGCCAAGACAAAATCAGTTCAATAAATATGTCTTTAGTTATATATGTATCTATGGTAGTGATTACTCATTTTTAATGATTTCCTATATCTGTAATTTTATTGATATTTCAAACATATTGCAGAAATGGTCTTGTTCATAAACTTCTTTAAATATGGAGAAATACATGGCT
The DNA here is from genome assembly GCA_036184795.1 of Tokudaia tokunoshimensis. NCBI lineage: Eukaryota > Metazoa > Chordata > Mammalia > Rodentia > Muridae > Tokudaia > Tokudaia tokunoshimensis. The sequence goes on along the minus strand of BTHU01000013.1, from coordinate 56,624,415 downwards.
GAATTTGGATTCTTGCTATAATCTTAAATGGGGAAAACCAACCAAATAAAATAATGAAGGTTTCATATAGCGGTATTTGTTTTTCATCTTTGAGAATCAACTTTTAAAGACTTTCAAGAAACACCAAGATTTTCTTTTAATCAAATTTGATTGAGCTATTTATAGGGAAGAGACTTGTTACATCTGGAGAATGTTATTTAAAATTGTATCATAGTAAGTAAAATTTAAAACTCTAAATCCAACCATGACTCATGTCACATCTCATACTTTTTATATCAGTAGGGAGAGAAGCAAGACGTAGTTGGTCCTACATTTCACTTTACCTTTTAGCTTTGCTCAAGCGTCCCTTCCTGCTTTCCCTTTCAGATCCTTGAGAAGGCAAGCAATTTGTAAAAGAATTTCTATTATTTTCACATTCATACTTAATACTTAAAATACTTTCCTTTTCACAGAGGCTATATTGCATGGTATGCCCAGAATTATGATATTTAATGTAATTATAAATATCCCTTTTAATATGTACTCTGCACAGTTCTCCAGCTATGATGTGTACTGAAGCCTGACCGTTCAGGCCTTACATAGCAATGCAGTCCTGCACGTAAGCATATCTCTACATGACAGCACCACAGAGCAACGCGTGCAATAGGCAGACTGAGCAGCAAACTGATTCAAACTGTTAGAAGGAATACTAAAAAAGATATAGAATTCATTGTTAACTGCTTCGATTTATACAAAAACACCAGATTCAGTTTGTAGGAAAAAAAAATTTGATCACATTTAATTTGATGAAAGGTAAATGAACAGTGAGCACTTGATTCCTGTTTCTTCCTGTGTGTGGTGGTTTATTTTCTCTCTTTTTTAATATGTTTGATTATCTATAACATACAGATATTTTAATTCATGCTAACAAAAGAGTCAATCTGCTTAACTTACTTTTTCCGATATTCTTATGTTTAGTCCTTCCCCTGTTTGTTCTTCTGTTTTCTAATATACTCAAATTCCAACATCTTCATTTTTATAAAACTAAATAAAATCTCTATCTTCTACTACTGCACAAGAGCTTCCAATTTCTATCATTTGTAAGGCTCTATGGTGTTCCTAGTGTCAAACACAAAGTTTTAAAAACAAACAAGCAAACAACAGAAACTCAAAACGCACATCTAAAACACAAGTGGTCTCTCAGAATGCAAGGTCAGAATGTACAGTAGAGGTCTGGCATGTGGGTGAGTGGCAGAGCATGTGCCTAGCATGTGCGGGGCTGCAGGATGAGAGGTGCAACACAAAAAGAATGTCTAATACAAATTGTTTATTTGTGTATATTTGTATATATTGTTTATTTGTATATATATATTTGTATATATTAGTTCATCTGTGATCATATTTTTGTGCTTGTTTTATAAAAAGTATTGTTTTAATAAGAAATTAATTGTTATCTATGAGACACGAGTAGTTCTGTGCTCAGATAGCTAGATGACAGATAGATAGATGGATAGATAGATAGATAGATAGATAGATAGATAGATAGATAGATAGAGATACGAAACAATCTCCAAATTAACAGTAGCTATTGGTGGTACAGGAATGGAGAGAGAGAGAGAGGGAGAAAGAGAGAGAGAGAGAGAAAGTGAATATAAATAGCTAAACTTTCAAACCACTCAGGCCATCTGCTTGTGAGTGCTTTAATGAATGGTCAGATCTTGAAAATATCATCCTTAGTGAGGTAACCCAATCACAAAAGAACACACATGGTATGCACTCACTGATAAGGGGATATTGACCCAGAATCTCGGAATACCCTAGACACAATCCGCATATCAATAGATTTCTAAGAAGATGGAAGCAGAGACCCCTGGTCCTGGAAAGACTGGATGTAAGGGAACACCAGGACAGAGTAACGAGAGGGGGTTGAATGGAGAAAAGAGGGAGGGAAGGGGGCTTATGGGACTTTCGGGGAGGGAGGAAACGGGAAAGGGGAAATGATTTGGAATGTAAATTAAAAAAAAAAGTAAAATAAATAATTAAAAAAAAAAACAAAAGCGATGCCACCCATTATTCATGCAGGAAAAAAAAAAAGAAAGGTGCTAAGAAAACTTCAGGGCACATGGAGAGTATCCTATCAAGACCATGAACCCGTTTGAAATAGGTTAAGGACTTCAGTTGAAGAAATGTAAACTCCAGGACTGGGAGTGTTAAAAAAAATTGAAATACAAGGGCATTTTGCAAGCTGTTCTTAAGGTTTTCTAAACTAGACAAAGGATCAGTATTAAACATAGCATGAGAAATATTTCTGACAAAAGGAAATGTTATATACACCATTGTAACAGGAAAGTACCATCTCTTCAATGTGAATAGAGAATATATTTTAATTCAGAACTGTGCATACCTGATGTCCCTGCTAACTTCAGCATAGTTTCCATGATTTTTGTGTAGATCACTGAAAAAGAAAAATGCTGTAAGTCTAGAATTGATTAGAAAGAGTACAGTAATTTCCAAATATACTTAAGAATGCAAACCTTCACAATCTGAAAGTGAACAATCTGGTGACCATGTATTAGATGCCAAGTATTGCATCTAAAATCTACACAACTCCAATGATATCAATGTACCTTTTCCTGCAGAATAGGAATATTCAGGGCCATCAAGATGGCTTGGTAGGTAAAGATATCACATTACTCCTGGAAATCTACTACATTATTGGAATCTAGAGGAAAAGCACCAAAGGAACTGAGAACAATATGAATGTGGGCCGGCATAGAGACACCCTAAATAAAGGATGGAAAACATGGAAATTATTTATTATTTATTATTTATTGTTTCACCAATATAAAACATTCTTTCTTGTACTCTGGGAAGTTTCAAAAGTACTTATAAGAAGGACAAAATGGTAGGTTTCCTTGTGGTCAATAAGTAATTGGCACAGTGACAGGAATTGAAGGAGATCACTGAGGTGAACTGAGGCAGGCTTTGTGAACCTGAAGGACAAAATAGTGGACCAGGCAGGTGTGCAGATGGGCAGGCTCCTTTCAGAAGGACTTAGACCAGCGAGAAGGAGAAAGGAAGAGTGAAAAGCTTCACTTACCGTTTTTATTAAACTGAAATGACAACTTGGCTAAGTTCCTGCTAGACTATAGCATCAAGAAAGGGGCCTCAAGTGAGCAGTCGAGAAGGGGAAAAGAACAAGTTTGTTGGGTATTGTTTGTACACAAGGGCTCAAGATAGGAGTGGACAGATTCAGATGTGTGAGATTAACCCCAGTAGTAACACCTGTATGCCTTTAAGGAATTACCAATGCACTAAACTTCTTACAAATGCATTGGATGCATAGAAAATAATGAAGGAAAAATGTGCTGCATCGATAAGGATTTTGCTTTAATCTTTAAGTCATTTTTCTTCTTCACTGTTCCTTTTTCCTCATACATTTCAAAGCAAATAACAAATGATTTTATATGTGGGTAAAATTTTGAGTTGCAACTATAGTATTATTGCTGGAGTATATTTAGTTTCAGTGTTTAGCATGAACTGACTCTATGGAAATGTTAAAATACCATAAAATAATATTAATATCAATAACAGCAGATACAGGGTAACAAGCAAGACCAGAGAGCTTTTCCAAAGAATGAAATGGGCAGAGAATGTCTATGAAACACCAGAAGGCAAAAAACAAAAACAGAAATGGGGGGACACTGTAGCAATGGTTCAACCATTAGAGAATAGCTGCAATACACACACACACACACACACACACACACACACACACACACACACACACACACACACAATTGAGAACTAAACAACCCGTACTTTCAAATGCTATAGTAAGGGACTGTTTACCCACAGTCTGATTACCCACAGGGACTGTTGATCCACGTCAGGGATCATCACAGATGGGTCTGAACCTGAGTCCTGCCATCTGCCTTAAGGGCTTCTGCTTTCTGGGCTGCACTTGCTCCTTGATAATCTGTGAATGGAATTCCAGCGACCATAGAAGTCTCCCAACAATTTGCAATCACAGAAGTGTGTCCGTTCCCTGAAAATGAGAAGTGTTGTTTCTCTGCCACTGTTATAATTACAATGCTCCGTTGTATGCATTTGTATTTATGTCCAATGTTGGTGTATAGATAACATCAACATAAATACATCTATTCTAAGACTTTCAAAAAAGGTTCCATTCAATTATAAAATATGACTTTGGTTGAAACACTTCTTTCGGGCTCTTTTGAGAGTCACTGGATTTTATATATGAAGAAATGTCTTTTCATCGTGGTTTCAGAGAGACACATGGAAATATTCGATCCATCAAATGCAGCACTAAGGTCTTCAGTGCAACAGCCTTCTGCAGCTCCTCCCCCTCACCATGTCGTGCGTTCTTGGTCACCAATTTAGTACATGCTCTGGCTTTAAAATGTTATCTGTGTAAATTCGTCTTCCACAGCTGGACACTTTCAAGAGTTTTTGTTTCCTGTGTGGTGAAGCAGCTTTCCCCTAACGACTGTTTCCCATCAGTGCCCACAAGACCTACCTTCTTAACCACTGTTTCAACGGTTTCTTACCACTTCCACCTCTCCATAGAAGCTGCATTCAGGACAAGACAAATATTTGTTCCCTGGGCTGTGAGACTGATAATGTCTCACAGGACTTGACCTTTGATGAACAATTTTTATCTGACCCTAAAAGCACAACTGTCCAAACACTAGCAGATGACACCCCAAATAAAAACAAACCCCTTTCTGTTTCATATTCTCGACAGGGTGTCGCTGCTTCAGGAAATAGACACCTTTGCATTTGTCTAAAATTGACGGGTTTTTGTTTGTTTGTTCACTTAACATAATAATGCTCCATGTTAATTATTACTCCAGGAACAAATTAGTTATATTACATCCATGTTTCTTAAAAAGAAAGTATTTGAATACAGTCTTTAGAAATAATTTTAACCACTGATTTTTAAAACACTAAATTAACTTGGATTATTTTTCATAAATCAACTAATTACTAAAGTTCAATATCAGTTTACATATAATATCCTGCCTTTGGCATTAATCTTGTTTTGTAATTTCTACCTTATGTCATCAGTGTCTAGGTCATTTCCAAAAAGTTTTATCTTAACAGTGTTAGAATAGAAATGTTTCTGGATCAAAGTATATCCTAATTTCCAAATCTGCCTTGCAGGGAATGACACTCTCTCCAGTGTACCTCCATATAACAATGGGTGCAGAAGCAAACAGAGAAGTATGACTGTCCCCAAAAGAGGAGGAAACACACGTTGGTGTTTGTCACTGCCCTACCCATAAGAGCATGAATATGCCACAGAATGATATTTTTTTCTCATCAACAGAGTCTCCTTACGCATCTACCAATATGTCAGCATTTGCTTCCTCCCATGTTTGGGGGTTTCTTTCTGATGTATTCAAGCAGATTTCTCCAACCCAAGTCTCCTCTTAGACTTTGATTTGGGAACACTGTGAACTCCCCCAGAGTGGTATCCAACTCTGACCTCTAGAAGCACCTAGGAGACTATGAAGAGCTTTGGGATCAACTAATATGTAAAGTGAACCAATAATTGAGTTTCAATAGGATTGATGGTATGGCATGATCTAACCACTAAATTATCTGTTTCTCAATATTTACCATTCCTCTTAAAAATGCCTTAATCTCTTGCTGAGTACTTGTAATTTCTCTTCCTGTTCTGTCCAATAAAGTTCATGTTGCTCTTTCCAGTTCAGCCCCAGCAAAGACATACTTTCTCTGAATATTTGGCATTGCTACTCACGAGCAGTAAAACCTTTTACAGTATAATCATATATATGGGGACATCTATAAAGCAATCACAAAATTTTTTAAAAGTGATATCTTTTCATAGCATATCTTCAGCCTTTGATAGCATTTCCCTTCTGCTGGAGTATGCCAAACTAACTTATTCCTCCTAAAGTCCTGTATATTCTTTGGTTCTAATCTAAATGGATTCTTGTCTCTGGACTGAAATACTTAGTTCTTTCAACAGGACAAAATCACTCACCTGAAAGTCCATAAAGACTCCTCACAAATATTTTGATGTATGTCTTGTATTAGTGTCGAGTTGCCTCAGCTCATATATAAAGTAAAATATGTTAGTGTGATGGATATATTATTATGGATGTTCTTCTAGAACGATTACTTTAGACAATGATTAACTGCACAAAAAATGGGTACATGTGTGTCCATTTGGGAATTGTTACTACAATGAGACCCTCAGTGATGATAATATTAACAAACCAAGAATTATTGATTTCATGGAAGAATTACAAAATACATACTATATTTAGTAAATAAGTATAGTAAAAAATAGTATTTTATCTTCTACTTAAATACAGCAAATTTTAGAGCTTTTATTTTAAAAACATTTTATATGCCTCCTTACTTTTTAAAAATCTTTGCGCACACACACATGCATGTTCATATGCATGTTTGTGTGCATGTTTATGTGCCTCTGCATGTGTGTATGTTTTCTTGTGTAGGAGTGCGATTGTGAGCATGCCTCATTCACCTATGGAATTTAGACACACTTCTTTGAGATAGTCTCATGTGGTTTGTTGTTGTGTAAAGCAGGATAGCTGTGATTCCCCGTCTCTCCACCTTCCTTTGAGAGAAGCTTTGGGACCACAGATACACTGACAAGCCCAGCTTCTATGTAGTTTTAAGGATCCAAACATAGATCCTCATGTTCACTCAGCAAGCTCTTTACCTACTTAGTCATCTCTCCAGCCTTTACCGTCTCTTAATTAACTTAATGGAAAACAGAATAAATAACTCTGTCCAAAAGGAGTACATATTCAACTTCTCTTCATTTTATTGCTGTAATGGTCTTTCAAAAATCTCAAACAAGTGAGCTCTATTAGGCTCCTTCAACATAAAAACAATTCCTAAGAGAACTCTGAGTATATCATATCTAAGTCTCTTTGACCATTATACAGTTCATCATTCAAACTAACCAAACCATAAGACAGACCAGAAATGGGAGATACTGTCCAGTCAGGACATTTGTTCAGTGGAAGTGGAGAAAGAGAACTCACCCGTACAAATTAGCATTGCTAACATGTGATACTTTATGCTGTTGTCTAAATCTTCAATACAATTCATATTCTGTTAAAAATGACTAGAAATGGAGACATATCTGGGAATATCCACAAGTTATTCTGAGGAACCTAGAAATTTAGATTCTCAACAACTAAAATTTCCCTTTTCAATAACAGAAAAGACTTCAGTTCTCATACTTCTTGCCAGATTTTATACCTTAGGGTCACAGGAACTTTATTTCAATGGAATTAACATCCCTATTTAAAATGATTATCTCTGGTCTTTAATTCTAAATGATATAACAATAAAAGTGAGTTGGCAATATGGAATTTGGCACAGGTAAGATTGTTCAGGGCTCCAAGTTATATCTAGTTAAAAGTGGGTTATTATCCTGATGCCACTGTAGGTAGATAGGCCAGTGTGTGTGTGTGTGTGTGTGTGTGTGTGTGTGTGTGAGAGAGAGAGAGAGAGAGAGAGAGAGAGAGAGAGAGAGCGAGCATTGATGTCCCTTCTGCTAATTTTTGTGAGGATTAGTTAAAGCCCTGGAACTCATCTATCAACCTGGTAAACTGTGCCGCATCCTTATGTAACTCACTGTTTTCAATGACTGTGCGTTGTGCATGTCAGGCTCCTCAGGGGTCCTGGTGTAGTCAATTTAAATTGAGAACATGACTTCTTTTGGCTTCTTCACTGCAGAGAAGTTTCAATCAAAGAAGAAAATAGCTTTTCATACATGATCAGAATTCAATAACCATAACAGCAGCCTGTGCGAAATCAATTGATTTCATGTAACTAATGAAAAGGCTCATTTTATTGTTAATCCTTTCTATATTTACTATTAAGACAGTTTTGAATAAATGTAATCATTTATCATTTTTTTAAACCACCACTGACTGTCGAAGTGTTGCATTGTGGGAAGGATGTGGCTAAAGTGGATACCTTAGATTAGCCTACAATGTCTAAAAGTACATGTGTGTCAACTGACCAAAACATGACTGAACACACCTCACCTTCCTGCCTGTTGTAGCATGGACAGTTATAGAAGACAACCTTTGGAGACAATTGTGTCATTTAAACTATCTTTTTAAGATAGAAAAAAGGAGCAAAAGGATAAAAATAAGTTAATGTGACACTCAAGTTTTTTTTATTTATTTTTTGCTCTGAATAATAAAAAAAACCCACTAACTTCAAAATTCAGAAAAGACAACTAAGTTGAGGATAACAGATCAAAATTAATCTCAACAAATGGCAGTTCGTTATGGCTCTGAAGGAAACTAGAGATTAAAAATTGCACATATTGGTAAGATTTTACAAGAAGAATGTTGAGCGTGCATGTCCATTGACTTCTGATTGGACTCTTAGTTCTACTTGTGAAATGGAGACAGGAATTCAGGAATCTTGTCACATATACAACTGAGGAGATAACACATGATACTCATGGACCCATTCACAATGAACCAATCAGGACTGTGGCCTCTAGAACATTAATCTCCATTTTTCAACACCCCTGTCACATTTTTAGATATTCGTTGGAAAGCTCAGTCATTAGATGAACCACTGGAGAAAACCCAAGGTTACTTTATTCCTCCTAAGCCATAGTTTCTCTGTGTAGCTCTGGCTGTTCTGAAACTCACTCTGTAGACCAGGATGACCTCAAACTCACAGAGATGTGCTGCCTTTGCCTCTCCAGTGTGTCACCACCATACGTCTAAGGTTACTTTTTCAAAACCAGGAAGCACTTGTTATCTTTATGAAAGCTTCAGGCCTGTTTTCATTCACCCACTTCCCTTTCAGGCCCACTCTGAAGCATACTATTGAAACGAGGACCATTTCCAAGCTGAGTAAGAGATGAGGCATGCTCCTTCCATCAGGAAGCCAGAGCTCATCTGTTTCACAGCTGCTGTGTTGGGTTCACTCAAGAGTTTTACAAGTAAACAGAGTGAGACCTTCTCGTGGAGCTGTTTTCTAGTGATAGACAACTGTTTCTGCCTTCACATAGGCACCTGGCTTTCTGTAGCAATAAGAAGTATAGAGCCTGTGTAGCAAACCCATATTGAGAAGCCTTTCTAGACCTTTCTATCTGACCCTTCTTATTACACTCACAGGTTTTTTTTTTCAAGCCATCCCTTCTTCCAATTTCATTTTCTCAAAGAGAAAAATATCACACCAAATCCAGAGACTCCTATAAGTATATTTTTTTGGATCTATGAAATAATTAATGACTTAGACATAGGAGACCAAGGACTGAAAAGGCTCAAAGCACTATTGCTCTGAAGAAAAATGAGAGTCAAATAAAAGTAAGAAAGCAGAAAGAAACAAGTGAACAAATAAAAATAAAACTGTAAAACATCTGGAGAAAAGAGAATAAAGGATAAAGCAAACAAGAAAATCATACTCAGGTGACGGTCTCTCCAGAGACCAGCGACACCATTCCTCGGGAATGAGTGGCTGCTATCAGGAAGAGCTAAATAATTCTTATATGAGAAGAGTCTGTTCCAAGTGGAGCTATGGGAAATCAAAACCCATAGCAAGAGCAGCATCCTAGCCCAGAGACTGAACCTGATCTCCTCCCATGGTCTCTTGATGCACAGGATGCCATGGAAACGCACCCCAAATTCCGTTGCTGCTCAATAGGGTAGGATATGTGTGGAGAAAGATGTTAGACTGAGAACAAAGAAGGTGTATCTCAGAGCTATGTGGCCTGTGATTCAGTGGGTGCAGGAGAGTCAGCGGATGAGGAGGACCAGCAGAGAGCACAAGAATCCTCTGGACAACAATAGATGTGGTGACTGATGACACCATGCCCTGCTTCTCATCTCTCAGGAGCCTCCCTCTGTACTTGGGAACCTATTCTTTTCTAAATAAAATGTGTGTCAGGAAGGAGCACTGGGGAGGCTCTAAAATGTCTGCCTTTTGATGTTTACTACCAAGTCTACTGAATGTGTATGGTTGCTACATCTTTTGACCTGAATTAAATAAGGTCTCCAGGCAGATGTTTGATTGACCTACATAAAAACGAAGAAATTCACATTTTTGTTAGGCATATTTCAAGTATAATTCGCTGGGCACAGTCTCCACACATATTATCATCACTAAAGTTGGGTAGATAATGAGAAACAACATTCAGAAATGTGTTTTGTTTCACTAAAGAAGTGAACTCTTGACTACTGTCTGTTATCTCACTGACAAAGATCAGTATGAATTATTATATCTTGTGTCAATATAGAACAGTTAGAGGTATGGGCTTCCTGGATCCTTTATAACAATATTTTCAATTTCCTCCTTAGAGAAATATAGATAATGGCTTTTTATCCATACATACAGCCTTTGACTGCTTTCGGTAGTAAAGTATTTTTAACTTTGATTTTATTATTTTAAAGATCTAAACTGATTCTCATTGTGGAGAATACATCAACAAATAAAAATAAAAATTCATGATGTTTCCAGTTTCTTTTGGAGCTACTGATATACATCCTGGAGAAATAATGCATAACTTGTTAATTAAATAAATTATGCTTTAGAATAAAATTCTCTCACAGATTTAAAACAAGCCCATGACAATAATGGGGTGTCCCATAAATCTACAGACTTCCAGGCAGGGCTCATTGAAAGCATTCAAATACATTTGGCTTAACAGGCAAAGGCATAGAAATGCTTCTGGGGATTGTACTGTTTGGCACAGTGGGTAACATATTCAGGTTCTAAACAAAGAAAGGCAATATTTTGTGGCTGGGGTTGAAAGGGCACTGGATCGCTTTAAATTAATAAAAGTGATGAGGATTAATGGTGTTTTTAATCAGTGAGAAAGTTCACCTTTTCCAGAACCTCTTCACTATAGAGACTTTAGATCATTCCAGAGAGAACAAATAAGCCAAAAATCAAATCATCCTTTCTCTTCGTGGTGATTTAGAGTCATCTCACTGAATCCAGCAAACAGATAGACAAGCTCATAAAGACAAGTCAATATGAGTTTTAACAAATATTTGGCTTCTATCATCATCTCCTGACTTTCCCTGAGATGGTCCTGTGATTAACAGCCCTGTGTTGTATTAAGTTGTTGCCCAACATTGCACAGGGTAATGCATGAGTCTGTGTGTACAGGTGTGAGGATGGAGATATCAAGATGAAAATAAGCAAATTATAAAAGGAAGTCAGTCTCATTCTTAATTGTGTTATCTACTTGTTTAATCTGAGACTGAATGAGCATTTTAGGAAGTCAAATCATGCTTTAGAGAATTATGGTTGCAAAAATAGTGTGTCTTTCCCGTGTGCCTGCCTATGCATTCTGTTCAAATAGAAATCCTTTTGCTGGTTTGCTTCATACTAAGATGGGGTAGGAGACTTGCAGAGGAAAACTGTATGAACATTTACTGATGACAGAACAAAGTAATAATTTTATCAAAACAACACACACACATACACTCATACATTTTTTCTTATGATTGATGTTGAGATGGAAGAAATGCCCCACCAGTGATGTAGTAGAAGCTTGAAACATGAAATAACTGATGCTGTGTTAGATATCAGAGCTGTGACTCATCTGGCCCCTAGCAAAGTAGAATGCCATCACCCTGGTATATATGTTAGAAGCAGAGAAGCTCTGTATAGCAGTGACAGATGAAATCTCTCTAGTGATCAGAAGAAACAAACACAGCACAACTACTAACAAGTTTTATTTCCAGGTGGGCAAGCTCTTAACCACTCAGCATGTGATCCCAAGTTTCACATGTGTTACATCTATGACAGCTCCCTGATACATAGCTTAGCTTTATCTATACAGGCCACAGAAATCAGAGAAGGCTAATGAGAGACACAGTGCAACTGTCTAAGTAAGGAAGAATTACAACATCCTGTCTATTTCTAACTAAATTGGGAATGTTGGTTGGAGGAGGGGGAAGACTGTCAGAGAAGACCTCTGTACTACCATGACAAATATACAGAGTACAATACTCTGTCCTCCTACAAACAGCCTCTGGACATCTATCTATTGATGCAATTGATCACCCAAATGACAATACAAAATCATTCAAGGACAGTTGATCTTAGGATGTGACAGATAACAAGGTCTGGAAGCAATGTCATGGCCCCATATTAGAGTCAAGGTAAATGAAGGCTGGCTAGTAAACATAGAGTCTGGCACAGATCCAGTTCACAGTGAGCTAGTAGGATGAGAGATGACCATTTCTGTGGTCAAACCATATATATGGAAAAAATAATCCCATATGGTTTGGGGCCTTTAAATGGGAATAACTACAGGCAAAAAAATAGCAAATGCATACCTACAAACTGGTTGCTATACTCCCTAGTCAGGACAACAAATCCAAACAATACCTCATTCTGGAAAGTAGCCATCACTGGTGCTATTACTTAGGGACAAAAGCAATATAAGATGTGGTCCCTAGGATCTGTTCAGCTACCTAGCAGCCTATAAAAGTCCTATGGAATTTTCAGCATGAAAGTGAGCTACAGTCACTTAAGCAGATGCATATGCTGGTCATAGACTCTGATCTTGCTGGGGAAATTTTGCAAACTTCCACATAAGGAATATGTGGTTAGTGAGCTTAAGGATGCATTGTATTTCACTACTATAATCTTCAACTCATAACAACGAAGACTATCACTTATACCGTGCTAATTTTTAGACTTCACTGTCTTAGTATAATCTAAAAGGGATATATACTCTAGATAATCTTTAGATATCCAGTGGCCCACCACATTACTAGTATGCTGACTTGAATAAACACATGGTAAAGTTGTTGCATATTGAAGAGTAAACACAGGGAATTTTTAGGAAACTTGGCCTTCAAAAGGTCGAAATAAACTCTACAAATTTTCATTTTAGTGAAGCTCTTAGGGGCACAGTAGTCTGAAGAATGCTAAAATTTTCCTTCCAAAATAAAGGAGAATTACTCCACTGAGTGTCTTCCAACCTATCTCTAAGAAAAGAGCACCAATCACACCTAAAATTACTATGAAGCTCATAGGTCTCTTGGTGATGCTGCAGCCTGAGTGTGACTTAAAGGTGTAGGAAAATAATAGTAAGTGGAGACTATATTGTAAATAACTTTGATGCTGGAGCCAATAGACATGGTAGAACTTAGCATGTTAGAAGAAACTTATGTAAAAGATACTCTGGAGGGTTTCCTGGCAGGCTTCTAGTGAAAACTCACAATAGACATCCAGTGGTTATGAGGCAAAGTTGTGTCTTACATGCACACATCAACATGTGGTCCAGGATATTCACCATGAGTTACACTCTGACAAACATACATTTTGGCACATCTGTATTGTGGTCCAATAGAAGATAAAACTGGCACATTTGGGACTGGAAGTGCTGAAAAGAATTTGGTGATAGGTGGATTCACTTGGTTTTTGTCTGATCTCCAAGGGAGAGGACTTAATCTTGACTGGACTTGGTATAGCCTTTGATTCAGTTGCCTTTCAAACGAGGGATCAACCATGGGACACTATGAAAAAGAGATTGGTCAGAGGGTTCATGCTATCATATTTGCTGACCCTCTGAGGTACAGATCTTCCAGAAACTCCACTCCTGATGCAAGCTGAAAAACAAAACAAAACAAAAACAAAAACAGAAAAAAAAAGGACACACACACCATGCAGTCTAGACCAGTGACAGGCTTTTCCAATTTTTCTCTTCATTTTATTCAGTACTTCTTTCAAATTCCTCAGTAGATTTGAAGACTCGCAATGATAAAGATATATAGTCTCTCAAGTCACTTAACTCATATCTTACCTATAATTAGCTGGTTATTTTTTGAATTGAGTATGAATAAAGTTATTAGCTTGGTTTTCTCATCTCAATACACTCAAAATCTTCTTTGAAATTATTCTATATTTATGATTTAAAACTGTACATATTATGTACTGTTACTATAACAGTGACATAAGCTTGTATAAAGAAGGAAGGAAGGAATTATTTTGATTCAATGTTTTAAAGAGCTCACTCTGTGGCTTCTTAAGTTTAAGCAGAATGTCATGGTGGCAAGAGTATGTGGTAGAAGATATTCTTCATTATTTTGGTGGACAAAGGAAAAAAACAGAAAATTCGGAAAAGGAGCTAGATGACAAAAACCCTGGGACAAGTATTTAATGGTCCACCAGCCATCTGCCACTTCCCAGTAATGCCACCGTAGTGCAAACGGATCACAGGAGCAGTCCATTCATTATAGCAGGGGTCTCATGACACAATTTCCCCCTCACATACCAAGAGGTATGCCTCCATAGCTTAGTATCTATTTCTAATCCAGTCGAGCTGACAATCAAAATGAATCATTATGAAGACCTAATAATACTTACCCACAACTAGTGGTGTTTTCACTCTGGTTCACCTTAGGCAGAGTATGTCTAATGCAATAACATATCTGAATGGAATTCATTCTAGAGCATTGAAATACATCAGAAACATTGTCCCAACATTCCTAATTACTTTAAAAATATTTTTTTTGTAAACCTCTCAGGCAAATGTTGGATTCTAAGATCTTAAGCTTTCTATATAGTGTTTATACACCAGTAACTTCCATTTCAAGTGAACGCTTTCAGAACCCTGGCTCTGAGATACCTGCATCAAATGATAATGGCAGTATTAATTTGATTACTCTGCTGGCTTCCTCCTGGACAACACTCTTCTTGGCTTGCCAACTTCGAAGTGATCATTTCTAAGTGTTTCGTTCTACTCTAGAATACTTATGCTTCATTTCCAATCAAAGAAGTATTATCTCTGAATTTTGTACAGTAATTTTAGGAAGAAAAGTAAGGAATTTTCTTTCCAAAACACTCTTAGGGAATTTGTTAAACTATGTTAGCAGATAAATATCACTGGGGTAAAGGAAAAATGCTATACACTTTGACCCTCTCCTTATTATTATCTGTGACAACTTCAGTGTGAAACTCCAGAGCATGGTGAATGAAGGAGGTAGCAGGGAGGGATGTGGCCTGAAGAAGAAACAATAAGAGAGGTCAAATACTCTTCTTGTCAATGCGGCAGAAACTTTGGTGGCAGAATCTGCGGAATACAATAGCGATGACAAAATTGATTGCATCAGTTCGATTGTTTACTTTGAAATAATATTAGGTTGAATACATATGCAATTATTCATTGAATGAAAATAGGCAAAAACATCCATAATATTAAGACAATGGAACATTTAAAATACATGATGCGTATGAAGAGTATTGTAGGTGAGGAAATGTTCCCTTCAGTGTTCACTCCAATACTAAGGACAGCAACACCCTTTGCTCTCAGGTAGAGGCCTCAGATAGAGCAAGCAGGAAAACAAGAGCAGAAAGTGCAGCTTCCTGAGTGGAGACAGAGGAGAAGCAAGCTGATGGAGAGTGGACCAAGTGGCAACTGGATGCTGCTGCTAGTCTTGAACTAACACTTCTCCCCTCCTGACCTTGCCCACTCCGCAGTAGACGTGGCTTAGCAACATGTCTGGTACGTTAAAACCCTTTTCTAATGAGAAATCCAAATCATTTTGAGGGCACAAATGTCACCATTCTAACACTGATGGAGTACTCTGTGACAGGAAATGCACCGGTTTCTGAGAACGTCTGAGTTAAAATTTTAGAGAGTTTAGTGTACAAAAGTAAAGCAAGTAATATTTTATTTTATGAACTTTACTTTTAAAAATGCAAATAAACAAAAGCATCATACACCACAATTAAGGAGACACATTCTTGCAGTTCAATGAATGTCTATGCAGTTAAAGATTTTAATCAGAATCTGTGGAGTTTAGGTTAAATTTATACTTTCAGAATGGGATCTACTATCCCATAGCGTTTATCCACTATCAAAACAAAAAACATGACAGAATTAGGACAAGGAAAACAATCAACTTTATATCAGCATTTACAACTCATGTCCATTACCTTCTTTTGGTCCTTCCCTTGTGCTCCTATATTTTGCTTTCTTGTTCTCTTTTGGTTATAATGTCCCACACAAAATTTTGTTCACATGTATGCATATATAATTGTCTAGCTGTTGCGCATGAACATGTGGGAGTTTTTTAATTTTCAAAATTGTATGACTTTAATTAATGCTATAAATTCTAGGTCCAACCCTTTTTATACATTCATTTACTTTATTGTTTAGTGGTGTGTAGTATTCCCTTTTATATCCATACTACATTTTTCATTATCAGTTCATCTGGTGACAGATGACAACATGGTTGATTCCAATTCTTTGCTGTGAGTAAAGCATCAATGAACATGGAGTACAAATGTCTCTATGGTAGGATCTAGAGTACTTTAGGTATAAATGCCCAGGAGTTCAATAGCTGAGACATAGGGTAGTTATATTAAAATTGTTGAGAAATGTTAGAACTGAATATTGGAAATGTCTTTATTAAACTGTACTGATCATCAACACTGAATAAGGGTTCCCTTCTTCATATCCCCTCCAACATTTGTTATCAGATTTGTTGATGACAGTCATCCTGACTGGGGGTGACAGGATATCTCAATGTCCCTGGTAGCTATGGATATTGAACACATTTTTTTCAATAGTTATTAGCCATCTGTGTTTTTTTTTTTTCCTTTGAAACATGTCCTTTCATTCATTTGCCCTTTTCTTGACTCACGGTTTTATTTCTTTGGTATTTGATTTCTGCATTTCTTTGCAAATTCTGAATATTAGCTCCTTATCTGAAGTGTAGCTGGCTAAGCTTTGGAACGCTGCTGTGAGCTAGCTGTCTTACTGTTTGCTTTACTATATAGAAATTTTTTATTTTCATGTAGTTCCAGGTCTCTGATTCAGGTTGGTTCCAGTCCTCTTGGCGATGTATTCCAAAAGTTCTTGCCTACTCCAATATCTTGAAGGTAACTCTGTGTTTTCTGAAATTAAGCTTATTTTTTTTTTTGTGCTAAGAAGAGGGAATGGGTTGATTGGGGAACAGGGGGAGGGAAGAGGGCTTATGGGACTTTCGGGGAGGGGGGGGATCCAGAAAAGGGGAAATCATTTGAAATGTAAATAAAGAATTTATCTAATAAAAATAAAGATAAGAATCTAATTGTATTCTGTGAGTAAAAGTTCAAATTTGCTAGCACAACTTATCGAGTAGGCTAGCCACTTTCCAGTGTATGGTTTTTGTCTTGTCACCTTTGTCAAAAACTAATTATTTTTTTATTTCTGATGCCTCTATTCTTTTTCGTTGGTCGACCTGTCAGTTTTTATACCAATAGCAGGCTTTTTAAATCCCTGTAGCTCCATAGTGTAGTTTGAAGTTGGATATTGTAACTCTTTCATGCCATAGGAAAGTAATAGTTTGAATTCTTCCATTCTCATTGTTATCCCTTTGATGTCATTCTCTTGTCTAATTGCTGTATCTAAGACTTTTGGTACTATGTGGAATAAGAAATGGAAGCTAATATCTTGTCTCATTCCTGACTCTAGAATAAATTCTCCATCCATCTCCATTTTTCATAAGGTTGACTATAGGTTTGCTGTATATAACAATTATTCTAAGGCATGTTCCATCTTTCTAGAAGTCTATAGAACTATTGCATGTATACAATTAAATAGAACTTATATTGTCCTTTGTATCTAAAACATGATTTGCTGTTACTGGCTTGGGGAGAGTCTGAGGAAATTTGGTCTTCCTTACATTTGATAGATACTCCTCCCAAGGCATGGCATGGCTTCCAAGCATTTCCCATCAATTTGGAGATGAGCATTCCTGTTCTTGTAGCAGATATGCCTCTTTAAATATGTATCCACACCAAATGGTTGTTTGTCTTCATTCTTCAGCTTAACTATGGGTTAGAATAGTTTGTCATCTAGTTCACCTCACAGCCAGTACTTTGCTGGTTTGTTAGAATTCTCTGTCTTTACATTACTTTTCACCAGCACCTCCCACTATGCAAAAGGATTTTGTTTTAAAGCTACAGGAACTTTGACTTGACATGCCATTTGCTAATTCACTCCTGAAAATTATGAACAGAACAGAAGGGAAAAAATAAAGCCACCGTCATTCTAGAGATTGCCCTGTGTGATAGTAAAGCTTCTGTCCAATTGGGTGGTAATGGGAAGCCATAGTGTTTAAGAATGTCTAATTTGAGGAGACTAAAGGTCATAAATTGGATTACAGCAATTCTATACTTATTAATTGCAATGGGATACTGTTTAACAATGTTGACTGATAAGACTTTTAGAAAATCTTAAGTGGGTTCTGGTATCAGTTTCTAAGGCAGGGTAGTAAGTCCTTGGAGAAAAATAGTTTTTGTTTGGGTAAAGAACATTAAATAAGTAGATTGTAGCAGATTAAAGATTATTATTCTACTAGTAGATAAGAATATACTAAAAGATAATGATTAAATAAAGAAGATTAAATATATAGATTTATATTTGGAAGGCTTGTGAACTCCATTGCAAGATGTTGTCATTATTCTATGGCCCAGACCAATTGTATATTTTCTTTGTCATATTTCTTAGCATTGACATATTTAAATGTTTTTGGAGAATAGAAAATATCATCATCATAGTGAGTGTACAAGTTTCTTGTCCCTTGGAAAATGAATATAGAAATGATTATCTCCACTCTGTTGAGATTGATGATGAGCTTAGAGAATCAGATGAAGAGGATTCTTCCAGCCGCTTTTACAATGAGTAGCCAATATTCTACCTTTATGAGTACCAAAATGTTTCTTTTCTTAGCAATTAGAACTTAGTCACTCAAATCACTCCGATGTCTACACATGAGCATCATTAGACAATAAGGGACAATACCAGTTGCTCTAAATTTTTGCCAATCAAAGATAATAGGACCTGGCAGAATAATCAAAGCATATTGCAGTGCGTTAAAACTTCTATGGAGACAGATGAAATCTGAAATTAAATAATACTGACACTGGGATTACTGCACAGTAAGCAACATATTAGCTAAATTGACACAAAGGATGGACACTAAAAATCACTAAGCAACCAGAGTATGCATCTCTCTGCATAGCAAAGCAGATGTACACTGTGATGAAAATCATGAGAGAGATGATACAGGGGTGAGGGCCTCATTATAGAAGAATGACAGAAATGATGGTTTCCAGAAGAAAATCAATAAAAAGAAGAGAGATAACAGAATAAATCATCTTAGCAAATTGTTCTGAAATGAAGTCTGTGGAATGGAGGGTTTTCAGACTTCTAAAGTATGTTGACAAATAAAAGATATACATATACCATAAAATTTCTAAAATTAATGGATTTAACAATATGTTTGTATTTTTTAGATACCAAACACAAATACATGTTACCCAAAAAGAGAGGGTCTCATACTTGCATTGTTGTTACTCACAAAGAAAGAGGTATATGCTTGCATCATTAGTACATAGTGTGGTGGGTTGAATACAAGCATACCCCATAGCCTCATATATCTGAGTGTTTAGGCACTAGGGGTTGGAACTCTTTGAAAGGATTAGAAGGATTAGGAGGCATAGTCTTGTTGAAGGAAATGTGTCAGTGGGGGCTGGGCTTTGAGGTTTCGAAAGCCCAATTCAGGCCCAGTTTCAGTCTATCTGCTGCCTACAGATCAGGGTGCTGCTCTCAGCTACTCCTCCAGACCCATGCATGTGTGCTTGCATGCTGTCATTCTCCCCACCATGATAATAAGTCTCTGACACTGAAATCAAGCCCCTGATTAAATGCTTTCTTTGATGAGAATTCCATTGGTTATAGTATTCCTTCACAGCAATACAACACTAATCTACATAGCTTTTACTACATTTTATTATATATAATATTATGTACAGTTTAAGAATTTTCTGGTCAGCTAAGATGTAACTTATTTTATAATTGTAAGAATTATGAAAACCCATCACCTAAATATCTGAAAAATGTCTGAAAAAGTACTTGAAAACAAAAACCCTAATCAGATAAAGGAGTACCCTAAAGCTATGATGAAGAGGATGAAGGAGGAAGCTGATGCTCATCCTTCATCCACTGAGCTCTTGATCTCTTCATCAATCAGTCTTTTTGAATAAAATTCTCTTATGTTATTTAATGCTAGACTTCAAACTCTTAGAGTTGAGATATCACAATGCAAGGAGTGTAAAGACCTATCAAATTTCTTTTAAAGTTTTCATCATTTTTGTTGTTATTTTTATGAAAGATATAGTAAACCAAATCAAAAGTTGTCATGGTTAGACAGTATATCATCTAATAGTTAGTCTTTGTAAAAGAATATTGATGTTACTGTATCTGACCGGGAGAGTAACAAAGTTGATAAACATTAGTGAAATAGAAAGCTATGTTGAAAGAAAAAAACAAAAAGAAAAAAATCTGATAAAAAGAAATTAGAATCCAGTGAAAGAGGAACATATGCTATATACAAATGAATGGACACTAATTAAATAATGGGCAGCAAGTTCTGCAGCTGCATGAACTGAGTATCAGAAATCATGCACAAGCAATACAGAGTAGGTCATGGGCACAGGCAAAGCAAAATCCCTGTCATGTAAAATGGAATTCTCAGTTGAGTTTATGGAATATTAAAGGTAGCAGATTATGTTATTTTATCTAGTGTGCTCACAGGCAGCATACAACCATAGAATGAAAACATGCTAGAAAAATTGTATTTATGCATGTCTGGTGGAAACAAAGAAAATGGGTCATAAAATCTAAAAAAGGAAAACCATTTACTTACTCTAATTAGGGTACATGTTTAGACAAAATAGGACTGGAATCTATATGCATATCTGCATATGTATGCATTGACCACCTACTCAAAGACCCTCTCAGAGCTGCTCCGAATGTAACTGTGTTGACATCTCACTTTACATAAACATTGGTGGGAATCATAGTTTAAAGCTCTAACTGAGTCACAGTTTACAGGATTAACATAAAAGTTACAAATCATCACACAATATAACCAGCTGTCATTGCCTATTGATCTACATGTGATGCTAAACTCCTCAAACTCAAGGGAAGAAATGATTTTGCTTCAGAGTTAGAGTTAGCATAGCTAAAAGAGAACTCTTCATCCATTCAACATTTCTTTTGTTTATGATATGCAAGTTATTTAGTTACCTTTATCTGTAAAAAATGTTAACATCATGGGAGAAGAAAAACAATTTATTTATCTGAAATGCTTGGCTACTTTAATAGACATAATGATGAGATGAGAGAGAGAGAGAAAAAGAGAGAGAGAGAGAGAGAGTGTGTGTTTCTTCTCATTATGGTTTACCTGTGAGTATGTTTCTTTAAAGTGAATGCATTTAATTTACATTAACTAAGATATAATGCCCCCAAAGGTGTTTTAGAATACCAAGAGGGGGAGAAGGTTAACTCATTCATATTCATGAGCCGTATGACAACTGAAATAGGAGTCATGAGCAAGAAAGGGGAATAATGAAAAGCAGAAGGTATTCTTGCAGACATCACAATGCACATAAAACAAAAGCAGAAAGCATATATAGATCATATAGCTTGGCCTTTCTTCATATGTCCCGGAAGCTATATTTCTAAAGAAGATAAAGGAAAAGTAAATAGCAGTAAGATATGCCAGACGCATACCATTTTCAGTATTCAGAAAGACCAAGTGGCAATGGCACAGGCATTCTTCTGAGAGGCAGAGGATGTCGACTGTCTTCCCTACGGCTGCCAGCTTGACAAACAGCCATGTAAGCAACTCATCTCACTGGGTCTTAGTTTCTTTAACTGTTAAATGATAGGGTGGCACCAGAGGAAACCATACTTCTTTTTAATCCTGAAATAATTATGGTCACAATGCCATAGCTAAGTAGAGACATGGTGACTGCCTTTAATTATTGGTGGTGTCACTCTTGCTTGGCCCATGTGGCACTTGTTTACTTTTGGCCATATCCATGACAGAACAATGGCCTGCCAGGTCAAGAAAAAACTCATTGAACCTTTCTTGTACTTGCTACTGAGATTTCTTTCCAAAGTACAGTAACAGTCATTTTTTTTTCAATCACTTTGTCATTGACAAGAGTTTCCTCCTCTAATGAGTGTTAGTGAGCAGATTCAGAAAGACATTCTCAAATGCAGTGTCCCCACCTTCAAAAGCCACCTGAAAGATAGGTTTGCAAAATAGAGATGGATTAGTGACATTCTACATTTATAGTTTCTTTCCCTTTGGAAGGTCAAATTCTGACAAAATACTTGGTTTTCATTGTGAGGAAATCTACAAATGCAGGGATACACTAGATCCTCTGCTCTGATTAAAATTACTCAGGAATGTTAGAAAAACAAATTCTTTCTTTCATTTTCCTTTTTTTAAAAAAAAAATAAAACCACAGTATAAACCAAAACAAGGCAATTTTTCTAGGCATAACTTAAATGAGATGTGGGAATATGATTCAATCTAGTTGTGCTGGTTGAGTTTTGTTTGTTTTTTTCAACTTGATACAACCTGAGGAGATTTTGACTGAGAAAATGAGTCCATCAGATTTGCCTGTAGTCAGGCCTGTGGGGGCATGTTCTTCATGGTTGATGGCTGACGTGGTTGGGCTCAGTCCATTGTATAAGATGCCATCACTGGGCAGGTGGTCCTAGTGAATGCAGGAAAGCCGGCAAGTGTTGAGTGACAGGCCAGTAAGCAAAGGTTGTTCATGGTGTTTCCGTCGTAGCCTCTATCTTCTTGCACTGAGCTCCTGTCTTAGATTCCCCTGATGATGGAATCTAAGTTGTAAAGTGAAATAAAACATTTTCTTTCTAAGTTGATTTTGGTCATGGTGTTTTATCAAAGCAATAGAGGGCAATCTAAGATGGTAGTTATTATCAAGACTTAAAAAATGATAAAAGTGAGCACTTACTGAAGGTAGTGGAAGGTGCATGCCAATATCTGTCTGTCTGTCTGTCTATCTATCTATCTATCTGAAAATACATAACCTAGTAGTTATCTGGTAGTATCCAATAGTAATCTAGAAAGAAGATGTCATGATACCCCCAATCCCTTTGTAGATAAAGAAAGCAAAAGCAAGAGCTCAATGTCCCCAGATGACAGTGCGAAGTTTCCTCCAAACCCTAGTGCACAGTGGAAGCAAGGCAGGGTGGATGGTGAGTAAATCTCAGCTGGAGGTCAACATGCAGAAGAATGCAAATTGACCCATCCTTATCTCCTTGCACTAAGCTCAATTCTAAGTGGATCAAAGATCTCCACATAAAACCAGACACACTGAAACTAATAGAAGGGAAACTAGGGAAGAACCTTGAACATATGGGCACAGGGGAGAATTTCCTGAACAGAACTCCAATAGCTTATACTCTAAGATCAAGAATAGACAAATGGGACCTCATTAAATTACAAAGTTTTTGCAAGGCAAAAGACACCGTCAAAAAGACAAAGCGGCAACCAACTAACTGGGAAATGATCTTTACCAACCTTACATCCGACAGAGGGCTAATATCCAAGATATACAAAGAACTCAAGAAGTTAAACTCCAGAGAGGCAAGTAACCCTATTAAAAAATGGGGTACAGAGCTCCACAAAGAGTTCTCACCTGAAGAATATCTAATGGCTGAGAAGCACCTAAAGAGATGTTCATCATCCTTAGTCATTAGGGAAATGCAAATCAAAACAACCCTGAGATTCCATCTCACACCAGTCAGGATGGCTAAGATCAAAAACACAGGAGACAGCAGTTGTTGGCGAGGATGTGGAGAAAGAGGAACACTCCTCCACTGCTGGTGGAATTGCAGGCTGGTACAACCACTCTGGAAAGCAGTCTGGCGGCTCCTCAGAAAACTGGGCATGACACTTCCGGAGGATCCGGCTATACCACTCCTGGGCATATACCCAGAGACTTTACCTGCATGCAATAAGGACACATGCTCCACTATATTCATAGCAGCCTTATTTATAATAGCCAGAAGTTGGAAAGAACCCAGATGTCCCTCAACGGAGGAATGGATTCAGAAGATGTGGTATATTTACACAATGGAATACTACTCTGCAATTAAAAACAATGAATTCACGAAATTCCTAGGCAAATGGTCAGAACTTGAAAATATCATCCTTAGTGAGGTAACCCAATCACAAAA
Organism: Tokudaia tokunoshimensis; assembly: GCA_036184795.1. Taxonomy (NCBI): domain Eukaryota; kingdom Metazoa; phylum Chordata; class Mammalia; order Rodentia; family Muridae; genus Tokudaia; species Tokudaia tokunoshimensis. The sequence continues at coordinate 56,600,357 of BTHU01000013.1, read as the reverse complement.
GATCACACATGGTATGAAGTCACTGATAAGGGGATATTGATCCAGAATCTCAGAATACCCTAGACACAATCAGCATATCAATAGATTTCTAAAAAGATGGAAGGAGAGACCCCTGGTCCTGGAAAGACTGGATGTAGGGGAACGCCAGGACAGAGTAATGAGAGGGGGTTGAACGGAGAAAAGAGGGAGGGAAGGGGGCTTATGGGACTTTCGGGGAGGGAGGAAACGGGAAAGGGGAAGTGATTTGGAATGTAAATTAAAAAAATAAAATAAAATTAAATTAAAAAAAAAAAAAAAAAAAAAAAAAAAAAAAGGAGTTCCTTTGGCTCTTATAGGTGGTTGTTAGTAAATTCTATGCAAATTTCTGGTGGCAAGCTTTTTTACATGACTATGGCAAACCAAGAGATATGCATGGAAGGTTTCACACAACCTGTACAAAGTAGTCTGTAGCTGAGTTTACATTCCTCAGCTTTCCGTTCTAGTACCTAGAAAATTATCCAATGTAGGTACGGTCAGCACTCTATATTTAATCCAATGAGTTGATATTTTGATTGTGTGGATGGAAAACACATTTTAATTCAAAACCTCTGTGCTTTAGAACTCAGTTGTGTTCTAGAAACATCTAGTTGATGTTTTTGAAATTTCCTGCTGTGATCCAAATGCTAAGAGCTGAATTGACACTGCCCTTTAAGCATGCCGAGAAGAAAGAGATTTACTACATTATTAACACACATTTCAACAAATTGGTTTGCTTGTCATTTGATCTATTTCTCATTAAAACTTTTTATGTTTCATTTGAGGGGGAAAAAGTCCAAACCAGAAGCCACATGGGTTCCCTTTTCAGCCTAACATGTACTTTTCTAAAATAACAAGAGTAATGAAGAAGTTTGTGTGAGTAGCATAAAAAAGGTCAGTTAATTGGCAGGGAGTACTTCTTTTTATAGTAGGCTGCGTGTATAAATGTTGACTTAGGAGCCCACCAGCTAGACTAAAGAAAGCTGAGTATGTTATATTAAAAGTTTGATGACTTTGATTTTCTAAAATATTCCTAAACCACACCCATCTTCTTCTGAAAGTACAGCCTTCCATTTGGCTTCGGTACAGAATGGTTGCTTTCTGACTGTATCTTTTTCTTAGGTCAGAATTTAGTGCACACTGCTCAACCCAGACAGGCCTAGACTGAACATTTGTGAAAGCTGCCAATCACTGCTTACATCAGAATCAAATAAATTCATTTATTTCTGTAAATCTTCTCTTGATTCCCTCCGAGCATTTTTGTTAACACCCTTTGGCTTTATGATTTACAATTAAATTTTATTTTTTAAATAGAGGTTTACAAAGAATATTCTTTCTGTAACATTTCAAAATGGAAGGCTCATATGGAAGCATAAGATTTATAAGTGACAGGTAATTTGTTTTTCTGGAAGAGAAAACACCCAACAGTCTATAATAATCTAAACATACACATAATAGTGATAGTTAAAATTTATAAACTTCTATGCTTTATTAATATAATTTACTGTTTACCGCTTATTTTTAAAATATGCTAAATTGTGATAATGCATTGTGCAATGAAAGCAAGTGAGAGTTTGAATTGTGTACTTTGTTAAAATATGGAAGATGTTTTCAGCAAACATGGTCCGCCAACAATCATGAAAATGTGGAGACAACAGGGTGCTCATGAGACCTTACTTCAGACACTAATGTATTTACTGATTTTTTTTATTTGCACAATAAGCTGTGTCTTGATATGCTGTGTTCAGCTGATATCCATCTGAAGCCTTCTCCTTTCTGACAGGAAATGGAGGAGCTGTGGATATTGGGGAGAGGAGACATGTTGAGGGGATTAGGAGGAGTAGACAGAGGGGGGCATCTACTCAAGATATATTGTATAAGAGAAGAATAAATAAAAAAAGGAAAAAGATGAACAATAAAAAAAATTATTTGGAATACAAAGAAGATAAAGTTAAGGAGACAACTTACTGGAAAATACATTGATAGATGATTTGAAAACCTATTTATTATTCTTTAGAGTTATCTTACTATTTTAAAGTACTTTTACTCATAATTGATGTATAAAATGATATAAAATACTAGCTAAAGAAGAGATACATTGGTTTGGCTTAAAACCCTGTTGTCTCTGTCACGTCCTCAGCTGTGGTTGAGTAATCTCATTAATTTACATAACAAATTAAGGGGAAAGCTGAAGTCTAAATTTAAGCTGCTCTGAGCCCTTTCTTTCCTAGGTACCACTCACTCCAAGTACCTGCCGCCAGCCTGCCTATGCTGCTGATTTCTGAGGTTATATGGCTCAAGAAGCATATGATGCTTAGACCCCCACGGTGTGAGCTTGGAAAGAAAGACAACATGGCTTGATGCAGCAGATAACTGTGGTAAGGTTGGGATACTTAGGCTGCTTTGCAAGAGAAAACTATTCACAAGAAGGTAACAGGTGCACTGCTTTGACCTAAGACAGAGGTACACTAGTGATCGTCCAAGCTACTTCAGGACCAGAATATTGACCAGTGTTGCCAAATCTGCCCGAAAGGAAGGTCATTAACAGAAAAAGCACACAGCAGTTCAGCTGAAGTTCAGCAGTCCAATTGTAGCATTGATTTGGCTCCCAGATGTCTGTTCATTATCTCTAATCTATCACAGCAAATTCAGAAGGAAGTAAAATGAAGTGGTAGAGAACCATTGCTTTTGAAAATGAGAGGTTATGGGTAACTTTAAGTGGTAGAGCCAGATACCAAAGTATATGATCCAAGGACGAAGTAGGATCGGAAGTCTGATTTTAGCCAGCAATGTGCAACTTTGGAAAGTACCTCAGGCATTGGCAAGGACTATCTCAGGAAGGCTATAGATGGTTACCCACAGCAAGAGATGGCTAGGCTAAGTACTGAGGGTCTCTGTTAGATACTCCAAGGAGCCTACAATACACACCCCTTTGTCATTGTAAATCAGAAATTGAGATAAAGAATCCAAAGCAGTCTTCAATGGAGAAGTTGGGGCTTATCTTCTTGCTGGTTTGTAGGTGACTTATGAATTGCCATCCACCCCCACCTTGTCAGTCATCTGACAGGCCTATACGTTATCCATATTTCATTAAATACCTTAGCACTGGAAGGGAAGGGAAGTTGTTAGTTAAGGGCCAGTGACTCCATCCGTTAATCAACAGCTGGGAGGCTGTGTTTGTGTTTGTGGAAGACATGAATCATACACTATTGTGATTTGAGTGGCAGCTGCTATGCGGAATCATAGCACAGACACAAAAGGATGCCCAAGTGGGCCCTGGAATTAGATAGAGATGATAGACAGAGGCATAAGCAGCCTGAGCTTCAAAGACTGAAAGATGGTGGAACTTCCTGAAGCTTGTGGGGGAAGAGGAGACATTTTTATGGAACTAAGGGTCCATCTCAAGCAGAGTAGAGGTAGATCAGTGGGCTGCCACTCTAAAGTCACCAGCCTCACCAGGAGAAGCACTGTATGCAAACCCAAGGCAGGATAGACTCCTTCTGCATGCCCCTATTAGGCTTTCCATTTTATCCTAATGAAAAATGTGTGGCTTTCCCACTGCCAACCAACAGTGACTCAGGCTTCACAGTTTGCATGACTGACTTTCTGTTCTTTGCTTCAGTTCAGTCGCTCAACAAATATTTATGGAGGCCCTACAATACGCCATATGGTATATTTTTCTATTTTGTTAAACATTTTCTGACAAGAAAAATAATATTTACTCTTTGGAAAAAAAAACCTATATGGAAGAAAAGTAAAATATTAAATTATTAAGTGTTTCTTGAGTATGTTCCACATACCAGGCTCTTCAGTCACAAGGAAAATAGACATTGCTCTACAAAATTTAAATGCAGTAAAAGGAACTCAAGCCTCTGCCACCCACTGCCTCCCTCAAAACAGCCCTCTGCCAGGTAAACACTGGGTAGCTTTGTGTCGTTTTTGCCAATTTCCTTTCCAGATTTAATAACTAGGAGGAGTTTTTCTTTTATTTTGATTATTATAGTTTTCCTTTTTGGAAGTGCTGGGGACCAGACACAGGAACATATGCATGCTCGACCAACTCACCCTATCATGTAACCTTTCTGGTAAGCCATGACTGGAATACCGTCCATGCTATGTTCAGAAATGAATTCTGAGGTTTTAGACAAAATGTCTGGCCCCCACAAAGAGAAAAAGTAAGGAGCTATAAATAAAATTCAAATATTCCTTTTATTATATATCTCTCCTTTTTAAAATTCAAAGCTGTGTAATTGAATAGGTATATTTACATGAAGTAAAATACACTCATTAGTTTTTTAGGTAGTGAAGACTGAGTGTCTCCTTTTAGCACATGCATTCTAAAGCCTGACTTACTCACCAAAGTAGATTCCCACAGAAACCTAATGTTTTAGGAACGCATAGGTAATAGCTAATAATGTATAGCTTTTCAAGATCAAAGAATTTCATGTTTTAGAAAAGGATAATAAAACTCCAAAAGGAAAAGAGAAAGAAAGAGAAGGATGGTTTCAGCTGGTTTAATAGGTGACTGGCAGATTTCTTGGTCCCTCCTGTATCATATGGGAATTTTTATGGCACAAAAGCATTCACCTTCTGCTGTCTTTTTTGTGAGGAAAGACACCAAGTGTGCATGTACATACGTACACATACACATACATATATGCACATATACATCATATATATACATATATATGTGTGCATGTATATGTGTGTGTATGTATAACATGAAATTAAATTGCATGTAGGATCTAGGATCATAGTGTCAGGCACACACGTTAATATTTTCATCATAACCTTGGTACCCTTTATTTTATTTAACCTTCTGTTCACTGATTTGTCTCATGTTACTGCAGAGGGATGTTAGAAGTGTCTAACATTAGGTATTACAATTTATGATAGAGAATGACTTAAAGATAAAATCGAATGTTCTTATTTAAAGTGACATGAGCTTGGGGTGCAACATTATATTGGTATTTCTCTCCCCAGCACTTAAACTGTTACCCTGCAACTTTGTACACTTTCCTCTTTTCCCAAATACCATGTAAAATCCAACATAAATTGGAGTTGAATCTACAAATTTCTGTTTGTTGCTCTAAGAGTGGCACTCCATGGTACATTCATACAAGAAACACCATGACCAAGGCAACGTACAAAAGAAAGCATTTATTTGGGCTTAGAGATTCAGAGGGATGAGTCCATCATGTGGAAAAACATGGTAGCAAACTACAGGGCTAGTGCTAAAAAAGAAAGCAGAGAGTGCACATCCTGCATTGCACGCGCGAAACAGAGAAAGACAAATTGAAGTGACTCATGCTTTGAGTCTCTTACATCCTAACCCCAGGGATATACTTCCTCCAGCAGGATAAAACCACTCAAATCTCCCAAACTGTTCCACCAAGTGTGGACCACGTGCTCAAAAAAGAGCCTATGACTGACACCCACCACACAGGGGCATGAAGGTCATATGAATCCCTTCAGACAAGACACTTATTGGGTATGTACTACTGTATCTGTAGTCCAAGATGTCCTGATAAGTATTAAATAGGTAGGAACTATGAAAATACTAAAAGGGAGCTTGGGGATACTTCAGTCAATAAAAACCTGGCCTTAGATATGATTCCCAGGGCGGCCATGGTGTCATGCACTTGTAATTCCAGCACTGGGCAGGAAGAGACAGGAACATCCCTGTGGCTTGTTAAACAGGCATCTGAGTCAAAAATCACAGTCAATCAGAAACCCTGACCCAAAATAGCAACACTTTTGGGAAATCACATCCAAAGATATCCTCTGGCTTTCACATGGCACAGCTGTACATACATGGGGACACACACACACACACACACACACACACACATCTGTATATACACACAGAACACAGACAACACTGGTGACAAACAACTACATCTTTTCAATGCAGAACTGATTAACGTTGAACATTTCTTTTTTAAGTAAGGCTCACAAAACTTTCATGAAAGGAACATAATAGTAAAAATGCATAGCAAATCAATGGAAATAGGCCCTACAGTGACACAGCAAAAGTATCAAAAGGTTCTGTTTTAGTTACTGCCAGTGGAGACTTCCTTAAATGTTGAAGATGCTTCCCAGAGCGCTTTCAGAAGGAATCCTGACATTGCCTCAGCTTCTCCCACTCCTCAGAAGACAACCCAACTTTGATGGCAGGGAGCAGAAGGCACGGAGAGAAGACTGTCTCTTTGCCCTCTATGCTCTGTTCCCCAGCACTCAAAGGAAAGGTTAATTTTTTCAGGAGTAGGAGTATAAATTTTCTCTTACACTTGTTTGTGTTTCTAAAGCAAAATGTAATGGGAAACAGCTGTGACAACCATTCTTTACCTATTTGTACATTTATTTTAAACCCTTACATATCAAAAAAAAACTAGCTATGCATACAACCAATAGCAACAATAAGCTTATAGAGAATCTTGTGGAGGGAGTCAGGAGGATAAACATTGAAATTAGGAATGTCCCACTCAAACAGACAAATCTGAGCCCTGGAGTTTAGAAAGGATTTTCAGATGGGAAATTCAAGAGACTCTGTGTTTGTGTGCACATATCTATCTGTGTGTGCATGCTCGTGCATGTATATGAGCATCTTTGTTCATGAGTGTGTGTGTGTGTGTGTGTGTATGTGTGTGTGCAGACACATGCACACACATGTACATCCATGCTTGTGTTCTCAAGGTTTCCAAGGACAGAGTTCTGAGAATGTAAACAATCTGAATTTTCACAGATGAGCAGGATCCCTTGGAAACCTTCCCTGAGAATAAATACAAACCAATGTTCCATCAGCACTGGGACTTTAGGTGTGGGACGTTTATCTAAGTTTTCAGCAGAGGTGCCTGAAGAACAAATTGAAGAACACATGTGTAAGTTAGAAAAACATCCTTGGCTACATAAACACAGCAAACTTGCTTGATGGGTACAGACTCGAGGAAGCTTGGATGCACAGTGTGGATTTTAAATTTAATCCAGCCTCTGAGACATGCCAGACAGGAGTAAATAGGGCAAATTCTGGTGAAAGACAGATGTGGCCCTGAGCTTTTTCTTTTATGTGAAACTCAGAGTTAGATCACCACTTGGAACTTCAGTCTCATCTTTAAACTGGAGGGGATAACAGCAGTTATTTTAAAGAGTGGTTTCTAATCAGGCATGTAGATTATGTCAGGTCCTTATATGTAAAAATAATCCTTTCGCAGGAACTGTATAGTCAGTCTGAGAGAAAAGAGTTACCAATATGATTTTACAAGAATTCCCTGATTCCTTCTCCTTGTGTGGAAACTAATTTATCCTTAAAAAAATGTGTTGGACAAGCTCCTTCTGTAACTACTGGTAACATAGTAAACGATTGACAACATAGTGGATAAATCTTGAATTAATTTTCGGGGCTAAGTTTTAAAAACATATTATAAATTAACTAAAATAAACCTTTCTTTTCTTCTTCCTTTTAAAGAATATCATTATTCAAACCCAAAGGTCCAATTCTGCACAAGAACTAGTTAGAAATATGACCACTTCTAAAAGTTTTATATTTTACTCTTTATCCCCCTGGAACCCCCAATTTTTCAAATAAAATCAAATATATTTCTCTTAACCAGGAGATGGGCTTTGCTATGCAAAGACTCTGATTCTGCCAAGGGAGTTTTCTTCAAAGCATTACCCCATGCTCAGCCAGCACCAAGCAGAACCTGAAGCTCTAAGGGTCTGACTAAATTTAGAAACCACAATGTTCAAGTGCTTCTAAATTTGACAGAGAGAGCCAGGAGCTAGCCAAAACTGGATATCAAACGATCTTTTCTATTATCACAACATATCGGATGAGATATTATTTTCCTAAACTTAGAAAAGCTTCAGCAAGCAACCAAAGACCCATGAATTAAGAGTCAAGTGTCGATGTGCCAGACAGACAGACAGACAGACAGACAGACAGAAAGAAGGAAAGAAAGAAAGAAAGAAAAGAAAAGAAAAGAAAAGAAAAGAAAAGAAAAGAAAAGAAAAGAAAAGAAAGGAAAAAAGCAAACAAACACACACATTGCCCTAGGTATTATTCTGGAAGATTTTTCTAATAATATGTGAAATATAATGTATCAAATCTATTAATAAGAATAGAGAAGAATGAATACTCTTCCTATCAAGCACACCATTTCTATGGCAGGAAGTCTACCATGGGGTGTAATATAACTAAGGTGAGCTGTGTTTGGAGCAATTCATATCACAGAACTGAATTTTTAGCCCACCTCACATCAAATCTGTGCTTTTCTACATAATGGTACACGGTGACATTGTTAAAATTGATGGTGGTATTTGCCAATTTCAGATTAAATTACCTGAAATTTTCTGTTTTAAATATTGTATAAATGTATGGGTGTAACATATGGGAACCTGGCCATGATGTGTATTGTTTATGGGGGTAGGAGGTGGTCTTCTAGTGCCATGATGTGTGAATGTGTGTGCGTGTGTGTGTGTGTGTGTCTGTGTGTTTGTGTGTGTGTTTGCTCTATAGATATACCTTTTTTGGTGTTATTAAGTGCACTAGTAAAACCTACTAATTTTTTATAGGACAAAATTTCAGGAAAAAAATCAGATTCATTCTTAATATCCTAGTTCCATTTAAAAATATTGTGATACAATTACTTCCGAGAAATAAAGACACACTGATGCATATAATCTTCATTTTCATTGCAGTAGAAATACAGGTATAGATTTCTTAAGGGTGCAATGTAAAAAGCTCTAAAGTTGAAAGCAGGAGACAATTTTATTAATATAGAAGGGATCTGGGCAAGTTATTTCAGAGGGAAGGAACATGTTTTCGGAGAGAAAGAAATGTCCATTTCTAAAACCACTTAATATCTTCAGCTACTATGAGACCTATTTTCGTCTCCCTGTGTGGTTCTCAGCCCTTGGACTGGTGCTCAGTACCACAGCTCAGCCATGCTAAAATAGTGTGGAGGGGTTTTCACTTCGGATCTCTGCAACCGGATGCGCTGAAGCAAACATCAATAACAGACTAATTTTAAAATGCTAGCTGTTCTCCAAGTCATATCATCAACAATCAGTACAATTTCAGAATTTTATGAAATGTTTACTGAAATCTAGATGTCAGAAAGTTAACTCTTTCCCCAAGTATACTAAATAAATATTTGTGTGTAGAAACCAATAAAGGTTAGACCAACTAGCTTTGTCATGTTGTATGATGGACAGCCTGAAATTCTGCCATTTCTATTGTATATCTGCTTTCCTTCTGAAATAATTGGTCACAAGATTCCATGAATATTAACATGCCAGTGAATCAGGTTTAGATCGGAGCTTTTCAGGAGAGCAGCACCATGTCTTGGTTTTTCCCAGTGTTTACTTAGGTCTAAGTTTCCCATGCTCCATTTGTGTAATTGCTGAGTGGCTGGAAGTAATTACAGGACATTCTTTATTGTCTACAGGTGTGTTCATTTTTGTTTGACTCTTAAGAAAAGTATGTCGATGGTTTCTAATCTCAAGGGTCATATGATTGTATTGTAGTGATTTGTTTTTTTAACAATTCAGAGAGGAAGCATAATGACACTATGTCCTGAGACAACTGGCATTAGTAGAATCTGGGGTGTACAGCTGTATAAATGCTTACAACTTGATTTTATTCATCCAATCAGTGTTACAAATTATGCCTCTAGGGCTCAGACAACACAGCAGGTTTACAGCATTCAATAATATCTGTTGAATAATAAATAAAAATTAACATTGGAAAGCCAACAAAGTAATGGAGAAAATAAAATAAAATAAAATAAAATAAAAACACATCTCTCTTGATTGGGTTTTGGCAACTTGAAACAAGCTACAGCTATCCCGGAAGAGGAACCCTGTGTGAAGGAAGAAAATGCCTTCATTGGATTAGTTGTTGTTGTTGTTTGTTGTTGCTTTCTTGATTGGATATTTTCTCTATTTGCATTTCAAATGTTTTCCCCTTTCCAGGTCTCCCCTTCAGAAACCCCCTATCCCATCCCCTCTCCCCCCTGCCTCTATGAGGGTGCTCCCCCACTTATCCACTCCTGTCTTCCCACCCTGGCATTCCCCTACACTGGGGCATTGAACACCCTCAGGCCTAAGGGCCTCTCCTCCCACCGATGTCCAACAAGGCCATCCTCTGCCACATATGTGGCCGGATCCATGGGTCACTCCATGTGTATTCTTCGGTTGGTGGTCCAGTCCCTAGGAGCTCTGGGCGGTCTGGCCTGTTGACACTGTTGCTCCCTCCATGGGGCTGCAAACCTCCTCAACTACTTCAGACCCTTCTACTACTCATCGGATTATTTGTAAGCAAGTATATAGGGCATTTTCGTGTTTAATGATTGATGTAATTGGGTTAGCCTACTGAGGGAAATGCCACTCTTGGGCACATAGTCCTGGGTTGTACAAGAAAGGCAAGGAAAGCACTACAACCCCACCCCCATCCCATCTTCAGCTTCAGTTGCTGCCTCTAGGTTTCTGACTTGAGTTCTTGCCCTGGCTTGACTCAGAGATGAACTTATAAGCTGTAAAGTGAAATAACACCCTCACCACACACCCCTCACACTTCCTTTGGTCCTTGTGTTTTATCATAGGCAATAGAAAACAAATGAAAACACCCAACATCTGTTATTGTAAAATTTGTGGACACTGCTTGTGAACATTTGCTAGAAAAAAAATAAATGTCTCTAGACACATAAATGGGCTTAGGTATGGAAGCTAGAACGGATCATTTAAAACTCTGAAATTGAATTCATTCTAAGTTCTCCATTTGTAAGACCAGAGAAGAAAACTTGTACTCAATGTCTTGCCTTTGTACACTGGATATGACAGTAAATCCTAAACTCCCAGCATGTGACAGTCTGAGAGTCAGGGTGATTGCTAACCACTCAAGGCCATTCTGTAGACTACAGTGAGATAGATCTTGTCTCAGTCAACAACAATAACAACAAAATCTATTTTTGTAATGTACTTTTTCAAGAGAAGCTATTCTTGTCAAAATAGTGGAGTGGAGTCTGGAGAGATGGTTCAGCAGTTGTGAACACTCACTGCTTTCCCAGAGAATGCAAGGTTTGTTCCTAAAACAAACAGTGGTCTGTTCAGAAGTACCTATAATAGGACTCCAGGGGACCCGAGGCCTTCTTCTGACATCCTGAAGCACCAGCATGGACTTATGCATAAAATACACACACAAAAGTGAAATTGTTTCTCAAATTAAGTAAACAAAGAAAACTGGTATTGAGAGAAAATGGCTTCAACTTCATGGGCATATACCCAAAAGATGCTCCAACATATAACAAGGACACATGTTCCACTATGTTCATAGAAGCCTTATTTATAATAGCCAGAAGCTGGAAAGAACCCAGATGTCCTTCAAAGGAGGAATGGATACAGAAAATGTGGTACATTTACACAATGGAGTATGACTCAGCTATTAAAAACAATGACTTCATGAAATTCTTAGGCAAATGGATGGAACTAGAAAATATCATCCTGAGTGAGGTAACCCAAAGGAATACACATGGTATGCACTCACTGATAAGAGAATATTAGCCCCAAAGCTTGGAATACCCACATGAAAGTCAAGAAGAAGGAAGACGAAAGTGTGGATGTTTTAGTTTTTCTTAGAAGGGGGAACAAAATACTCACAGGAGGAAATATGGAGACAAAGTGTGGAGAAGAGACTGAAGGAAAGGCCCTCCAGAAACAGTCCCACCTGGGGATCCATTCCATATACAATCACCAAACCCAGACACTATTGCAGATGCCAAGAAGTGCTTGCTGAAAGGAGCCTGATAGGATAGAATCTCCTGAGAGTCTCTGCAAGAGCCTGACAAATACAGAGGCAGATGCTCATAGCCAACCATTGGACTGAGCACGGGGTCCCCAATGGAGAAGTTAGACAAAGGACTGAAGGAGCTAAAGGGATTTGCAACCCTGTAAGAAGAACAACAATATCAACCAACCAGACTCCCCAGAGCTCCCAGGGACTAAACCGCCAACCAAAGAGTACACATGGAGGGACCCATGGCTCCAGCCGCATATGTAGCAGAAGATGACCTTATTGGGCATCAGTGGAAGGAAAGGCCCTAGGTCCTGTGAAGGCTTGATGCTCCAGTGTAGGGGAATGCCAGGGCGGGAAGGAAGGAGTGGGTAGGTAGGGAGTACCCTCATAGAAGCAGGGGGAGGGGGCATGGGATAGGTGGTTTCTGGAGGGGAAAACTGGGAAAGGGTATAACATTTGAAATGTAAATAAAGAAAATATCCAATAAAAGAAAAGAAAAAATAAGCAATAAAAAGCAATTAAAATAAAGAAAGAGCTGAAAATAATTTCTGGACTAACAGGCAGTTGGTAGCTGGTCTAGAAAATCCAAAGCATAAAAGCCAAGGAAAGAGTATCCCCATGAAGCAGACAAAATAAGAAAATAATGAAATATTCCCTGAAGATATTGTTCAAGAATTTTTATAGATGCTTTAATGTTCATGATGTAGCATTTCAAGAAAAAGGGTTATAAATATAGACAAACAAAATTCACTTATGCAAGGATGTGAATCTTAATAAATAACTCATTTCAGGTGTGAACTCTACACTGCATATTTCCAAAAGGGCAGAGCACAAAATGGAATGTAAGTTAAATAAGCATGGCTATGATTTTGTTGATAGGAGGAGAGCAGATACATTACACATTTGACATTGTGGTCTAGGTCTCATTTTTTGTAATCCATAATAGAAAGTCAATGCTATTGGTGATGGGTATTATTATTCAAGGTTAAAGTTTTTTTTTTTAAAAAAGCACTTTTATCACAATAAAATACAAAAATGATTTATTATAGTCTTCCTGCAGCTCTGCTTCACTCAGCCATACACATATTAAAGTTATCCATGAGATCCTGCTAATTAACAATAAAAGAAACTAACATCAAAAACGAATGAACAACAACATAAACCGAATATCATTCTCTGTTTTATTCTCTTGCCAATAGTTATATATAATTTATATTTGTTATATATTTCTCTTTTATTTGCCTCTAATACCCACTGTTTTGTTACAATTTAATAGTTAATTTTGAAGAGCACATAATAGAAAAGTCTAAGAATTAAAGGAAGTTGAAGTATGTGTGTGTGTGTGTGTGTGCGCACACGCGCGTGTGTATGTGTGTGTGTGTGTGTGTGTGTGAATTTGTATGAGACAGAAGAGAGGAAAGGAAAAGAGAGGAGAGGAGAGGAGAGGAGAGGAGAGGAGAGGAGAGGAGAGGAGAGGAGAGGAGAGAGAAAGCATTTAGCTAGTAGCCAAGAGGGTTCTCTGTGTGAAATGGTGCTGGGTGCTGTGAGCAAACAGAAGCATTACTGAAATACAAGGACTAGTTTCCAGGACTGATCATTCAGACGACTGAATTATTTATTGCAACAAAGTCACCATTGATTATCACTAGTCTTTCCCTTTAATCTCATCTTTCACAACCCTTCCAAAATTAGGTGTTAACCACAGTTCTGGTATTCACTTCCCAGTCAAATAAAATGATGATGATGGCGATGATGATGATGATGATGATGAGGAGGAGGAGGAGGAGGAGGAGGAGGAGGAGGAGGAGGAGGAGGATAACATTCTATTCTTTCTTTCATACTAGATTACTGAGTCCTAAACAGTTCTGGATTGACTGACTTTACTCGTCTGTGTGACAATGAAGGCCCTAACTTGCCCAACTATTCAGGGTTCTTAATCATCATCATAATGTCTATCTTAGCTATAGGAGGTTGTTTCTTCAACTTTAAACAGATAATCCTACTGCATTGCCATCTATTCCCATGGTGTTATCTGGGGCTAAGGTTCTTCCCTTCATTCTCCTCTGTCTACCCACTTGCTTTGTGTAGAACACCTCTAGGCTGGGGATAAGCTACTGCAGAGACCAGTCATGTGACTGGTGGGTTCATTGTTAGCTTGCTTCCATGTTCCCACTGAGTAATGCTCTATTTTAAGTCACACCTGTTCATCTGTAACCATCTCTCACAGGGCCCATGCATCGGACATATGCTAACACTGTTGAATTCTGAGTGAAAGATTTAAAATTTGACTATATAGCTCACATGCCTGTATTCATGATAAGTTTGTCAGTGACAGTGACCACAATGCTCTAAAACTAGAGAAGTGTTTCAATTCAAGAAATAGCAATCATTTACTTAAGGTTTCAGACTATTTATAATATTATTCCAAATTTAGAAAAATTCTTCATTCCAAACTTCTTGGCTAATATCCACTTATCAGTGAGTGCATACCATGTGTGTTCTTTTGTGATTGGGTTACCTCACTCAGAATGATATTTTCTAGGTCCATCCATTTGCCTAAGAATTTCATGAATTCATTGTTTTTAATAGTTGAGTAGTGCTACATTGTGTAAATGTACCACATTTCCTGCATCCATTCCTCTGTTGAAGGACATCTGGTTTCTTTCCAGCTTCTGGCTATTATAACTAAGTCGGCTATGAACATAGTGGAACATGTGTCCTTATTATATGTTGGAGAATTTTTTGGGTTTATGTCCAGGAATGGAATATCTGGGTCCTCAGGTAGCACTATATCCAGTTTTCTGAGGAGCCACCAGAATGATTTCTAGAGTGGTTGTATTAGCTTGCAATCCCACCAGTAGTGGCCCAAGATACAATTCACAGACCAAAGGAAGCTCAAGCAGAGGATAGCCTTGTTGGTCATCAAAAGGAGGAGAGGTCCTTGGTCCTGAGAAGGCTCGATGCCCCAGTATAGGGGAATGCCAGGACAGGGTAGAGGGAGAGGGTAGGTTGGTGAATAGGGGGAGGGGGATGGATAGGGTGTTTTTGGAGGGGAAACCAGGAAAGGAGCTAGCATTTGAAATGCAAATAGAGAAAATATCTAATAAAAATAAAAAAAATCAAAACAAATAGAAGTCACACATTAGAATGCCATAACTATGTTAGTGAAAGGAGCCAGAGAAGTCCTGAATGAAGGCATATTGTTTGACAAGGCCATGACTGCATCAAGGACCACCCCAGTGAGTGTGTCAATGCTTTCCACAGGCTAGGCTCAGGGAAATGGCAAAGGCTTTCCTCCTGGTCTGAGTGTGAATATTGCTAGTGTGTGCAGAAACGCCCACCCTGGATGCTTTCTCCTTCAGGATGTTAATGACCTGAAGACTTCTACCATACAGAGATGCTCCTACCAAGATTAGCTGAATCTTTCTCCTTGATTTAGCTATATATAGCCTTGCCTCCTTGATCAGTTGTATATAATAGCCGCTCCTCCTTGTTCAGCTGTATGTAATGAACAGGCTTAGCTTGCCAGGGATGCACTTTCTCCAACAGAGAGCCCATTCCACCCCATCCCAGCTCTTCTTTATATCTTGTCTTCATTTCTTCAATTCTCCAATCACGTCAATCCCTGAAGTGGTCCAAAGATGTAGCATGTTAGAATGAAAAATTAAATATAGAATGGATAGCCAAGACTTGGGATTGTAGACTTAGCTTCAGCCAACAGAATGCTTACTGAGCAAGCCCCTAGACCTGAATTTTTATCCCCAGCAGCCATCTAAAGAACTGAGCATGACAATGTATGACTGTGATCTCATCAGTGAGCGATGGTATAGAGGTGGAGACAGGAGGATCCTTGGGGCTCACTGGGCAGCCAGTCTTAAATGAGTGAACTCCAGTTTCAGTGAGAGATCCTACCCCGCCCCCTCAAATAAGGTAGAAAGCAATTGAGAGAAAAACCCAACATTGATCATTCACATGTGGAGGCACACCCACAAACACATGAACACATACTTACAACCCCATACCACTGCCAAAAATCCAAGCATATAGATAGTCATTCTTTTACTGGCAAGATAATCTGTTGGTTCCTGTAAAATATACAAAGTGGGAAATCTTAATAATTATAGGCTGTGGATCTTTTGATTTTAATGTTCTTCATTATTCTCATTCTATTTCCATTAGCTCTCCATATGAATTAGTCGCAAGGGTGGTCTCCTCCTGGCTACTCATTTTCATTGTCCCTCACAACTCATTCTTGGATTAAATGACAATCTTGAATTCACCTGTGGGTAACTGGGACGGCTCCTCTGGCCTGCTCCTGCCCCCTGCATCAGTAAACTGGAAACCAGGAGTGTTTCCCAACAGACTTGTCCTGCACTAACCAAGTCCCATGTGTTCAGAACAGACACAGCTAATTCACTCAGTACTGCTGTTCCCTAGGCTTCTGTCTGCAAATCAAAATGCTTATAATGGGTTAATGGAGAATTTGTCTTGCCTTCATTTTAAATATTCTAAAACTCAAGGAAGCAAAGCCAATTCCAATGCAGGCCACTGTTGAAAGGAGAAATTAAATGTGTGGTGAGTGTAGACGAATAGGACCTTGCAGTACGCATGCAACTCAACATTTCCTGAATTCTTTCCATCACGCTAAGTATGAACAATTGATACAGTACTTCATGAATAGCAGATTGTGGACTATTTGTGATCTAATAGCATTTGAACAGCATAAATTAAACAATGAGAAACAAATACATAAAAAGCATACGAAATATTTATCAGTAGCCATTTGAAATACTTCCATGCCCGTTTAGTATCTAGGTTGTATACTATTCTCTGCCAATGCTTATTTTAATTCATAAAAATCTATGTTTAAATCAGTGTGCAAGTGGCAGACTTAGATGAAAAGGGAAAGGGCAAGTGAATGCACTGAATAAATTCCAAATATGACTTCTAAAGGCAGACAATATAAAAGCTATAATCTTAGTGTAAGCCTCACGGTCTTTAAACATAGTGATTATGAGACAGCTGCTGGGAACACGGCCTTGCTATTGGGTAACCTTAATTGCCCTGGAATATTTCCTGACACTCCCCAAAATATGCCCCATCACTAATAATTCATTCACATTTCAACACCATTATTAGCTACTAATTCAACCAATCAAGATAAAGACAATGAATGGATGACCTTGAGCAATTACTCACTCGGGTGAATGGGATTTATTTTGTGCTTTTCAAAGACGTAACTGCTTGCTCGCTATTGTGAATAGCACTCCAAAATCAGACAAATGCAGACAAGAGAAAAAAAAAAACTGTGGCATAAATCTAAGGTTCTTTTTCTGATGTTTTTAAAAGAATAGTGATAAAACCTACCCAGGCATTATAATCTCTAAAGGGAACAAGGCAGGGTTTTAAATTCAAGCCAAAAAAAAAAAAAACAACAAAACAAAACAAAAAAAAAAAAAACCCTATCCATATTTTTTCTTTGTAATTAACAGAGACAATTCAGTCATGGCTAGTCAATATACATTCAAACCCTTATTTCTTTTTTCTTTTTCTTTTTTCTTTTTTTTTTCTTTTTAACCTGTGAGAACATTTAAAATCACACAAGTTCGGAGCCAGAGAAAACATTCATTTCTCAAAGTGAAATGGATCATGGAATGGACAGCTCCTTAGGAGGCTTCTTCTGTTAAATGTTTTAAACAAGATCTGCAGGGTTAACGCTCCCTCCTCATCATCCCCTATTTATTTCTCAAGAAATCGGAAATTTTAAAGAAATGTACTTTGGGCCTTTTCTAACATGCGGTGCCTTAGGAGGAACCGCATAACAGATTCTTTACGTCAGCTTGTATAGAAGAACACAGGCAACTCCAATTGCTCTATTTGCCAACGAGGGGGAGAGGGAATGGGTCTAACTGAGAACCAAGGCAGAGGAAGCCATAAGGGATGTGGGCCAGCCCACACGGTCACTGTTCACCCTGTCTCTAGCATGTATGCTGGAGCACAGGCTGGTTTTCTGTGATCCGGTTACAGATGTCAGGAGAAAACTGTGGAAAAATGAACTCAGCAGAAGCATTCCCGATGAGAACATTTAAGCATTATTTTTTTCCCCACTGTCTGGAAAATCCTACCAAAGAAAGAGAAAATGTAGCCTAAGTCAATGTAAAATCCAAAACAGAAAAAGTGAATTTGAATTCCCTTGAGGATAAAACTTTATAAAACACGAAAAACACATGCCACGTGGAAGCAAAGAGTACAGTATGCATCTGTGTAATGCCTCTCCCATACATTGAGTTCATAAAGCTGGCTTTGTTCTTTCCAGATGGCATTGTCCTCTTTAATTTTTTTTCTCTTTGTATGAAATAAGTATAGTTAAATTATGAATACTTTGTTTTTGCCAATGTTACGGGAAAAGTGAGACGACAATTATTTCCAGTGTGTCGAATCCCTCTTCCACTCCAGGATGAGGTTGCCAAGACTGTTCAATAGGAGAACATCAGTCAACAAAACATTAGTTATTTAAACACCCTGCCTTCATACACCCAATAAAATAATAAAATATACACAAAATAAAGTTCATACTCCTAAACCTTACCCCCTTGTTCGTTTGCGTCAAGCCTTCATTCCTTTGACAGAAGCAGTTCATTGCATTGCGGAACGTTTTTCAGAATATCTATTGTAGTCTAGACAGAGGAAGAAAAGAAAAAAAAAATATCCTGTGATCAAAACCACACTCCTACCTATCTTGAAAAGATAAAGTTACAGAAAGATTAGCAGGCAAAACACAGGGATATAAGGGAGAACACGAGAAACATTCAGACAACAAACTTAGATCAGATGTCCTCAAAATGAACACGGCCAGGTAAATGAATACAAAAATTGCTAATGAATTTAGTGGTTCCAAATCAACACTCACAAAGCCCAGAAGGATCATGTACCACTAGGGAATAGCTTTAAGTACGAGCATGGTTCCAGGGTCATTCTCTGAAATACAGAGTGGAGAGAGACAATGGCTGACTCTGTGCCTGTGTGTCTGCATGCAATCTGGGAGTGCCTTTTCATGCTTGCACTCCCTCTGGCCTCATTTCTCTTTGGCATTTGCATTCTCTGGCAGGTGGAATCTCCCATTACTGGCTGTCTCTGAACTCTGTAGTAGGAATATATTTCAGATCCAAATTGTATATTATAATTTTAGAGCTCACCAAACCTCCTCCCCAAACAACATTGGCTATTTGGTGTCCCCAGAAATATGAGTACATTAGTAAAGACTCTGAGCAGATAAATTACTGTCAAATATCCAACTCCTGCAAAATTACATTCTGATGAGAGGAAGGTAAATTAATAAGACTCATGTTGATTAAATATCTTTGAAAATACACTTAAAAATGACTGGTAAGGCTAAGCAAGGGCTTTGTCAAAACCAACTTTGAGTCAAATCTTAACCATCACTCTACAAGCTCTAAGATTCCCTGGGACATGTTTAAATAGGTACATTGTTGAGTTCCACAATTGATTTCTACTTTAAGCTATTTCCAAAGGCATTTATATAGAGGATGATCTTATTAAAAGAAATGAACCCACTGCAATTATACTTATATTTGCATAGTAAAATATTAATTTTCAAATAAAGGTCAGTTCTGGGTATAAATATGCCAACTCTAAATATCACCCATGTGAAGCACTTAATATTTCCAATATGATGTATGGTGTAAGAATCAAAGAAGTTTCTAAATTAAATTATTCAGGCTATGGCCACTGTTTGTCAATAATATCAAGTTCAGGTTACAGATTTTAGCTGGTTACTGCTTTAGCAAATACACTCATGAATTTCTGTTCACCCACATCCTGATTTATCTGGAAAATAATATGACACAGACAATTAGGTATATTCTTGTCTTAAGTAATGGTTCTTCAGTGTTGTGCCATTTACCACCCATATGGAAAGATCGGACTGTATTCTTTCCAGAAGAGTCTCTGGAGAGGTACTTGATATTTCTGGCTTATTAGTTGTACTACATCATTATCATCATCATCATCATCATTTTAACCTTCAAATTTCTAAACATTTCAACATAAAATTGCTTAAATTAAATAACATCTGATTATCCTTAATGTTTCCCATGTTACTTTGATTTATATGAATATATGTGTGTCTGTGTATGGGTTTGAGCACATGTGAGTGAAATTGTCCATTATGTCCAGAAGAGGGTATTGGGTCTCCTAATGCTGAAGTTATAGGTAGTTGGGATCCAGTGACATGAATGCTGGAAAACCAGCTTGGTCCTCTGGAAGAGCAGCCAGAGCTCTTATTTACTGAGACATCTCTCTAGCCTCCACACCAACTAACTTATAATTTTGCTATTTCCTTTAAAAAACTCCCAAATTTGTCAGCAAAAGTTTAGGGTGTAGCTTAGTTGGCATAGTCAAGGGTTTCCCATATTTTGTTTCAGATGTTATGGTAACCTTTGGTTGGTTGTACATTTCCCAATCTTTTTTAAAAATCAGAATCCCACTGTATTAGTTTGGGTTTTACTGCTGTGAACAGACACCAATGACCAATGCAAGCTTTATAAAAGACATTTACTTGGGGCTGGCTTACAGGTTCAGAGGTTTAGTCCATTGTCATCAAGGCAGAAGCATGGCAGCATCCAGGCAGGCATGGTGCAGGAGGAGCTGAGGGTTCTACACCTTTATCCAAAGGAAACCAGGAACAGAATGGGCATCTTCAGGCATCTAAGAGGAAGATCTCTAAGCCCAACCCTACAGTGACACACTTCCTCCAACAAGGCCACACCTTCTAATAGTGCCACTCCCTGGGACAAGCATATACAAACCATCACACCCACAAAAGACAAACTATATGGTCTTACACTATACACATTTTGAGAAAATTGGAGATATTTAAAGGACATGCAATATGATATGATACCTGCAATTTGGATGTACAGAATTATTTTTAATGCCGTTGTAAAAATATAAAGTAAGAATAAAAGGGAATGCAGCTAGCATGGGAACAGGTGAACTGAAGAACTGTAAAGAAGACATGACTGCTAGCATCATTCCCATTTAACATGATAGATCCTGCTATCACTGACAATTCGCCATGATTGACCAAACTTCCTAACACAAAATTCAAAGAAAGGTTTAGATGATTTGTCTCATGAAAGATTTAATTGGGAATGAAAGCCTAGATCCATTTGTTAATTTCATTCTTTAAATAAATCATCTGAGCCTTGGTTGCCACACCCGTTCAGCCCTGCCTTTCTTTGACCTCAAGACTTAGACTGTATCCTGTAGATTATAGAATGTTCTGGATGCTACAAGCTCATCAAGTTCACTCATATGTGATCTGTGGAGAATTGGAGACATCAGAGTACTATTTGTTACTTAAATGCTTACTAATAGTATAACATAGTATCAGTTATTGCCTAAAATTAAATTTGTTTTAAAGCCTAGTGGCTGGGGAGATGGCTCAGTAGTTAATGGAACTTGCTGCTCTACCATGAGAACTGAAGTACAGCTTCTAGCAGTCACATAGGGCACCCCAAAAATGGCATATTGCTAGCTCCAAGGAATGTAACACCGTCTTTTGGCCTCCATATACGTATGTGTGTAAACGTGCACGCGCATACACACACACACACACACACACACACAATCCTTCAAGAAAAAAGTAGTTTTAGAAAAACCTTTACACCAATAGTAAGTCTATAACTGCCTCTGAGGAAAAGGAAGGTCAACTGAAGGGATAGAATACACAGATGAAACACAAGAGCATAAATCCCTGACACTATTAATGATGTCGTGTTATGCTTTACAGACAGGAATCTAGCACGGTTGTACTCTGAGGGGCTCTACCCAGGAGCTGCCTCAGACAGATGCAGACACCCACAGCAAAACAGTAGATGCAGCTTGGGGGCTCTCATGGAAGAATAGAAGGAAGGGTTGCGGGCCGAAGGGGATAGGAACTCTTCTGAAAGATCAATGAAGTCAACTAACCTGGGACCTTGGGGCTCTCAGAGACTGAACCACCAAGCAAAGAGCAGATATGGACAGGACCCAGGCCTCCCTGCACGTATGTAGCAGATGTGCAGCTTGGTCTTCATGTGGGTCCCGAAAAGCTGGAGTAGGGGCTATCCCAAAAGCTGTTGCCTGCTTGTGGGATATGTTCTTCTAGCTGGGCTGCCTGGTCTACGAGCCTTGGTGGGAGAGGAGGTGCCTAGCCCCGTAGAGACATGATGTGTCAGAATGGAAAGGGGATACCCAGGGAAGGGGGCACCTGCTCAGAGGAGAAGGGGTGGGAGGCAGAGGGAAGGATTATGGAGGGGGTGACTGGGAGGGGGCAGTGAGTGAGAGATAAAGTGAATAAGTAAGGCAGATGCTCACAGCCAACCATTGGACTGAGCGTGGGGTCCCCAATGGAAGAGTTAGAGAAAGGACTAAAGTAGCTGAAGGGATTTGCAAGCTCATGGGAAGAACAACAATATCAACCAACCAGATCCCCGGTGCTACCAGGGACTAAGCCATCAACCAAGGGGTACACATGGCTCCAGCTGAATATATAGCAGAAGATTGCCTTGTTAGGCATCAATGGGAGGAGAGGTCCTTGGTCCTATGAAGGTTTGATAGATGCCCCAGTATAGGGGAATCGAGGCCGCGGAGGTAGGGGGAGGGGTGGAGGAACACCCTCATAGAAGTAGGGGGAGGGAGGATGTGATACTGACTATCCAGGAAATAGGGGGGACTGGGAAAGGGGATAACATTTGAAATGTAAATTAAAAAATATATCAAATAAAAAAAAGAGCACAAATAGAAGCGTGAGTCTGACTGGGAGAGAGAGAGAAAGAGAGAGAGAGAGAGAGAGAGAGAGAGAGAGAGAGAGAGAGAGAGAGAGAGAGAAAGAGAAAGAGAGTGAGTTGGGGGCAGGTAATAAATAAGCAATTAAGTTTTATCTTGAGCTAGAACTCGGTCACGTTTTGAAGTCTACACAAAAGTTATCTATGAAAATACCCCAAATAGAGGATGCTTAGTGGTAGCTTCTAGAATAAATGGAAACTGTGAATACTTTATTGAACTTCATCTAATTTCGTGGAATGTTAGTGGGAACAAATTCTTTTGAAAGCAAAACAAAATATCAAAGAAAAAACTCAAACATGATGTGATGTGGAGTTTTCTTTATTTCTCTAAAGTTACTATAGTTTTACTGTTTCAGATGCTGTGCCTATTTCTGTGTAATATAATAAATATCTTAGGGTAGGTAGATGCACATACTGAACACCATATTCATTACTAGATATACCAAATGTTAGTGTCTGCACTTGAGAAGCTTAGGATGTTTAGCAGAGACAGATCATAAGCATGCACACATTCACTCTATAATTTAATGTGTAATATAAATGTGTTTATATTCAAAGTGCTGTGGAAATACATTTGCTGACTGGGCAAGATAGAGAGTCATTTTAAAAATATACAAAGAACATCATTGGTCTGGGCATTGGAGAATGGAGAGTGTTCTATGTGTTATAGAATCATAAAAGACTAGCAATTTTAGTCAAATGTTTCATTTAAGCATAAAGAAAATGAAGCTTGGAGCTATTATTTGCTAGACGCCACCAAAGTAAAAAGGCAAAAAGGAAGATAACTAAGCAATCCTGATTTCCTTGTCATTCCTCTGTTGCACCCAGGCATCCTTCTCTTGAGTCACTGGCTTGGCACCTACTCCTTACCCTATGTACAATCCAGACTAGTTAATATAAATCCAATTTAGCTCAATCATTTAAGCCTACCACTGAACATGAGATACTTAAATTTCTATTTAAAGGAGGCAATGATTCCAGCAAAACCTATTAGATAATGCTTCAAGTTATTTCCAATTATTTACTCCAATTCCTACAAAAAATGATTGTGACCTCTGTACTATTCAGTTTGACATAAACTGTATAATATAATACTAAGTTATTTTATTGACGTACCAGCCATTCTCAAATGACAAATGCTGTTCATTATTCGGAATACTCTTGGAAACCCATAACCATCTGAAAACTACTTGCTAGGATCTAGCATCTTTTAATTGGGCCCTTTGCCATTGTGACAGATGGTCAGAAATATATAAGCAGCCAGAATGCCGTGTATGTGCCTTGCTCGTGAAGGATTTGAGGGTAATTCTCAGCAGTTCACCCACACAGCTTTCAACATTTATTTACCTGATCATGATGAAAGAACTGAGAGAGGTGAAAGTGGTTCCTCATTAGATGACTAGGTATGCTTCATGCATAAGAACCTCTGTGCTTGTCTGGTTCTTTTGATGGGATATCCACTCATTTACAGAAGAATTTACTTGTAACCCACTATCTATTCTTGGCACCTGCTTTCACTGGCATGCGCTTTAATCCTAGAATAGCCAGACAACAAATATGTCCCTCAATATGAAATGTTGCCTTATTCTGCTCTTGGGTCTCATGAGTTAAACATTTGAGTCATTTAGATTTGATATTTTTTATAAGAAATAAGCATCTTGAAAGTCTGAATATGTGAAGGGTAGGATCCAACTAATTACATTATTCAGCTAATTTGTACTTAAGGTTTTAGGAGAATAAGAAAACAAACAGAGGTCTGGTGGTGCTCAGCAATTAAGACCTCTGGCTTAAGAGCATCTAGGTTTGATTCCTAGCACCAATATAGCTGCATACAGCCATCAGTAATTCAAGTCACAGGAGATCTGACTATTGCTTCTGGCTTCCATGGGCATCAGGCATATCTGTGGTGCACAAGTATGCATGTAGGCAAAGCATCCATGCACATAAAATAATATATATATATAAATATTATATATATAAATAAATATATATTATAAATATATATAATAGAAGATAGATAAATGTGCATTTTTACAAAGACATTGGAGCTGATTTTCTTCACAATATCTTGGTTGTTTAAAGTTGTAACATGATGATCAGTTGAAACATTATTAACTGTCCAGTTATGAGCCTGCATAGCAGCATAAACAGAATAATTTGGAATCATTCTGGTTAAGTTGAGGGATATGCTATATACCTCCTGCACATATGTACTCTACCCGTATATTATGTACGTGTTCATGTGTGTGCAGGTACACATGTGTGTAAGTTCACATGCGTTGCAGGTGCATGTGTGTACAAGATCACAAGTGTGCAGGTGTATGTATGTACTAGTTCATGTGTGTAGGTACATGTGGAGGCCGGAGGACAGCATTGGTGTTATCCCTCAGGATATTTGTCACTTGTTTTCAAATTTTTGTGTTTCTCTATGTGTGACAGTTTCCCACTGGCCTGGGGCTTAATGATTAGGCTGGACTTGCTCACTGTAAGTCTTAGAGATCTACTGTCTCTCTGGTACTACATTTACAAGCATACTGCCAAGTTCAGCTTTTTAACATGAAGTCTGGGGTTTGAACTCATGTCCTCTTGGTTGCAAGACAAACACTTTAGACTAAGCCAGCCCCTCTTCCAGTCCTATGCAATCCACATAAAGAAGCCAGTGACTGGCATTCTCTCATCAATGTAACCAATATGAAGACAACTATTAGCTTGTTAATGAAAGGCTAACATGGTTTTCAACCATATAATGCAAACTAATATGACTTCAGTGCATAAGGAAATGTGATTTATAAAATCAAATTGGTCAAATTTGCAATTTTTTCTTTTCTTTTTTTTTCTTTCCTGTATATTTTATTGCTTATACTACAGCAATGAGTTACAATGAAATAAATTAATCCTTGATTTCATTTGCAATACAGGCTGATTTAGAAAACAATATAGATTAGATTAATTCAAATGAATAAAATCCAGAGGCATTATTATTTTGCTTTTCAATTTTTTCTTTTCTATTCAACTGAATTCAATCTTTTTAAATCAATTATTAAATTTAAAAGGACTTAATATTTCAACATTCGGTCTGATAGCAAGTACAATGAGGTATCAATTATTTAACTTTAACTTTTGCATATTGTGGTTAAATGTTACTCTTACTATCAATTTGAAATACTAGTTGACAGGGAAATATTTACTGTTCAATTTTCTCTTTTTTCTTTTATTAAATAATAAGCACAAGTTTGGTCTTTTGTCCAGATACTGTGTGTGGTATACAGTGACAAAACAATTAAAACTGCCAAGTGGCCATACACCATTGAGAATGGCCGTATTGACTGATACACCATTGAGAATGACCATATTAACTGACCTTTCCCTTTGAAGAAATGAAGTAAGAAAGATGATTGGGATGACTAATTCCTTGCCTTCTTCCAATTGCAAGGGCAGTAACAACTGCCCAATTCCTCCTTTAAAAAAAAAAAAGAATGTCGAAGACCCAGTTTGAAAATCATTGTGTGAAGGATGGTCTGATACATCTTGTGAGAGTATAAATTACATTTACTAATCTTTCTTCCCACCCACCTGCCCTTCAAACTGAGACACTTCTTGATTGGTTATTTGAGTGTAAGGGCAATTCAAATGCAAATACAGGCTTTTCCTTTGCACTTGAACTCTAAATGACCCACTTCAGAGTTCTTAATAAATGGTCATAATGTAAATTCTTTAGAGCCATACAAAGCAAAGCACAGACAATCGACATCTTTACAGAACATACATCCTTCCTTCTAAGCCTGTAAAAGCGCACTGTTAACTGGGATAAGGGATTAGAGGAAGACAGTTTACATTCAGCAAGGTTTTACCTTGGCTCAGTAGTGGGTAAGCAGAAAGGAAAACTGTGATAAAGCAATTCTTACATTTGTTTATCCAAACTGCTTTTCTCAGCCTACTCCCCACATGAACTGTGTGATATAGTACTGTGTAATCAACTGAATGAATGTCAAAGACTCACAAGACTACATTGAAATACAGTGCTTTCACACTAAAGATATGCACGTTGTGTGGATATTAGCATACCTACTTGTGTTAATTGCTAAGCATGCTAATTTATAAATATACATTTTCCATATTTGCATTATTCTACTCTGGAATACAAATTTATTCATTTACCACAGTTGGTAAAGCTGTAAATATAATTAATGTGGTGCTGAAGAGCTGAAAGGGTGGTTAAGAGTACTGTCTGTTAATTCAGAGGACCTGGTATGTATTTCCAGTACCCTCATGTACTCACAACCATCTGAAACTCCAATATTGAGAGATTTTATACTCTTTGGAAGCATCCATAGGCATTAAACATCA
This sequence comes from Tokudaia tokunoshimensis, assembly GCA_036184795.1. NCBI lineage: Eukaryota > Metazoa > Chordata > Mammalia > Rodentia > Muridae > Tokudaia > Tokudaia tokunoshimensis. Next base: position 56,573,354 of record BTHU01000013.1, on the reverse strand, counting down.
TATAATGTATAGACATGCATGGAGAGAAAACATCTATACATATAAAATAAATAATGTAATGCATGGTATACACACATACATGTACACACACAGGACATTCATGCAATTTTTCTTAATAAAATTTAGGGCAAGTTTGGTGATTTATCTGTATGGATTATATAATAGTTCAACTCATATAGACAGTGTAAGACAAACAAGTCATGGTAATTAGCATTTCTACTTCCTTATAATGTTTTATGTTTGGGCATTTGTGTACCTTTTCTCTGGGTTCTTCATAACTTATAGCTTGTGAGCTATAGTTGATTGACTGTAATACGGAACATTACAGATCTTCTCAGTGTTTTCAGACTTGTCATCCAACTTCTCTCCATTTCTCTTCTCCACTCTTTATAACCTCTGTCTCAATCAACACAACATTCAGATTAATTGTGGTTTTGGTTTCAACATATGAGAAAGAACAAGTGATACTTGTACTTTTGAATGTGACTTATTTCACTTAACATAATGTCCTCTTGTTCCAACCATTCTCTTGCAAAGAACAGAAGAGCAGCTTCCTTTATGCTTGAGCAATGTTCTGTAATGTGTGTGTACATTTTCTATAATATTCCTTTGTTTATAGATACTTTGGTTGATTCAATATGTAATATATTATGAATAATGCCTTCGCACATATTTTCTTTGGATATATTCTCAGGAGATGGATAGATACTGGTTTGTATTGAGTTATCCTAATTTACCTTTTGCTGCTATTGTAAAACATATAGACATAAAGCAGCCTAAAAGAAAGGGGTTGATTTTAGGTTACAGTTCTAGCTTGCCTACATCACAGTGGAGAAATAGAGGTGCAAGAATTTAAAACAGCTAGGTACAGCACATTCACAGGCAAGAGCAGAAGCAAATGATGCATGCATACCTACTACTTAGCTCACTTTTTCTAATATATTTTAGGACCACAGCCTGGAGAATGTAGCTGCCCATAGCAGTCTGGGTTTTTCCATACCAATCAAGGAAATCAAGACAAGCCACCCCATCCCAACCCCCAATCTCTACTCCTGCTGCCAGCAGCCATGCCCATAGGCCATGAAAGTCTTCACTGAGACTCTAATCCAAGAGATTCTAGATTATGTCAAGTTGACAAAACTGCTAAGTGGATCTATTTTTAACCTTTTGAGGAACTGCCATATAGTTCTGCATGATGGTTGTACTAACTTCCATTTTCATGAACAAAGCATTAGAGTCTCTGTCTTTCTGTCTCTCTGTCTCTCTGTCTCTGTCTCTGTCTCTCTCTCTCTCTCTCTCTCTCTCTCTCTCTCTCTCTCTCTCTTTTGTCTTTTTGGCAATAGCTATTCTAAAATGTGAAACAGTATAGAGGTTTGGGTTTTAGTTTACTTGAAGAGTTTTACATCCCAATCTGCTGGCAGAAGAGAGAGGGAGAGAGGAGAGAGGGAAAGAGGGAAAGAAGGAGAGAGTGAGGAGAGAGAGAGAGAGAGAGAGAGAGAGAGAGAGAGAGAGAGAGAGAGAGAGAGAGAGAGAGAGCTGGGCCTGGTGGCTAGGGCTTTTGAAATCTCAAAGACCACCCCTAGTGACATGCCTCTTCTGACAAGGCCACACCCCCTAATCCTTTCAAATAGTTCCACTCCTTGGTGCTTAAGCACTCACATATATGAGTCTACGGAGGGCATTCTTTTGTAAACCACCACAAGACAGTTGTGAGCCACCACATGGATGCTGCAAACTAAATCATTATGTGGATCCATTGGAAAAGTGAGTTTGTTAAAGGAATTGAGTAGCTGAATTTATTTTTAAAATATCAGCTCACTTAGTATATACCTTTTCCTTGACATTCAGAATTATTACTGGTGAAACAAGACGTATTCCTGCAATTTTCTCTGTTTGTTTTGAATACACTTCTTTCTCCTTATGTTGTACATCTTTGCAGTTTAATAGTTTAATATGTTGATGAGAGAAACTCCTCTTCTTTTCCTCTGTGTTTGTTCTTCTAGGGATATTTGTACTTCCTCATGTGTCCAGGACTATGGTTCTTTTTTAACTGCTGCTGTAACACTTTCTCCTTTTGTAGAGTAGATCTATTAATTGCTTCATGTCTTGTATGTTTCCTAAAGTTCCATTTATTTCAGAAGTTAAACCTTCCAGGGTATAGTATTCATGGATGTCAATTGGATTCTTTTTTCAGAATCTGGAATACATAATATCATTGTCTTCTGACCTTCAGGATTTTGCTGAGAAATTTACTGCTAGATTGATGAATTTCTTCTTAAAGAAGACTTGGAATTTTAATCATGCTGTTTTCAGAATTTGTTCTTTGTCTTATATTTTTAGCAGTTTGATTTCAATATAGAACCATAAGAATCTTTTTTGGTCATGTCTATTTGGAGGGCCTGTGGATTTCCTGGACATATGTTTGTATTTCTTCCAAGATTCAAGAAATTTTCAATTACAAATTTTCTAAGTCCATTGTCTTTTCTTTACCTTTGTCACTCCTAAAATTATAATATTTATTCATTTAAGGTTATTCTATAAATCACTGTTCATTTTCATTTCCTTTTGCAATCTGAGATATATTTAAAATTTTCTTAATCAATTTCTTGGCATTTTACTTTGGTTACTCCAGTCTGTTGTTAAAGATTCCCATTATATTATTTATTTGATTTATTAGTTCTTCAGAGATCCATATAATATTTTCATAATAGCTCTGTTTGTTAAGTTTTTCATTCATACTGTGAGTTGTTTTCCTGATGTTTTTGAATTGCCCTTCTGCATACCATTTAGTCTCATTGAGTTATCTTGTAATCACATTAAAATCCTTATCAGGCATTACATTAATGTATTTTTCTTTGATATCTGCTAGTGCAGCAAACTTGTGTTATTTTGGGATTATTATACTGTCTTTGTTTCCTTACTTTTTGTGTTCCAACTTTGCATTTGATCTGGTGGATCATTTGTCTTTACAAATTCTATAAGGTTTATTTTGGAGAGCTTGAGAGATTGCTCCATGAGTAAGTCACTTGCTGTTCTTCCAAATGACACAGATTTGATTTCTAGCACCCACTTGGCAGCTCAAAAACACCATGTAATCCAGGGAATGGAAAGCACTCTTCATGACCACTGCATGCTTGAGACACATATGTAGTATCCTTACATATGTACAAGCATTCACATGTACTCATAAAAATAAATACATGTTTTGTCAAAAGATGCATTTTGTAAAAAGACTCTGTCTTCTAAAGAAGTACTTTAGTGTTTTGATTTGGTAAACTGCATTGAGTTGACTCTGATTCCAGTTGTTCCCTTCAGTGGTCACTTCCGTGCCACTGGGATCAAAACACCTGAGAGAAACAAAGCAATAAGTAATGTATTTTGACTCAACGTTTTGAAGGATTTGAGTACAACCTGGTAGGAAAAGCAAGAGGGATCAACTAAGTCAATGGTGACAAAAATGTGTAATGGAAATAGCTAGTCACATCATGATAGAGCTGGCAGCAGAGTATGGATCTGGAACTATGGACCAGGATATAATCTTCAAAGGCTCATCACTAATAACTTGCAAGTTGTCACCTAAACCTCCATAGATTATCAAATTATTCTCAGTAGATGGAAAAATGGATATGGAAGCATGGGGGGCATTCCAGACTAAATATGCAGTGGGCACTTTGATGTGTGTTGATGTAGTTTTTTTAGCTGTCATTGGTGCTTTGCATCTGTCGCATGGGGAAGCATGGTCAGAAAGCCTTTCTTATTCTAGAGCCAAGTGCAGAAAGGGGTAATATAACAGACGGGCAAATGTGGTATGTTCAATGCTGACAAACTTATTGTGTGGCCATTTCAGTGACAAGAGGAGTGATGCTGGGCGCATTGAGCAATTTATATATTTCCTCAGAAATATTGGTGACCAGGGAGGTGATGCACATGTGCTTGGTTAAGTAAAGTTGATTACAGAAGAGTCAATAAGAAGTCATAAAATTTAGAATGAGTGGGCCTAGGGGCAGTCTATTGCTCAAGTTAGGACTGTAGTGTGTCTTTGATCATGCATCTACACATTATAGCAGTCTGTGCTCTGAGGTCTGGGATATGGGTAGAGAATGCATGTTCTTTTTAAGAAAGCAAATGAAAGATGCGGAATACAAGCAGGTCCTCTTGATGAAATGCAAGCCTGAGCAGACTATGTAATTCTCTTGTCATGAGGATTATTAATATTCACGGCAGTCAAGACTGCTGGGACTAACTGTTCATGATCTTTCCTACAACAGAGATGTTTGGAGTTGTCTGTTTGCTCTCTGTCCTGTTAGCCCAGGTCTCCATGAATTAAAGTTTTCTCCTCTCTCTTACTCCATTCAAGTCCCCCTGACTTTGAGCTATGACAATTATTTGCTGTTCAGTTCCTTCTTCATGAAGGAGTCAATGATTATGAGCACCTCTATTCAATAGTTTGCCAGTCCTTTAGGAAACTCAAGGTCAGGAGTTTCAAGGGTCAAAGTCTGTTATAGTGCAAGAATAATATAACTACTTATAAAATTAGTATAGTTGGTGAAACAGTATATGACATTTATAAAAGAAAAGGAAGTGTTAACTATTGGCCCTTAAAAAAAATCCCACTATAGTTTAAAATCCTCACAATCTCTATAATTGTAAAAACATCACCCTTGATAAATGTTTTATTCTCATAAAAAGAAATAACTGAGCTTCAAATAAATTGTCTTTAACTGATAGACAACTTTCCCAAAGGAAAACAATTGAGTCTGATAAGCTTAATGTTTAGTAGATATGATGAATATCACTATAGTTAGACCATGACCCAAGGGAACTTCAGGAAGAGAGTATATTGTGTCTGATGGTTTCAGAGGGATACCGAGTCCATCTTGACTGGAAGCAGGGAAGTGAGTGGAAGAGATGGTGGCTGGAGCAGGAAGCCAGGAGCTCACATCCTCACATGGAAGCAGGAAATGTCAAGATGAACTGGAAGTGGTGGGAGCCTTTTAATCCCAAAGCCCATCCCACTCAAACCTCCAAACACAGCCCTACCAGCTGGGGGCCCAGGGCTTCACTTTTCAAATACCCAAGACTTTGTTGGGTGTATTTCTTGTTCAAACCACCACACTATACAAATGTTTTATTTATTTAAACTACTCACAAGATAACCATAATTTAAGCATTCCTATAAATTTAAAGATACATACTGGTAAGTTTTCTCTGAGTTTTACACATTACTTTTACATGACTAGGACAGAAATACAGATGGAAGAGGATAGTGTAAATCTTAAAAATAAAACCATTCCTGCTTCCCACTGCCTTTAATGGACCTTTATTCTGTAAATACTTAAACTTTATAATTGAACCCTGCAGATCTGACATGCTTGTCTTTATAAGAAAAAGGCAGACATATTTTAAATGAATGAATGATTGACTTATAAGACTTACAACAAAGAAAATGCTAGTATTTTGATTTAATGTCCCATCCCATCCCTGTGAAATGAAGGCCTGAGCCCCTTTTTCCATCATATTTTTGTTTTATTTGATACTCAAAGTATCACAATATAAAGACCCTCCCACTTTAAATTAAGTGTGTCCTATATGTAGCCGAATGTATCCTGTATAACCATGTGTCAATTCAGATAATGCCCATATCACTGAACAGCAGCTCCTATTGATTGGCTGGAGTTCTCAATTATGCTGGCGTACCACTAAAATTCTTTCTTTACTTAACCTCTCTGTCTCTCTCTGTCTCTCTCTGTCTCTGTCTCTCTCCCTGTCTCTCTCTGTCTCTGTCTCTCTCTCTCTCTCTCTCTCTCTCTCTCTCTCTCTCTCTCTCTCTTAAACTCCAGACTTTATTCCCCTTCTGATCCACACTCCAACTGTTCCACATCCCATACCTCCTCCCTGACCCTGACCCTGTCTCCACAAGGATGTCCCCACCACTCACCCTAACCCCACCAGACCTCTAAATTCCCTGGGGCCTCCAGTCTCTTGAGGGTTAGGTATATCTTCTCTGATTGAAACCAGACCCAGTAGTCCTCTGATCTAAATGTATTAGAGGCCTCATATCAGCTGGTAAATGCTACTTGGTTGGTGGTCCAGTGTCTGAGAGATCTTGGGGGTCCAGGTTAATTGAGACTGCTGACCTCCTACAGGGTCTCTCTACTCTTCAGCTTCTTCCAGCTTTTCCCTAATTCAACCACAGGGGTCAGCAGCTTCTGTCCATTGGTTGGTTGCAAATATCTGCATCTGACTCTTTCAGCTGCTTGTTGGTTCTTTCAGAGGGCAGTCATGATAGGTTCCTTTTTGTGAGCTCGTCATAGCCTCAGTAATAGTGTCAGGTCTTGGGACCTCCCCTTGAGTTGGATCCCACTTTGGGCCTGTCCCTGGACCTTCTTTTCCTCAGGCTCCTCTCCATTTCCATCCCTGCAGTTCTTTCAGACAGGAAAAATTTGACTGTGGGATGGCAACCCCATCCCTCACTTGATGCCCTGTCTTTCTGCTGGAGGTGGGCTCTAAAAGTTCTTGCTCCCCAATGTATGGCATTTCATCTAAGGTTCCTCCTCCCTTTGAGTCCTGAGAGTCACCTCACCTCCCAAGTCTCTGGTACATCCTACCTCCCCAGGTTGCCTGTTTCCATTCTATCTGTTGGCCCTCAGGGCTGTTCCTTTACCCAATACCAGATCAGGTTCCCCTCTTCCCCCACCCATCCTCTTTCTCTCCCAGGTCCCTCCCTCCCTCTTTGTGGTTGCTTTCTTCTCCCTCCTAAATGGGACTGAGGCATCCTCACTTGGGTTCTTCAACTTCTTGATATTTTTGAGTTCTGTGGACTATATCTTGGGTATTCTGTACTTTTTTTTTTTTGCTAATATCCACTTATTAGTGAGTACATACCGTGCCTGTCCTTTTGGGTCTGAGTTATCTCACTCAAGATATTTTCTAGTTCCATCCATTTGCCTGCAAAACCCAGGATGTCCTCCTTCTTAATAGATGAGTAGTAGTCCATTGTGTAAATGAACCACATTTTCAGTATCCATTCTTCTGTCTTGGGAATTTTGGGTTTTTCTAGTTTCTGGCTAACACAAACAATGTAACTATGAACACAGTGGAACATGTGCCCCTGTGGCATGGTGAAGCAACTTTTGGGTATATTCCCAAGAGTGGTATGGCTGGGTCTTCAGGTAGCTCTATTTCCAGTTTTCTGAAGAACATTCAGATTGATTTCCAGAGTGGTTGTACCAGTTTGCAATTCCACCAGCAATTGAGGAGTGTTCCTCTTTCTCCACATCCTCTCCAATATGGGTTGTCACCTGAGGTTTTGATCTTAGCCATTCTAATTGGTGTAAGGTGGAATCTCAAGGTTGTTTTGATTTGCATTTCTCTGATCACTAAAACTGAACAAACCAATCAAAAAATGGAGTACAGAACTAAACGGAGAATTCACAACAGACGAATCTCAAATAGCTGAGAAGCACCCAAAGAAATGTTCAAAGACCTTAGTGATCAGAGAAATGCAAATCACTAAAATTCTTAAAATGAGCAGCCCACTGGGGTTAACCCTGAAGTTTAGATTTCATGAATTTGGTCCTTTAAGATGTTTGGTTTCATTGGCTTTTATCCTCATCAATTCTTTGCTTTTAATTGAGCTTTCCAAGAGTGCTCATCTCCCTTCTCAATGTTTTACATTTTTTTCTTCCCATGCCGTACTGGACAAGGTGTATCTATTATTATTGTTGTTTTGTTTGTTTGTTGGTGGTGGTTTTGTATTGCTTCTGTTTTCTTCTGGTCTTTAGCAAATTATGACTCAGTATATCCCTTTATGGTTGCTAATTATTCACTATATTGACTCTTGAGTCCATTATTCCAAATGCCATCATATATTTACAGAGCAACAAAGCTCTCTATAGTCAACAAAAGCAGAACAGCACACAGGATCGATTTAGTTGCTGAACTCACTTTATTTTACAATTTGCTTATATATCAAGGTTCTGTACTGAAATAGTGTATTATTGCCTTTAGGTAGCATCCAGAGATCAGCCGACACTTAGCTCACTAGGTTCTTTCTCTTGTCCTTGAGGAAAACCCAGATGTTCCCAACCCATGCCTGACAGTTTGCCAGCTTCTATGAATGGCATATAAGCAATGCTACTGCATATTCACACATTTGCTGTTTGTGTTCACATGAATATCTATATAAATGCATTTATAACATCATCTTCACAAGTATAACACGTATGTGATAGAAACACTTGTAAAATTGTCTTGGAACTGAAATGTTTCATTTGTATTGATGTTTCGTTTTCCATTAGCAGGGATGGGGGAGAACTCTCATACTGGAGAATTAAGATGTGGAAAGGCTTCTCAGAAATTAATCTTCCTTCAAAGGGTAAGCAGCGGAGACAGCTCCCCTGTGAGCAGAGGGGAAGGCGTGCAGGGCATGCCTGACCTCAGGTACTCCGTGTGTGTCCTAGAAGCACTTAGGGTTGTTCTTTAAGAAGAAAAAAGTGATAGTTAAATGTTCTGTGGTTGATTACTTTCTGTCCAAAGTATAACAAACAACAAATGCAATAACATTTTCTTGAACAGCAGTAGGACTATGGTTTGACCTACTATACAAGTGAGCCTTTGTTTTCTCTAACTTACAGGAAAGGAAAAGAAAGATTGGGGTGGTATTCTTTTTCATGATTTTTAAATATAATGCGTCACATATAGGTTGCTCAAGAACATAAGACAGGTCAGCTGGTGGCATAGCACAGGTTTCACCCTCTTCATCATGACTTGCTTAGCCACAATTGTTTTTAAATGTGGGACTCACCTCATCTATGTTGAGTTTTATTATTATTATTATTTATTATTATTATTATTATTATTATCATTAAATTGTTTTATTTATTTACATTCCAAATGTTGTCCTCTTCCCTTTCTCCTCCCAGATATCTTCACTCCATCCCCCTCCCCCACCCACCCCTGTGCTGAGTTTTTGCATCAGTCATTTTATTGTGCTTACATTATGTTGGGTCATCCATTTCTTCACTGAGCATGTAATGAATGTGAGACACGGGTAGTAGAATGGAATGAGAACCTCATTGGCCTGGAAAGTTTGCTGCTGCCCGTGGCCAGTCTTGCCCCTCTCTCCTCTGTCCTTCCTCAGCTTATTCCTTTCTTGTTTTCAATAGCCATGATATCTTTTTAGAAAAAAAAAGGAATATTTTCAGACCAGATTTCTCATTTGCATACCAAATTTGCAAGCCCAAAGTCATATTTAGCACCTTTTCATAAATGTCTTATTGCTTGCTTTGCAAAGTGAGATCTCATGATGCTGCCAACATCAGGTCAAGACTAAGTGTTTCTTATTACTCATTTCATTAAATTGTACTACCATCTATGCAATTGTAAGATCTAAATTTCTAATTTGAACATTGCATTAAATTCATTCCCAACACACTATCCTAATATGGGCTACAGTATATTCTTGGTTTTCTCCCAAGCCTACTTCTTCCCCAAATTTTCCCACAGCCCAATGAAGACACTGTCTTGGCCACCTGTTTGATGCTTCAGGCTGAAAATGCTGACATCATGCTGGTTCCTCCTTCTTTAGTGTGATACTGTACCTATCCATTGTGCATCCTGAATGGTCTCTTCTCAGAATATACCACAAATTAACTTATCCTTGTCCACCCCTAATCATCTTAGCCCTGCTCTGCACATGTGAGCTCCACACATTATACAGAATCTTTGTTTCACTAATATAATCTATTCTTCATGGAACCAATGGGGAAATATTGGTGTCTGCGTGAATATGCAATTCAAAATTCATTCAATGGCTTACAAAGCATCTTGCAATGCCTCTGTGCCTGTTTCTCTTATCCTTTCTCCTTCTACACTTTCTCTCTTTTGTTGAACCATGGTAGCCCTGGATCTAGAAGCTTTCTTACAATGTCTCCTTCTCTTTCCAACTCTAAGCTCCCACTGTCATTCCTCTTGCCTGCACAGTCATTCAAAACCATTTAGCACCAGGTTCTCTGTGAGTTTAAACTAACTTCCTTATTAAACCTACTGCTTTCTTAATGTAGTGTTTCCAAGTAAAATCCACACATTTAAAAGTATAAAGATTTTCTACTGAGTTCTATTAATAAAAAATGTCTTACAAAGGTAGATATATACATTATATACATACCAACTTTATAAGATACAAAGTCAGTAAACATTATTGATATTAATTTTGATATGGTTTAATACAGTCTATTAGATGGTCACAAGCCTTCTAGTCAACGATATATTTGATGACAATTTGCGTGAGTCTTTCACACTGGGAAACGATCACAACAATTTGCTTGCATACATATTCTTTTACGTAAGTTGTAACATGCTTTGAGTATGTATGGTGGCACAGATTTCAAATTAAAAATGTACAAGTGCTGAAATATGGATGAGCAACCAAAGCATACTTTTGTGATCAGCATGCACTTAAGACATTTGAAAAACAGACACAAAGCCAGCAATAAGAAACAATATCACAGTCATATTCCTACCTAACAGTTCTCATCAATAATTTTAGTTAGAAAGAATTAAAGGAATCTAATGCTATTAAAATAGGACAGTGAAACATTTAAAATTATAAGAGCACTCTTTAAACTATATGTTGATTTCTTTAAGACATGTTGAAATTATGGGAGCATTTGAATATTTGAATGTTCTTGTATTTTTCATCTTTGAGCCCAACATAATTTTTTGTAAGTTCTGTAAGCACTTGTTGAAAATGTACTATACTATGTTTTATTATAATAAATCATTACCATACATTATGTACCATTGATGATAAATATGTAAAACAACCTAAAGCCATCTGGAAAACTGGTGATTTCTACTAAACTACTTTACCTACAGATGCCTTAAATGCAGTTTATGCAAATGAGATGACTTCAAATTGGTTCATATATGTTCATGAAAACCTAGTGGATTTCTTTAAAAAAAACAAGGGAAACAAAATTCCAAATGATAAAAATACATACTATTTTCATAGTCAATATTTATAAGATTGGAAGTCCCTATAAGCAGTACAAACATTTTCACACTTAAGTTTAACAATTAATTCACTAAGTGTCCATGGTTGTTTCTGCTTCGTGGATGAAGAAATCACAGCTTCCAATCTCAGGGAATCTTGAGCTGATTGGCAGGTGCCACATGCCAATCTTCCTCAAAAGTATAACTTTTTATTCTTCTCAACACAGCATGTATCACCAGTGTGAATCACCATACCAATTTAGGACATGGCAGACACTTTGCCCATCAAATGCTTCAGATTCTAGGTCCTCTCAAATTTCTTTCTAAACTAAATCCACCTTTTTAGCCTTTTGTGTCTCAGCCCTTTTGTCTTTAAAATAGTGTAGTATTTCTTACACAAGTTATTGTAATGATGGCATGATCGATTATGTGTGAGAATGCCTATTTATGACTGTAAGGACTGCAAAGGTCCCACGTGGCTGTGTTAACAGCAGAGAGGTGGGGGTGGGGAGGAAACCAGAACTCTCACACATGCACAAAAAATTTGTCCTAGGTGACCTTTGTGAACTTTTAAACTTTCATCAGACCTATTAGCTGTTCTTTGTTGGTACATGCTACAAGGGGAGAAAGTAAGCCTTATAAAAGGAAATGGCACATATTCAAATGCTAAAAAAAATAATTAATTAAACAGCATAGCAGAACCAAGATTCAACACAGCCCAGCTGACTCCAAGCCCCAGACATACCTCGAGCTGATTTGTTGATTAAACTTGAAATAGTTTACGTCTACCAAAAGAATGTTAAAACATTTTCCTTTAGAGATAGCATGATGACAAACCCTAAAAAAATGAGTTATAATTAGAATCCTGACTTTTAAACATGCACGTATTAGTCTAGTACATACATATGTATTCATGCACACCAGCCCTGCAAAGTTATCAGTGTATACAAATTAAGTTTATCCAGTAAACATATATTTATAAATGAAGCAGTGTTATGCTTTACATTATAAAACATGACATTTTATAAAACAATTCAAGAATTAACCAATGCCAAAGAAACTAAAGTCAACATCCTGTTGTGTACAATGCACTTTTGCAAGATGGTGAAACAGGTACTGGGATGTTCCATATGTACATGTTAAGAATTGTTCTTCCCAAGGTTACAAGTTCAATTCCCAGCACACACATGGTGGTTAACAACCATTTTTAGCACCAGTTCCAAAGGATCCGATGCCCTATTTCTGGCCTTAGAAGCTCCCAACCATGTACATGATGCTCAGACCTGCATGCAGGCAAAACACCCATATGCATGAAATGATAATTTTTAAAAATTAAAATAAAATATCCCTAGAAGGGGATGGGACATCATCACAGTGTTTTTAAAGTCATTGTGTGGAATGAAAACAAGCTTCAGTATAGGAGAGCAAAGTTGATGCCTATTTTAGACAGCACAGATTTAAGGCACTGTCAGTGCCTATCTGGTGCTCCAGTCTAAGTTGGAACTGGGCCGGGAGGGTGCGCAGTATTTGCTTTGTGGTCCAGGGGCTGCATGAGTCAGATTCCCTGAGGTTGCACTGCATTTACAAACAAGTTAAAAAATATCCATGGTGGTTTACAACACAAATTTATTAGTCATGTAAATAAATTGTTCACAGTCACCAGCAGCTACAGGTCTACTGTGGCCTTTGCCTCTGGCTATGAGGCAAACTCTCAGGCAGCCACCCTTAGCTTTTTTGAGAACTAGGTGTCGGGCATAGCCCTTACCTGGGACACAGTAAACAACACAGGCAAGGGTGGTGGCAGAAATATGTGTTTTTTCCATGTTTCTGTACCGTATCTATTTGTGGTATATGGGTCCCACCAATTCACATTCTACTGCCAAGGCAAGCCACCAGTGGGAAAGGCGTATAGACTCCTTTTGTAAGAAAAGGAGGGGCAAAACTATTCAAACCTCCATGCATCGTTAAGAATGGTGATATTGCCCTTTATATGCCCAAGCAACAAATGAGATACAGCTCCCCAGTCCTCAACAATTCAAGGAATAGAACTTCAAGTTTGAAGTGGCTTGATGAAGACAAGCTTCCTCTATATTCCTATCTTTACAAAAATGTTTCTTCTAGTACAGGACACAGTAGGTGATATGTTCACATCTGCATTTCTTTCAGTGATGAACACCTATGTTTCTTTGTGGGTTTGTTTATATTTTATTAAATGAGTTCATTCATCCACTTGTTTTCTACTTATTTTCTCTTTATCTTGAATTCAGTAACACGCTGAGGACAGTCCAAGATGAGGCTCAGAACACTCTTGGCTTTCAGCTTTGAGTATAATTCATTAATTCTAAATAATTTCATAAAACCTGTTTTGATCATATTCATTCCATACTGCTCCCAACTCCTTATAGATCCGCTCCTGCCTACCTAAGCTTTGTATCTTGTTTTTCTTCTTTAAGTCACTGAGTCTAATTTTGCTGCCCATTTGTTTATGGATGCCAGGACATGGAGAGTGTGGTCAATATATCAGGGGTGGCACCCTTCAAGGATGGGACTCACCCTTCCCTGGAAGCTAGAAGCTATCAACTCTCAATAGCATTTCAATTAGGGGTTCCCACCCCAAACATTTGAGCTCAGTCTCCTCTATGGTAGAGTGGTAAGTGTCTTGATCTTATGCAGGCCTTGGGAAGGTAGCCCCAGCTTCTGTAAATTTGTAAGTAATGGTCCTCTTATGTATAGAGGACAACGGTCACCCTGTTCCTTCTCCATAATGACTCTCACAACACTTTGCCCCCTTTTCCATGACAGTCCTTGAGCCTGAATGATTCAGATGTGCCATTTGTGGCTGACAATTCACTGAAGCTCATTCTGTACATTTTGATCATTTGTAAAATTTTGCATTTAATAGCACTTCAGATACTATGAGAGGTAGATCCCAAAGTAAGTGGAAGCTTCCTGCTCAGTACCAATTTGATGTCTCCATCACCTATGACCAAAGTTTGTGGTACCTTCAGCAATAGGATCTGTCTTATTATTAAATTCTGGTGGGTAACCAAAAATACTAACAAGGGTATGTTTTGTTTTCATGGTCTCCATGACACTCATGACTAAAAACTCAAGAGGAAGTACCACACATCTAGCATAGGGCTTTTGATTTGGCAGCCTGTAGTTTCTGAAATCAGAAACTCTAGAATTGTAGGATTGTGTGTGTGTGTGTGTGTGTGTGTGTGTGTGTGTGGTGTGCGCATGTATGAATGAAACTCAAAACATATTTTCAAACATTGTTAGTATTAGTTATTCCTTCCACAACCCCCTCTTCTGTCCTACCTTTCCATCCTCTTCCTCTGGTAAATATCCCTTCCTAATATTCTCACTTTCCCTTTCATATCACCTGCGTTCTACTGATACAAAGGTTATTCATCCTTGACATCTCCGGTCTCTTTCTTGTCCTAGGTGCTACAGAAATTCCAAACTACAGATGATTTGAAGTTCATATCCACATAAGAGTGAAAACACATGTTATTTATCTTTCTGGGTCTGGGCTACTTCACTCAGAATATTTTCAGTTCTATTTATTTACCTACAAATTTCATGATTTCCTTTTTCTTTACAGCTGAATAAAATTCCATTGTGTAGAGGATTGCCTTTTCATTATCTGTTCGTCACTGTCCTCAGCCTTCGTGGAAATGCAAATAATGCTACTTAGAGATTTCATCTTTTCCTCAGTCAGAATGGCTAAGATAAAGAAAACAAGAAACAATGAATACTGGCAAGGAAGTAGGGAACAGGAAACCTTATTGCAATATTGAAGAGAATTTAATTGGTGCAGCTACACTGTAAATCAGTGTAGCGGTTCCTCAAAAAAACCTAGAAATACGTATACCCTATGGCCAGCTATAGCACACCTGGCATATACCTCAAAGACTCTATTTCCTACTGTATAGGTTCTCACTTATCCATGTTCATAACTGCTCTTTACCCAGAAGCTAGGACATGTAAACATTGTTTCTATTGAACTACTTAATGTGAAAACATTGTATTTTTTAAGTATTGAATTTATTTTTTTTTCTCAGAATCTGAAATGTCCCCGGGAATTTGTTACCTTAAGTTTTTTTACACATGTAAAGTGGTAGGAGAGCTGTAGTCCAGGTTATCAGGAAGATCTGCTTGGACAAAAGCGTAATGCACAGTAACGGAGAGAGAATTGTGCCCTGGAAGCCATGACGGGTTTCTTAACAGATTTTCTTCCCGATATCTTCTTTTGTGTGGACGAACCCCTAAAGGTTTAACCTTTCCACTAACAGGTGATTAAAATTAATTTTAGATCTTTACACTTAAATGGAAGATTAATAACCAATAAAGGAGTCAAATGTTAGTGTGGGTTTTTTTTGCGGGGGGGAGATATATTAGTGGGTTTGAGGTGGCAGGTGTAATCAATGTTAAAAAGCAAGGTGGGAACTCAGGTGATAATCATTTTCTTGTCACTAAATTGACCTGGATTATTGACTCCATTGTGCAATCCTTTTAGTGGAGATGTATGACTAATCTTTAAATTGAATTGATCACTCATGGAAAGTATTTAGGGCTTACTGCAAAGAAGCACAGATTAAAACAGTCATTGTCCTTGTGTGTTCTTGTGGTCCTTGTATCACATAATGACTCTGAACTTTGAATGCGTTTCTTTTCCCCCTCTTCTCAGCTTTGTACTTTAGACATATACCAGTTCTGTCTCATTGTCTTTATTGGAAAGCTTCCACAGTACTGTTTGCTACCTGACGAGTGGAGTAGCTATTCATTCAGTATAAGGTAGATATTCCGGAATACACTGACATCCAAAATAAATGCGGACATGCTCTTGTTTGCTGTGTTTCATGTGTGGGCATAATTTCTCCAGAGTAATGGATAGATAGATGGATGGATCCACATAATTATCCACAGCTGTCCTTGGTTATGATGGTTATTAACTTAGTCTGCCACTTAAAAAATTACAGAATTATATCTAATAAATAAAAACTAGAATAGGAATGAAAAACAAAGAAAAATTACTCTTTGAAGGTCTAAAGAAGGCAATGACAGTATTATACTGAATCAGTAGGACATGGGTCAGGCAGATTTGGGGGAACGGTATCACCAGAAGAACAGTCTTAAACTGTACTACCCATATGTCCCTTAGGTCATCTGCATGTATCTTAATTTATTCCGGCCTTGTCCAGGGTTCTCTAGGAAAATAGAAGTGATGAAATGGCAATGCATTAAAAGAAGATTTATCAGATTGTCTTAAAAGATGTAGACTAAAGAGTCTAGCAAAGGCTGTCTTCACTTTGGAGAGGTTTAGAACCTATTAACTGCTCAGTCCATGAGCAGCTTCATGCACGGCCTTCATACAAGGCCTGCTTGATCCCTGAAAAGGTACTAGTCTACAGTCCAATGCAATCCCATCAAAATCCCAACTCAATTCTACATAGAGTTAGAAAGAACAATTCTCAAATTCATCTGGAATAACAAAAAACCAAGGATAGCTAAAACTATTCTCAACAGTAAAAGAACTTCTGGGGGAATCAGTATCCTGGATCACAAGCTGTACTACAGAGCAATAGTGTTAAAAACTGTGTGGTATTGGTACAGTGACAGGCAGGTAGACCAATGGAATAGAATTGAAGACCCAGAAATGAACCCACACTCCTATGGCCACTGGATCTTTGACAAAGGAGCTAAAACTATCCAGTGGGAAAAAGATAGCCTTTTCAACAAATGGTGCTGGTTCAACTGGAGGTCAGCATGCAGAAGAATGCAAATCAATCCATTCTTATCTCCTTGTACTAAGCTCAACTCAAAGTGGATCAAGGACCTCCACATAAAACCAGACACACTGAAACTAATAGAAAAGTAACTGGGAAAGAGCCTTGAGCACATGGGCACAGGGGAAAATTTCCTGAACAGAACACCAATAGCTTATGTTCTAAGATCAAGAATTGACAAATGGGACCTCATAAAATTACAAAGTTTCTATAAAGCAAAGGACACTGTCAAAAGGACAAAACAGCAACCAACAAATTGGGAAAAGATCTTTACCAACCCTACATCCAACAGAGAGTTAATATCCAAGATATACAAAGAACTCAAGAAGGTAGATTCCAGAGAGCCAAATAACCCTATTAAAAATGGGGTACAGAGCTAAACAAAGAATTTTCACCTGAGGAATATCATATGGTTGAGAAGCACCTAAAGAAATGTTCAACATCCTTAGTCATTAGGGAAATGCAAATCAAAACAACCCTGAGATTTCAACTCACACCAGTCAGAATGGCTAAGATCAAAAACTCAGAAGACAGCAGGTGTTAGGGAGGATGTGGAGAAAGAGGAGCATTCCTCTACTGCTGGTGGGATTGCAAGCTGATACAACTACTCTGGAAATCAGTTTGGCAGTTCCTCAGAAAACTAGACATGATGATACCAGAGGACCCCATTACATCACTTTTGGGCATATACCCAGAGGATTCCCCAGCATGTAATAAGAACACATGCTCCACTATGTTCATAGCAGCCTTATTTATAATAGGCAGAAGCTGGAAAGAACCCAGATGTCCCTCAATGGAGGAATGGATACAGAAAATGTGGTATATTTATGCTATGGAATACTACTCAGCTACTAAAAACTATGAATTCATGAAATTCTTAGGCAAATGGTCAGACTGGAAAATATCATCCTTAGTGAGGTAACCCAGTCACAAAAGAACACTCATGGTATGCACTCACTGATAAGTGGATATTAGCCCAGAAGCTCAGAATACCCAAGACACAATTCACATATCAAATGATGCCCAAGAAGAAGGAAGGAGAGGCCCCTGGTCCAGGAAAGGCTTGATGCAGCAGTGTAGGGGACCAGGACAGGGAAGCGGGAGGGGGTTGAATGGGGAACAGGGGGAGGGAAGAGGGCTCAGGGAACTTTCAGGGAAGGGGGAACTAGGAAAGGGGAAATCATTTGAAATGTAAATAAAGAATATTTCTAATTAAAAAAAAGAAAAAAAAAGAAGAGATTAAACAAAATACTTTCGCTGAGAATCCATAAGCTATTGTTTTTTATTTTACCTGAAAATAAATCAACTGTTATATTATTTCCTTACGCATGAAGACAATTAGTACCTGATTTTTTGGATAGAAAGTGAGATTGGAATTAGGATTTAAGTTTTCAGTCTAGGGGCTTGGACTCAGAATCTTTTTTTTTCTCTTTTTTAATTGAGTATTTTATGTATTTACATTTCAAATATTATTTGCCTTCCCAGTTTTTCCTCCAGAACACCCTATCCTCTCCCTTCCACCTACTTCTATAAAGGTGCTCCCTCATCCACCCACCCACCCACTTCAAACTCACTGCCCTGGCATTCCTCTACACTGGGGAATCCAGCCTTCACAGTACCAAGGGCCTCTCCTCCCATCGATGCCAGACAAGGCCATCCTCTCCTACATATGCAGCTGGAGCCATGAGTCTCTCCATGTGTTCTCTTTGGTTGATGGTTTAATCCCAGGGAGCTCTGGGGGTCTGGTTGGTTGATATTGTTGTTCTTCCTATGGGGTTGCAAGCTCCTTCAGCTACTTCAGTCCTTTCTCTAACTCCTCCATCGGGGTCCCCATACTCAGTCCAATGGCTGGCTGTGAGCATCCACCTCTGTATTTCAAAGACTCTGGCAGAGCCTCTCAGGAGGTCTGGGTTTGGTGTCTGTATATGGAATGGATCCCCAGGTAGGTCAGTCTCTGGATGGCTTTTCCTTCAGTCTCTGCTCCACACTTTGTCCCCATATTTCCTTTAGACAGAAGCTATTCTTGGTTAAAAATTTGGAGATGAGTGGATGGCCCCATCCCCCAACCAGGAGTCTTGCCTAACCTCTGGATATGGTCTCTACAGGTTCTCCCTCCCCTTTGTTGGGCATTTCAGCTAATCTCATACCTGTTGGGTCCTGGGATTCTCTTAATTTCCTGGCATCTGGGACTTAACTGGTAGCTATCCCCAGTTCCCCACCTCCATGGCTACACACATCTGTTCAAATTCCTGACCCTTTGTATATCATCCCTGTCTCCTCTTGTACCTTATCCTGCCCTCCTTTTCCCTTCCCCCCTTTTCTCTTCCTCCAAAGTCCCTCCCAACCTCTACCTCCCTTGAGTATTTTGTTCCCCCTTCTAAGAAGAACAGAAGCATACACATTTTGTTCTTCCTTCTTCTTGAGCTTCATATGGTCTGTGAATTTTATCTTGGATATTCTGAGCTTTCTGGCTAATATCCACTTATCAGTGAGTGCATGCCATGTGTGTTCTTTTGTGACTGGGTTACCTCAT
This sequence comes from Tokudaia tokunoshimensis, assembly GCA_036184795.1. NCBI lineage: Eukaryota > Metazoa > Chordata > Mammalia > Rodentia > Muridae > Tokudaia > Tokudaia tokunoshimensis. The sequence continues at coordinate 56,554,034 of BTHU01000013.1, read as the reverse complement.
TCAGGATGATATTTTCTAGTTCCATCCCTTTACCTAAGAATTTCATGAAGTCATTGTTTTTAATAGCTTAGTAGTACTCCATTGTGTGAATGTACTACATTTTCTGTATCCATTTCTCTGTTGAGGGACATCTGGGTTCTTTCCAGCTTCTGGATATTATAAATAAGGCTGCTATGAACATAGTGGAGCATGTGTCCTTGTTATATGTTGGAGCATCTTTTGGGTATATGCCTAGGTGTGGTATAGCTGGGTCCCCAGGTTGTACTATTTCCAATTTTCTGAGGGACTGCCAGACTGATTTCCAGAGTAGTTGTACCAGCTTGCAATCCCACCAACAATGGAGGAGTGTGCCTCTTTCTTCACATCCTCCCTAGCATCTCCTGTCACCTGAGTTTTTGATCTTAGCCATTCTGACTGGTGTGAGGGGGAATCATTTCCCTGATGACTAAGAATGTTGAACATTTCTTTAGGTGCTTCTCAGCCATTAGTATTCCTTAGTTAAGAATTCATTATTTAGCTCTGAACCCCATTTTTAATAGAGTTATTTGGTTCTCAGGAGTCTAACTTCTTGAGTTCCTTGTATATATTGGATATTAGCCCTCTGCCGGATGTAGGATTGGTAAAGATCTTTTCCAAATCTGTTGGTTGCCATTTTGTCCTATTGACAGTGTCCTTTGCCTTACAGACGCTTTGCAATTTTATGAGGTCCCATTTGACAGTTTTTGATCTTAGATCATAAACCATTCGCGTTCTTTTGAGGAAATTCTCCCCTGTGCCCATGTGTTCAAAGCTCTTCACCACTTTCTCTTCTATTAGTTTCAGTATATCTGGTTCTATGTGGAAGTCATTGATCCATTTGGACTCTTCAAACTATTCCCCAAAATAGAAACTAAAGGAACACTAATTTGTTCTCTGAAGCCACAGTTATGCTTATACCTAAACCAAATAAAGACTCAACAAAGAAAGAGAACTTCAGACAAATTTCACTTATGAATATCGATGCAAAAATGCTCAACAAAATTCTTGCAAACTGAATTCAAGAACACATCAAAACAATCATTCACCATGATCGAGTAGGCTTCATCCCATGGATGCAGGGATGGCTCAATATATGGAAATCCATCAATATAATCCACCATATGAACAACTCAAATTATTTCACCTCATTAGACAAAATTCAACACCCACTCATGGTAAAAAGTCTTGGAAAGATCAGGAATTCAATGGCCATACCTAAACATAGTAAAAGCAATATACAGCAAACCAGTAGCCAACATCAAACTAAATGCAGAGAAAATTGAAGCAATCCCACTAAAATCAGGACTAGACAAGACTGCCCACTCTCTCCCTACCTGTGCAATATAGTCCTAGCCAGAGCAATTAGACAACAAAAAGAGGTCAAACAGATACAAATTGGTATGGAAGAAGTCAAAATATCACTATTTGCAGATGATGTGATAGTATACTTAAGTGACCCCAAAAATACCACTAGAGAACTCCTAAACCTGATAAACAACCTTGCAAAGTGGCTAAATATAAAATTAACTCAAACAAATCAGTAGCCTTCCACTGCTCAAAGGATAAATAGGTTGAGAAAGAAATTAGGGAAATGACACCCTTCACAATAGTCACAAATAATATAAAATACCTTGGTCTGACTCTAACCAAGCAAGTGAAAGAGCTGTGTGACAAGAACTTCAAGTCCCTGAATAAAGAAATCAAAGAAGATCTCGGAATAAGGACTCAGAATATTATGTTCAGTAGGATAGAGCTCTACCATTAAGCTACATTTCCAATCTTTGTTTGTTCTGTAAGATTTTAGTTTGAGATTAGAGTTGAAATTTAGTCCAGGCAGTCCTCAAACGTATGATTCTCTTGCCCCAGCTTCCCAAGCCTCTAGAGTTGCAGGGATCACCCTACATTACTTAAATTATGCATTTGAAGGTTTATTTTAGCCACTCCTATTATAAATAAAGTGCAAAACTCAGCATGTTGGTTTGCTTGTGTGCCTTTATAATGCTTATAGGCAATAACAGGAAATAAATTAATCAGACAAATGTACTATGCATGTCTATAATAGTGCATGGTAGGGAGCACAGTGCTCCACATTTGCATGTCTTTAATTACATGCAGAAGTGTGCACAACAGCATGGAGTAGAAACAGTGTGGAGAAGGTTTAAATAACCTTGATGGCAAGTTCTGTGCAGACAGAAAAATTAATTTGGTGCTATTTTTAGGATTTAATTTGCTAATTGTTATTCCTCATGCTTTTTAATTTCAGTTTTCAATTTTATTTTATTCATAAATCTAGCTAATTTTAGTGACCTTAAGTAGAGCACAATCAATGTTATTTTCATTTATAACGCTTAATTGATATCACCTACATTTTAAAGCTTCTGTTGAAATAGATTATTTTACTTCTATTGAAATATTTTAAACCTATAAGCAACCACAAGAGAAACTGTCAAGACCCTTGACCTGTTTGAAATCAAAAAAGTGGCCTCCAGACTGAATTGAGACATTTTGTCAATATTAATATCAAATATGGACTTAATACATCTTAATCTTGATATCATGAGTATGAAATCAATATTTGGTGATATTTTTTAAATTGGTCCCATCAGTTTATATACTATGCTAACATGGTCAACATTCGAAGTATTATAAATATATAAAATATATCTGGACTTCTATTTTCATGTTTTATTGACAATAATTAATGCTTTGCATTGTTACTATAGTTACCTGTAACCCTGATGCTTAAAAGATATAAATGTCATTGCTGCAGATAATCAAATTCTTTTACCTGACAAAGCTAACAATGTATAATATAATTCCAATCCCTTTGGTTCTCTGTTGCTTTGTCCTATGTAAACTACAGACTACAAATCACAGAATCTATCCATATTTCATTCTTATCTATGCCATCTATATTTGACTATTTTCATGAATTTCCATTATTCTCTTTTCTCTTCCTCAAAATGTAGTGTTATATTGGCAATGATCACCTTTAGAGCCCTGTACATATGCTGTAGAATATTGAGATAAATATGTCCACAGAATAAGAATAATAAGCTGTTAAAGCAGCTGGATATCACAGGAGAGACTGCGAAAGAGGAGAAAGCTGTTCAAAAGAGTGAGACAGAAATATGATGACAGGCCCTACCTATGGTGGCTCAGACATGAACTGTATGTGAACAGAGAGAGGTCTGAGCAGCAGTTTTCAACTTGTGGGTTGGGGGTGGCATATCAGATACCCTCCATATCAGATATTTATATTACAATTCAAACAGTAACCAAATTACAATTATGAAGTAGCAACTAAATATTTTATGGTGAGGGTCACCACAACACAAGAAACTGTATTAAAGGGCCCCAGCACTGAGGACCACTGATATAGAGGAAGGACAATGGACAACCTGAAAAAGTGCCAGGAGCTGGCTAGATTCTGATGCTGCATGGGTGTAGAGACATAAAATCTTCAAAAAACCAGAGCTGGGAGAAGGCATGTGTGACATTGATGCTAAGTTTGCATACTTTTTCATTCTAGAAATTTCTGTATTAGTTCTAAACTAGAAACCTCTAAAAAAATAAAGTACGGAAACATTCAAAAGAACCAGGAAGATACACCAGCTATCTGCCAAAAATGCAGCTCAACCCATCTGCCCTCACCCTCCAAAAAGAAATAAAGTCAGAATGGACGCCCAGAAATAGACACCAAAACAACACTTATTGAAAATGGTAAGGTGTTATAAAATTCTGAATTCCTAAGAGGTTCATTAAACTATGTTAAAAACATCACAAAGTGGATGGATATAATAGAGACCATGTGAGTAATTTGAAGATGGGAGCTATGGAAATCATAAATGTAAACCAAATGAAAATTCTAGCACTGGAAAGTATAGTGACTGAGAGAAAAATTTAGACTGTTTAATAGAAGCTTGGTGTTGGAAGCAAAAGCATCGGTCTTTGTGTGGCACAGTAGGAATTACTCAAATTGAAATTCAGTACAAATAAGAAGCTAAACTATTGGGCATCCAGTAGTCTACAGGGCAAAAAGGAAGTTTTGCACATGTGCACAGCATATTCTTCCATACATGTGCATGTGAGGAGGAACAGGGATTTGAGGGTATGTGAAGTATTGCAGACTGTAGAGAAATAACAGTGGAATCACTTCCTGCCTTCTCTCTTGTGTGCTGTCTTTCCTCTTGTGTGCACACCTTTCCTTCCCACAGAACAACCCCTTTCTGACTATACGGGATAGTCCAGTCTGACATGAGGGCTTGTGCCTACTCTTGTGACTTGTTATTCTGTCTTCAGTTGATTTTTCTGGGACGCCTGCATTTTTTTTTCTTTTGTGGGAGGGAAATATAAAAAGAGTGGATCTAGGGGTGGTGGAAAGAGTGGAGGGAGGAGAAACGGTGGTCAGGATGTGGATGCAATGTATGAGAGAAGATTAAAACAGCAACAGCAAGTATTTAGTTCTGATAAATATTATTAGCAGCATGTAGAGGGGATTTTCACTTTCTCTGTCTACTTTTGTTTCTTGTACCCCAAGATCCTTAGCCAGGGCCCAGTTCATAATTTGTTCTTAACTCCTTTTTAGTGCATGTTAAAGTTCACTCTCCGTAATAGCAAAATAAACAACAGTCACTATCAACTTGAACTTAAAACACAGTGTCTATAGCTCATTTCTGTCTCTTAAGACTCTTATGTCTTGGGCTCTTTGAACAGAGAATTCTACTCTGTGGAACCAGAAATTCCTGTCCATGTTTTTTTTTTCTTTTCCTCTGCTGAGTCATTAATTTCTGTGAGACTCCCTATGCACATAGCCTTGTGCTTGGTTTGACATTTTGGTGAACAATGCGCACACACACACACACACACACACGTATGTTCTTAATCTGTCAGTTCTGAAAAGCAACATGAAAATTCTTCTAATTGCTGAAACTACTTCAACGCCAAGCTCACAACAAATAGAGCATGGAACTTGTGATGAACTTACCTTGTGTGAGCTTGTGAGCTTAAGTTCAGATTCCAAATGATCCTCAGAAGCACAGCTCACTTGTGGAGGGCACACTTGTTCCTCGGCTGTGAACAGGGCATCAGATTGATGCCTCACTAGTATCCTGTAACTCTCAGCATTTTCTTTGTTCTCAATGTAGCATTGCCTGTCAACCAGTCCAGAGAGTGTTTGGTGGACTGTTCATTTTGAATATTATTGCTTCTCTTCAGAGTACTTCCTTTAAGTGCTGCTTTGTGAGCTGACTGAGTACCAGTGATATGAAGGGGCAACAAACAGCTCCCTATTTGGTATCCTTCGCAGGCCTGTTAACAGGTGACTTCTTCTGTAGTGCCAGGCAGATTTTACCACATTCCTCACCGCTTTAAACTGTGAACACTTTCTACTCCACAGCTCTATGCCAGTCTGACCATTCTGCTAGCTGGATTCCCCTTGCCTCTAACTCACCTGCAATGAGCTTCTCACTGGCATGCAAGAACACTGTGGACATTTCATGTTTCTGTTGGAACCAACTGTGGAATCCAGCAAAGGATGCTTAATCTACAACCTATTATACAAAACGGGTTTTCAATGAAAGCAGGTAATTAGTGCTATATTCTTAAAGGTCTTCTTGGGAGAAAAAGCTGTTGGCTTTGGTCATTTAAGAGGATGGAACCACTAAAGTCTTTGATTCCTTTTCTACATTACAGCAATAGATACCTGATATCTCCAAAATGCATAGTGTGATCTCCTTTTGAATGAAACAAAAGTAGCAAATAATTCGACCTCCTCCCAGCTGTGTGGCTGGATCCCTGGCAAGTACATCAAAGTTGATAACGTCTGATTTAAAATTGCTTCTGCCTTCCTTCCTCACCTCAGAACTAATTCTTGCCTGCATTCCCCCGGAGATTTGCTTATATAGATCAGCAAAGCCTTACATTTCTCTCCTAAGGAGCTGACACTGCCTATTAAGCTGAGCAACTCCACATTTTCCCTTCTGTCTTAAAGTCACAATGTGTCAAAAATCTGCACATTTACAGGAATGTGTAGATATAAATGGAAACTCTGTTTTTCTCACATGACTTTATGGGCTCTGTCTGGATAGCCAAGGAATCAAGTCATAATCACTGCCAAATATGCGTTTGGTGTGACATTTATGACTTTGCTTTCACAGTTATTAATTGAAAATTTGACCTTGTCATTGCTACACATCCTAAGTGCTCTTATTTTTCAGTATGTAAACAAAATAATCGCCATTTATCATTTTTTTCATGTTTTCCCTGTATTGAGAAAGATTTCACCTTCAATGAAATTGCTCTAACATTTTTCTTGCTCAGATGACAAACTTCATTTGAGGATAGAGCAAACGTCCACTGTAAGGAAGGTTCCCTTCACCCCTGCTTCTTGGGGTGCCTTTCTTTCTTCATCTAGCATATGAAATCTGGGCCTGCTCCAATTCACATGTGGGTTTCAGTGTTCCAATGTTGCACTTTCCCAAAGCTGTACCCTATCTCATGTGGCCCCCATGTTCTTGCAGACAGAATTGTGCATTGTTCATAAAAAGCACCACCATTTTCTGTTTCTTCCCTAGCTTCGCGTTGCCATAGGAAATACTCGAGATTATTAGCTTAGAAAATATTCAGTTGGGCTCGTGGTTAGGGATTGCTTGGTTTCATTGCATCCAGTTCCACATAAGGCAGCACATAACTGTGGGAATACACAGCAGAGAAAACCTGCTTACTCCAAAGGCAGGAAGCAAGGAGAAAGAGAGACCAGGGTTCAGCAATCCCCTTTGAGGGAACCTCTGGATCTAATAGACAACATTTCCTAAGTCAAGGCCAGTTCCTTAACATGTCAAGACCACACCCAATACATAAGTCTTTGGAGACAATAATATCTATTACACCAGCACACACAATGCTAGCTCCTTCTGTGGGCTGTAAATGCCTGTTCACCTCCAGTGAATTCCTCTCATAGACAGTGTCAGTGGGCAGGCAGCACTGCTCATAGACTCCTGTACTTACTGATGGGCTATATTCAGCACATAGGTAAGTGTCTTTGCCTCAAAGTTTACTAGTCATGAAGTGTTGAAATTATGGGTGCAAAAGTTAAACAGGATAGATGAATGTGAGATAAAACTTAAATAGGAGCATGAAGATTAAAACACATTGATATGGTAACATTCTTGTAATAAAACTGTTATTTTCATGTGCCATGAAGTAGAGCTTGCTAGGCTTCTGCTCAGTTGCAGATCCTGAGGTGTTCTTCCTTCTTGCTTCTGAAGCATAATTCAGCACAGCACGCTGATGCCACAAAGTTCATCAACTAAACAAAATACCCAAATTCCAGGCTAAATGTGATCGTATGATTTGACTCAGCTGGAGTCAACTGATTATAACTCTTGGTCATGCTGTATAGTGTAGAAAGGAGCTGTGTTCCTGCAGTACATAGTTGATAGCTTGTGTGGAAAAACTATGAGAGAGAGAAATGTAAGCTAACAAAAGAGTGGGGAATTATTTTAAATGAGAGTTAGAAAGACCCCTCTGTGGAAGTGATATTTATGCTGAAATCTGACAGACTGACAGAAGCAGCCTTAACGGTGGTGGAAAGGGCATTCCACGAAGGAGACTGCAGGAAACAAAATCCCCAAGGCGAAATGTGAGTTCCTTGGAGAGTTGGAGCTTTCAGCTGGGCAGACAGCAAGGAGTGGCTGAGTGGGAGAGTAGCTCAATGCGCAGAGGGAAACATGGCCACAGACCTGAGCATTAGAGCCCCGAGGGTCACAGAGTTTATTTTATGTGCAGATGGAACCCTGTGAAGGCGGTCCATAAGGAGGGAATAGGAATGAACTCATGCCGAAGTCACTAGCTTGGAAGATTTATAGGCAGAAACGGGAAATATCATAGCAGGTGCACAGTGAAGGCGAAAGATAGAGAGGGGGCAGCAAGGAGACACTCGGCTAAGGTTAACATGCCGGTGTGAGTTCAGCGGAAAGGGGGATACCGGTATCTGGCAAACTAAGTACTAAACTGTTGATGGTGGCTCTGGCCTTACAAACCTTCTGAACACTGATTGCTTCCTAGCTAGAAGGAAGAGATACTTGAGCATTAACTTCGCCTACATATCCACAGCTGCCCGTGGATCATTGTGACTGTAGAGAAAATTCAGTGTCCATGTCTGAACTCGAGCAGATTTTGTGTTCTCCTTACTCTGCTCTACCCGTTATGACTTCTTACCAACTTTTGTTACGCATCCATTACCACAATTTTGTTGTGTTTTATTTTTTAACTTGTTTTGTGTGTGTGTGTGTTTATTTGAACCTATGTATGTATTCCACATGCGTGAAGGTTCTCAGAAAGGTAAGAAGAGGGTGCCGGGTCTTCTGGAACTGGAGTCTTGGGAGGTTATGAACTACCGGGTGTAAGTACTGGGAAGCAAACCCAGGTCTTCTCTAAGAGAAGCAACTGTTCTTACCTGCTGAGTCATCTCTCCTCGCCTTGTTCTTACTCATATGGGGGAACAGACCAAGCCTCTCACATTCTGAAGAGACATGAGTCTCTTACTGCCAAGCCTACCCTATGGGTCATTTTCCATTCCATTTTTCCTTCCCATTACCTCTTCAACTGCTAGGTCTTACGCCCTTACCATCAGAAGTCTTGGGATCACTCAGATCCACTCAGAAATGACTACGTAGAACATTGAGGGCCCAGGTCTGAACCTGAGCAAATTTTGTGTCTTTCCAGATTAATCCTGTGCCTCTCCACAGGTCACCCTCCATTTAGATAGAATATTTTTTTATGTGTTTGTGTAGCTTTAAACTCCTTATAAATAAAAACCTTCATCTTTAATTTCTAGCCAAGATAATTCTCTAAGTGGCAGACTATTCTACTCTGCCTGGTCTTCAGAAATGCCTCGTAAGCATATAAAAAGGTGTACGGTCGTGCTTGATCTTGCTTTCTGTCTAGTCCTCAACTAAAGACAGCAACTTGCCCTCCCTGAATTGTCTGTCTCAGTAATGACACTAGCACTTACCTTCTCTTTGCCAGAGCCACATGCGGCTCCTTTGCTGTAAGATCAACTGCTACATAGACAGTTTACGTGTGAGAATCTCAATTCTTCAGTGAGGCAGTATCTTAAGTGAGCCTAGGAGGAAATAATTGCGTTCCTATTTTACTTATTTTTTTCCTGCCCATGAGGGTTTCATTTGCATGTGTATCTATGCACCACATGTGTGCAGTGCCCATAGAGACCAATTGGGGGCATCATGGATGGAATGGATGAATGCCTTTCTTCTAGGGAATAGGCTGAATGTTGAAGGACTGTGGTCCCCTTTGCCTCATTCTGCGTGCCTTTTTGGCCCCTCTCTCTCTCTGAGTACCACACCATTCCAAAGCAGCAAGACAGCCTCACCAGACAAGGCCTTTGAACTTTGAACCACCCCGTACATATCTCTTTATTTTTATTTAATTAGTTATTTCATTTATTTACATTTAAAATCTTATCCCCCTTCCTGGTTTCCTCTCCCCAAACCACCTATCTCATCCCCTTTACCCTCTGCTCTTATGATAGCGCTCCCCCACCCACCCACCCACTCCTCTCTCACCATGCTAACATTCTCCTAAGCTGAGGCATTGAGCCTCCACAGGACCAAGAGTCTCCCCTCCCATTGATGCCAGATAAGGCCACACTATGCTACATATGTAGCTGGAGCCCTGAACCCACCCATATGTATTCTTTGGTTGGTGGTTTAGTCCCTGGAATCTCTTGGGTTGGAGTGTCTGGTTGTTCTTCCTATGGAGTTGCAAACCCCCTTCAGTTCCTTCAGTCCTTCCCCTAACTCCTCCATTGTTATCCCTGTGCTCAGTCAGATGGTTGGCTGCGAGCATCTCTGCCCTACACATCTCTTAAAATCTTAGAGCATCTTAACTCTAATAATTTCTCTGGCTCACAATCTCAGTTATAGGTATAGGAAGCGGATGAGACACTCTCTAAGTAAGGAACACTGGGGCATTCCTTCGACCCAGTCTTCAGACATGACCCAGAAGCTCTCCGTTTTGTTTTTCCACCATGGCTTTGCTCACAATCCTGCCTGCTTCTTCTTTTGTTACTACAATAACCAGCTAATTGATTCACCTGATTACGGCATCTCTGCTTCCCTCCACTTCCCAGAAAGAAGAGAGCTTACTGTGGTGCTGGGTCTCCAGAGGTACAAGTAATCCAACACAGCAGGGTTTCTGCTCACAGGCAGCGCTTCTCTTTAGCTGATTCAAAATTTATTCAATTGCACAATTAATTCAAAGAGGAAGGCACCACAAGGTTGAAATTTCAACTGAGAAGAAAGGCATCCTGCTGTCCTGGAAGCATGTAAATGTTTCTGAACTTCTGGGATTTTTTGTTTTTTGTTTTGTTTTCTGGAGTGCTTGCAGCAAGCTCTCGAACTGCTTAGAAAAAAAAAACATGTAAAAAATGTTTATAATTCATCCATTTTATTCATTGCATTCTGGAAATGTTAGTGTGTGTTGGGGGGAGAAGAAGCAATGAACCTTTGTGTTTCCATTTCTTAAGGTTTTACTCTGCTGGTTTGTATCTAACATAGCATGTGACAAAAGAAAGAAAACCAAGGATCCTTTGCATGGGGGCATCACTTGTAAAATCAGAAAACTCAAGTGTACATTCCTTTCCTCTAAATCATAATCTGGACCCAATACATTTGAAATCTTCATCACAAGTAAACTGCTATAAATAAAATTTTAAAGGACAAATCATTTAGGTAAAATATAATATCAGAGAGTATGCTTCTGTTTTAATTTTTTATGCTCATGAGTGTTTCATCTGCATGTATATCTATGCATCACACATGTGCAGTTCCCACTGAGGCCAGAAGGGTGCGTTAGATCCCCTGCAACTGATGTTCTAGATAGTTGTGTGCCACCATGTGGATGCTGGGAATTGAATCGAAGTGCTCTGAAACAGCAGCCAGTTATCTTCATCCGTGAGCCATCTCTCCAGTCCAAGGATGTGATTTATGAAGATAAATGGACATGACTTTGAAAGTTATCTTTCTCAATGCAGGAAGTTTCATGGGATGGCAGGCATTGACTTTGTTTCATTAAACTGTAAATGGCAGCATCTAGCTTGCTCTTTAACACCAGTTGACTGGGTGATCATTACTTTTACTCCTATCCAAAACTATCAGGAAAAATTTGAATATTCTAAACTGCTACAAAACATATTATTTTTAACCAGTGCCTTGGTCCATGATGTATTCCACTAGCTCCACATTCTAACCTGATTTCCTATTGGAACTTGGCTCTTGCAAGGTGGAAGGAACGCTCTCATCCCGCGACCATCGCACAAGCCTGCCCACCACCCTAGGTTATGTTGTGCTTTCCACTTTGTGTTATTCTTCATCACTTCCAATCTTTTCTAAAAAAAAATTCTCAGCCATGATGTTGAATTCACATCAGATTTTCCAGTCTGTAATTTCTAGGACCCTTTTCATTATTTACCCTTCATAAAAATTGGTATAGTTATGTTTCTTCCTTTGCAAACATTTCTGTTCTGCTGAAGTTCTCCCCAAGTTACTGGTGTCATGCTCAAAGAGCTTAGCTGGCAATGTTTATGAATAATTCTTTTGATCCTAAAAACCTGAGTTTGTTTAAAGCTGGAATATTTCCTTTCTTCGTTGTCATAATACTCTGTGAGTTACAATTCCTTTTTAATGATACCATAGAACTTTTCTAGACCGAAGATAGACTGACATGGTGAACATTAAAAGAAATACAAAATGAATGCAGACCTTCATTAAACTTCTTCTCCAAGCGCTTTTGAGCAGTTATAATTTTAAAATATCCAAAACTATCTACTATATTATGAGGCTTTACTGGTTCTTTCCTCACCAGAAATTATGTGGCAGTATTAGACTACTCTAAGTTTATAAATATTATAGTACATTTAAAAAATTTAGCCTCAAATGTCTGATTTTTAGGATGTGTAGCCAGATTTTCAAGCACACAGCATTAACAGAAGGAGGGAAAGCCGTGCGATATACATTAATCAGTAATTTGTGATTCTTTCCCATCCCCCACACGATGAAAACCGGAGATTTATTTTCCTCCATGCTTGTAAGAGGTGAGGGGTGCATCCCCTCAGCAGGGCAGGCTGGGGGTGAATGTTTTCTTTGACTGCTTAGTAAAGCTACATGTTACATTTAACCACCTCATCTTCCTGCTACAGTTACTACATGATAGAGTTTCAACAGCGTTTTCCCCCCTTCTCCTGCTCATTATGGAACAGATATTATAAGGGCTAAAAGGGGTCGTACATTAACTGGATGAGATCCAATTATGGGAAAATCCAGAGCAGTACTCCTGGGCAATCTGAAAGCTGCACAGAAGTGCTCACGTGACTGCACTTTAAGAAGCCAGAATGTTCACTTTTTTTTCAAGGTAATTTAATATATATATTTCAGTAAATGAATAATGAGTACTCGTTAGATATAAATACAAAGTGATTAGACTTTGTAGGAAAAAAAAGAAAACAATTCCTGCCATTCAAAAAGCCATTTCCAAATGGCTATTTGCTCCTGTGTCCTTAGTTAAAGTGTTATAGAAGTCTGCAAGTGTCAAATGTAGAACTGAATTATTTATTTGAAAATAATGAATGTTTTTGATTTTTCACTCATGTCTAAAATATATATATATATATATATATATACATATATATTTAAATTTTCAGTTACAGTTACTAAAATGGTAAAGCTGTGATGTCACATAAAATGCTCAACAACCTGAATTCACAACCTTTAAATATCAAATTCATGCATCCTTCTAAGAAACAGTCATTTTCTGAACATTAGCAACATACCGTATTGCTATGAGCAAATACTTAACAAGAAATAATGTAAAGAAAGAGGAGGTTGGGGGCTGACAGTTTCAGAGGGTTGCAGTCTGTCTTTGGGGGAGGGCGAGGTGTGGTAGGATGATTGCGAGGGAGCGGGCCATGTTGCCTCTGCAGCCACAAAGTGGAGAAATTGCAAGTGTGGCCAGAATATCATATCCAAGCTCTACCTCACCTTTTTCCAGGAAGGTTTTGCCTCCTTAAGGCTCAACAGCTTTCAAAACGCTACCACCAACTGCCCACTAACTGCTCCAATGCATAAGCTAAAGGCATATTTAAAGCAGACGTATATTAAGGGATGTGCCCCACATATACTAACAACAGGGGCTCCCATTGTGGTACAGAGCCTGACCATTGTTTAACTATCATTTTTGAAAGTAAATATAGATGGAACTTATTATTTCAAGTATAAACTTTTGAAATCAGGTGGGACTCTGTACAACTCTCAAGAAGTAATGTTTTGTCTGTACAATACAACAGGAGTCCCTTTGTTATCGTTAACATTTCAGAGGAAATTTTTTTCCCTCCAAGGTTTCATGTTCAGATGGATAAAACAGTTACATCCACTGGATGTTGAACACAAACTTATTTAAGTACCAACTTTCTCATAAACCAGAGTACCATAAATAATACCAAATATGACAAAATTTACCTCCAAATTATTTCACTATTTTGGCATCTTTTATAGTGAAGTATTTCATCTCATTTCCAAATCTCTTGCAAACACTTGATGATAAGCAAAACTTCAGAGCAGAAGCCAGAGCAAATAAGCAACCAGAGTGCAGTGTGCCTTTCACATGACTAGAACAGCAAACATCACTCTCCTCTCGCACTGAGGATGTACGAAGCTAAGTGTGTCTCTAGTAGATATGTTGGTGAACACAGATTCATCTGCTGGTAGCGAAAAAGGCCAAACAAGATTCTTTCATCCTTCGTTATGTGTCCAGTATTAAGCTAATTGCACCCAAAGTCAAAGATGGCATCTGTCCCACAGAAAAAGTGGTCCGGCTCTGATTGATTAGCTGAATTGAAAGATGACACCTGCTTAGCAATTCATTGTCAGTCAAATCAGGCCCGAGGACCCTATTTTCACGAAAATTAAAAGCATAACCAGAGATTATTACAGCCAGGTTGTTCCTCTCCCCAGTTTTATTAAGGATTAACTGAAATAAAATTCCACATATTTAAAGTAGAAGCATAATATTTGATATAAGTAGATAATGTGCAATAACCAATAAAGTTGATCTAATTAACATACCTATAACCTCAGATAGTCTGTATCTGTGCATTGGGGTGGGCATGTGTGTACATGTGGTCAGAATACTAAATATTTACTCTCTTTGTAAAATTTAATTATAAAACAGGTTGCTATTAAATACATGGTCTGTGGAACTTACTCATCTATATGTGAAATTCTTCTCACTCCCCCACTCCAACTCCTTATAATTACTCTGTCATTTTGTTTATATGATTTCAAGCTTGTAGAATCCATTTATAAATGATGGTAAGCACGATTCATCTTCCTGGGCCTACCTTACTTTACTTGACATAATTTCTCCTAGTTGCAACCAAAACAACCCTTGGGAAAGAAAAGGTTTATTTCAAGCCTGCAGTCCTACACCATAATCATTGAAGGAAGCCAAGGCAGGAGTCTGGAAGCAGGAGTTGTTACAGAGGCCATGGAGGAGTGCTGCTTACTAACTTGTTCCCTCTGTCTTGCTTAATCTGTTTTCTTCGAGGAGTTTCCCAGTTTCAAGCCTTATGCTTGAGTCTTGAAGGCTTTATGTTGCTGGTTTTACCTGTGGTTTAAGGTAAGAACCCAGTGGAAACCTGTGTGATCCAATTTTCCTGTCACTGCGTACCAATGGACAGTCCTTTTACCCTGCAGTTGTCTTGGGGTTCTTGTCAAGAACTAGTCCCAGTATATTTGAATTTATTTCTGAACTTTCTGCTTTGTTTTATTGCTCGGGTATGACGGTTTTTAAGTTGAAATCACAGTGCTTTGAATAGTATAGCTTTGTTACATAATTTGTGACAGTGTGTGATGGCTCCAGAGATGTCCTTTCTAAAATTAGCTTGGCTATGGTGGATGTGTGCTCCCTATTTGTTTTATGACTGATTTTTACCATTTTTGCAAAACTGCCAATAGCGTTTTGATGGAGACTGCCCTTACCGTAGCCCACTGTGGCCCAGGATTTGACCACGATGTCTTCAAAACTACATTCAGGAGCTCAGTCACTGTTTAAAGTTTCAGTTTCTTCCACAAACATTTCATTAGTTTCATCTCGCCAATCTTTTACCTTGCTGCTTAAACATATTTCTAAGTGCTTTTATAAAAACACTACGATAGCAGATTTTTGTTTTTGTTTTTAAATTATAGAATATTTTGTTGGTGTAAAATATGTCACTGATTTTCACTTTCGAATCATGACTGGGGAACCTGTCACTTCACTAACTTTACTGTTTTTCATCACTTTTGATGGGCTTTGGGTTTCTTATATAAAAAAGTTATATCATTTCCTGACATGTATAAGTTCCACAGTTGCTGAAATATATGGCTTACTATACATTCACTCATGTATGTTCAAACCAGAAGTTCAAAGTTGTATCACTGAGCCAAGGGCCAGCTGCTTCAGGGCCTCAGGAGGCTGCCTTCTGTTTCGTCCTTGGCAGCTGCTGGTGAGGCTTGATTTGTTACCACATCGCTCCAGTCTCTCTTCTGTCATCATGTTGCTCCACCTCTGTGTGTACAGTCTCTTCAGTGGCTTTCAAACTCCTCGAGATCCTCCTTGGTAAGGACACACGATTAGGTTTGGACCCACTCGGATAATCAGGATTGCCTTCTCATCTCCAAATCCTGCAGTACATCTTTTAGTCCCTAATGTTATGGTCAGGGCATCCAGGTGCTCTTACTCAACATCAGTATAATACATCACCCATCACCTTTAACAAAAGCATAAATATTTGGAGAATCTACCAGAAAGAAGTCTACGTATTTCAGTCATCTTTCATGATGGGAGCCAGGTCACCCAGTATTGCTAAGCAACACTCAGAAGTTTCAAGCAGCTGTCTTATTAATATTTATGGCTCACTTTGCTTATTTTTGAATAACATTTTATGTATCTGTCATTTTAATGTTTGGTGTATACAAAATGCCCGCTCTTCCAAACCATGGTTCAGTTCCTTGTTTATTCTTTAAGAACTGGACTATTCAGTCACAGAACATTTAAGCACTTTTAAAATTTCACCTGAGTGTTTTATAACAGGTGTTCCTAATTACATACATTTTCATAACTTCCAGTAAAAATGATTCAAATTGATTTACCCAAATTCCTTATAGCTATGGCTTGAATTAGCACATCCTGGCGAAAATGTTTTATAGAATGCTAAGTATGTCCTTAGTGCTTTGCCATATACTTTGAAAAATAGAAAGCATAAACTATTGTCAGGGAATTGCAGAGCTTTAAGGAAACACGGAAGTGATGTAATTTGAACAGACAGGAGTCTCAGCCAGCAACGCATGTGTTCATGTGGCTCACATTACTGTATCTGACCACATTTCATTTGTTACACAGAATTTAACCTTCAGTAGAGAAAGCACTCCCATGAAGTATGCCATTTCTTAGAATGAGTGGACACAATGCCTTGGATCCAGCAGCTGTTGGTTGCTTTCATGACTCTAGCATATGTGTAAGTTAACAGGCCATATCTTAGTGTGCAAGATATGTAAAAACTAAGTGTGTAAAAACTACCATTAACACAGACAACTGAAACAAGAAAAAAAAAATTTAAGCTACCTGGTGAGAGGTTATGCATGGCCTTGAATACAGGATATTTTATATAAGAAAGACTATTTTGGAGACAGTTATAGAGGAAGTTTGTAAGGCAGGCCTTCTGCCTTTAAGAAAGGAAGAAACAGAAGAAATAAGTAGAAAAGCCAACATACATACACACAGAAAGACATGCAAATACATGCGTGCATCCATGCACACATTCATACATGCAGAACATACATGGGCATGCACACATGCAGTATGCAAGGGTGGACAGGAGGAAGAAGAGGGATTAAATTATAGTGAGCATGAGTAGCATGTTGTATCAGTGTAACTGTGTGTGAGAGTTCTGGTTATGTTAGAGAATGTCTGTAATTAGAGGAGGGACACAGAACTCCAGGCATTAAAATCATCAGATAAAATGGCTAAATTTGATATGACAAGAGATAGGGAAGCAGTGGAGTTCTTTGAGTGTAAGAATGTCATGATGATGGTGATAGATGATAATTTGCATACATGGCAAAAGGATTTAAAGAATACTAATCAAATGAAATTGGAAACTGAAAAAAAAAACATGTCTCCTGAAATAGATAATTTAATGGAAAATTCTGACAGTACCCAAACAAAACATAACCAAAAAAAAAAAAAAAGCCTTTGCAGAATATTGACTGAACACATGTCACTTAAGCAAGAGGATATCTCAAACGTGCATTCTCCAACATGCATTATGCACGCTCCAGTTCTTCGTGCCTTGGGTAGCTTATCTATTTACCTCCCTCTAAATAGCAGACACAGTTTTCTGCATGAATTGTTTGTTTATGATGTATAGACTTGAGCAGTGTGATAAACTGTATCTCAGAGAAATGTGGCACTTTTAGAAGTTACTCAATCTTTAGTATACATGGCTTAGAATATCATGAATAAAAATGACTAAAATTAAGCACAGACCAGCAGTAGGTAACTGCTATCACCATCGTTTGTGGAAAACTTATCACGGTTAAAGAAATCACTTCAATATGCACAAAAGTTTGTAAATTGCAATTTGACCCCATTGTATGAATTTCAATAGTCATCTGAAACATTGAAAGAACCCATTCAAAATAATTATGTGGATTCTAAATTGTGCGCTCAAATGCTGTGTTCAGTACAACGTGATCATAGGACAAGAATATTTGCCATAAAAACAAGGAGAAAAGTTGAAGGCAGCTATCAAGAAAATTGACACTTTTAAGATACAGGTAAGGAAATTTTACTTCTTTAAAGGGAGTAAAAAATATATTAAAGACAAAAATAGTGTGATTATATAGATATACTAGGTATAAAATTAGACTTCTTTGTGTGGAATGCTGTGTGGAAATCTTTTGGGATGGAGAAATAGATGTCATTCCACATTAAAATGAAACAAATGCCTTATTTGGGCAAGACAGCATACATAATTTAATTAGATGCCCTAATATTCTGGAAAATGGCACGAAAGGGCTGCTCAGATATGGGTAGCAGTTCTGAGTTTCAGAGGCATTCTAGCTAAATAGTGTGCACTCTTGTTGCCCACATCACAGTCTCCTTACTTTCACATGGATGCAAAGTATGGGAAGATTTCTATTCCTTCAACTTACAAAACATGACAGACACAGGAGCAAATGTGTGTGACAGCTGAGAGGCAGAGATGGAGATAGGGGGACCTGCTATCAGTGATCTGAGCACAGCAAGGTCTACAGTGATTGGGAAATGCTAAGGGATGGAAGGGTCATGGCTCTGGGGCACTGGGATGGAAGGACAACAGTTCTAGCAATCGAGGCTTTCCATTGGAACGAGATGTTTGATCTTCTTCATGGGTGTTAGCCAATAAGAAGAGCGGCCTGTCATTCTCTGCAAAGCTCTGGATACTTGTGCAAAGGCCCCCTTTAAGGTGGGAGTCAGAATCAATTGAAGAACAATAGTACACTGCAGTTGCCCTCTCTTATTAGGGAGTTGTTATGACCTTAAATCAGGGAGACAGTCTGGATGTGGAATGACATAGACAGAGTGAAAACACTGATTGAAAAGCTGATCTGAGAACCTTAATGAACATCAGACAGTTCACAGGCACCAGAGAACATAAAACATCAAAGGGACACAGCCATAAGAAATATGCTTAGAGCTATGTTCTAGACAGCTGTGGTATTAGGGTTGACTAGATTTGTTCCTCATAAACATGAGAGATTATTTCTTTTAGACTAGCCTCATCTACATAGAATATTATACAGAGTAATTATATATTTGTGTATGTATGTGTGTATACACATATATATATATATATATATATATATATATATATATTGTATATCTACTATAATAAAGCCTAAGAACTAAAGTTGCTTGCCATTTTACATACATTGCTTCAGTGTCTTTAGTCACATCTTATTATCTCTTCCAATAACATAAGAAAAGAACATTCTTCTCATTTTTTGTTTTCTCTATTGATGATACTGGTAAATAGTACATCCTCAAAAACCATTTGCTGACTGATTGGTTCAGTTTTACCACAAATATTGCAAATAAAAGGTATTTTGAACTCATATGGTGTCATTGACAAAAATTAGATAATATGTATCAGGTTTTTTTTCAAGAACTTTGATTGACACTAAAGAAGTAGATTGTCTTTTTATATTAAAATTATACATTAACTATTTCAGGGATTCACTGAGACCCATTTACTTACGGTATGAAGGAGTGCTTAGAAACTGGTGGAGAATCCACATAGTCTGGATGTCTGTTTCTGTATCCAGCATGTTTCGAGTTTCAATCCTTAGGGCTGGTGTCTTTGAGGTTCAAGGGACAAAAGTCAAGATGTAGAAGATTCAAAACATATCTTGCCATTAAACCCAAATCTGATGATATCACTGTAGAAAACTGGAGGCTTGTGTGTGTGTGTGTGTGTGTCTGAGCTGTATAATATGTCCCTTCTTGCTGAAGATCGGCACAACTTTTACCCTATGTTCTTGTTGAGCATGATGTGGACTTTCCTTCCTTTGCAGCCTGTATTCTGAACCCAAGCCTCTTAGTTATAATTTTCCGTTTCTAACAAAGAAATTGGATTAATTGACTTTTTGGCCTAGGCTCAAAGCTGGACTGTGGAGGACTGTTGGAGAGCCTAGGAAATGCTGCAGTGGGGTTTGCTTCCCTCAAATTATTTATGTATTTATTTACTTCACATCCTGATCACAGCCCCCTCCCTCCTCTCCTCCCAATCCCACTAGCTTTCCCTCCCACCCCTTCCCTCCTTCCCTTCTCCTCTGAGAAGGGAAGAACCCCATGGATACCAACCTGTCCTGGCACATCAACTTTCAGGAGGACTGGGTGTGTCCAAGCCCACTGAGGCCAGACAAGGTAGACCAGCTAGGGGAAAGGTATCCAAAGATAAACAACAGAGTTAGAGTCAGCCCCCACTCAATTGTTAGGGAAACCACAGGGAGACATCTGCTACATATATGTAAGGGACCTAGGTCCAGTCCATGCATGCTTTTGGGTTGGTTGTTCAGTCTCTGTGAGCCCCTATGAGCACAGGTTAGTTCACTCTGTAGGTCTTCTTGAGGTGTCCATGACCCCTCCGGTTCTCTCAACCTTCCACTCTTCTACAAGACTCCACCCTCCACAACTCCGCCTAATGTTCAGCTGTGGGTCTCAGTATCTGTTTTCATTAGCTACTGGGTGGAGTCTGACAGAGGCCAGTTATGCTAGGCTCCTGTCTGCAAGCATAGCAGAGTATCATTAATAGTGTCGGGTTGGGTCTCTCCCATGGGATGAGTCTCACTTTGGGCCAGTCATTGGTTGGCTATCCACAGTGGGGATTCCTAGAAGACAGATCTAGAAGGGTCCAATAGGTCCAATCAGTGTTAGCTAACCACATGGATATTGAACCAGTGGAGATGAAGTATGCTCCTCACAGGGTGACTGAAATGCTGTACCTTGCTGCAGTACAAGCAGCCTGCCTGACGTCCTTCCTTATTTGAAAGGATGGAGTTTTATTTGCTCACACATTTTAACCTGAAGAATTGTCCTGTGACCTCAGCACTCAAGTTTTAGATTATCCCATGATTTCTCTTTACTCTCCTCCCATGGAGACCTGAAACTCAGGTACTAGCCACACTTCCCACCTAACTGTGTCCTCTGAGGTGTTTTTTTCATAGCTTTTCATGCTCTGGACCATTCCATAATGGCAGTGGTTAAACAAGATACTTTCAAAACAGCACTCATCTCCTGAGGCAGCAAAATGGGAGTTTTCACTTTTCTTCACCACCACTACTTTGAAAGACGATTTAACTCAAAAAAGAAAATGACAATGATAGTGGGTTTTTTTTGTTTGTTTGTTTGGTTGGTTGGTTGGTTTTTTTTAATGTAGAGGGTCAGGGAATTCTTCTCCTTTTGAAATCTTTGAATCAAGATTTTCATCCCCCCCCCCACTTATGTATTACTCTGATAAATCCTAACCAGGGATTTTCCCTCTTCTTTTAAGACAAATGTTAAAATACTGCACACTCTCTGTCTACTGTCTGCACTGCTTGTAGTAGAGCTTCAAATTTTTAAGCTTCACTGGTAGAACTTTCTACTTAAATTATTAATCCAATTTGGTTTAAATTTTCATAAGTTATTAAAGTAGATTCCATGTGAATAGCTGATTTTCAGATTTGGTGAGTCCTAATTCAAGACAGTGCTAATGTGTAGCCTTTGGGTATTAACTTTCTTTAAGTAATGGATAAAATAATTTCTCTCATCCAAGACGAAATGTGGATAGCAGATGATTTTCCTGGGGCTTAATTAATTATCTCAACATTAGACCACCCAAGAGCTACAAGTGAAGTTAGGGTTGACTATAGAGATGGATCTCTGAACTGCAGGGCTGTCCATTAAGCTGAACACTTTTCATAATGGAAACTTCAATAAATACTTGCTGTGACCAGGATGGCGTGAATTTATCCAGGTTAAGACATTCAAGTCACAGAATTAAACCATTGTCCCTTATGTCTTCTGCCGTGTTTCCCTTTTTATTTTCTTGGTCAGTAGCTAACTTTTTTGAAGCTAGTTGACTGTTAGATACTAGCTACTGTTAAGCAAAATGTCAAGTCAGCTGTTTACATGGCCTCAGGAATGTTTTCTAAGACAAATAAGAAATGTAGAATCCATTTTTATCAAAAAAAGGACCATAAAAAAATCAGTAGAGCTTCCCATAAGTATGCACAACTCACAAGTAGTGTTTACAATATTTCAGCCTTGCCATGTCATTGTGTCACAAACACGTGGGCACTCTTTGACACCAAGAATCTGGACCATTGTAATCAATTATACCTGTCCTATCAGAAGAAACATATGTACCCAAAGAAGGTAGTAAAGGAGTACTTCATAGTGGTGAATGATTTTATTCTTACCATGTTTTTTCTCTCCAAGTGTCACCCTGCCTTTAATTTCCCCACTGGCTACCCAGATGGATGATCTACCTTATCTTGTCTCATTGTACCTGTCTGTAAGGGTTCTGTCTAGGAAGACATCGATCCTAGGGACTGATATGAACCTGTCAAGTCCAGGAGAACACCACACAAATGTTTCACAGAAGCAACAGGGTAATTTCAAATTTTGTTGAGGTAAAAACGATAACACCACACTAAAGATTAAAAGCACACACAGAGCAAGCCCAGGGTCAGTTTTTGAGAATGAAGAAACAAATAACTAAAGAGTTCAAAAATGTGACCACAGTTAAATTTGAAGCAGGATAACGTGGAATAGACCAATGGAGTAGCCGGCATGTTGCATGGGTGCATGTTGGGGTTGTGTGGGGAGGGGGGCAACTGAGTTTTATAGATTGTTTGCAAGTATTTGAGGAATGAACGGGTGAAGCTTTCTGGGTCCAGTTCAGAGGTATCCCTTGAAGTTAAGTCAGTGAATGAGACGCCATATTCTGTCCTTTGAGAGCAAGTTGTGGCACAACAAGGAGAGAGAGCTACAGTTGGAAAAGAGGGGAAACTAAATAAATGGAAAGGCTGAAAGAATGTCTTTCCTTGGGACGACTAACCCATGGCCAGCACGGGGCTGGGTTTTAATGTTATGTCCTAATATAAATGTCAGGGCTTTGTGCATGAAGGAAGCCAGTTAACCAGAGACATCAATATCATTCAGTACTTTTACTCTGAGGACTCTAAGACCATACTTCAGAGTATTATAAAAACAGGCAGCCTTTCAACATGACCTCAAGTCTTTCATAGATGCAATGATTTGAAGCATTTCTGTATGTGAATATCAAAGCATGGTGTATTGACAAGTGAGGATCAAATTCCCACACAATAATTATTCTTTTGTCTAAAAATAAGTATGTTATTAATCTGATGAAGCAATGATGTCACTTTGTGTTGGTTAACTTAATTCTAAACAGAGGATCTGTCTCTGTAGCTGCTCCTCTATAATCAAAGGAAAACAGGAAATAAACTTTGCCTCTAAATCAGCTGAGGGTTTGGAACTGAAAGATTAGCATACCAGTTGGTCAGATTGTTTATTTTCTCTATTCTACCTGGTGCCAAAACAGCCACATGAAAATGAAAAATCAAAATATTGAGTTATTGGCTTTGCCCTGCATAAACCATGTGTATATTTGGCTAGCTTTCATTGTCTAAATTATTTAACTTTCGCTTACTTGTAAGAAATGTAGTCTTAGTACTCCAGAGAAAATAATAAGCCAAGAAAAATTAAAAGCATTTTAGCCATTTCAAGGTTAAAAAAAAAATCTAAGTTTCCCCAAAATATTTGTCTTGTAGCATTTAACAAAACGGAAGAGGCTTTGTATGTAGTGTGCTTGGCTCATCTCACTGTGATCTGGCCACACTTCCCAGTGTATGCTTATTGTAAATTCAGAGTGGCTGAGAAACTTCCTGTTCAGATAGCTCATTTTCATCTGATCCCAATTTTCCCACCCAAGGCTCAGACCACCCATGACAAACAAACAAATTTACCACCAAGAGCTAATTTTGTAATGAAAGCAATTTGAACGTAAATGTGTGAAAGGCAGAAATTTCCATGAATCTTTTTCTTTGGAATGAAAGTTTAAGGCCATAATTAATTCTTAATCAAGTAAGTTGTTCACATGTGTAAAATACTGAGTATTCTGTCCTTACTGTAACCTTAAATGTTGGGGGTACAAAGACATGAAGCTGTTTCTATGTTGTGATTTCTAGATGTCATAAAATTTTCCAGGTTTTAGTTTTCTTGTATTAATTGAGTAATGATTATACCTCCATATTGAATGATTGATATTATATAAATAGAACATGAATGTTAAAGGGCTTTGAGATGTAGTGTCTCTTGTATAAATATAATAAACTTTTATTGAAAAGTATGGTTACATGGAGACATTTTAGGATTCACAACATGTTCTGTATCAGGACTTACTTGGTAGCATGTAACCTAGTGTGTCCAATTCTGCCATCAAAATCTTTCATTTTCCACTAGATTTCTTTCTGCATTTTGGAAGAAGAAATTATTGTCTTTAACACACATATTTTTATAGGACTAAGACTTTTTAAAAAGTTTATCTTAATATATTTCAAAAGCACATCCATATGACTTTGAAACTTTGAGAAAAACATATCATCACTAAATGAACTTATTGGTGTTATTTCTATTGCTACCCTTACATTTCAGAAAAGGGAGTGAGTTCCATACAGCTGGGGACAAGAGGAAATCTAATTCTAACCACAATACATAATTCAGAACACTCATCTGAAATGGGACAGAGCAAGTCAAGGGATGTGTGATACTGGTGTGCTAGTTATCTAGGTAGGAAGATATCTGGAGAAGAAAGATTTGATCTTAGTTCCATGTCACCCTGGCTCTCTGGTAGACACTGAGACTAATATCATTGAGATATTGCACAATTCAAGGAAGAACCAGTCCCTTTGATGTTGAAAGTGTTGTGTTCATGGGATTGAGACATACAAAGGAAAGGATGTTGTGTGGTCTATAAGATCTACAATTTCGGTGTGCAGCCTGTGTGGTAAATGGAAACCACTCTTCAGTATCACATTGTAATTGACAGCCCTGTGGTGAATGGGAAACAGAGCTTTTCCTCTTCATCAGATCCTGTACCCTGTCTGCTTTAGTTCAGCATTCACAAGTGCCATCTGTTCATATGCTACAATCTGTGGAGTAAAAACTGAAGTCATATAGGAGACTACAAACTACATATCTGTAAAGAAACCAGAGGAAACACAGTGCATGAAATGAACAACAACAACAACAACAACAAAATCCTTGGAAATAAAGAAAAAAAAATAGAGGACTAAAAAAGGAAGAACACTTCCAATGACAAGAAGCAGTGAGCTTTAAAAATATTTCAGAGAGGATGACTGATTTGGAAGATTGAAATTTATAGGTGATTTAATAGCACAGAGGCATTTAATTGTCCTCTCTGAAAGAGTGCAATGGGTAAGGGCTGGACCCTGAATTTCCCAGGTTGACATGGACACTTTGACCCCCATTTTGAAAGTTTCTAGGGCTTGTTGTCCTACTAAGCATTTCATTCCAGCATTTGGACCAGTATTAGTGCTTCTAGTGGGCAGAACAGCACTCTAGAAAACATTCCAGCTTCTGCGGCCATAAGCTACAGCATGAACCTTTTGCAGGGCTCAGATGTAAATGTGGCTCCACAGTTGTCCTTAATCTGTGTTTCCAGTCCCTTATGGACCACTTTACAGTTTAATCTGAACCTAAACCTAGCATATATTGAGGACAATAGTGAATATCCCGTAGTTATGCATAAATATTCAAATATGTTACAACAGGAAGGAAATAATCAAGACAAATGAAGCTTGTGGACACCTTGGACTCCTGTGTTGTCTCTGTAAGCGAATACGAGTTGTACATGTAAGTGAATGAGAACCACAGGGCACCAACTACCAACTATAGGACCTTGAATAGCTTGAAGCTCATTTCCTCATCTACGAAATGTGAGCAACACCAACAGGGCAAGCCAAAATCGGTTGTTATTTTTAAGGGTGTGGCTGCTGGTAGGTCAACTGTGCTCCAGTGGATGGCCCCATACCAGTGAATAAACTGGACTAGGTGACTTATTTAAGGAGAGAAAACAACAGGAAGGGATGCAAATGATGGGGGTAGACTGGTGAGAAGTTAGATAGGGGACAAGAGGGTCAATATGATCAAATTACATCCTAAGAATTTCTAGGAATATTAATAAAATATATTACAAGCAAAAATCTTGTAATAAAGTTACGGTTGTGAAGGTGGACTAAAGATGTGAAGTCTCGTTACATCCCTGACATAAAGTAAGGCGTCCGTAAATAACATAATTATTCACGGAGGCATAAACAATGGGGTAAGATTCAAAAGACGCCGTTGTGGAAAAGTGTGAGTTTCTCATTGAGAAATGAAAGTGGTAAAAGAGACTGGATTCTCCTGAAGACTGACTACATATAAGAGTGACTGGCTTTTTGCAGGTATTGATAGCAAGGGCAGGGTGATGTTGCAGCAAGATTGCGTTCGTTCATTTGGCTTAACTCAGCGATAGTGTTAACAGGCAGCCATTATTTGCCAGGCACGATTCAGTATTGAGAGAGTGGGATTTGATGATCTCTACGGGACCTTAACCTTTAAGTCTTGACAAATATCTCAGGTGTTTTAAGAACGCTGGTGTGTAAATATCCCCCGAATAACTGGAAAATACAGTCTGTCTCCAAGTTTTATGGACATTTTATGTTGCTCAAAGAAGTAATTAAAGATGGGATTTGAGGGAGAAGAATGTATTTCCTCCTCATCGTTAACCGACTTGGTTTGAGTTCTTGATTTAATTTCTCTGGCATTTTGTTTTTTTTGATATTTTCAGCGTTACTTTTTCCTTGGTTTTCTCCAAAATGAACTAATGACTCAAAAAACTTAATTCTGTTGCCGGGTGTCACTAATGAATAATTCAGTATGTTGGTTTAGAACTGCACTAAAGCCTTCTTAGTTTACAAAATAAAATCAGAAAACTTATCATTGGAAGACCTTGATCCTGTGCTTCTCAACCTGACAAATTCTGCAAAGGAATGCAATGATAATTTATTTCTATCATTGGAGCTGAAGGAAGAGCAACAACAACATTTTTCTTGAAGGCAAATCACACACAAAATTGCAGGTCAAGGGGATGAAAAGGGGAAAAATTCTTGCAAAAGCTGAGCTTCCCACCCCCCTCCCATAGTCTCTGGGAGGGTGACTTCAGTGGCTCCTAACTGATTCTGTCACTGTGAAATCCTACAGTCATTCTTCCACACATAAAGGACAAATAGGCTGGAGAGGAGGATCTAGATGCTTTCAGTTTTAACTCTTCACCAATAGTGGAAAAGGCAGAATGCCTAAGCTATGGTTCTGTGGCCAATAGGATGGCTGCGTGTCTCTCACATGACTGCCTGCCCCTGCCTTTCGCATGGGCTCTAATTTAGTTCAATTCAGAACTGCAGATAGTACGGTGGAGCAGGGATGCCTGAGCACGAGTGGCCGAGTTCTGAGTGACTTTGGGAAATGCCTCTCCCCTTTCCTGGGCATGCAAACAAGACTCTGCACCTGCACCGCAGTTTGTCCTGGAGAGAAGAAGCCTCTGCTTCGCCTGCAGGGACGAGGGACTAGAGCAAGAGGCAGCATTTGAAAATTGTAAGTAGACATTTCTTTTAGTCAAGTGTGCTGATTAAAATAGTTTTCTGCCAGAAGCCCAACATACTCGAAGATTTGCCAGGGAATCCTTTTATATGTAGTTTGAAAGGTAGCCAAAGGGCAGGGAACTATACCGGGATCATTTGTTGCATGCTTTCTTCTGTGAAAGATAAAGAATTAAAAAGAAAAGTCAGGCTTTCTGAAGAGTAGCTGTAGGAGACTCCGCACTGGGACATTGCTCCAGCATGCTGCTTTGTTCGTAGGGAAAAATGAAGGGACACACATATGTACTTAGTTCCCTTCTTCTCGCTCTTTATGTCTAATCAGATTTGATTTGTCCCCAGGAAAATAAAAGGCAAACTTTGCTGACTCCACTGGCTAGGGCACCCCACACTTTCCAGACATCTGACAGTTATTATAATTAGCCATGAAAGACTGCTAAAGACACTTGGAGGCAAAATAGCTCTTAAATCTGAACAATGGCTTCAAGCCAGGGCTTTCTTTTGATTCATTTTTGAAGTGTTTTAAATTTTACAATAATGACAGAGACTGAACTGGGTTTTTTTGTTTTGCCCACAAAATGTGAAACAAGGTCCGGGCACGAGTGACGGCAGCTGAAAGTAGCCAGTGTGCCGAAGGAAAAGACAGCTTTCTGTCTTAGGAGCCAGGCCTCCATATAAAGATTTTTTTTTAATTCCTAATAGGGTGGGGTAAGGATGTGGGGGGTGGGGAGGAAGCATGCCGAAGCTTCTTCATAGAAGACTCCTCAAAGAATAAAATAATTTAGAATGTCTTCCTGTGGGAGGAGGCAAGGCTATAGCTAACATCTAAGTTGTATTTATGGTAAGATTTTTTTTTTGATAGAGTTTTAAACAGAAGTGACATTCAAGGCAGTTTTTTTTAAAAAAAAAAACATTTATACAATAATTGGAAACAAATGGTGAAAATTGTTCCTGTTACTGCTTTCTTTTCATAGTCAACTAGGGTAATCCAGCAATGCATTATGTCTTTCCTTCTAGAATCATCTAAATCCTTAAAAAGTTATGTTTAGTCTCATACGAAATGAAACTGCCAATCAGATCAGTGTGATTATGACTGGTGAGGATTCTGAACAACAAAGACTCCGACAGAAAGAGAGTTTATAAGAACACACTGCCCTCCCCATTTTTAAGAGAATATTAACTCCATCAATTATTGAAAGGAATTATTCAGAGGCTCCAGACATAACTAATTACGGCTTAGAGAGGTGCCAGAGCCGAGCCTGTGCTGTAATTATAAAAGTCCAAGACATTAGGAATCATTTTTTTAAAAGGAGGCTTGAGCACGGAATTTCACATAATCTTTTAAAAATACACCAGTTTTTCTTTGTCTGCTCTCTCGTGTTATCTACACCTCCCCCACTGCCGCCCACTGTGCGCTGAGACACCTGAAGGCTAGACATAATGATCAACAGAGCTCCAGCCTGTCTGGACTCCAGCCAGGTCCCCCCCCCCACACACACCCCCCTTCTACAATCAAGGAGCTTGCACGCAATGCATGCCGAGCCTTTTCCACCACTATGTGCAGATCCGGGATGGAAGTCGTACACATACTGCGGAAAGATTAAAGACAACAATATCCCCTTTCTCCTACCCTAGACAGACTCAATTTTTAACCCTTTCATTACCTTTAAACCCGAGATGTCTCAAGCACTCGAAGGCAGGTCTCCAGGGACACTGCAACTCCTGCACCATTTCGCATAGAAGCACACGCCTCATTTGGTGTGGAAATTCCATCTCCCCGGATCCTGGCAGAATATTTGAGGATTCACAGTGTGTTAACTAAATGAAACAGAATTCACTGGTGCGGGGAATACGTTTTTGAACAAACTTAAGCTATATAAGATCGACGGGGGAAAGTCGGAGGTCTTTGGGAAGGTTCTTACAAGCCTTGTTGAGAGGGCTGCAGAGGGTTTCTGGGGGTGCTGTTCTATAAGCATCCTTCTGTTTGTCTCTGTGTCTTTTTCTCATTCTCTCCCACACACTTAAGTCTCACACATAAGCTAGAAAAACATATCACTCTATCACAACGAACCCAGGTTAGTTGATGATGTCATCACAGATAAAATTTCGCCTTTGTGGGCAACATTTTCAAATCACCTAGACGCCAGCGTCTGCTGGGTGTGTGCTCATAGGAAGTTCAAGTGTTTGCGGGGTTAACCAACATACACAGGAAGGCAGTCTTTTATTCAGAGTTATCTCTCTCTCTCTCTTGAAGATGTGTTTACGGGGCAGTATGGGTGTGCTTATCATGATGTATGTAGTCAGAGTTCTGTGCTTCTAGGATGCCTTATTAATATGCTGATTATACATGTCAGAGGTGGCTGGATTTCAATATGAATAGATGAAATGAAAAGCGTTTTAAAATAATTTGGCTCAAAATTTTACAAAAGTAATAGGCGTTATGAATTGTTATTTGTCATTTGCTATTAATTTTAAATGATTTTTACTATTAAAATTCCTCAAGGAATCATTTATATAAATGATTTTGAAGTGATGCCCATTTTGTGCCTTTGTGAGTATGTATCTGGATTAGATGAAACTTGGATTCAGTGTTTGTGCAGGAGTTCACTCTATATTATTCTTTTCTACTTTGTGGGTCTTCCCTAAAGAGTGACTCACCAAACAAGTGCTCAGATATGTATTAACATACATATATTATTTTATTTTCTTATATCAAATGGAAGAAAGATAATTACTTTTACTACACTATATGACTAAATTTGAGTTAGAAATGGAGAAAAATTCTACATACATTCTATACTTTAGCTATCAAGTTTTGATATGTAACTTATTAATAATATAGGCATTAGGATATATTTGCTAGCTCAGATATGCCTGGCATTTGATATTCAGTTTTTGTAAGCTTTGAAATTCATTCTTTGCACTTCTAATTTAGAAAAGATTTTCAAAGCACATGTCTGTGAACAATTGCACTAAAGTATCAGCACAACAACGGATTTAGTTACCAATGTATTATGTGATTGTTTTAAAGCAAGAGAATAAAAAATTATTGCATCATTTCATTATTGTTCAGAAAAACATACAGCTGGAGAATTGACACATTTTGTACTTACAAAAATAATCTATGTAAGTTGACTGATATTTCTGTGGTGTAACACTCAGCTGTAAACAAGTAAATAAGTAAATAAGTTTTTCTAAGGCATGACTTTCTATTTTTATGTAAACAATCCCTCCCAACACACATTGAAGTTCTAACCTGATGAAATAATTTAATTTCTTTATCCAAGAGAGAAAATGAACAAACTATTTTTGATTCCACCCTACTTTCTAAAAGCCAGACCTGACATTACCCTCTGGGGATACAGGTTACTAGAAAGGCATCTTTCAAAGACAAGAAGATAATGGACTTGATTGAAATAGCTGGGCTACGTAAGGCCAATCTAAGAACAAATAGTGTTTCAGAACATAACTACGGACAAACAATTTCCTATAGTTTATTCTTCTTACACAATGGTAATGGTTCACTGGAAATGGCAGAACAAACGGGAGACAGACGCACCCAAACAGAAAACAACCCGTGTCCTTCCATGTCAGGGATGCATCAAGAGTCTTGGTGATCACAGAATAGTCTTACTCCAAGCATTTTTGTTGTAGATTTTGCTGGCTGTGCTCCTCAGCACTGCTGAGAGTTGTGACCATGTATGAATTATATTTGACATATACATTAGAATACAGGTTTGTGGTCACAATTCAGTTTTTTTTTTATTTTTTTATTATACAAGAGTGTTTGAAATGTAGAGTGTGACTGTACTTTAATACGGTAAAATTTGGGTAGCAAGATCCACTGGTTGTGATTCTTCTAAGTGAGAATCATTTTTGGGTACTGAATGAATTAGTTTATTGGAGAGATAATTATTATGAATACTACACACACACACACACACACACACACACACACACACACACATACTACTTTCATAACTCAAAAACTTCAACCAAAATTTGAAGAACAGAACAAATATTACTACAGAACTAGACTGTGCTTCTGAGCACTCAGTTGATTCCTAAAAGTATACTCTGCGGTCATAATCTCTCATAGAGACACAGATTGTGTTTTTTAAAGCGTACCCTGTAGGCTGAAGGCCTGGAATTATTGTGCACAGATGCCCAGGCAGTGTTCAGAGAGTGAAGGAAACTCTGGCTGCAATAGCTAAGAAGGGGAACGGGATCCGTTGCTTTATGCTCCAAATTTTCTACTTCCAATCTGGACGCGTGCTGAACTCAAAATTAAATTTGAATGAAGACTATCAAAGTTATTTTTATAACTTACAAAAGAGCCACTGTTTTGTCAGATGCCCCATGAAGGCACAGAGTATGGAAAGTGATTGACCAACCCTCTGCTTTCAACCTACTCAGGCTCAGGGAGACGCTGGGGTCAGACCGACTCATGAATCACAGATAGGAAATGAACCAAATGCATATTGGAAGTTTAAACAGAAACATTTAGGATATATATATATGTATATATATATATATATATATATATATATATATATATTACTGTAAATGGATTTTGGGGTTGATTTTTGGCACATCTTTTGAAACACCAACCCTTAGTTCAGCTGAAATAACTTTTTATATGTATAGCTAAGACCAGATGGCCACACGCTCCTTTCTTATTTAGATGAGACGCTTCCTTTCAATAACATCTTTCTTCCTGACCTGCTTAAAAATTCCAGCGAATGAAATCAGCACAGGATTTTCAATTCTAATTGACCATGTGCAGAGGAAGGGCCGGGACAGAAATCACTGGGGGCATTGTAAGACTCTGCCTCAGTTCTGTCTTTGTATTTTACTCTTCCTAGCCAATCCAAACTAGCTGAAAATATTAAAAATGTTTAACATTAAAATAACTGCACTATTATTCTTTAGTGAGAATTAGTTGATATGATTTTCTCATTTAATCATAAAAATCAAAAAAAAGTTGTCATGTACTTACACAGCTTCGTTTTTAAAAAATAGTACATTAAGACAGTAGCATAACAATTAAACTGAGATATGAAGATGGAATGTCATATTCATTCTCCTCATTACTTAAGTAAATCATTATTACATCATATGTATATATGATATATATTAGTAGATCTATATGCATTTTCAATTTTTTATGGAAATATTAATTATCAAGATTTTTGATTTATTGTATATGAATGATAAGAAATGAAAAATATTTCCCTTGATGCTTATTCATACTTTTACCTGCAATAATACTGGAAATAAAGATGAGATATGTATGTATATATGTATATATACATTATATATAGTTCAATGAATTCTATATTATATATGTAAATATATAGTTCAGTTAGCTATACATGCTTTGAAAGTGGGTATCTACTTTGGTAGGCACCCATACTTTTTTGGTGTTGTCAAGTTCATTTTAGGCATGTGGCGGTGCCGAGGCTTGAACCCAAGGCCTAACATGTGCTATGCACACATTCAACCACTGAGCTATACTCAGACCCTATTTTGGATAAATTCTTGACTCAAATCATTATCTTTATATGCACTTTTTGCAGTTAAAAATACTCTGTTCTTAGTACAATTTTGGAATGGCAAACCTGTGAGATCCTGTAATTATTTTGCCATTAAAAACTTAGAAGAAAAGTTGAACTCAAGGTGCACATTTTAAAAACAGTTAGAAATTAAGAAAATAAATATCAATTATTGGTCCCACTGAAAAATCCTGTAGAGGACTTACAGCGGTGCAACTTCTGGGTTCAAGGTTATGTTCATTATTTGGAACAGGGCAACCTAGCATGTAGCAACTATATTGACAAATATAGAGACCGACAAATAAAGAGATGGTTTATCATAAGCGACGTTCATGCAAATGTTTGAAAAATACATCTTAGGAATGGTAGGGGGGTTTTTTCCATCAAAATTATACAAATATCAAGATGGACTGTCCATGGAATTTACGGTTCTGAAGGCTGTGCTCCAAGCCACTAATACGTGAAGTCAACTCTTTAAAAACCTTGGGAAAATTAAAGTTCTGATATCCTAATGTAACTGGCTGTGAGTCAATGTGTGCTTCCATTAGATGGAGGACTGTCATGATGTCTCTAAGCATGTGAGCTATTCTTGTATTAATATTTTTCTTAATGACTTAGAATTTGAAGAGCCAATTACAAGTGTGAGTTCACTTCTCTAATTTATCCAATTCTGTCTTACCCTATATGACTATGTTTAAAATCTTAAGAGAGCAAAATTATGAACTAACAATAAAAATGACAGTAAAGTGCCATCTAAGATTTTAATTTATAAGCAGCTACAGCTTATCTTTACCTCTAGAACTACAAGGTTCCAAGCTATAGACAGCAATGGAGAATGGGATCATGGGTATTATTACATTAAATCGGTATTGAAATTTTTCATCATTCACACATACTAAATAATCAAGAAACGGTTTTAAATAAAGACAATGACTCTAAGGTACTTCTAATTTCTTCTTTTCTGTAGTACCATTGGCTACCGAGCAGGTCTTGATTCTGTGGGGTCAAGGCTGATCAAAACTATTTAATGCGACAATAACTCTACATCTCATTAAGCCAACTGAGTGTTAGTATTTTTCATTGTTTTTTAGGTTTGTGGTTGAGATTCCCATTCTAATTTTGCTTCATGAATCCTAATTTTCATTTTGGTAAAAAAAAATTCAGGAAAAATTACGGACAGTTATGGAATCTTTGCAGCTGTGCAAAATGTCCGCCCTCACTGTGGTCCCTTTCCTGTCTGTGAAACTGTGGGAACGACTCTGTGATGGAGATCCATGGGAACCCAGGTTCCTCTTCAGTCTCCCTGGACACTGAACTGGTTTTCTTGCTTAGGAACCATCTCCAGCTTAACTTGTCCTGTACAGTCGATGCCTTCCGTCCAGTCTGCTGTGCACCCAGCCGTTAGCACTCAGTGACAGTTTACCTCATCCTTCATTGAGAGGCTTATGGGTCATACACATGCTAGTGCACTCTTGTGTTTTCTAATTTTATATCCTTA
Organism: Tokudaia tokunoshimensis; assembly: GCA_036184795.1. Classification (NCBI taxonomy): domain Eukaryota; kingdom Metazoa; phylum Chordata; class Mammalia; order Rodentia; family Muridae; genus Tokudaia; species Tokudaia tokunoshimensis. The sequence goes on along the minus strand of BTHU01000013.1, from coordinate 56,519,640 downwards.
GCTGTAAAGGAAGTGGTGCTGTATGAATAGATGTGAGGATAAATATAGGGGCTCATGCAGATGTCTCTGGCTTTCTGAAAATCTGCAGTGTCGTAAGTAACAAGCCACTGAATTTGCCTCTGCATCTCTCACATCTAGCTCTTGCAGTGAACCCACCTCCAAGTGGAAGCCTTCTCTCATTTAATAAGCTCAAGGTGGATGCCCAGTTTATTCTTGTGTTCTCCCCTTGATTAAGTATATTCCCTGGAGGAAAATCATTGTTTAAAAGAAGCAAAACTTTGTATTTTGAAAATGAAGGTTAAAGGAGAGATAATAAAGCATACAGCCATGAGATTATGCCAATAAAATCATCAGAATGGACTGTGTCACCTAACCTGCAGTTATGAGTCTCTGAATTTGAACATTTTCAGCACTCATATGCACACATAGAAACTCATATGCAAATTTAACTTCTATGTGATAAGTGGGAGAAAGACAATTCCTTTTAAGGTTTTAAGTGTTCATTTAAATCCACCACAGTGGAATATGCATGAAAGACACATTTTTGCTGATTGTGAGGTTTGATTGCCTTGATCCGTTAGTCATTTACCAGAATATTATTCAAAATGTTTTAGGCAAATAAGAATCCCTCAGCCAGCACTCTGCTTAGGAAACACTTAAGGTGCCTCTTTGTCCTGGAAAGAGTTACAGATGTACACTAACAGTGACATTCATTGGTTAATTCATAGGGGGATGCAAAGGGTTAAATTTTTAAGTCTTTGCAAAGAGGTGGGGGGAGTCTCTGGAAGATAAAAACTAAACTAAAACCAGAGGCTAAGCTACCAGCGATTTGGCTGCATTTATGGATTATACTCCATGTTGAAAAGAGAAAAATCAGATGTAAGATGACGCTGCAGGGGGTGTCTGGACTTTTCACTCAGTCTGAAGTCTGTTCAGTCAATGCTTATTAAGGCCTGGCTTTGACCTTTGCCCCTTCACTCCTCTCTGTTCCAGGTGCAACATTTGTGCAAGTGCTTGGCCATTATTGGGCACTCTGAGCAAACTTCCAGTCCCGAGTGAGCAAAATATGTTGAATGTTAAAAAATGCACAGTAATTATTATGGGAACGTTTTTCAAAGCTCTGTAAACTTAGACCCACTTCCTTTGTAATCAATAAACAGTGAGTTTGACTGTTCTTTAAGGTATAACTGAGGTTGTTCAAGGACAACTGAAATCTGAAACGCATTACTGCAGTGTAACTGTAATATTTTTGTGAGGTTATCTAAAACAGCTATTTCTACCCAAACCACGTCCTTTGATAGGAAGTATAGATATTTTTGTTTAGGTATTTCTTTTAAGTGTATGCATACTCTAAGCATACTCTTACATTGCCTACTCTTAAAAGATTAATTTTGTTTTATAATGTGAAATTAAAAGAGAGATAAAAAAATAACCCAAAACAGTAGCATTTTCTAAAACTTTGGAAAACTTTTAGCTGTGAAATTCTTATAAATTATACTTATATATTTATATCATATTTGATAAGTGTCGATAGTTTAAGAGAAACAGACAGATATATGCATCTAAAATCTAATGATTAATTGCATGTATGAAGCATGAGATGGCCCCAAACTCAAACATAGAACAAAGAAAGAAAGTTAGAAAGGTATTAAAAACCACTGTTGAAAAATGAGACATCACATATAAAATTTCTAGTTAGCCCACTTAAAACTCATCTTAAAATCAAGGAAGGGTGGGAATTATAATGATGAATTCTTCCTTTATATATATAATTTGGTGACTATTGTGGTAAGTCATTGAAAGAGTTTTCTTCTGGCTCCCACTAACTTGGATGGCAGACACTGAGAAGGCCTACGTCTATCTTCCCTTTCTGTGGAGCCTGTGCAAGCCGATCCTTTACACTATGTCTTCGTGTTGCATAAGGTGTGGGTAACAAGGCTATGACATCATGCTTTAGCATCCTGTTTACCACATTCCCCTGCTTTTATAAAGGATCATGTATTAGAGTCATCTCCATGTATCAACACACTCACCTTCTGCACTCCCTGAGCCACTTGTAAGGATGCTATATTTTAAAATGCTCTGAAAAACTCTTAGAACTATGCTCACCTTGGTATTTGAAGGAAATTCAGTGAATATGGTCATGGAAAGGAACACTAACATTGGCATTATTTTTTGGTTTCTTCACTTTGAGTGAGTGACATGCTGACCTTTAAGAAAAGAAATGAATGCATTTCTGAAAAAGTTTCCGATTTGTATGTGTTGTCAGAGATTTGCATTAACCATATGGCGGCACATTCTGACTCAGACTTGACAGGCAGGGATCTTTCTGCACCTAGCCATTAGAGCATAAACCTCCCTCACCACTTAATGTCTTTTCTTACACAAAGACTAAGAAAGAGAATGTTAACACACGAAGGTAAAATGAATTGTTTTGTTTTGTAGATTCCTTAGTAAATAAACTACTTGGGAAAAAGTATATGAGGACACATCTGTAGTAATTTACAACTTAAGCCAAAAATCTTAACACTTAAATGGAAGAGACATATAACTGAGGTACCTGACTCAGATACTTAAGGCAGGTACTCATGTAAACTGTATTCGACTTCCATTTAAAAACTGTGTGTTATCCCAACATTGGGTAATTAGTATCCAGTAATAAATATTGATTCGAGACAATGGCCTCACATGACCCAGAGAAGAGAATGAGGCATACGAAAGGCTCCATTCTTTTCTATCTTCTATTCAGAGTTTATCACAAGCTCCAGTAAACATAATCACTGATTTTATTTATGCGAGATGTACAGTATAATAAAATGCTACTGATCCCCGTTTTTGAATTGGGGAAAGGCTGAAAGAAGCTGAGGAGCAGGGAGACCCTGTAGGAAGACCAGCAGTCTCAATTAATCTGGACCCCAGAGATCTCTCAGACACTGGACCACATACACCAACTGATATGAGGCCCCTGACACACATACAGCAGAGGACTGCCGGGTCTGTGTTCAATCAGAAATGATGCACCTAAACCTCGAGAGACTGGAGGCCCCAGGGAGTTTAGAAGTCAGGTGGGGTGGGGGGTGGAGACATCCATGTGGAGACAGGGGTTGGATGGGAGGTATAGGATGTGAAACAGTCGGAGGGTGGATGTGGGGGATAAAATATGGAGTGTAAATAAATAAATTTTAAAAAGAAGTTGCAAGAGCAAAAACATAAAATAAAATAAAATAAAATTTAAAAAGCATATTATTGATGCACAGCAAATTTTAGATTATTTTTAGATATATTTTGTGGACAAAACCATTTATTCAAACATCATATTTTTATTATAGAGTGCATTAAAACATATAGAAATCAGCTCTCATATCATTATTTTATCCTAAGACTTACAAATGTATGTGCTATCATTTCAACGAGGTTTTTCTTTCATTTGTTATCTTTGGCTACTTATATTCATTAGCTATCAGTACTCTTCCACTGCAGTCAGTGTCATACAATTGGCCATTTTTATGACTGTTTTTCCAGAATCCTGGTCAATTCATTAACAATCTTTCAAAATCCTCATGTCTGGTTCTCATTATGCATATTCAAAAACTGAGAAACACCTTGGTTAAGGACCAAGAAAGGTTGCTTCTTTGGAAATGGTATGACTCTCTATGGACTTGGATAATATAATGATTCTCCATGGACCTCTAGTTTCCTATCAGTGAATGATAAAGATTGAGCTAGATCTCCAAGATGTCTACAAATCTCTAAGCCAGTACAGGTAGACCTCTCACTGTCTGATGATTTCTGAGCTCTCAAAATAATCTATATATTATACAAGTGTTTGATCCTTTTAAAATACAGACCTGCATTTATATAACATTACCTGCTTTCATTTATTTTGCTCTTAAAAATTTCACTGGACTGTAGGTGTCTTCTGAGGAGCAGTTTTCCTCGACCCTACTGCTTTCCCGAGGATAAGTATCATCTGTGAAAATTTTATAGTTGAACAGGTCAAATAATTCTGATAATATATTTTGCTGATAAAGCAAGGGAAGTGAGGAAACCTTGTCACTTACAGGTAAAGATTCTGTTGAGCAGGAATCATTCGCCAGGACTCTCTGATCATCTGGGAGTACTCAGTAGCATAGCAACAAGGGATAGTGCTTAACTGCTGTCATTGGAAAGTCATGGTTTGACCCAGGGATTCCCAGGGGCTGAATTAGATGATAATAAGAAGAATCAAATCATGAGTGTTTTCTCAATGTATTATGAAATGTACTAGGTTTTAATTTTGGCATTGGCACTATTTTTATTACAGGGAAGCTAATCCTCGGGTGAATGATGAGAACTTTACCAAGCTTTCCCTATGAATTTTTGCACTGCAAACTTGCTCAAGATTCTTGTTTGTGGACTGCTTGCCTTGTAAATTCTGTTTAGATTATGCGCGAGGTAACCCAGCTTACAACGGTAATGAACAAAGGCTTTTTCACTCTGGGAATAACCATGGAGATTTGAACTTAGAGTTTCAGGTGTCAGACATAGAAAATAGTTTCAGAAACAGGACCTCAGCATGAGTAATGAGAGTTCATGGAGAAAAATATTACACTAGGTGATTTAAATAGTGATTGTAATATTCATCCGAGTAGTTCTCAAGATATAAAAGTTTTAACTATGTTGAAATTATTTTTCTTGTGAGGTCCATATAAAAGATTTAATTTGTTCCTGTGAGATACGATAATCAAACTACCATTCAAAACATGCCATGAATCTGGCAGCCACAAATGTCTTACAATCTATTTGTGTGCCCAAACTATCTCTGCTTCTAAAGTAGTCGATGCAAATTGAATGGCTCTTGTAAAAACTCAAATGCACACAAGACATTGTTAATGGTTACATTTGGACTTGAATCCCATTACTTCTGTCACTTTTGAGTGTATAGGTCTTAATCCTCTTACAAGACATTTTTAAACGGAATGTTAAGCTAAAGAAAGAACTGCATTTGACTAGAAACTGCCAATGCCTATTAAAATGTTCATAAAATGCAACAATTTGTTAATTAAAGTAAGGGTTCATATTTTTTAAGGTCAGTCATTTAAAGAGAAAAATTCAGTGTTTAAGAGATTTAGTTAGTGAAATGGTGCAACATATTTTTTATCAAAAATTCAAGAGATTACTAGAGGGTTAACAAATTGACTCTGAGCTGGGCGGTGGTGGTGGATGCCTTTTATTTCAGCACTTGGGATACAGAGCAGACAGATCTCTGAGTTCAAGGCCAATCTGGTCTACAAAGTGAGTTCTAAGACAGCCAGGGCTTCACAGAGAAACCCTTTCTCAAACCACCATGCCCCCAATATATGGGGATGGAGCGATGGCTCAGTAGTTACAAGCAGGTAAGACACTTACAGAGGACTCAAGTTTGATTCCCAGCACCACACACTTTCAGGATCCTCCCCCAGAAAATCTCAATATCCTTGGCACTGATTTGGGCAATTTCTAGGGAACATGACAAATCCGTCTGTCTGCTTCAAATATCATTAAAGTTAATTACTGCTGAGGAAAAGACAAAATAAGCCACTCTATATGAGCAGAGTATACAAAAGTAGAGAGACAGTGATGATAAGATTGATAGAATACAGGAGTCCAACAGTTAAAACAAGGCTCTAAGAACAATAGCAAGTTTTAAGGCAGCAGAAAGCAAGGGGTCATGGATGATGGTCTGCTGACCAGTTTCCCCAACTCAGTAACCCTATGTGCTACCTAGAACTGTCCTCCACATTATTTTATGTTGTTTGTGTAGTTCTAGGACTTACAGATACTTATATCCTCTTGTTGTCCTCAAGAATTTCAATTATTTGGCATATGTTCGAAGAGAAGCATCTTAAGAACGTCTTTTCTTGACATTTCAGACCATTTGGGATTGTATAGGTGTGTAAGCTGACTGTCTTCAAATTTCAGATTTTTGCAAATGAAATGTCACATAAACATAAAGAATATTGGTTTATTCCTTAAACGTTGACAAAGAGATGTGTGATCATAACAGCATGGGACTGACCAAAGATTCTGTAATATGTTCATTATATTATCCAGAATCAAGAGTAGACTTACTTGTTTCCTCCAAGGTAGAAGCTGATTTGAGTTACAGTTTCATGTCTTGAAGCTTTCAGTTGAACACTTAGTAAGTCGAGAGGGAGGTCTTATGTGTGTCATCAAATTTCTGAGTAACCCAAAGTTTGTTAGAAAAAAAAATAAATCAAGAATATTGAAAATTCTGTATTCCTAGTTACATATTCTAACTCTTAAAATCTCCATGAAATCTCTAAAGAGAATATTGTCAACATATTTTTTAGACAAGAAGAGCATGAATCATATATATTCCCACTGCCTTACCCAGAACTGATGCTCAATATTTTTGATTGAGTCATGTGCTTAGATTCCGTTTGGCCCTTTTGAAAGGATTTTAGTGGTTCCACTCATTTGAATGAAACAAACTATGAGATAGACCTCAGGGCTACTGAGAATGAATTACAGAGAAACCAAACACATGTGTAAAATTTGTAAACATTTCTGATAGAGGCATCATATCTGTTTAGATGGACCTATAGAATATAGCATATTGAGTAGGTAAAGGAGATTTAAAAACCAAAAAACTGATAAACTGTAAGGAAAATTGACTGGGCATCACACAGGCTCCTTGAACAAATATAACTGTTGTAAAAATAAACTATATATTTAGAATCAGAGAAAGAATCATACATTGTCTTCATTTTTGTATCCCTGATGTACCCCAGGATTCAACAGGTAGGCCAAGTCCAATGGTCAAAATAAATTAGTCATACAACAAAATCAAGAGTTGTGAATCCGGGAAAGGGATAGGTGGGGAGAGGTGAGGGGACAGGCATCAGAAGGAGAAAAGAGAGAGAGGAGGGAGGGAAGAATAACCAGAATAAATTACATATATCTATGAAATTGTCAAAAAGGTAAATAAAAAAGAGTAGCATACTGTCTGCACATGTCATAGATTATTATGGTGTATATCAAGAGACACACCATAATAATATATCAGATAATGTATACAGAAATATTAACAAGTAAAGTGATTTGGCTTTTCTGTGATGTCTAAACACATCCCTTCTCAGTCTTGCCTGGAATGGAACTCATTAGACATCTGACCTGAACATTCAAGTATTGATTATCCATGATAATATGAGATAAAGCTACATCCTTCTTTGAATTAACGCCAACTTGAATTTTAAAATGCATTCCTGGTTTGATGTTCTCCCCACTGCACAGTGACTGAAAATAAAAACAGAAGAAAGCAAATCATTTAGATGCATAGATAGGAGTCTCTCACCTCAGGTTCTAGTCTGAGCCCTTACGAATTACAACATTTGGGAGTTATTAACTAGTCACTGTCTTTAAGTTACCTAATGAGATTTATCTGAAGAAAGTGTACGTGTGTGTGTGTGTGTAAATACATATATATGTGTATATATACATATGTGTGTATACATATATACCTCTATATGATTTACTTATATACTTTTATACACATATTTACTTATATATACATGCATAGTTATATAATTATTTAGTTATGTACTTATACTCATATATATGTATATATATACATATATATGTGTGCGTGTGTGTGTGTGTGTGTGTGTGTGTGTGTGTGTGTGTGTGAGAGAGACTTAGAGAGTATCTAATAGTATGGGACATGTGCCTATATCCTGTGATGTTCACTTAAAGGATGACTGGTTGTTGCAGACATGGAAACAGAAGAAAAGAGTTGAGTTCTTTTAAGGAAGTCTGGTCCTTCTTGTCAAAACAGACTGCTAGACTACACCTTCTGTTCTCTTCAGTGGATTTTTATCAAAGATAATGTTTGCAACCAAATAAATTCATATACAACTTATGCCCTTTATGTTTCCCTGTATGAATAATTTTAAGAAAACACAATCAAGAAGTAAGCAACTTCATGCCCATCATTCTAGTCAGTTTTGTCATGAATTTTGATTTCTAGTTTCTAGTTTCACTCTTCTAGGTCATTAGGGTTGTCATTTTGTTTTGTTTTATTGCGCGTGCGCGTGTGTGTGTGTGTGTGTGTGTGTGTGTGTGTGTGTGTGTGTGAAGAGAATGTACCCATGAAAGGCTAGAAACACCAGTCCCTCTAGAGCTGGATTCATAAGCAGTTTTAATTCACCCAATGTGAATCCCTACAAAGTTTGTGAGCTAAGACAGTTTCTAAGTTAAAATACACAAAATTATTTTATAAAGAAAATAAAAGTTAGGCTGACAACAAACAGATGAGATGGAAGCCAGATGTGGGCATTATGACCAGGGAAGAGGCACAGAGCTCCCAGGGCATTCAGAAATGAAGTTGGTTTAGCTAATAGGTCATAGAGAGATTCAGGTGCACAGTGCTAGCCTTAGAGTGACTTCAGGTACCAGGAAAAGCATTCTCTGCTGGTCGGCACGTTTCTCTCATCTCTGTGGAAGTGACACTTCAGCAGGTTTCCCAGTAGCGATCATAATAGGCACAGTGATGTGCTCTCTGGAGTGTGTTCTCCCTTTCTGACAACATAGCTGATTTTCCCTAATGAGCCTTTTGCTGTCAATGCGGCCTTTTATTAGCCATTGTTTGGTCTTTGTGTCCTCAGATTATGTTCTTTAATGTATTGCTGCATTTCTTTGCCTTAGTGCAACCAGGTTCAAGAGACTTGACTAACTGGTCAAAGCCTTTATGTGAATGGGTAGCAAATGCTTTTACAGAATGGAGGTTTCCTTTACAGAGAGATTAATGAAAAATAAGATTTTCTATTTAAATGCTGGGACTTGAACCCAAAGCCTTGCACGTACAAATGTGGCTGTGCCCCATTTTTATGGTTTACGTTTTGTTTTGTGTTTGTCTTATTAGAGAGAAATTCCACCTCTAGATTAATGAAAGCACTCAAGGAAGAAGTGAGGAAATCATCGCATATGACAAGGGGAGGAATCAACCTCCACCTTGATTCCTGATGTGTTTTAAAATAATAAAGGATTCAAATCTTTTGAGATAATAGCATTTACAAATATTAATAAGGTACAAGAAAAAGAAAGTTTATAGTCAAGTTTTAAATTGCCTAATGGGACAATGTGTTTTCATTGTAAGTCTTAACACATATTTATTTGACATATTACCATCATTTCATAGACATTATCATTTTCTTTAGAATCATGAATTATAAAAAACTATAACTGATGATTTTACAAGAGAAAATAATAATACTTTTCCAGATTAGGGAGTACTATACATATATTGTTGAACCAATTTCTAAGTGGCACATCACAGTAAGCTTATACACGTGTGGTGTGTTGGCAATATGAGCGCCTGTATAGAAGCAAACATTCGTTTCAAGCTATGTATTGTTTAAAACACCTGGCCTTCTTGAGGTAATAAATCACACCCTCTTTCCCACTTACACTCAGCAGCAGTGAGAAAGTAAAATGAATGGAAATAGACTACCACTGTCATTCCTGCTACGGTCAGCTATTTTGTTCAATGTGGCCCTTACCTTCAAGCATGTAGACTGAAAAATTGCATCATGGGACATCTCATAAGCTGACTGTGATGTTCTGCTGAAGAACCATTCAAAAACTTAAACACCATGCAGAAATATCAGTTCCTTAGGGATAGGAGAGAGAAAATGCAGATGGAGTGAGAGAGACAGGGATAGTGCAGAGAGCGGAAGAAGGGAAGACATGGCGATAGTCATGCTTGCATTCCCAGGCTTTCCTTCCAAACTTCATTACAATATATGTAGACTGTGGAGCAGAGTGAATCGAAGAACAAAGAATGTTTGATTGCTGGAGTTGTTTACACAGGAAAAGTCAGGAGTAAAAACCATGTCCTCAAAGGTATTTTATAAAAATTAAAAGGCAAACATAAATTATAAAAAGAGAGTTTTAAAAAGAAAAACAAAAATATGAGTTTCAATTCTTTATTGACATTATAAATATAGCAAGCAAACTATATGCACACACACACACACACACACACACACACAAACATGCATGCACATGGTTAGAAGGAGTGGCTTTACTACCTAGAAGAGTTAAAGTCATTCCCAGAAATTGAACCATAGTTAACGAACCATTGAAAATTTACACCAGGGACCTAGACAACCTATTTTTTTTTTCAGAAATGGCACTGTCCATTGCAGAGACAAAACCAATTGATCTTCCCTATAAGCTCCCCTTTGGGAGGATTGTTTTCTCAAACTACTCTTCACCCCTATACCAACCAAATTCCTAATCTCATCATCAAATGCAGCATAGACTTTAAACACACTCTTACCTTCTATATAGCAACAGCAAGTCCCAGTAAAATTGCCTAATGTGGATGCTTAAATAATAGAATATGGGGAAATATCTAGGAAAATACCTCATCATGTAAAAAACTACTTGAGATTCATATGCTCTAAGGATGTCTAATACTGTTGAAAGTGTTTTTATCCACTAATCCAAAAGAAGCGAAGCTTTCTAGCCAAGGTGTTTTACTATATATTATTATTTAGTTTGCGAGAGCATTTGTTGAGGGAATCTTGGTTTAGTTGTGTGTGTGTGTGTGTGTGTGTGTGTGTGTTTTCATTCCTTTCCTCCATTCTCTTCTGTTCTTGGCTCTTCCACTAGTGTTTAATCTTTGCTATCAAGGGCAGCTAACAGCAGATTGGCTATAGCATACAGATGAAATAACTTAAAATGGCCACTATTCAGAGCATTTTAAGAGGTGTAGAATTGAACATTAAGAAGATTAGCCCTATATGCTGGATTAATTTTAGCATAAGAATATAGATTATACATACAACAGACATCTATTGGCTTAGCTGTAAAATGATTCTAAGGAGTCTGGGATGGACTGAGCAAGGTTTTCAAATACCCAAAGAAGCTTGTCAATATTCAGATAGCCATCTGCAAGACATAGACTATTCTTGTATTCAGTTTTTATTTTATTTTATTTATTGTTTTTTAGGGAAAAAAATTAACAGAATTTTTCATGGTGTGGGGGCTGAAGGATTGCCTCAAACACTGTAGGTGATGGTAAACCCCAGAATCTGCAGGGTAGGCCAATTATAGACTGGAAGACAGGAATAGCTTCAGTTTGAGTGTAAGGGCAACCAGTGGGCTGGCTGACTTCTCATAACCCATGTATTTTACACAGCATCCCCTCTTCAAAGTGAAACTCAGAAACCACGAAGATCATGTTCTTCTGGGAATCCCCTTTGTGTCACTGCATGTGATTCATTTGTACAACTGTGTTTTGCAAGCACTTTTATTAGAGAGTTGACAGCCATTAGAAGATGACAAACCTAAGTATGAGCAGATGAAGTTTGCCTTTTAAAAGATGAATTCAGGAACTCATTCACATGAGTTACTTCAGATTTCCTGAAATGAGATACTAGGGTTGGAGTATGAAATGTAATGTTGTTACATTTGAAAATAAGTTGCCATTGCTACTAGAAAATAAGTAGCCATTTTCCCCCCTTAGCCCTGTTGTTACAGACAAACCAATGAGTGTGATTTCAGACTAAATGTAACGCCATGCCTGTCAGTATTAAACACACCTGTGGTCCACATGAGAAGAACTCTCAGTAGTCATCCTTGAATTCTTGGGAGCCTGCACAGAGAAGGGCTGATGACGCTCATTCCCAGCAGCTCTCATAGCTGTTCTTCCTTGCTAAGGATCCAGTTCCCACAAGAATATTTAAAAAGTAACCAGCAACAACAACAAAAAAGGACTGTGCATTTGTGTGTGTAGAACACAGTGTTCTTTTGCTATAGATTGGACCAGATCAAGAAATTTATAGTGGAGTCAAATAGAAGAACAGCTTTCTGCAAGGGTCTTTAACAAGCTCCCAAGGCTTGTATTCACTGGGCATGCAAAACTAGAAGTATTTCCCTGTTCATGCACATGTACACATCTCACCAAAAGGGCCTGATAATTTTAAAACATTTAAGCAGTGATGGCATGTGTCTCATATCCTGATTGCAACAATGTCAAAGAAAGGTCTAAAGATTATTTCATTTCTATCTGCAAGAGCTCAACGCTGGTCATGAGGCCATTCTTCCTAATGGTATGTATTACTTGGTGACTTCTCTCATCTACTTTGGTCTTTGAGAATTTCTTTTGGTTTTTTAAATTATCACCTGGAGAAAACAGTAGGAATCATTTTTGCATTAAGAACAAATGTCCACTATATATTTAAGTATATTTAGCTTTTATAGAAGAGTTAGAACCCTTGTCTACAGAGAGTGTAAGCATGTAAACAATCATAGCCCAAGGTTTCCTATCATTATGTGGAGCTATTGCTGATCCCATATACCTTTCAAGTCTGCTTATGTTATTTCCTCCTATCGAAATGATTTTTTCCTTACTTCTTTTTGAACATTCAAATGCAGTCCAAATGAGATTGAATCATCTAGGATTCATCTCCCTAACCATACTTGACAAATAGCAACCTTCTAAAGTCCAGTAACTTTATAGCTCTATCCTGTTCATAGTACTTACCGTATTTTCCTTTTGTAGTATCTCTTCATCTTTTGAAAGACTATTCCATAAATGGAGGTCTCATTTACTCAACAGAAGCCCTTGATACAGTGAATGCCATGTGGATATTTATTGAAATATTAAATTAATGGGTAAGAACTTAAGGGAAAAACAACCATGAAGACATCAAAGAGGCAATCCTATGACTGAAATATCTCTAGAAATACTGAAAGTACCAAGTCCTTTCTGCCTGAATGATAGCATCCAAAGAGCCTTATTTATTTCAACAGTCTGAATAAAAATGCCCTTTGTAATTGAAATTCAGATTGGAGTTGTTTGATTTGTATTATTTAAATTCATTTTCCTTAATTTCCATAACTTTATAAGTCTGTGTTCAACAAATGACCAGTATTGAAGATAATGGCATCAATCATTACAGAGTACAATGGTGAGCTCATCAAATAAGCTATGGGACAGGCATTTTAAAATAGAAGTACCATTATAGGAGCAGGAGAAGAGATGGCTAGGAAGTTCCAGAAATAAACATATGTCAAAGAGGTCATGTGATCTCTATACTTCTGCATCTGATTGTTAAGCAATTCCTCTTCATTCAACAAATATTTATTTATTTATTTATTTTTAAGATGATAGGAATTATATTTGAACATAAATGAATCTCTTGTCCAAATGGTATCATGTAACATTGTTCTGTTATTTTTTCTTATATGGTATATTTTTCTGTAAATAGATGAGGGCAGATACTATGTCTTTGCTAATTACTAAATAACTACAGTCAATCAGTGCATGTACATATTTATTGAATGTGATCAAAAGAAGAGTTAACACATGACATATCAGAGACTCAAGAAAACTGGGTCCTTGACAATAAAATTGAATCATAGTTTCCCTACACTGCAGACAACCTGTATTAAGATTCTTTGAAACATTAGATGATAATCTCATTTTGATTTATACCTTTCTTCCCATCTTATACTAGAAAGTCTCCTAACTGGTACAATAACATTCCACTGTATGAACATGTGATGTTTTACTTAATCAAGTCTCATAAAATATATGCATATATATTTAATTCGTGTACCTAATTATGTCAAGTTAAAATCTTACAATTGGAATTTATGAATCAAGCCGGGCTGTGGTGGTGCACGCCTTCACACCTTTAATCCCAGCACTTGGGAGGCAGAGGCAGGCAGATTTCTGAGTTCGAGTATTAATCACACATTTAACTCCTTGAAGTCTTCTCACTGTAGAGGAGATAATGGTAAACAAATGGTTAACAAGTTCCTAGCTCACCATACAGACATACTAGAATATAACCATATATGCCGTAAATACTGAGATGAAAAATCAAAGACCAGTAAAGGTGAGCTTTGAGTTTATGTACATATGTGTTGAGAAAGATGCACCTAACAAATATTTTGCCTAAGTTGTGAATGAAAAGGTTTGGGGAAAACCTCAACTCCAGATCTTTCCAGACCAGAGACACAAGAGTATAAATGGCCTGAAATGCGAATGTCATTATGGTGAACGGGGAAGAACAAAGAGGCCATCGTATTCAAAACAGAGTGACTAGGAAGGGAGTGGTAAGAGGCACAATGAAGAAGTGGGTGGGCGGGTCATGTAGGGTACTTATAGACATGGGTAAGAACTTGGGTTTTATTTTAAAGCTGCTAAAAAGTTTGAACAGTGGTCTGTGTGATTTCTCTTTTATGTCAACAAGACATCATGACTTCTGTTGGAGAACAGGTCCAGAGGGATTGTGAAAGGGTGAAGCACAGAGTCTATGTAGAAGAGTTGCTTCCCCAGGGTGTGCACAGCAGTGGAGATGTCAAGAAGTAGCTGGAGCTTGGAAATAGTTAAATTGGCACCAAGGTTTTATTTTTCCCTAAGACTTGTACTAAGGTTCAACTCGATGTAGATTTAAAAAGTGTCCTTATGAGAAGGTTCCATTGTACTACATTCATAGGATAATTATTCTCCAACTTATTCTCCAGGGAGCTCAGTGTCAGGATTAGCCCAGCTCTCAGAGAGGCCGGGGTGACATGCTTTGTGTCACAAGTCATGCCAGATCCCAGCGCTTCAAAGCTACTGTTCTGTCCACCAAATTTCACATTTTCTCTCTGTTTTTATTCTACATGTCCAAGAAGAGATTTGAGTTAATGTATAAAGAATTTTTTAGCAGAATTTGGAAAAAATGAATTTTAAGTGACTGGCTTCATAAAGAACTTCTAATTTGTTTTGAGAAAATGGGCATAATGATTTTCAGCTATGTTTTGGATTTTGTGTACTGAAAACCCATGTGCAGCAAGTCCTTTTGAGTATCTGTAGCTAGCATTCTATGGAGGACCATGCTGAGTCTCTGTGAGCCATGCTTTCTGTGTTACTTGGGTTTCAAGTATGTGTATTTCCAATTTGCATCATCATAAAAAGGATACCCAGAGATACATTAAACAAGTTGTTAAATGTTAAAATGTAAGTTGATTGCTAGTTCTGGTTATTGGCATATCTGCCTATTCTGTTACATTATCCAAGGACATAATTCTTTTTGTCCCAAAATACCTCTTTAACCAACCATGCTTTTCTTGAACACATTAATAAATTTGCTAAAAGATTTCATTATAGCGACCATATCATACTAGAGAATGCATATTATCAGAACAATGGAGTTCCTGCTTATTCTTTTCATATTATTCTTGAATAAAATTTTAATAATTTTTAGGCACTTAGGTGTTTAGCATGCTAGCACATGATACAGCTGCTCAGTTTTAATCAGGAAATACAGATACTGGTACCAAAGTTTTCCCCTTACATACATGTGTGTCATTTCCCCCAACACACACACACACACACACACACACACACACACACACACACATGCGACGTTCATTTCTCATACTCTAGGAGGCTCACCTCTGACTCATGGAGACTCTGCCTCCTGAGTCAAATATTCACTTCATTCTTTTTTGTAACCTCTTCCTCTGGAAACTCAATGTGCTGTGCACCATTTACAGCCCTCATTCGTTCTGCCAAGAAAGAAATAGAATAACAGAGAAATAGAAAGCATGCTTTCTAAATCATCAGTGAAGTTCAATCTAACAAGCCCCGCCCCCCCAAAAAAGCAAAGCAAAGCAAGCAAAAAAAAAAAAAAACAAAAAAAAACCCAAGAAAAACAAAACAAAAAACCTGCATCTTTTCCATTAGTCATGGGAAGCTAAATAATTGATTATTTACATGATGTTTACCAATGGCTTATTCTTAAAGAAAAAGAAGTGAGCATCTTGTATATGTTCAAAGATAATTTTAGCCCCTTCTCTTCTCTAGTCATGATGTGTTGGGGGTTTCTTTATTCCTTTTAGGGCATTTTTATTTATTTATTTATTTATTTTACAAATTCTGTCCTAGTATGATTTGACTCAGTGATCAGAGGAAGTATGTAATGTGGGAGGCAGAAAAGTGTAGGGACTATGAAGTTCTTCTTTTCTTCTGCCTGTGGTTATTTGTGTTTAGTAGAATAGGGAAGGACTGCCTGGAATAGAGAAAGAAGCCTCATCAGTTGTAGAGAACAAGGAGAACCAAGACCGGGTGGAGCATTTTCTATGAACAGTGCCGTCCTTACAAGGTGTGTCAGTTTTGTTCCAATGAAAACATGGTTTCTCTTTAGTGTTCTCCTGTTGGAGGGAAGGGGAACCTGTACTTTTCCTTGCTGCAGAGGCACTACAGTGGATGCACACACATTTGCTGAAATGTAGTTTGTAATGACTTGCTCCGTCAGAGCTATTGATGCTCGATTCTTTTTGGAGATAATGTTAATGAAATTCCGGTGGGCTTAAGCACTGTTGCAAGTTTTATATGATTTAAAAAGATTATAGAAGAGTTGAATTTCTTTTTTTCTGATGATTCCAGTGGATACAGAGAAGACGACAATAGAATGTGGTAACATTCTTCAGGCCCAGGGTCCAGCAGGTTCCAATCTCATTAAACTATTCTATCTCTTAAAACCACAAATATTTTAAATATTTAAGTTTACTAAGCCTATAACAAGCATAAAAGATATGTTTCCTCAGGACATCAAGCCGTAGACAAATACTTCTTAGATTACAGATGGGACACTAACAACATAACACAAAAATAAAGAAATTCTTTGTAAATATAGTGTACTGTTAATCACTGTTATAATCCACAGTGTTAGGAAAAATTTCCTTTTAAAACATAGTGCTACGAGATGAATGATAAAGAATTATGACTAAAAGAGACATAAATAAAATTTCAATGGTTTTGCCTTGAGCATTTTAGCGAAATAACTTTTACTCTAGAATTACAGCACTTAGTGCAATAAACCAGAGGGTGGAGGCAGAATTTCGTCTTCCAATACACCTTTCTTCCTAGATACAAAGGACTAAAGATGACTGTTCCTACCCTAGGAAATGTGAAAACCCAGTGAAATGATCAGATTTGACAAATATATAGGCACACAGCCTGTTTTTAAGAGTGTTTGGTACTTAGGTAGGGAACAAAGACTCTCCAGTCACAGACAGAGCTGTGGGAGTAAGGATGCCCCATCACTCTCAAGAGCAGAACTGAAGACTCAGGAGCAGCTGCAGCCCACGCAAAATGGTGCTGCACCCATTCATTCAAGAGCTGTCCGCACATTCTCTCATTTGCTGTGAAGGAAAGCACATGTCTCATGAGAGAATAAGTTTTCAACAAATCACTTACCAGGCAGCAAGTAAAAATTTGAGATGAACCACGTGCGCTCGGATTTTCTACAGATCATTCCCAGAATCCTGAGCTCATTAACGTTGGGACTCCTTTCAAGCAACGTTCATGTTTCTCACTTAGATTTAAATAATGATAATACAACCTGCAGTCAAAATTGCCTTCTGAAATGTCCATAGACTTTGGTCAAAAAAAAAAAAAAAAGAAAAGAAAAAGAAAAAAAAGAAACCAAAACCAAAAAAACAAAACAAACAAACAAAAGCAAGGTTCAATTAGTTTTTAAAAATGTATTATAGGTGGGGTTGTTATGAATACTTGTTAAGCCACTAAGACAAATGCTATATTTTTGCTTTCTAAAATTAGAATTTATAAACATAATTTTCCATGTCTGGCAAAGTGGATTGATTCTATTTGTAAATGGTGGGAAGAGGCAGTTTCTGAAGGAGGAAACTGGTTGGCAGCAATGAAACCTCACTGGCTCTTGTTGTGAGGCACACAAGTCTTTTTAATAAATCTTGAGTGGATTCTGTTATCTATCACGGGAAAAAATCAGTGTTATTCTGATATTTAATCACATTATATATGTCCATTCCTGACCTATAATTATACTGCCTGTAAAATTTTAATTGTTAGTTCAGTGCAGGGCCATTACAACCATCAGTTGTTTATGATTGAAAAGATGTTAAAAATTGCTCCTCGGTCTTAATAGTTTCTGCTGCTAGCACATTATTAGCAAAATAATATGGTTTCTTCCTGTAGGCACAGTGTATATTACAGGTTACTGTGTTTAGAAAAAAAAACAACAAAGACAGGAAATGTATAGGGATGTGGTCACTTAAATACACAAAAACAGCAAGACAAAAGGATCTGCAGAATTTGAAAGAACATCCCTATTTAGGGAACTGTGAGATGGTCTTAGATGTTTGCTTGATGATAAGCAATCTTCAGAAGGAACAGGAAGGGAATGTCCAAACTTCTGAATTATCTGAAAAAACTATGCCAAAGCTCTAGCTACTTCACCCCTCTTCCATGTATCCTGTTCATGAGGATTGCCCAAGTCCCAGTTGATATTTTTCAAAGGACAGAAGCCTTCTGGATACCACTACAAATTCATTCTGTACCAGATGTGCTACATTGTTGTTAAAGTTAATTCTTGCCAGCTTCCTTCTACACCCAAGCATTTTTATCTCTTTTAAGTATCTACTAAAGAAAAATTTTACATGAACAAATAGCAGACTCAAGTCTAGGGAAACAGATTCTTGGTGATTTTGAGACAGGTTACTAAAAAACAAATGAAAAGCAGAAGAAAAACAGAAGAGAAGACTGAGAAACCATCTGTCACTCACTGGAGAGATGAACAAACAGGACAGTGAAACTCTGGTGTCCATATTGCTTGAAACTGAGCTGAGATCATTTCCTTAGACCTAAATAAGGACTTTGCTTCATACATCTTAACTCTTCAGTCAGGGGTCTTGTATGCTCAAGTCACGCAGCCCTCTGATGAACTATGGCCACAACCCCTTTTGATAGAGACATTGGTCCAAGTCCAGGGATCAATACATGTTACACTTCATACACTATAATATTGTTTTCATTTACATGTCATTTTCAAAAAGTAAAACAAACTTTGTTGTTTTGTGTTCTGGGATGGATTCTCAGTCTGTAGCTCAGGCTGCCCTAGAACACACCTGGAGACTAAGTTTGTTTCCAAGTATGATGATCGTCTTTGTCTCAGACCCTTAGTGCTTGGATGACACAGATAGCCACCACTACATTCTTAGTACTTTCCTAGACCAAGAAGATGATTTGGTGTGACAGTTATGCACAAGGCTTTTTTGTAGTTTTAAAATACTCACTTCATTTCTTATAATTTACACAGATAATGTAGATGCTAGATAAATTGAGACATATTCACTTCTTTCATCCATATGCATACACACATGTGAGCACGTATAGGTATGCGTGTGCTCAAATACACACAAATATTTAGGCTTATTTTATGTTTAGTGCAACTTCTCTTCTTTAAATAGACAGGTGCTGAAGGGTTGGCTAAGATAGCAAGGTTTATGATTCTAGGGTCATCTGTGTGCGTGTGTATTACAGATGCCCTGCCATGCAGAACATTGTTTAGTCTCATCTTTCTGGAGTTAAGGCCTGGTTTGCTGGGAGCAACCATAAAAACACATGGTTGCAGCTCTGTGGTACCGTGGAGATGTGTTTGGCTCTGCTATAATGGGTGGCATCCATTTTCACTTACAATACATGAACCTAATAAATGAAACTGACCCTCACTTTTGTTAGCTACCCTTCTTTTCCTGCTCATCTTACAGAAGTAGGAATACACTTTTAATTGGGCTGAGTATTATGTTTAACCTTTTCAGAGCAATCACCTTTCTCCTACAGGCTTTTTTTTCCTCTTAAGAGAGGAAATGATTTACTATAAAAATTCAATATAAATAAAGCAGCTAATTCTGCTTTTGAAACTTCAAACTTTGAGATTGAATTCAGCAGTTCTTAAAAAAAAAAACTAAAAAAAACAGGGACACCATACATCACTTCAGTTTGCTGCTTTCAAGGTCAGCACTGGGATCAGACAGTCCCCATTTTTTGATACAATTAGAAGATAAAGACCTGTCAGTTCTCAGAGAGCTTAGCCCAGAGCTCTGTGCAGAAGTGGGTCAATCACCCCGCCCTGTTATCTGCTAATTAATGATGCATTTAGTTTGAGACTCATAAATCTACTCATCCATTTCCCCAAACATCTTATATATACACAAATTCCCTTACTAGACACTAACATCTCCAATAGTATACAGTAAAAATAGATCTTAAAAATATTAAAATAATATTTTTAAAATACATTGTCTTCCTTCATAATTAGTTGCTATTCTTTTGCCTAACTGTTAACTATGTCAGTTGTCTGAGATCACTTGCAGAAATTAGACTATGGGAGAAATGACTGCACTCTCCCAAGTACATGTTTGGATGGTCAGGAATAGAAAATGAATACTCATTTACTCCCAAGGATTATGTGAACACATATCTCATAAATATTTCTGGTCTGAACCACTTGGGCACCACAACATAATCCTTGGGAGTAAATAAATGAGAAGCTTTTGCTTCTTTCCCTGCTTTCTTTTTATGTTGCTGTTTGGGATTCCGTTGTACACAGAATCTGTTTACCAGTTTCCTGTTATTAATTATGGGAAATGGATTTTATT
Organism: Tokudaia tokunoshimensis; assembly: GCA_036184795.1. Classification (NCBI taxonomy): domain Eukaryota; kingdom Metazoa; phylum Chordata; class Mammalia; order Rodentia; family Muridae; genus Tokudaia; species Tokudaia tokunoshimensis. The sequence goes on along the minus strand of BTHU01000013.1, from coordinate 56,499,174 downwards.
AAAATGTTAGGGACACTCTTGTAACTCATGCTCAAACACTTCAGGCAAGATACTGGCAATCCCCTTAAGTTCCACAAAGCCAGATGCTCATTTGAAATACATTGTTTCTTCTCATACCCTTCAGTTTAACTCTCACTGAAATGAATAGACAGAGAGAGCTTCTAACCAGTTATGAGACACCAAGATGTGAATTCTGAACTGTAGTCACAAAACTGAGTTGCAAAATTCAATTAAAATAGTAAAGTGCTAAGAAACAAAATGTATTCTAATACAAATCTACAAACAGGAAGAGTACCAATTTGGTGCTTGATGTATTATTACAAAACTTTTCTTAGAGAATTATCAGCTTAGTCCATGCTAATATATACTCTGTCTTGTCTCTGCATTTCTCTGCCTCTCTCTCCGTCTCTCAGTCTCCCTGTGTCTCTGTCTTTGTCTCTCTCTTCTCCCTCCCCTCCCTCTGCTCCCTCTCCATTTTTCTCTAAAATATAAGCAAATATATTTGCATACATTAAAATCATAAAGAACCCAAAACATCTGGAAATTTTAGAAGCAAAGCAAAGAAGTCAGGGGAGAAATCCAGTTTTAAAATGCAGATGTTTAATTGTGCTGTCAGTTTTGTTACAAGGGCATAAGAGCAGAAATAACCAGAAGCCAAAGGCGGAAAATTAAAATACTTTCAGGAGCCCTCGCCAAGGCAAAAGCGGTGAAATTGGTAACACGATATGGACAGGGCCTTTCTAGACTGAGATCTGAAAATGTTACCATGTGCAATTTCATAAATGAGCTATTTCAAATGAAAAAACCTTTTCATTAAAGCACACAATAAAAGTTTTTCATACTCTCTCTTCCCTTTGGTCATCAACATCAGGCAGTTATTCGGGGTTTGTCTTTCATCAATGACAAGCTCTTTCCCCCACCCTTCGTGCCCCGTTTCTAAGACTCTCTGATAGTGCTGAGTGGCCAGAAATTACAGATGCAGGGCAGCTGACAAATGACTGCCAGGCCCCTCCCCCAGGGCCTTGGCAGCTACAGCTCCTGCCAGAACACGCCTGAACACAGCGCGCCTTCTAGACAAAGACACAAAGATTCCATTTTTCTCAAGGAAAAAAAAATAGATTTCATGTGTAAAACACTGGTGAGAAAAACTGAAACCTGACACATATGTGGGGTCTCCAGGAGGCGGGGCTGAATTGCTCTGAAGACTCAAATTTCACTTGATTGCATCAAAGCCTAACAAATATTATTTAACCTAAAAGTATTTCAGGCTGTAAAAAAAAAAACGACAGGCAACAGTAAGATATTTTATTTGTTGAAGCACGTGGTTAAGAAGGCAAAATAATCTTGAGCTTAGTAGAGATATTGATCCTGGAGTAAGAATTGATACTTGCTTACATCCTGGAGTCTACAAAGTAAGATATTTTTTTTTAAATTAAAACCTTATTGGATCAAAGGGTTTAGCAAGATAGTATTAAATTGCTATGAGTATGTTTCTAGTGAAAAGAATCTCCTCCCAGCAGCCCTAGGTATCATTACTGGAGAGGCAGCAAGTACTTTATTACACATGAAACCTTGGCGTGTCAGTCTTGCCAAGCATGCGGGTTTCGTCTCGTGGGCCCAGAGCCCTGGCTTCCACAGCGAAGGCCATCTGCTTGGTCTCCCCTTCCTGCCAGGCAATGTGTAGGTGCAAAGGCCGGGGCTGGGAGACAAAGAAAGACTGTCTACTGAGAAAGGTTATGCTTTTCTTCCTGTCTGCCTGGATGCCCATCCCCGCTACTCAGATGAGTTTGCAGAAAAACTTAGCTTAATATACTTAAGTGAGCCCTTAACAGGTTAAAATATAATTAATTGTAGCTGTCAAGGGCAATAGGCCAAGAAATTGCACTCAGAATGTTTTATTT